>JAHLJT010000631.1:79401048-80001048 GCA_031308135.1 Acheta domesticus | reverse complement strand
TTTTACCACTCAAATGCTAGAACATGTACTTTTTAAGTTATTTGAAATTTCATTTAAAATATGTTTAGCCATTTGATATGTCATAACAAAACTGTACGGTCATAACAAGCATATTTTAAACTCGACTGAAACTCGGAAGAATTCTCAGGTGATGCGCGCCTGTCCTTTCCATTTCTCTAGATTCAATCAACAAGATCAGCGCTACAGGTCTAGAGCGAAGCCATTCGTGACCAGATACAGGTGTCAGTCGGGTCTCGCTTTATAAATTCGGTGAACGCGTTTCTTCGGTGTTGGGCATAGAGAACGGCGCCCAGCTTGACGCGAGATGGTGATAAAGGACCGTGTTCGTATCGATGTAAGAGTCTGCCGGCGCTAATAAGATGAATGGCTTACGTGTGAAAGCACTGAACTGCGTTCTCGATTTCTCTGGTAACGCACGTAGACTGATTGGGAAAATGAAGACTTGAAATAGTAGATCGTGGGATGTGAAAGGTACTTCTTGATTACTGCAACGGAGAAAGCAGATTTCCCAAACGACATGGTTACAATCTAAATGATATAAAAGCTTCCCCCAGTATTTTCCCATCTTTGTGTGTTTCATTGTGGGATGGAAGAGCAAATTTGGTCGCAGTCCAGATCGTCACATATCAAAGAAGATTAAAAATTACAAGCAGTTTAGTTAAAATATAATGTAATTATTTTTTAGTTACAGTTGGAGTATTACTGAAACACGAAAAAGGGTCTCTTTCAATTGATCCAAGCGATAATTTTATTTCCAGAATCCAGAGTTCTTTAAAAAATGGCTGTTACAAATGTGTGGAAGTTAGTATTGAACAAAACTTGCACAAATCTACACGTTACAATTGCATTGCGTTTGCCGAGCAATACGCTGCCTACAAACAATAAACACACTGTTCACATGCATTGAATACATATTTGTCTCCACGGTCGCACGCAACCTGTGGAAATGAGTAAAAAAATGTGCATCTTCATTAATTAATTTTGTTTCCGAGCGCGTCAACTGCTTCGACCATTAGTTCCGTAAGTATAGTACGTCTTATGTGCCAGGAGATGGACGGTGTTCTTTCCTCGCTGGTACTTGAGATCCAGCGCAGACCTATTCGTCGGCTTAAGGGAATTTCCTTTTCCGCCAGAGGGGACCACTGCATGTATGTAACCGTTTGTGGATAAGGGGAGAGGAGGGGACGACGACAAGTAAGAGAAAATGAGACGCGGACTTTGAATTACAGCCCCGGCATACGCCGGGGAACGAAGAAACCACGGGAAACTGTCGATCAGAGCAGCCGCTCGTTAGGATTCTCCTCGACAACGACTGAATTCGACATTACTTTTGTAGATGTCAGTGCCGAAAGTCAGTTACCATCGAACTCGAACCTTGGGACTTTCCGGTCAGAGACGTTGCAGAATAACTAGTGGCAGTGTGCTATCTCGTCCGGTTGGATCTTCCATTTCCTTGGATATGACTATATTATCGCTGGAGTTGATATTCTAGTATGGTAGGAACAAATTAATGTTTAACAGTTCGCACGTTGCACACAGGATTTTATTAATATAATCCGTCGATCACAGGTGTTCTTGTGGAGAACTTCTCCTTTGAGTAATGAGATTTTTTCTGCACCTACATATACGACTGATTGCATACAGCGCTTCACTCTCGTTATTTATTTATTCGTGTTTACTTGATTTAGGGTTATATGTCTGGTACATTAAATAATCGAATACAATGGCATATCTCGTGTAATTTATTTTATTTTCTTCAACATTAACTTTTTTTAAAACCGTGTGGTTTTCTATTTTCTCGTCTCAATGCAAGCATTGTGTATAAGTGGAAGTGGAACGGACGTGTTCGTTTGCCTCTGACGGCAAAGTTGTAAATCCTTTTGTTGCGAACAACGTGAAGTCGGCCATATTTATTTGTCGGTCTCCCACGCAAGAGGCGAGCAGGCGGGCATGGTGCAGGGTCAGGGTCCAAGGCCTCTGGTCCTTGCGGCGGCTGCGCCGGCACCCGACACGCGGCGTACGACTGGCCAGGCGGCACGAATAAACGTCACACACTGGGCCGAAATGGTACCCGAGAGTACCAAAAAGCGCAGAAGAGAAAACTGGATATGATTCTATAGGGGACTGTTTCGATATAGTGTGGTAATAAATACTGTAGGAGACGATAGGTATACAAGTAAAATAATGGAGGATTCCCTCCAAAAAAATAATGGAGGATTCAGCTGTCATTTACCGCTCATAAGTCAGATAAAGGACGTGTAAATTAATAAACATTTCGTATTTTTATGAAATTATATAAAAAGAAAAGAAGAAAGAGAAAACGCCGCAGGGAAGGTGTTGAAGTATTTTCAGTAGTATTAAAGAAAGTATTATTTAGACACCTCACAACATTAAAATATTTACATTCAACATGAATCTTGATAAAAAGAATAATGAGAACAGGGACACACCCATTTTATTTTATGCAATTTAAATGTTTTTCTTCTTCAGTCGGACGAAACTGTTGCTTCGAAATCATGAATAGTGTTCTACGCCCTCTCTTGTGATGTTGGGATCCCCTCCTCTCCCGTGGCCTGTCGCTTCCGCGGCGCGTGCCTTCGGGCAAACGTTCGCCGCTCGCTCGCGGGCTCGTTCGCTCGAGCGATGATCAGGCCCACAGAGGATCTCAAGTGTCACTCCCTGCTGCTGTCTGGATCGCAGGCTACGTTCCTCAACAAGGGCGGGGTCCGAAGCGCGAAATCAGCGGGACGCATTTCAAAGGCGTGTCTGGATGAGCAATAGAGAAAACGAAGTAACGATGTTGTAAAACCAACGTATTATTCTAATATTTACTCAAGCGCAAATGGGAAAAGATTTTAACATCAGCGGCATGATCCATATTACTTGTTTTATAGGTAATTTGTTTAATGTATTTTTATGTATGATTATTGCATTATCAATAATTCATTATTGGTTTACTAAGAAATCATGAAATCTGTTCTGCCCGTGAATGGATATCACGCCTAAAATTGAGTCATTGTAATCACATCTTTCAATTTTTCACTAATGAATAAAAATGATTCCAAGAAACTAATCGTGCTCATTATGTTCAGGCACTCTCATTTGTCGTTTGACATGAATCATCAGAGGCGACTGAAGCCATAACATTTACAGAAGATAGTTGCCGCCTAAAGCCTGTGTTTGCCTGTAGCGGGTTACTGACAATAAAAGTACCGTCGCAGTGGGGGATGGATAGTGTTAGCGCGATTTGGCATAGACGTGAAGACAAAGGAGCCGGATTAGTTACGTACGTATATACGAAAATCTCCATACGTCTCTAGACTGTTCAACATTCTGATACTCGTAGATTGCGTCGAGTTTAATTATAAAAGTTAGAACTCAAAATTTAAAAAAAAAAAAAATCGATTAGATATTATTGGATTTTGAGAGTCGGAAATACCATTATCTTGTGTTCTGCTGATGGTAGTATCATAACGACAGATGTGACGATTAAAAGTATCTCTTTTGCAATATCGAAATTCCCAGTGTGAAATCTTCGCGGCGCGGCGCGACATCAGCTTGGGTTGTGGCCACGTGCCACCGGCGCGGGGGGTCCGGGTCGCGTGGGCCCGTGGCTGCAAGGGAAAGAAAGGAGTGACCGTGGCCTTCAATGGGCGCCGCCTCTCCCCGCCTCGCCCCGCCAAGTCCCGCCGCGGCTCACCCGGGACGCACTCGCCGCCGCCGCCGCCGCCGCTTACGTAACGTCTCGCCCTGCTACACACAGCCCGGCACACTCGCCACGCCGACCATTGCACAGCCCGGCACTGCTAAAAGGGAACGGTTGCAAAAACGTCTGCATAAAAATATACAAGTGTCCGGGGAGGAAAGGTCGAAACTTCGAAAATAAGCTCTTAAGATAATTTCGAGCATATTTTGTCTAATAACTCCTTCGATAGTACCAATGGCTGAACCGCAATAAGCCCTCAAAAGTTCGTTTGAAAAAATACTTTCCATGCAAAAATTTAGCCAGCGAATTTTCTTTACCATTTATGCAGTAACGATTGTTTGTAAGCCATCATTAACATTCCATACGAGATGACCAAGAAGGAAGTGCCGAAACTTCGAACAAAAGCTCCTAAGACAATTTTAAACATATTTTGTCTAATAAATTCGTTGGATAATCCGAATGGCTGAATCGTTAATAATCGTAAGATATTAACCGAGAAATAAAAAAACAAAACATCTGAACAAATATATTCATTTCTTTTGCATGTTTCTGGAGTGTTTGTGTTTCTGCAATGCAAATTTTTGCATAGAAAGTATTTTTTCAAACCAACTTTTGAGTATTTATTACGGTTCAGCCATTTGGATTATCCAAAGAATTTATTAGACAAAATATGTTTAAAATTGTCTTACGAGCTTATGTTCGAAGTTTCGACATTTCCTTTTTAGTCATCTTGTATGTAATATTAATGATGGCTTACAAACAATCTTTACTGCATAAATGGTAAAGAAAATTCGCCTGCTGAATAAATAATCAAATCAACATGTGATCTAACATGTTTGTTGGTAGCCACGGGTATTAATATTCCTAGTATAGAGAATTACTGTTGTGAATTGCAGTGCTACAGGTATAACAGTGAATAACAGTGCTACAGACCGACTTTGTGTCTGAAAAGTTTTGTGGGGCTCCCATTTTCTATCTTTTACTTTGATTTTCCTTTTTTTCTTTTCCTTTCTTTTATTTTCCTTTTTTTCTTTTCATTGTTCCCTTTCTGTCCATTTGTGAATAACATTAGCGCGAAATCCGTGTTCATTTTGAGGTACCTTTACATGAAGCTCAATGGACATTCAAAATGATCACAAAAATTAATCCAATTTTTCTTTAAAAACGCTCTAAACAATTTCCCGGTCCGTTTTTTTCATTAAAACTTCTCAAACTTAGAAGGTTGCCAAATTTCATTTTTGGACGCCGTCCTAAAAGTACATAATTATTTTTTATAGTGGAATCTGTACTTAAAAATTAGATAATGAACTGATGTCGTGTACATTCTAAAAATAATTTTCGCATAAATTTGAGTTATATAACTATTACAAATTTAGAGATGTTCTCAGAAACGTTTCCATTTTTTGTCTTGAAACTTAAACAATGCTTCGATCACAATGCTACGACAACGCGTTTTTTATTAAAACTTGATTTCTCAAAAATGTGTAATTTTTTTTAACATTTCGCGTGGAAAAAGAAGTTTAATTATGTAATATATTTATTTCAAGTAATAGTGATGTTGAAAATGAAATAATGGAGTATATCTTGAATTTCTGATATTTCGATGAACGCCACATCTAACAGAAGAGAGAGGAACAGTGGATGCAAATCGGGTACAAGAGCTCGTAAGTCTCTCATACTAATTCCATAGTCGCGAGACGTGTCGTGGTACCGTGAAAATGTAAACGTACCTTTAGATCAGGGCTACGCAACATTGCCCGCGCTTCCGCCAGTGAACTGATAGAGAAAATCTCGCTTGTGTTATGGAAGACAGTGCGGAGGGGGTAGGCAGGGCCCTCGGACGAAAGGACATGCAACGGATCTTCAGAACGGTTTGGCTCACGCCGCGTGCTTCTCGGGCCGAAGACAAGTTCCCAATGAAGGGAATCTGAAATGCGTGCGTTGGTATTTCAGTCATTAAATTACACAAATTTTTAATTTCAATTTACGTTTAAACGAAAAAATACAACATTTTATTAGTTAGTCAAGCATCTTAAGAAAGGGGTCTAGCCATAAGAAAGTAAACTAGTGGTGGAACAGAATGGCATTTTCTCGCTCTATTGGTTTCCCATTAACTTGAGTCTTGGCTATGTTTTCGGTTTAGGCGCACACTCTACCCGCAGCTCTCAATCGGCGCAAAGAACAACTACCAGAGCTTCTCGCGGTGCCTGCTGGACTTCTGGGCACATTCTCAGTGAAGAGTACCTTCGCGCTCCCCGAACATATATACAAATACACCTCTGTGCTGCACTTAAACACATTTGCCCACGGTATGTATTGATCCCATCTTGGTGCTTTAACCATTGATTCTCTGTGTAAGAATTCAGTCCCTGAATTACAGACTCAAATTAGAGATTACGGAAGGATTAGGATATAGCAATAATACAAGAGGGGCTAGGAATGCACCCCACGACACGAGGTCCAAATTAAAACATTCACGCTCTACTCGGGTCCATATCCACAGCCTTTGTGACTACGTACTCGGACTTGGCTGCAACAACTCGTCTCACGAGGCCGACACACTCGATTGTACTACTTGTACTACTTGAAACGTGATGAATGCATCTGATCAGCCCCAATGCCACCAGGGGATCTCGCCATTCGTGGACACTCGAGAAGAAAGCAGCTCCCGCGTATATCGCCCGTTGTACATACGTGTTGGCAAGGTTGCGTTTGGCAGGCGCTCAATATGCAAAAGAACCTCGGAAGCCTTGGGTATGCATGAAAACGTGCCCCGTTTTCTTTTTCTTTCTTTAAAAAAAAATTATAATGCCTTTTTCTATAATATTTCTGATTGTACCCGTCGTATTAGTGTTTTTTAAGGTTACTCGTGGGAATAACTGATATCAGTAGCCCTAACTTTGCAGCGAAGCTCATCCAGACGACCACAAATTACACCACTCGTACTCCAAAAAAATGTTTCTTTCTGAGGTGTTGTGAAGTAGATTCTGTACACGGATAGTAAATGTATTTCTTAAATTACTATTTTCCATTTGACATCTTAAAAGGTACGCTCTTTAATTAAATAATTTATCCATTGCTGTTTTAAAACCTTTAATACGAATAGCGCCTTTTACGAAAACGGAAGAACTTCTCTATCGCAATTTCTGAATGTGTTGTTTATAAATTTGTTTCACAGCCTACAATTTAACTCGTGTATTGCCAAGAGAATGTAACGTTTAAACCGGAGGATCTGCAGTTGGAATATTGTCTTTTTAAGATTCTTATCTTCCTTTTTAAGATCACCGAGATTTTGTTGAATGGGGATTGGGAGTTTCTGAAAGATATAGTAGAGAAAAAAATGTCAATATTTTTGGGAAAACGTAAAATGACTGCCCCAGTCGCAACCGACGGTGGGGAAGCGGTTGGAAGTTGCTCTGGGCGCGGGCGGGGAGTGCGGCGGGCGCCGCGCTGTGCAGCCCTGGACGCTGGGACGGAGGGGCCGCCGAGAGGGGCGTGATAAATTTAGCCCGGTGTGCGGCAGCGCGGCCGCCAGCCGCTGCGGTGGAGCGGGATCCCAGCCTGTCGAAGCCAGTGCCCCAACGTCTCCGAGTTCTTACTATAGTAAACGATGATAAACTTCGGTGATCGCTATCAACGGAGAACGTCTCGTGCTAATTCCCATGCAGTCGCCAGTTGTATGCTCTTTCAGCTTGAATTTGACACGAAACGCAATCAAATTAATACCAAACAACTCTACAATGAGACAACCCCGCATTCATATTGACAGCAAACATTTTTCCAATTAAGGTGGAGGATTTTTCCAGTTAATGGTTCAAACAGAGAAAATAAATTACGAATAGACTATTGTTTTAAAACATGAAACCAGCTTTGTTTTGTCTGTGATCATGATCTGAATGTTGTTAGGATGTTGTGAAACAAGAAGATGACAATATGAAAATGTAGAATTGTGTTGCTTAATAATGTATTATTATCGTGATGATGATTGGAGAGGATTTGCTTGGTGTCAGCAAAAGGAACAGCATATTGCAAATTCAAATTCTAAAACTAAGGAACTAAGATGGTGTTGGTGAGAAGAAAAGGGTTACAAGGCGGAGGAACATCGGGCCTTAATGGCTCTGTATTAAATGACTGAATGATCTACACCAAGGCTTACATTGAAAGAACTGAATTGTAAATTTGAAAATAATCATACGATTGTTTCAACAATGTTTATGGAAACATTGGGATGGTTTTATGCACATCGCACTAAAGATATGATTTATTAGAGAGCTTGAGAAAATGAAAATGAGGGGACAATGCAAAGCGTCGGGAGCAAGTGCTGGTATTGTGGCTCCGATGTTGATCCAAATTACTTAGGTGCTATAGGACTGATTTACTATAAAATACTGAGAGATTTTTTCAGAAAGGACGAAGGTAAACAATTTGTGCGCTACTGTCTTCACGCTGCAATTCTCGTGTGTTAATAGTCCCTCTTACTGATACTGAAGAAATATTCAAAGCAAGAATTTAGGAACCATATAACCATCTGGGTTAAGTAATCTCCTAAAGTCTGCTAAAAATTATGATTGAAAGGTTATATTATTGACTCTTTTTTTTGAACCGTAGACGTAACATGCTCATAGTGGTTTTAAATTTTGCTGGTTTCTACGTTTCGACCCCAAGGATTAGGACCTTCTTTGGAGAGGCTCAAATTCCATGCACCGTAACGTAGACACCGACAATTTAAAACTATCAGCAAGTTGTGTCTTCGGATCAAAAAATGGTCAATAATGTAGTGGGCCAGGAAAGTATCTCCGCACTAGACTGAGTCAGGGCTTCCTATTAAAAATGCCAATGTTGTTGGTAGCAAACAGATCGCTGGGAAACAAGTGAAGGGGACATCTCTTGTAGCAACTGTTACGATTGTGGAGAGTGCGGTATTTACGTTTTTTTGTTACACGCCGCTACCAACATAATTTTTGTTGCTAGCACGAAGGTGCCACTGCGGAGACTCTTTCCTGGCGCGCTGAGCACCTTTCAGTTACTGAGGCTGTCGGCTCAATGTTCAGTCTTCTCGAAAAGATCGGGTCTAATCTGAAAGCTGCTATTTAGGATGATCTCAGCAAAATTGCTACATTTTATACAGGGCATAATTGCATTTTAGGCAGTATATTGCAAATTGAATTTAGTCTTCGTCATTTAAAAAATAATTATTTTAACGATATTCAACCCTGAAACTTACTTGTCGATAATTTTTTGACAGTAAACCTATGAATGACTAAAAAGTTCTTCCGTGTCGTCTGTAGTGCACTACACGAGACGCAATAATGTGCAGTTTGAACGAGTTGAGAGTACGCCGATCAGCGTTCATGGTGAAAATGTTTATATTTGCTGTTTTTTTCGTGAAATTTCGTTCAATAGTTCAGTCAAACGGTGCTCAAAAATGGCAAATAGCGGAAAGTTTTGGTGTAGTTTTGAATTTTGGGTCCTATTTGTTTTTGGGGTCGCTGAACATGAATATCCATTCTATTTATCCACCTTATTTCAAAAATTACGTTTGTGTAATTTAAAAAAACACCAAAATGACGTTGATGTCATGTTATTCGGTGCATTTAGCTCTATCCGTACAAAAAGTTTAAAGGAAAAATCGGGCGGTTTTTGAGAAGGTTTTGTTTTTAAAATTGCCTTTGGTTTTCACGTAATTTAAATTGAAATAGTCATATTTTTAAGAAAAAAAATTGTACATGATCTTATTTAAAAATTGAATATTGAAGAATTGATTTCGTTCAGTTGAAATATTTTATCTTTACAATTGTAGTTGGGAGGAAGAAGCCGGAAACATATTTAATTTCTACATTTTTGGAAAATTCAGAGAATTCGACGAAAGTCGGAACGTATTTCCTGTGTCGATTTAATCGAAAAATTTGGAATCATTTTTTGAGAAAAATGTTGCAAATGTTTTTCTCTCTTTATGTGAAGTATCCCCCAAATTAACACATCAATTTAAAATTCGAGGGGACATGTTGTTAGGGGAGTGTTCGTTTTGGTTAAAATGTGTGTACAGTTTAGACGCTGATGTTGTTCGGACAGAGAAGTTTTTTTTGAAAAACAAAGCCTATCAGTTATTCCCAAAACGTGGATTTCGACTATACACTTACGAGAAATTAGAAAAGCTCAGATTCCTTTCCAACAAGTCATATTCGTCATTAAAATTCGCATTAGTGAAATTAGAACGAATTTTCGCGTACCTGCTATATTCATTTCACTCAAGCGCTCATAATTTATTGCTATAGATTTCTTTTACTTAAAAATCGCAGAAATTGTGGTACCTCCAGATTCTCAAATATTTGTTTAATACAATGCGAGCGATTGAGCGATAAATACTATAACGCATTATTACACAACCATTTTTTTAATCCTAGTTTTTACGAGGGGTATAACTTCACACCTGCAAATATTGAACATTTATGTGAATCCTACATTTCTAGTAAAAGTTTTCCTAAAATCACACCCTTCTGACCTTGTTTTCGAGTCAGTTTGGATTGCGCAAATGGATTGCGCATTTGGATTGGTAGTGTCCAGAGGTAAATATTTTACATGTATGCATCCCTCCTCCTGGAGCAAGAATAGTAGAATTGTAGCCAGTCGTTGAGCTGCGCTGCGCCGATCTCCTCTTGTCACCGGCCACTGACTCGCGCACTGGCTAAGAATACCCGCACTGCCCCTCCCCGCCGCTCCCCGTCGCGCGGCTTCCTGTATTTTGTTTGGCGGCGGCCCCCCTCCCCGCCTCGCCCACCACACCATACCCCGCCCCGCCCTGGTTTTCTTGAAATTCCTGCGCGCATTGGAAATTTAGTAATATAGATAAGAGCATTAGAACTGAAGCAACGGTGAAATTCCTCTCGCTTATAACATGCCGCCATGGGTTCTTTCCTGGGGGATGGTTTAAGACTCAATTTCTTCTGAGTTACGTCATGTTGTGAGTCCGCACACTTTGTTTTTGCAAGACCGAGGAGAAAATTTTAACCTAACTCGTGGTTATGAATATGTGAGGGTGAAAGATTTAAAATATAATACAAATAACGCAAATAAATTATCTAAAACAGTATAAAAGAAGGTATTATGTGCACATCCCCCACTCCTTTTCTACTCCATTCCCGTTTTTTTCATTTCACTGAATATCCCTTCGCTCCCATTACAGATAAATAAGAATAAAGATAATACATTCAAGATAAGTAAATGCCCCTTCACAGATCCGTTCACTTTTCCGTGGCCTTTCTTTATCCGAAAAGACGCCACTACACGTCACTGCTGTACACATCCGCTCTTGAGAACTCACGAAGGCATAACTTGCGTGCTTCTTGTAAGTCACTACCACTTCTGTGGGGAAATTGTTACAGTCAACAGTATTCCTGTTTAAAAAAATGAATTTTACTTCAACCGTTCTTTGTTTTCTGCATTTTATTTTGTGTTCGAGGTCGATGCTACTTAAATAACATGGCATTTCAAGACTCACACTAATATTTTCCAATGTTGGTTGCTTTGCCTAAACCGTGAAGGGAGCATACAGTCGAGCTCCCTTTCTACTTGCAACTAATGATATTCAATTGACATTCACATTATCGCTTCTGTTCGCGAATTTAACTGTTTTTTCTGCTATGTTTAATGATTTAAACAGAGGATGATGGGTGAATGCATTTAATAGCAGTAGTGTGTTCGTCCTTTCATACAAGCACGAACACACTACTGCTATTTCATTATGAGAGGAACCAAGAAAATATAAGCTTGTATACATTTGTCTTTCCGTAATATGCACATAAGAAAATGAGAGTTTCAAAGCCTCCTAAATAGTATTTCTAACGTGATCTACCTAGCTAAGGTCGCTTATTTATTTATTTATTTATTTATTTATTTATTTGTCAAAAAACAGTAAAAACTGTATATGACGTGCGGGGAAAGATATTTATCTGCGCTTACGCCTTACAGCTAGGTACCTCCGAAATTTTATTTTGGCCCATTGTATACTGAATAGTAATAACTAGAGCTGTCATTTATATGCATTTGCATATTTTTTTGTTAACTAAAGCATCCCGTTTCAACAAATTGTATATGTTTTGAGGCATTTAGAATCAATTTAAGCTATTTTTATTTCGTATATTTTCGCATATATCACCATAATTGCATTTTTTTGCATATTATATGGTATATCGTATAATATGCACAAAATTGAAGATAGAGATTTTTCCTTCAAATAAAATGTGTTCTCCAAAGTGAGTTCTTTGTTTAAGGTCATATACATTGTTTTGAAAATTTTAGTAGTTTTCGCGCAATATTGCGTGCAATATGTGCAATTTTAAAAAATTACAAAAACTAGATTTTCTCAAAAACGGCTCCAAATGTTTTCTTTAAACTTTTGGTAGGGATAGTGTTAAATGTACCCTATAACATGACTTAAACGCCATATTGCTGTACTCTTTTGTTTTTTCAAAAATTGCAAAAATGTAATTCTTTTGACTTCTGTCACATCGTTATTATTTATACTAGCGGCGAATTGTTCACATTATTATATTTATGAGTACATGTGCTTTAAATAATATCGAGTAAAGTTTATCGAAAACCCAACTGTTTTATGTGAAAACTAGCTGAAATTTCCGCATTTGCAGAAACGCCATTTTCTCATAAATGACTACAAATGTTTTCTTCAAACTTTTCGATCGGATAGTGCTAATTGCACTCTTCAATATAACGTAAAGTTTATTTTGGTGTATTTTTTTTTTGTTTTTTCAAAAGTTGCAAAAATGTAATTTTTTTTATTTCTCTCTCACGTCCTTAATATTTACATTAGTGGCGAATTGTTTACATTATTATATTTATGAGTATATGTGCTTCAAATAATGTCAAGTAAAGTTTATCGAAAACACAACCGTTTTCTGTGAAAACTAGCTCAAATTTCCGTATTTTCAGAAACGCTCAAACGCCATTTTCTCATAAATGGCTAAAACAAATTCTTCAAACTTTTCGATCGGATAGTGCTAATTGCACTCTTTAACATGACATAAAGTTTATTTCGAGTTATTTTTTGTTTTTTCAAAAATTACACATACGTTTTGTAAACATTACTATATTTGTGAGTGTAAGTGCTACAAATAACTTCAAATAAAGTATTTTGAAAACTCGAATATTTTTCTGTGAAAATGAGCTTCAAATTTCGCATTTTTAGTAGCGCTAAAACGCAATTTTCTTTAAAACGGCACAATTTTTAAAAGAAAATTGCCATTTAGGGCTAGGTTTTTGTGTTCTTTAATATTCTAAAATTAATATTTCCGTTCTACCAATAGGAAACCGAAAAATTAAGAATGTACTTTTGGCGGTGATAGATGACAGCTGGCAAGAAAGAGTATGTGGCAATTCCGAATAGCTAGGAAAGACCTAAGGAAAGAGAAAACTAATACGGGAAAGTCTGTGCTATTCTTGAGCACCACTAGTTTCAATTTACTAACGTTTCTCTTTTAACCAAAAGTTGTTGGCTCACAAGTGAAACGCATTAAATCAATATTTTCAAGTTTTATTTGAGTTTTGTGTTCTAGATTTTATTATAATTGAGAGGAAATCATATTTTTCTTTCAATACCCATATTTTTTTATTTTGTGAAATATAGCACATTATTTGCATCTCCTATTATTGTCGTAAGAAATGTGTGTTCTTCAAAATTAAGCCCTTGACTAAATGTTTGTTTCTTGTAACAATTTATATCATTTCTGTATCGTTTTTTGCTGTAAATATATTTTCAACATTACACTATTTCGCATATTTTCCTTTTTTAATTGCATAAAAGTATGGAGGGATAATCGCGGATGAAGAAAGAGGTATATGGTAAACTTGTGAATAATGGTACCGGGTTCGAGAACTTCAGATTGTCCATAAAGGCAGTATTTCGACGAAAGGAAAGCTACCAACTTTAAAAAACATTTTAAAAAGCGTACAAGGCCCAAGATTGCTATATAGTATATTTCAATTAGAAAATAAAGGAAACAATGATAGCCAATCATTTGCAGGCATAAGAGAAAGATGAATATATATCTGAAGTCTTCAAAGTATGAATGCATGTTATCTTGGTGTGAATATGTTTTTATTGTGTTTATTGCAAATAGTATTTTTTTAGGAAATGTATTATTTCTTTGTGTTGTTTCTTTAAATGTGTTCTGCCATGAACAGAGGAAGTTGGGCTAAAGTTATCATACATTCGTAAATAGCACAACATAATTGTTGCCATGCGACTTATATTTGAAAGGGGTATTTTTATTGGCAATAGTAAAAATGAGATTCTTTCCAACATTAAAAAATCCCGTTTTTCTCGTATGAGCGGTGTTTTGTTCTGGCTCATGGAACAGCCTTGAGATTAATTGCATTAAGTATAAATAGAACCAGCCAACACAGGGAATTCATAACCGGGCATTTCAAAACGTAAAATATTTGTTTACTTAAAAGGATTTTGTGAAGATTAATTAAATAATCAAAAGGATGGGAAAACTGACAGTATCGCAATATCTGTCATTGGGTCTTTTTCTGGAATTCCTGAATGTAAATACAGGAATATGTAGTTTAGCTTTTTTTCTTCCAAAGGTCAGCGAAACGCAAAAGTCGCTTGGATGCATTGTGGAAATCGAAGAATTGATTTTCAATTGTCTAGAGCACTGATTCGTAATTTGTATATTTTATGGGTTGGTAAAAAAAATTCTGCCATTTTTCAGAAAATTTTGAAAAGTCGGGGGAACTTTTAAAATACTCTCCGAACTTAAAACTTGATGGTCTCCTAAACGTCACAACTAAATCTTACTCTTGATGTATTTTTAGTTTCAGCTCAAAGGTTGAACGTTATAACAGTTATCCGTCCATACTTCCGTCCGTCCGTCCGTCCGTCCGTCCGTCCGTCCGTCCGTCCGTGCTTGCATTAAGAGTACTAGTAAAGTAATGGATCTGTGCACTAATAGTCGGTGCTACTAATGCATTGGTGAGGCTAAATATGGAATCATCTTTCGATAAGAGCGCGCGTCAACCTATGCTTGTGTTAAAATCCCACCCCAGGTAAACATTTTTGAGGGTTAAAAGTGTAGAAAACTGTGCTGGATCAAAGAGATAATCTCCAAAGTGAAGTAATCCGTCGCTGACTGTGAAAACTCATTCAATAGAATTGCTAACGTTTCGCTGGTGTTCAATTAGTATTATATTATGTAATCATTACAAGTAATTTGAGGAAGAATCTGCTTGTGAAAACTAATTAAAACTTGAATTAATTGTTACCCATGTCTCAAAAAGATGTTAATTTTCGTATCAGACTTTCAGAGATTAGAGCCTCACAATTGTGTTTGTTCACAGGGAGGTGTATTCAGCATGGTACGGACGTGTGGGAACCTCCTCCTATATTCCTTCAGAGAAGGTGCAGCAACTATTCAATGATATGCAGCTATATCCGTCCAAATCGCAAGGTAAGATAAACTGATGTAATAGTTTATAATTTCTTGAAATTCCATGTACTTTGAATAAATGGAAAAGGACATTATGTGAGTGGATCAACAATAATTTTCGTTTCATTAACGAACGCTTAATTTCTGAACGAATGTGAATATCAAATAATCCTGGAATTTTTAGGATCAAATGCGATTTTGTGGGAAAAAAGAACTATTTATGTTGAAAGGAAATTTATACTTATTTTGAAATTAATCAAATATATGCTGTTACTGGCTTTGTGAACAATACGTACCTCGTACGTGTCAAAGATCATAAATCTTTCGTAGTCCATTATCAAGAGAAAGGAAATTTGAGCCTGTTCCTGCGAATGGTGTAGACAGATTCGTTTGTTTTTTTTTCAGTGTATGAAATGTTGCAGTGTGCCAAGGAATGTGCAAATCGAAGCTCAGCAGCTTATCTTACTTTTGGAGAATTTTTGTATTTTTGCAACAGAACTGAAGAGATGTTATGAAAGAGGGTAAGACTCATATTTACCTAAGATATCTCTTATAGATGTATAAATGTATCTGTTGAGTAATTATATGGAAACTCTGAGGATGCATTGTGTTATCTTGTATATCGGAATGCCAAACCAACATAGCCTATTTATTTTTATTTAAAAAAAAAATCATCTCTAAGTGCTTTATGTTGTCCAGCGTGATTTTGTAACTTCCTCTCGCCTTCATTTACATTTCAATTTAATTTGGCCTCTTTAGAGTTGTTTTTAAAGGTACTGCCTTGACGCTTTGTTTAAATTTCGATAATTCTTTTCTCTTTAATCTTCGAAAAATCGCATGTAAAGAATATTTTTGTTTTCTAAATCTTTCACCAATTTTAGTACATCCTGAAACAGTAGTAATGTAATGGAATGCATAGCAATTAGAAGCAAGCTTTTCATGAAAATATATAATTTGTAAAGTTCGAATTGACTTTATAGAATCATAAATGTTATTCTGTCACTTCTGAACCACTAAAAAAATAACTAGTGGTGCCTCATTCCTCGTATAATGGATAACAATTACGCAGAATTAAAATATTGCAACTACTATCATTCAAATACTTCAACCATTATTTGAAAAAGTCAAACGCTAGAACTCAGAATTGCGCGAGAACTAAAATTTTGAAAAAGGTTGGTCAAATAATTGAAACGTTTAATATTGAAGAATAGATAGAAGATAGGAAGAAAAATTAAGAAAGAAATCTAATTTACTTTTCTACTTGGTACTGTAGAGAAAACACTTTAATGCTGCAGCGAAAAGTGCCGATTTTTCGACTGAAAATGTAATTTTGAAGGCCTTTGATGCCTATAAAGTGGATTTTTCTGGCTTCTGTTGGTTATAAATTGCTTTCTCAAATATGTAGTGTAGTCAGAATCCACATTCTACGAGACCTTGACAACGAAAAGTTGGTCAGTGTACAAAAGAGGCGCCTATTTCGCATGCAGCATTTTCACTAAAATGATATTCCTGATGCATCTGACTGATGTTGCAGCTCCTCGGAACGATTGGAATATTTGAAGTTTGGGGGTAGTTCACGTGATGCCTCCATGACATTTTCAAAATTTTCTTAAAACCAACTTTTTTGCTTCAAATTTGTCACTTGAATAAAAAATATACATTATTCAAGATATATATTTATTCTCGGTAAAATCTGTTGTTCAAAACTAGGTCTTTCAATAATGTCATGCGCATTGTTTTGAAAATATAAGTATTTTTAATAAAATTTGATTGAAATAGTAAAAAGGATTAAAACTTGCATACATTAGTAGTTTGATTTCGAGTATTTGAGGGTCAAAATTGTTACTGAACGTTTGCCTCAAGTTGGCTACAGCTCCCCATTGCGACGCTTGCGGCAAAAAACGGCAGGTTATGGTGGGAGGGACCAGGGAAGCCACGAAGTCGACGCAGGAAGCGGCAGGATTGGGCGGATCAGGGTGGAGCTGGGCAAGTAGGACCCTGCAGGGCATTCCGTGGTAGATAAGGACGAGGCAGGGAAAAAAAAATTAATTCCATATCCTGTTTAATGGAAGATTGTGATTAATAAATTTACGGGTATCACGTGGTGTTACAGCTAGTCTTCAATCATGTTATAGGGCCAATCCATTTTAAGTGGTGCAGAATTTAATAAATTAGTCGCTCGAACTAACAGAAACGTTCAGAAATAGTAAGCAGAATGGCAAATTTAAACGCGAAAACAAAACGCTGAATTTATTTGCTATATTTTAAATTTATATTTTAAATAATTAACGTTGGCCGTTCGGCTCTTAAAATCAAGGTGACCATATTTTCAATAATTGAAAAGATGTTTGTAATACGTTTGTAATTATTACAAATGTAGATGTCAAATTGTTTGTTTTAAAGTACGTAATATTAAAAATTATATATTAGGCCACTTTTATCTTTATTAATGATAAAGTATAATTAATTATTTTAAATGAATGTAGATTTTAGATTAAAATAACTTCCAATAATGTGATAATTACTTGGCACAATGTATCCTCAATGTGGAAATGAAGCCTCTTTTTTTTCATAAGTTCTCCATTTTTTAAAAATACTTCGAGTTAAATCTAAAAGTTGAAATTTTACTGGTTTGGTACGATTGCGGACTAGCATGTGCGCAATTTTCAGATTTTTATCTGGTCCCCCAACAGATATTACAGCTCAAAATTTGGAAACAATCCAAAATCCCAACTTTCAACAGGATGTAATTTTCAAATGTTACGTTATATACCAATGATATTTTACAAAATGTAACTATACTGTTCTGTGTAAAAGCACAGCAAAAATTAAGGCTATTCCTTCTTTGAGAAATTACTCTCTGAAAATCCAATTTCGTCCTTTGATTTGTTTGCAAATATTCCCCAGATAAAAACGTTGAAGATCGGTAAATAATATTTCGATTTACAGGCCAGAGTATACTGCATCGATTGCTTTTTATTCTAGAATGGTAGAATAATCGAGAGCAGAGTAATTTAGAAAAGAGTAAATGTCTGCAAACGCGAAAAATGGCGCACGGCGTGAAACAAAAATTGACGCCATTTCTAAACCAGGTACAATAAAAACTAGTGGTGTGACAGAATGGCACAGACTTTCCCGTATTAGTTTTCTATTTTCTTGGGTCTTCGCTAGCTATTCGGAATTGCCACATACTCTTTCTTGCCGCTACCATGTATCACCGCCAAAAGTACATTTTTTTGTCATTTTCTTAATTTTTCGGTTTCCTTTTGGTAGAACGGAAATATTAATTTTAGAATATTAAAGAACACAAAAACCTAGCCCTAAATGGCAATTTTCTTTTAAAAATTGTGCCGTTTTAAAGAAAATTGCGTTTTAGCGCTACTAAAAATGCGAAATTTGAAGCTCATTTTCACAGAAAAATATTTGAGTTTTCAAAATACTTTATGTGAAGTTATTTGAAGCACTTCCCCTCACAAATATAATGTTTACAAATTGCTGGTAATGTGAATATTAAAGATGTGAGAGATCCTTCAAAAAAAGTACATATGTGTAATTTTTGAAAAAACAAAAAGATAACTCGAAATAAACTTTACGTCATATTAGAGAGTACAATTAGCACTATCCGATCGAAAAGTTTGAAGACATTTTTTTTTTGGCCATTTATGAGAAAATTGCATTTGAGCGTTTCTGAAAATGCGGAAATTTGAGCTAGTTTTCACAGAAAACTGTTATTTTCGATAATAAAATTTACTTGATATTATTTAAAGCACATGTACTCATAAGTATAATAATGTAAACAATTCGCCGCTTATGCAAATATTAACGACGTATGAGACAAATTAAAAAAATTACATTTTGCAGTTTTTGAAAAAAAAATTACCTCAAAATAAACTTTACGGCATATTAAAGAATGCAATTAGCACTATCCGATAAGACATTTTTTTTAGCCATTTATGGGAAAATGGCATTTGAGTGTTTCTGAAAATGGGAAATTTGAGCTAGTTTTCACAGAAAACGGTTGTGTTTTCGATAAACTTTACTTGACATTATTTAAAGCACATGTACTCATAAATATAATGTGAACAATTCGCCGATGGTGTAAATATTAACGGCATGAGAGACAAGTCAAAAAAATTACATTTTTGCAATTTTTGAAAAAACAAAAGAATGGAGCAATACGGCGTTTATGTCATCTCATAGGGTACATTGAGCACTATCCCTACGAAAAATTTGAAGAAAACATTTGGAGCCGTTTTTGAGAAAATCTAGTTTTTGAAAATTGCACATATTGCACGCAATATTGCGCGAAAGAATGTACATGACCTTGAACAAAAAACTCACCTTGGAGAACTCATTTTATTTGAAGGAAAAATCTCTTATCTTCAATTTTGTAGTTCGAGAAAGACGCCGAATAAAATTCAAACTTTAACAATTTTCGAAAATTCAGAGTTATCCGTGAAAATCGGACCTATGACCTCCTTAATAAATGTTTGTTACGCTATTCTTACAAGAAATCTAAAGAAAAAATTTGGAGCCGTTTCTGAGAAAATTTTGAAAATGTCGGGGGGGGGCGGCTTCATGTAAAGTACCCCCGAATTTTGAAGAATCTGTTTCAAAATCTCAAAGCTTCGACTAGAACCAAATCGACGGGGGAATATCCATTTTGGAAGAAATCGTACGTATGGTTTAGTAGGCGCTAGCAGTGTTCACAGACAGAGAGACAGACAGACGTTTTCCTTTCAATTGGGTTTTCGGTATCAAGGACCTAGAAAACAGGGTTTCTGGCTACACCACGTGTTAGAGGATTTTTTTTTATTTAGCAACTGGTTTTATCACTTTTTCGTTTTCGCGGCCCGGCAATTAATTTTTTTCCGCCGAAAATTGGCCAATTTTTCGCGCAGCATTACATAACATTCCCTATATTACGTATATCTCTCCGTGTATACAGAAAACTGCTAACAATGCATCATGTCACCCACCCTCGAGCTGATGTACAAAGACTTTGTCACGTAAGGAAGGACGAAGAGGCCTCAGACAAATTGCGGCCTCCTGCACAACGCAATAGTCAGGATGGGGAAGTATGTAGTCAGCCATCAAGATGACCCTCTAATGAGACAGGTCATGAAATCCGACCGAAGAATGGGGAACAGAGGCATTGTTAGTGTAGCAAGAAGCATTGCAAAGAAAACTTTGCAAGACATGCAGAATGATAGAGACACTGAAATTCTGATGCTGCTTAACATGAAATGTGACGCAAAAAGTGTTAAAGAAATCGTGGAGAGACAAGCCACTTCACGGACAATATTTGAAACGAATGGACAGAGCACATATCAATAAAGATCAATCAATTATGTGGCTTAAAAGGGGAAGAATGAAGCCAGAATCGGAAGCATTTATAATAGTTGCCCAAGATTAGGCGTTGAGAACACGACATTATGATAAAGCGGTTCTCAAAATTTCCCAAGATGATAAATGCCGCATTTGCCAGGAATGTAGAAACCATTGATCATATTGTCTCTGCTTGTCCAATCCTAGCAAAGACCGAATACTTGAAAAGACACGACAGGGTGTGTAGCTACCTCCACTGGCAGATCAGTACAGCCCTCGAAGTTCCAAACACATGCCCCAAGTGGTACGAACACGCACCAAAACCGGTGACGTCTGTTGGATTGTGAACAATATTGTACGGCCAACAAATTCAAACTGATCGCACGATAGCGGCAAACAAACCGGATATAGTTATCCGGGATTGGAGAAAAAATCGTGCTTACTTGTCGATGTAGCTGTAACTTGCGATCAAAATGTCGTTACCAAGGAGGCAGAGAAACGTCTTAAATACAAGAGTTTGGAAATCGAGATCAGCCGAATGTGGGGCGTAAAAGCACAGGTCGTCCCGATAGTTATCGGAGCTCTGGGATTTGTTCCGCAAAATTTGAGTAAGAACTTGTCTAAACTCCCTGGTATTTCAAAGGACTGGGAAGTGCGAGAAATTGATTTATTTGGAACAGCCCACATTTTGCGCAAAGTATTGTAGAGGCACGCAGTCCCTAGATTTGCGCCTTAGGTAGCTGGTTGCAACCCTGAGTAGATTTTATATTCAGCCGACACATAACATCTTTAGTTGTGATATAGTGGAATAATAATAGTAATAATAATAGTAAATAATAATGATAATAATGATGATGATGATGATGATAATAATAATAATAATAATAATAATAATAATAATAATAATAATAATAATAATAAAAGCATTACATCGTGTCTTTCACGACGATTATACTCTCAATGTAGTAACTATGATATCATTGCACTGCACCAAAAAGACCGTAGCAAACACTTCCATGAGATGTAAAAATTTCACCTCTAAAACACTGCAATCTGCGCATCGCATATATTCCAAGGTAGCTCGTGACTCAGTGCCACACACCTGGCTGATAGAAATATTTATGGTCTAATAGGTCATCTTACAAGTGGCCTCGTTTCTGAAGTATGTGATCTGGAATTGGCGAACGAAAATTATCCTGAGTGCATCCGTTAACCATAGCGAAACGGGAAACTATCATAGTGCGAAGAGGTATTTTTCAGGGAGAATTACTCTGACGTATCTGGTTTATCATCTGTACTAACCCGGATTCAATACTATTGAATTCCACGATTTGAATAGTTTTGGAATTGAAATGGGAGCAACTGCGATGCATCGGCTAAACCACCTTTTGTGTATGGATGATAATATTCATAGACCAATGAATACATGTATTAATAGCTCCATGTTTATAATAGCTGACACTGTGCAAAAGTTAAATTAACCAGTTTTGACTAAGATATTCGAATGTATCTCAAGCAGTGTGTTTCGAAGAACTAGTTCGTTTGTTTAAATATTTGTCGTACTATAACCATGCAAAGAAGAAAGTAAATGAATGACCCCAATACATTTTCTTATATTTGTGGACGTTTTATGATTGTAAAACAGAGGCAGAATATAACCACATATGTTAGAAGTGTTTATAACGCTTATTTTGGAATGAAAGTGAGAGATCAGAAAAAGCCGTGGGCTCCTCGTAAAGTGTGCAGTCTTTGTGTTTAAGAAAATGGTTGAAGGGGAAGAGGAAGGCACTGAGTTTTGGAGTTCCGATGGTATGGCGTGAGCCAAAGAACCATCGAGACGATTGTTATTTTTGTATTTGCAAAGTAAAAGGATCCAATACAAAGAAAAGATACGGAATGGTTTATCCTGATTTAGAGTCTGCTATAAAAAAAATAGAAGGCCTGTACCACATGACACTGATGTTCCTCTACCAGAACCTCCTTTGAACCTCCATGTACTGCGTTCTGATTAAAGTTCAACGCCAGGCGAGTCAGCTGGAGAATCTTATTGGATAAGCACCGAACACAAACCCCAACCTTTAACATTAATAGAACTGAACGATTTGATGAGAGATTTGAATTTCTCAAAGGATGCTTATGAAGTTTTAGCTTCACGTCTGGCAGACAACAATCTTCTAGCTCTAGGAACATAAGTTACAGTTTCCAGATAGAAAGACTTAAAACGATTTTATAATCAAGAAAACTCCTTGGTATATTGTGATGTTTAAGAAAATGGCGGTTTAGCGCTACTAAAAATACGAAATTTGAAGCTCTTTTTCACTTTTTCATGTTTGAGTTTCGAGAAACTTCATTAGAAGTCATTTTAAGCACTTTAACTCACAAATGCAATAGTGTTTGCAAATTACATTTTTTAATTTTTGGAAAAAAACAACAACAAAAAATACCCCCAAAATTAACTTTAAATCATATTAAGGAGTGCAATCAGCACTCTCCGTTCGAAAAGCTGGAAGAACAATTTGGAGCAATTTATGAGAAAATAACGTTTGAGCTTTCTGAAAATGCGGAATGTTTGTAACTTTTTCAGAAACAAAAGAATAGAGAAAATTGTTGTTTGCTCTATTCTTTTTGTTGCAGCCGATCGTATGGGTCGACTGCGTTCATTTAGTATAGTCCCTCCATGCCTCGCATGCCCCTCGACTTGCACCCTCGAACCTGGTTCAAACTCCTGATTGAACCCCCGCGAGATGTTTACGCTAGGGCACTGGGCCGCCCCCCATTGCACGCACAAGAAAAGAAGTCTATCTTGTTTTCTAACAGTGTCCTACTTAATTGTAAAATAATAAATAATATTTACTTCCATCATGAAGTAAATGAAACCTATCCTGCGAGCAAGGCATATTGACCGAAATGAAATGAAGGAGAACATTTCTGGAGAATTTTCTCCCAAAGGCTACGATAAATGTTGAAAACAAAACTGAATGGAAAAAAATAGTACATTATGAAACGATGATGTAATGATGGGTATTAATACACGAGTATCGTAAACTTCACACGAGTGTATTACCCATTACATCGAGTTTGGTACGGTCCTTTTTTTTCGGTAACTTTTATAAGTTAAACTTCTCCACTGAATCGTTTCCTGGCAGTTGACACTCAAGATTCGGCCAAGGCCACATAGCGGGCACCTCTTTACCCTAAACGCACAGATGGCTTTGTTTTACCAGAGCGCTTGCGAGAGACTACAAACGTTCCGGGATTAATATTCCGACGTCACCATTTTCGCATTTTTTTTCTTTCATTTCTTGAAATGTCAACACCACCAGAAAGAACCACCATTCACTAAATATTTTAAACTAAAGAATTGGCCGGTTTTTAAGGACAACCACACGACAGCAGCAAATAACACAAAATGACTCGCGTGGAGATCTTAACGTCACTCAAATGTTCTCTGCAATAACTACCACTCCGCTAGTCAAATACGATCAAAGTGAAATTACAATCCAATTTATTTTAACTAATATTTAACGTAAAAATCACTACTAATAAAAGAAATTAAGTATGAGAAGCATAAAATAATATTAAATGCAATTTTAATATACACACTCGAACGAAACATTTACTGCAAAGATTCTCAATGATTAATGAAGTGACAATATTAGTTTGTAAGAGAGACTGTGATAGGTCAAGAACCTGTATCATAATGAAAAACTGTATCGAAATGACCATCATTATGCAACTGGTTGCAGCTATCCAATAACAGCATTATACAATGGGAGTAGAAAAAATATTAAATCTATTTACACCTATGCTTTTCCTGTCTTGAACTACTCATTTGACATTCTTTAAACGAGCAGAACAGATATTGAGATATTACGACGGAAGGTGAGAGTTTAAATGACAAAGGCACGCATGCATCGTACGAAGTCTTCAGATGAACGCACTACATTACCGAGAAATAAAATTGGTGGTATTGGAATCAACTTGTGGGCCAGTGAATGATACGAGAATGTTTATCCATTCAGCAGAAAATATATCAGTTCTGCATAAAGCAATTTGTGAAGCAGGTCTTGAGAGCTATAACGACGAGAAGTTCCTGACTTGCAGTGATCGTCAAAAAGCTGGATTCATGCAGTGGCGTAGCGTGACTCGCACGTTTGGGGATGCTCAACAATAACGCGAACTTAAGACATCATGATTCTTAATGTTCTCTAGAATCTGTTATTGAAACAAATGTTACACTACTTCAACAGATTTATGTCAGGAGACTTCTTGAAAGCAAATTATGTAATTGTTCAGCTTTAGTTCTCATGCGCGATTGACAATGAGATCACTTGTGAATTGATATATTTCGAACCAAAATAAAATGTAATATATTTAAGTACGAATTCAACTTCTTAGATATTAATTGAGAATTAGTAGGCAAGCACTATATCTACTACTGTTTGTGCCCATGACCAAGCACAGAATCACGAGTAAGAAAGAAAAATATTTCTCTGTTTCACAACCTCAAGTGTGCTGCGCTCTCGTGCACAAACGAGCAACTTGTTCAAGCCTTTCCTCAGCCGCATGCTAGCTTTTCGGCACTCGAGAATCCAAGGGCAGGGATGAAGAGGGTAGGGGAGAACCTCGCCGTCTGCGCATGCGTCATTGCTCGTCGCAATCTCACGGCAGACGCTAGAAGCATTTGAGCGTCCAAGCAATCAGGGGCCAGCTTGTATAAACGCGCGGAATTCAATCATAGGAAATCACTTTAAAATTAATACGAAACGTGTTTCGCTCAATGTGTTTCACTCACTTGGAAGATTATCAATACAGTATTTAGACTTCTTTGATTAACATTTTACCTGGGGATGCTCAACATCTTGGCGTCCCCTGACGCTACGCCACTGGATTCATGGAGGGCGAAATCTCTTAATGGTAGGCATCCACATCAAGCACATGTGGACATGAAAGCGTCGAACTTCTTACTCTGATCTGGACAGATTTTCCCAGAAACTGAAGGTTTCATTTGGACATAGAGGGCCAAGTTATCCCGACACGAAGCTATTAGAAGCTAATTGTTAACTAGTGGTGCTACAGAATGGCACAGACTTTTCCGTATTAGTTTTCTGTTTTCTTTGGTCTCGGCTAGCTATTCCGACTTGCCACATGCTCTTCCCAGCTGCCTTCTATCGCCGCCCTAAGTACATTTTTTGACATTTTCTTAAATTTCGGTTTCCTAATAGTAAAACGGAAATATTATTTTAAGAGTATTAAAGAACAGAAAGAAGTTCCTTCTTAAGCGCGAACGAAAAAAACGGCGAATTTTCAGCAGAAAAACTCTTATTACATGGCCCTGATAACGAAAGAGTGGATATATCCAGTTGCTAAGTTGAGAAAAAACAAGAACAAACAAACAAAAATAAACAAACTGTAAATAAAACTACAAATGTTTCAAAATATCTGAAAGATTTAATTTTTACAGTCTTCCCCCTTTTTCTATGTTTATTTTGTGTACTCAATTTGCATATTTCACTTACACATTCTTCTGTCATTGTTGATCTTAACATATTTACCTATTAGAAGGTTGTGATGATTGATTGATGAGGATGAGAATATTGTTGCCTTTGTCTCTTTTTTAATGAACTAGTGGGCCCGGCAATGCTTCGCTATTGCAATGTACACTTCTCACGCTACTGGTCACGGGATTGTTAATCATATTTTTCGGTATGCTGAGCAAAAATTGTAATTGGTGTTATACGCTCACCTTTTCTTGAGCCCGGGAATACGTACCCCCACTCCTTTGCCAACATTAGTTATATTAAGAATAAATGATAGTAACGAGCGTTGTAGACAAAATCTGATAACCAGAAATGTTCGCTCCCATGTAATAGAAACTAATTTACGTCGAAAAAAGAACTACAAATTTGATATAAAATTTCGTTTGTCAAGATAACCAAACTCCCCACTCCTCTCGCAACTAGCGAAGCGAGGGCTCAAGAAAACATGCGGGATAATAGAAGACTTTCTCGCGAGTTTGGGTTTGTTCTTTGTCTTGGTTTGGGCATGGTTGCCAAGTATCCTATTGTTAAAACGTTCTCCCTCAAGTTTGGGCATGCATTAACTGTGGCCAGAGAGTTTTAGCTCCACGCTTAAGGTAGTCACGTGACGGACATTGAAGTCATAACGCCTTTCCTTAGGCCTAAGGTACGACCTTATTCCTTCATAAATAGTGCACGCCTGTAGGAGTCTCTACGGTCACCTTACAAGCGGCAAAATGACTGCGTGAAAATAGGAACTCCGATAAACCGATTCTCTTTTATGACGTAGTACCATTATTCCTTATCAACTCTACAATGCGGGCAAGAATTAATGGGAAATGTGGGAGAGGTGACAGGAAACTCACGAAAAACAAGTTGAAACCATATCTTCGGGTTAGGTTATGTCTTACGGTCACAACGAACGCTGTTTTAAGATTCTTTCTACATTATCAAAAAAGCCGATTCAAAATTCCAGACTGCATACTCATCGCGGAGGGCCACAAAATCTAAAATTCCGTACACAATGTAGCTTCGTTGTACTCTTGACTCGTATCGTGGTTGAAATGTATCACCACGAATCTACATTCTTGGAAATATTATGTAACTTATTTGTTCAACGCTTGAAATGCTTTTTTGTATAATGCATAGCGCAATGACGCTTTTTGCTAAAACTCTTCTGAACGTTGTTCATTACGACCGTATAAAGTCGTCAGTCACATGATCAATAGTTTAAGAATATCGCCTTACGCCTGGCGCTAAACCCCCCCTCTTGTCTTAGAGGAATTTGATTAACTTTTCCGAGATAACGTTGAAGTAATAATTCCGGCCGATATTTCACAATCGCAGGGGCAGAATGTGCAGAGAAGACGCACGTAATACGGCGGGTTGCGTAGAGCTTCTGTTCACGGGCGCTTGTTTAAGCATAAACGCGGAGGCGTATCTACGATATGGTAGCCATGGCACGTGCCATGGGCGCCACTCACAAGGGGCGCTATTTAGAGTATTCCGGGTAAAATAAATAACAAGAACCTTAATTTGAAGTATTCTGATAGGGGCGCAAATTCTATGCCTGCCATGGGCCCCTGAATACCTAGATACGCCTCTGCAAAAACGCATAAAATAAACGCGTGTCTATTTGCGACAAACAATTTCACATTTTGACCAAAAGTTTAAAGAAAAAATTTGGGGCAGTTTTTGAGAAAATCTTGTTTTTGTAATTTTCTAAAATTGCAAATATTGCACGCAGTATTGCGTGAAAACTACTAAAATTTTCAAAAAAATGTACATGACCATAAAGAAAGAACTCACTATGAAGAAAAAAATTTATTTGAAGGAAAAATCTCTGTCTTCAATTTTGTAGTTCCAGAAAGACGGCGAAAAAATTTTTAACTTTGCAATTTTCGAAAATTCAGAGTTATCCGTGAAAATCGGACCTATGCCATGTTAATAAGTGTATTTTACTCTATTCATAAAAGAAATTTTTTTTTAAAATTTGGAGCTGTTTTTGAGAAAATTTTGAAAATATCCGGGGGGCTTCATGTAAAGTACCCCCAAATTTTCTAGAATCATTTTCAAAATCTCAAAGCTTCGACTAGAACCAGATCGACCGGGGCATATCCATTTTGGAAGAAATGGTTCGTATGGTTTAGGCGCTAGCAGTGTTCACAGACGGACGTATTCCTTTCAATTGGTTTTTCGATATCAAAGACCCACAAAATAGGGTTTCTGGCTACACCACGTGTTACGGGATTTTTTTTTTTAATTTAGCAACTGGTTTTATCCACTTTTTTGTTATCACGGCCCGGCAGTTAATTTTTTTCCGCCGAAAATTGGTCACTTTTTCGCGCAGCATTACATAACTTTCCCTATACTACGCATGTTACTCCGTGTACGTACGTATACAGGAAAGTACAAATGTTTGTGCAAAAAATTATTTAAGTGAAAAACAAAATTTTCAAAAAAAAGTGACTGTATAGCATTTTGAAAGAAAAATATCAAGTGTGCCTCTAAGGATGGCGTGGATAAATGAGAAAGTATAGAAGAGACCAGGTTGAATGTGACGGAATGATGTGTGAACTTCTGAGTGGAAAGTGAAGCAAATATGAAAGCACTGTGAGGAACATGAGGGTGAAAAGTGAGAAAAATTATGTATGTGCTTGTATTTTCAGAATACCTCGACCTATACAATTATCACGTTTGTTGGAAAGAGATGGGGAGGACAAGAAAAGGAGAAACAGAAGAGTGTCTAGTGAGTCAACATTAAATAGTTTCCTGTTATGTTAAAATTGTATGATTTGTCATAGAATAAGTCTTAATATGGGGCATTTGCTGTCAAAATCAACTGTTTCTATTAACAACCATTTTTACAAGTGGATAAACATTTTAATATGGTGCAATTTGAATTAGATGTTGGCCAACTTTTATAAGGAACAAACTGGAATTTTATTCAGTGAAGTTAGAGTGGCATCTCTAAACTTTGTAAAAGTAAAAACAGTGATGTAAGTAATAAAATGAGCTGGTTTTGTAAAGTAAATGGTCTTGTATGCTAGTTACTGGAAAAGAAGGGATTGTCATTATAGAGACTCATTTGTAACAAAATTGTTAAATTTCAAGTAGGATACCAGTTTTCAGTTAATATTACTAGTTAATTCACCCAAAATTAGGGGAAAAGGAACATTTGCCATTTTATTATTTTGATATTAAATCTCCTTGAAAATTAAAAATAAAATTAATGAATGTCTAAGTTTATATTACAGACCAACAACTATGTATAGCATGATTTATTTCCAGAAGGAATTCCAAAGTATGAAGTGTTTTTGGGTGGTTCCTGCAATCCTACTACATGGCGACATGATATCGCTATTCCAATGTTGAAACGTCTAGGCATCACTTACTATAATCCTGTAAGTAGCAGTAATATTTGCAAAAAATGTTGTTACTAATGTTGTCCACTTGCAGAGAAATTATAATTCTTTTTTTTTCACAGCAAGTGTCACATTGGGGCCCTGAATTGATAGAACTAGAGCATCAAGCGAAACAAAATGCAGCTGTCTTATTCTTTGTTATTGATAATCAGACACGAAGTGTTGCGTCTATAATCGAAGCAGCTCACATGTCAGGCAGGCATCGTAAACTGATCCTTGTTATCCATGCATATGAAGGCCCTGGGCAAAAAATTTGGGGAGAATCCATTTCACCAGAGTAAGATATTCATTTGTATTCCTTTCCCTCTCTCCTACTAAAATAAATTAATATCTATATCTGTGTGTGTGTGTGTGTGTGTGTGTGTATCTATCTATATATCTATCTATATATCTATATCTATATATCTATATATATATATATATATATATATATATATATATATATATATATAATATGTGTATATATGCATATGAAAATGATAAAAAAGTTTGTTTAGAAATTTTTTGATCGGTTAAAATAATAATTTCCTTTCCAGGGAGTTTGAAGACCTTACTACTGGGCAAATGGTTCTTCAAGATTTAGTAGAAAGGCAGGGCATTCCTGTGTTTGAAAGCATCCCCATTGCCTTGAATTGCACAGCTAAGGTATCTTCACCCTCTTTATTATAATAAATATTTGATTTGTTTCTCTTTTCTTATTTTCATTTACAATTATGATTTCATCTACAATTTTATTCATTCCAGGTTCTGCGAGAAAACATTAGTGTTCAGGAATTAGGTCTTAAAGATTATGCTCAGCCAGTTAAGATGGCCCATGTACAGTTAGGAGATAAATTAATGTAAGTGTAAAACTCAGAAAACTTTTACATTGGATGGCTGATTAACTCCTTATCACTTCTAATAAATGAAACAACTTCTACCAATAATGTTTTTTGCATTAATGGAAAAAATTGTTTCTTCTTTCAGAAAGCTGCGGGAAGCTTTTGATGCTCTGGATACTACAAATTCTGGCGAGTTGTGCTTGGCAGATGTGAGTTAAAAATTAGTATTCTTGTCATTTTATGTAATATAGTTTATAACAAAAGTTTTGAGAAAAGTGTAATTTATGTCTGTTATATCAGATTGTTGTTTTTTTAGGTCTGCATGGCCTTTCGAATTCTGACAAACAGGAATCTTTCTCTGGCAGATGTTCGCAGCATTGTTGCTGCACAGACAGGTAAAATACCACAGGTTTTCTCATATGCACATATATTTTTCTCTTTTTGTACCACATATACTCTGTGTAGAGAATGTTATGTAATGATGCAGGAAAGTAAGGCAATGACAGAGAGGTTTTCACGGATAATACTCCAAAAGTGTTTTGTCTCCTGTATAGAGAAAATTACTTCCTCTTTTACATTGTACAGTCAAAATAAAAGTCTTGATATAAAAAAGCGTTTATTTTTCAAATCATCTGTCAATTTGAACAACACCAGTATCTAAACTGTACAGTGTTTTCACAAAAATAGATATTATGTAACGATATGTATGATTTTGCAGCCTTCGAAATTTGAAGCAGATCTTTTAATTTTGGAGGTGCTTTTCATAAAACTCATAGGACATTATCGAAATGTTCTCAAAAATGACACCAAGCGGACGGTGGTCGGTGCCGGATCTCACCATCTAGCGAGGGAAGACCACTTCCACCTCCTGAGAGAAACATGCACTACACTTACGTGACTAATTGCCTTATCAGTTGACGCACCCGGAAACACTTATCAATCGGAACCAATGTTGATTTAAGTGCTCCGGGGGCGCTCCCCGGGGCCTCTATGCCCAAGGCATCCATGAATAGGTTAGCCTCCACAGGAGAGAGTAATAAGCTTACATAGAATTTGAATTATTCTCCAAGTGCGGTCCTAACAAGTATTTCTGGCAGGGAACATTCGGAAGGGCTTGCAGCTGTTGTCATACCTCTCTGAATGTTGGGAATGGTTTCAAAATGTTTTCCATTCAGCACGGTTTTCATTTTTTGGAAGAGCCACTAGTGCTAAATCTAGAGAGTGTGGATAGACAGGAACAATTTTCCGGCCCAAAACTCTTTTCAACACAGACGTGAGTCGCACGGCGCGTTGTCGCGATGAAGAAAGGCACCATTAGTTTCTTTTTTCTGATCGTATCATTTGCAAATTATGAGTTAAAATGCTTTATACGTACCTGTACGAGATATTAAGTTCTTCGGTAAGCTCTCAAATTGTCATTCGTTAGAACGAACAAGTTTTCAGGGGGAGGATCCAGCCTATCTTCGGGGAGCGCGTGCATAATGTATTTTTGTTAAATAATAAGCATTTGTTATTGTATATTATTTTTGTTAAATAATAAACATATTTTTATTGTAATATAATGTTTACTTTCTCGCGCTTAAGATGAAACTTCTTAAGAAGAGAAAGTTATGTAATGCTGCGCGAAAAAACTGCGAAGTTTTGGCAGAAAAATTCTTATTACAGGGCCGTGGTAACGAAAAAGTGGATAAATCCATTTGCGAAATTCAGAAAAAATCCTCTTAACACGTGGTGTAGCCAGAATCCCGGATTTGTGTGTCTTTGAAACTGGAAAATCGATAGACGGCAAAACTATGAACAATGCTAGCGACTAAACCGCTTAACCGATTTTCTCCAAAATTGATATTCCCTGAGAGATACCAGCTCTTGATGTCGCGGCCCCTTGAATTTGAAACCGATATTTTAATTTTTGGGGGTATTCACATGAAACCCCTAGGACATTTTCAAAATTTTTGAAACAATGGCGCCAACGTTTTTGATTAAATTTTATTTGATAGTGTGAAAAACATTTAAGAGAATAGTGCAGGTCTCATGTTGGTTGAAAACGCTAATTTTTCGAAAATTGAAACAATTCAAAATTTTTTCGCCGTCTTTCTAAGACTACAATTGCGAAAACACATTTTTCTTAATGTAAGGTATTTATCAAAAATAGATCTTCAAATAAGGTCATGTTTAATTTTTTGAAAATATGAGCATTTTTTGTGTATTTTGGCGACAAAAATAAATGCCGCTCTAAATTGACTGCGCTTAAGACAGTTGGGTGCTTCGTAAGTTAGAATTTGTGTATTATTTTATACCTCTTTATTCGTTTCTTACATTTGACCTTTTGTTAGACATTAATATTTTAGAAATTATTGAAAACCTATTTGAAATGTATAAAATAAAAATTGCTAACTCGCAGGGAATATCAACAATGCAGAGCATGTGATAATGGAATTCCACTTCGTGCTCGCCAATTTATGTGAATTGTGTGTCATTCTTGTGACATGAATTAGCTGTATGAAAAGGAGTTATAATTTATGTTGATATTAGCTTGAAAATATTTAGTTTCCGCACCAAATGCTCTTACCATTTGTAATGAGTAGACCCCGGAACTTCATGCACTAAAAAAGTTAAAATTAAACATGCAACCATGTACTTAATGCTTAAAACTCAGAATATGCGTTAAACAAAGATATAGTGAGCAACAGATAACATTTATTTATACAAATCTTTATTTACTGTAGTACAATATGCGTATAATAAAAATATTTTTTCAAACATTATAATAAACAAAAAGTTATTAAGCAACGAAAATATCTTGCTTCGACCCACTTCGAAACCTGGAATACATGCGCTTAAATATGCTGCACAAATAAAAATATGCAGTTAATGAAAAAAAAGAAATTGCAATTACGCAAGTAAAAATGCGCTTTTGTTTTCTTTTTGATGATAAAGTTAAATATATTTCGATATGCGCAATCAGTACAAATATGCAATTACAGGAGGTTTCGCTAATGAGTAAGTGGTGCTACAATTACACTACATGTGACAGTACGAGCCAGTAGGCCCTACTTCAGTTTGCAATGAATTTCGTAGCGGTTCTTTTTATAAATTACTCCTCAGATTGGCCTGTGGGATATGTTAAATACCATTAAATATCAACAGTTCCCTGAAAAAAATTATTGAATAATTTTTCCGTCATTGTCTTCTCGTCTCCGTCATTGTCTTCTCGTCTCCGTCATCGCACGTGTGCAATGGTCTAACCAAAGAGTATATCTAACCGAGAGTGACGGATCCGGTCTTCCGCACGCACGCACGCACACGAGGCGTTTACTCAAATACTATATAGGAATTAACTTATTATTACAAATCGTCAAATATTAGTACAGTAATTCCTCAACATTTGCGAGAGTTAGATTCCCCAAAAAAAACATCGCGAATGTTGAGTCTATCTTTTAATGAAGAAAGGTGGGTTAGGTTCCTAGATATCGAAAAACTGTTTAAAAAAGAAAGAAAAAACATCTAACAATTACAGTAGAATTGAGTAAGCGCTACTACAAACACAATTAACATCCCAAAATTAAATAAAATAATGTTTGAAACTTATGTCAAAATTGAAAGTAATCGGAAAAAGGATTCCCCCTCCCCTCCATCATCCCTCTCGTTCTAATATCCAAATATGGAAGAGTTGCTGCTTCTATATTCTCTCTTAAATCTCGAAAGTACTTTCATGTTCGGATCACATTCAAATGCCAATTCCACCAGAGCTTATTGGTTTTAGAACGCCATTAATATATCTGACATTGAAATTGCACCAGGACGCAGTTTTGCTTCCATTAGCTCATCATTACCGTCGAGGAGGTTTTCTTCACTGATATTTTCCCGAAGTTCCTCTTCAATGAGCTCATTATAATGAAGAGTTACACAGATCCTGAATGGCTTTTCTGATAATTTGGTCAAAACTCTTTTCTCCAATTAGACGCAACTGAATTGAATTATTTTACAATTGTTATTCTATGAATGTGAATTGACATTTCATCTTTAACATTTTTGCAGAAAGTGATACTTTGAGCTCCGACATGTGCCGAGTTCGTTTCCCAGATGACGCTGATAAAGGAAATGAAATGCGATCGCTTAAAAAACTAGTGGTGCTACAGAATGGCAAAGACTTTCTCGTATTAGTTTTCTATTTCCTTGGATCGGGGCTAGCTGTTTGGAATTGTCACATACTCTTGCCAGCAGCTATCTATCGCCGCCCAAAGTACATTTTTTTGACATTTTCTTAATTTTTCTGTTCCTAATGGTAGAACGGAAATAATAATTTTAGAATATTAAAAAACACAAAAACTTCGTTCTAAATGACAGTTTTCTTTTAAATATTTGTAGCTGTTTTTAAGAAAATAGCGTTTAAGCGCTACTAAAAATGCGAAATTTGAAACTTTTTCAAGAAAAGTTTTGAGTTTTCAAAAAACTTCATTTGAAGCACATACACTCAGAAATATAATAATGTTGACAAATTGCTGGTAATGTGCCTATTAAAGATGTGCGAGATCATTCAAAAAAATTACATTTGTGTAATTTTTGAAGAAAGAAAAAAAACAACCTTCAAAATGAACTTTCCGTGATATTAAAGAGTGCAATTAGCACTGTTCGTTCGAAAAGTTTGAAGAAAAAATTTGCAGCCATTTATGAGAAAATGGCGTTTGATCGTTTCTAAAAATGCGGAATTTTGAGCTAGTTTTCACAGAAAACGTTGAGTTTTCGAGAAACTTTCATGACATTATTTGAAGTACATGTACTCATTAATATAGTAATGTGAACAATTCGCCGCTAATGTAAATATTAACGACCTGAGAGACAAGTAAGAAAAAAATTACATTTTTGTAAGTTTTGAAAAAACAGAAGAATAGAACAATATGGCGTTTGTCATCTAATTGAGGACATTAGCACAATCCTTGCCGAAAGTTTGGAGCCGTTTTTGAGAAAATCTTGTTTTTGTAAATTTTTAAAACTGTCCATATTGCACGGAATATAGCGCGAAAACTACTAAAATTTTCAAAACGATGTACATGACGTTAAAAAACAATTAATTTTGGAGAACAAAGTCTTCCATTTTGTAGTTTGAGAAAGACGCCGAAAAAAATTCAAACTTTCACAATTTTCTAAAATTCAGAGTTATCCGTGAAAATCTAACCTATGGCCACCTTAATAAATGTTTTTTACACTATTCTTACAAGAAATTTAAAGAAAAAATTTGGAGCAGTTTCTGAGAAAATTTTGAAAATGTCCGTAGGGCTTCTTGTAAAGTACACCCAAATTTTCAAGAATCTTAATCAAAATCTCAAAGCTTCGACTCAAACCAGATCGACCGGGGACTATCCATTTTGGAAGAAATCGTACCTATGGTTTAGGCGCTAGTAGTGTTCACAGACGGACGTTTTCCTTTCAATTGGTTTTCTTTATCAAGGACCCACAAAAGAGGGATTCTGGCTACACCCCCAAGTTAGGAGATTTTTTCTTAATTTAGCAACTGGTTTTATCCACTTTTTCGTTATCAAGGCCCGGCAATGAATTTTCTTTCTGCCGAAAATCCGCCGTTTTTTCGTGCAGCGTTACATAACTATCCCTATATTACGTATATTACTCCGTATATACGTACGTATACGGGAAAGTAAAAATAAATAAATAAATAAAAAGTAATAGTATCAAAAGACGCACTCGCAATGTTGAAGTCGCGATTGTTAAAACTGGTAGCATTTATCTAGTCGCGAATGTTCAGAACTCGCGGATGTGGAGGGATTTCTGTAATTTAATTCGTTTATTAGTATTAGTTATCATCTGTGTATGATTTGTTATCTGTATTATCCGCGCACGCTTTCTTGAGCTCTCGCTTCGCTAGTTGCGAGAGGAGTGGGAAGTTTCGTTATTTTGGCCAATATAATATTGTCTCAATTTTTTAGTTAATTTTTTTACGCAAAATAATTTCTATTTTTTGGGAGCGAACATTTCTGGTTATCAGATTTTGTCTACAATTATCGTTGCTATAATTTATTTTTAATACAACTAATGATGGCAAAGGAGTGGGGGTAGGTATTCTGGGGCTCAAGAAAACGTGCATATATAATACTATGGCTAATCGATAAATAAGTTGAAATCTGAATACAGATGGAAATAAACGTTTGTGCAAAGAATTGATATTATTCGCCAAGCGAATGCACACAACGCTGCTCTGACAAAAGTGCTTCTGTATAATTTGCTGCGAATACTGTTCAGTCAAATGCATTCCTGCTTGCTTCATTTGTCAAAGTAAGAAACGATTGCTGCTCCTGACTATCGAAACGAATGCAGATAGTATGTATCACAGGCGCTTTGTCTGAATTGGACGTTTTCAAGTTCTGAGGTGTTAGCGAAGAAAATGAATTGCGTACTTGTAGCCTTTTCCAACAATATGAGAAAGCATGTGCAGTTGTAGTCCCACTAGTTTAAATCGTCTCCTGTATTATTTCAGTAGTATACCTTTGGGTTCCGGCTCTCACACGCAACCAATCTTTATAAATGAGGGCTCTAAAGAAAGAGAATTTCACGGAGACTTGACGAATTCCACTTTGACTTTAAAAATATGGATGATTTCTTTAAAAAAACAAATCGAAATATTCATGTAAAATGCAACCCGCATCACATATCGTCAAATATGTGACCCGTCAACCTATATCGGCAAATAACTCATAAACAAAGCGTTTTAGAGCCTTAAAAAGTAAAATTTTGAGGCCAATGGCCTCAAAGAAACGTTTTTCACACTATAATCTACAAGATGAGACATTCTGCGATCCATTCAATTAACTTTTCGGTTCCACGCTTCAATACTATAAAGGCACCTCAATATTTCAGCCCTTCCTCCTAGTGGCTATTTTTGGGGCGACACGCTTAGAAGGCTTAGATTCGACAATCTTCAATTAATCTTTCAATTAACGTTTTTTCATGGTCTGTAAGTGCTGTGTACCTTATTGTGGAGGGATGTGGGTGTTCAGTGAAGAGTGAAGACTGTGTTTGTGTTTTACCTGTACCAATATTTTCGTTATCATTCGATGAAATTTTCAAGTCAACAGGTTCAGACACGTAGCTTTCTCAAAAGTAAAAAGCTAATATTTTTGTGACTATCACGAAAAACTAAAACCTAACTGACAAAGAATATTGAATAATTACTTCAAATGTCTTTAAGTAAGTTTTGGGAATTGTTCCAAGCAAATTCTCCATCATATTGAATAAATATTTATTGAAAATTTCTTTTACACATTAATTGCATTGTTTTTTATTTTTATTTGTAATTGTGATAGTACATTGCAAGCTACCTTTATAGATTTTAAACAAATAAACAGGTTTCGTAAACTACTTTTCCTCTTAGAATGAAAATAGGACAGGGATAAGTGTGGTGTCAAACATGCGAGAGTTCTCGCACGGGTACGCAGAGGTAGTGGGGGAAAACTCGTTCTATGGAACAATACAAAGAACAAACTTTTTAAAGTAGCTGAAGTAAAATAGCTTGAAATAAAAGGAAAACAAAAATCAAAACGCGCTAGCCTACAATACTGCGTGAATCAATTACAAAACAACTAAATTTAAAATTATAGAAAGTATAGTGCAAGTCACCCGACAACTGCCACGATCGCACGATTTAAATGTTGGCGGTATCTGGAAGTATGTACACCAACGCGCAACTGCAAACTCATATTGTAAATAAAACACCGTTTGATATTAAACTCAAGGTGTCGGTTCGTTAAGATATTAAAAATGCAAACATCGTTTGAGCAACATTCCCATGTACCGAAGTGGGCTTACTAATGCCTACTAAATTGTTTCTAATGCTAACAAATGGTATTTAGTATTCAAAGGTGAAAACATTAGTTTGATTATTTTTTGGCTCGGAATTGCTTTTCTTGAGGTACGTAAGGACGCAGAAAATAATTCAATACTTTTTAGTATACAAATAATTTTTCAATTTTCTCACCCCAGCCAGCTGGCATCCTGACTCTCCAAAACCCACTCGGTTCTTCATAACAAATCAAGGAAAGTTAAATAATATTGCAATGAGTTCTTGCCCAATCCGGTATTTTTTGCACTACTTTACTTGGCTTTCTCAAGAGTAAACCTTTTGACTATCAAGGAAAGCGAAAAGCTGACTCTGAAGGAGGATTGAAACATTTCTTCAAATGTTTTTTAAAGAAGTATGAATTGTTCCAAGAACATCTCTCTATAATGTTGAATAAACTTTAATTGAAAATTTGTTTCAAACATCAATTGCATTGTTATTTTGTTTGATATTCTTTAAGTACATTAGTAAGGTCCGATTAAATTAAGGTGATTGACATTTGTGAGTGGAGGGGAGCGACGTTGCCAGGTCGCAAACCACTGAGCACGTGTTACCGGGACACGAAAACAAACACTTCAAAAAATACGTGTAAAAAAATAGGACAAAAGCCTAACCTCAACGCAACTCATCACAACACAGTACACATTGCGCGCGCAGCACAGGCAGAAACGCGGGCGGCGCGGTGGCACGGAAGTCGCTGTGCGATGCTCAAATGTTCCCCGTGTTCGGCAGTGGCAACTGAGCGACCTGACACGTCACGTTTTGTCTCTCTGGTTGGCAGCTGCCATGGAAACGGGAGAGGCGTCCTGACGTCACACAGAACTGTCAATCACCTTAATTTAATCGAACCTTAGTTCCTCTCCTTTATGGAAAGGATAGACAAATGGATAGGGAAAGGGTGGGATTTAACATGCGAGAGTTCTCGCACGGGTACGCTAGTAATTACATATTTCCGATATTAATATTTAAATAATTTTTTCTAAATAAAGGTAGGTGGCAAACGAAAACTCAGTCATTTTTGGGGAGCGGCATGCCTCCCTCCTGGAACCGCAACTGCAAATTTTGCCACTTTTTTGTGTTTTTGTATGTTTTTGAGGCCGAAGTACGTCCCGACCGTTGCTCGTCTTCAATCGAACCATATCCGCTATTAAATTGCTCAACCCTCTTGTAAAACAGTCGTCAGAGTTACATTACCGCCATATACTGATCTTAACATTTTATCTGCTTTTTTGTCACCTTTCTGCAACTTGAAACAAAACTTAATGTTAAAGCGTTGTTAGAAATCCATGATGCATGACATGACAATCCGTGATAAATGCCTCTTTCTAGCGTCTCTGGAAGCTGTCTGACCAGTCAAAACATGTTCAAACTTGATACAGCATTGGATATATTACGTCAAATTGATGTAGCGTCAGTAGTTGCTGCCATAAAAATCTATTCACCGTATTTTTTATCACACCTTGCATATGTATGTGAGGCAGGACTCACTGTACCGGCAGCGAATATGCGACTCTTGACAGTTCGGTGGGCTGCTGCCACACATTACTACGCACATTGTACCGCATATTTGACAGATAAATGAAATATCAAAACATTACCTCTTACCGTCAGGCGATCACGCGCCTTGATCTGTTCATAACCTTCGCCACAGCCGAACCTTATCGCCTCCCCGACTGCGTGTCAGATGTGCGGCAACGCGGACAGCTGGCTCTGAGGAAGTAAACAAATCGTCGCAACCTGATTGCTTCAGAGCAGGTCACACGATGTAAGATATATGCGTATAACAGTGGCCACCTCGTCCAATACCATGGCGAACAAAGACGTGACATCGAAGCTGTAGAGGATGGCGGTGTCATGTATGGAATATTTAAAAGGGCAATGAGTCAATAACATGCACAGAAATTGAAAGAAACCTATGGAGCCCCGGCCATGTAAAAGGTGTGTTCTTGGCTGTCCAGGATGAGCCGCGTCTGAGTCAATGAATCTGACGTTTCGGCCATCTTCCTGTGACCTCCACACACACGTGCGAGAAAGCACTACTTGGTTTGCTTTTGACCAGTATGTATGTATGTGTGTGCGTGCGGATGGAAAACCAATTTGAGTGGTTTTGTTCAGGATTTTTGCTACTGCAGGCCACTAATGAAATACTATTTGTGTTAGTAATGAAATTATGATACCCCAAAATTGCACTGAATTTTGAAGATAAAGAAACTGGCATATTGAACAAATTCAGTGGATTTCACCAACACTCGTCAAATCTCTCTTGACGATCGTCATTTTTGACGAACGTCAAAATCTTGACGCATCGTTACGTTTCACCAACGCTTTTCTGTTAGAATTGACGCCCCGTTAACTTTGACGATTCGTCAAGGATCGTGTGTCGATTTTTTTCTCCTCGTACAGAGGTTGGCTATCATGTCGGGTTACAACGCGGTTCCGTATTGGGTATTGAACCTGTTGACTACTGAAGACGAACTATTATATTCGGAAGGTTGGCACGATGTCCACAGTAGATTTCGTGGTTCGCACATAAAGAAAATCACATATTTGCACACTAACGAAGAAATACATTTTTTATTTCTGAATTGTTCTAATTCAATTCCCCTGAAGACAAAATTTGCACATGTGTGCAGTCTGTCATCGCTGTATCTCCAGAAATGTTCGCTATTATTAAAAAAAAATGTGTTTTTGGTTAGGGTTCGGCACCCCATGGAAATACCACATTCTATGGGCATAGAGAAGGATTTGCGAAAGAAACAATCTTTCTATTTACGCAATCGCTCTCTGTGATGACAAAATTCCATTGCAATGGCCGGAGGAAATGTCATGCAGCATAAAATATTAAAGAGATTTACTAGGCAAGGGCGTTTATTTGTTTGAGGGATATTCAAAACGCAGTTTTATTTCTTCTAAATTCTTCAGTAACACCGTTTTCGACATTCTCTCGATATGAATTGAAGATCTTCCAATTATTAAAAAGTATATATTTTTGAATAATTGCTTGTTCTAGATCCATTGTTTGTAATTATGCAAAAGTTAAGCATCAAAATTATCTTCCATGATATCACACATGCCCCTCTTGCACAGCAAAAAAGTAAAATAACTAGTTTAATGAAATACAATGCACGCGTTTGATTCACCCTAACCTCACAACAGCAGTTTAACGAATCGTCAAAGACGTTGATGGCGGGGTGCCGGTCCATCAAAATTTGACGAATACTTTGACGATCGTCAGGCGAAAAGACCTTGGTGAAACGTAAATAAGGCGTTTGACGCGCCGTCAATGGTTTAACGTCCGTCAAAGCTGCTGATCAGCGTTGGTGAAATCGACCGTTGTCAGTTATAGAATCAAAGTAATAAAATGTCTTTACTTGTGGACACTGAATAGTAGTGCAAATAAACTGTATTTTTGTTATAAACTGTCTTTGACATTCATTTGATTAAAACTCTTCTTGGTGTTAATCAAAGACCTTGATCATTACGCAATTCTAAAAATTAGAATTAATGGAATTAAATAAATCAGTAGTTAAAGTAATCGAATAATCTTTTGTGTTCACAGGCATGCCAGGGCATGAAGTGAAGGATTTACCTCTTGAGCAACTTCATGTCAACTTTGAGCAGTTTTGTGCAATTGTTGCAGAATTCAAGAGTTGTGAAAGTGAGGCTCACAAACTATGGCAGTTAGTTCTAGCCAAAACCACACGCCTTGTGCAGGCAATTGTCTCGCCTTTGACTAAAGTTCTAGGTAGTACTTCTTTTGCCCTCCCTCTAATGGGAAATTGCATACTCCATAGTGAATGTTCATACTCAGTAATATTATGTAACAGTATAATCAGATGCTTTTTATATTTTTTTCATCTCTTCTGATATTCTAATCTCATTTTAGTGGTTTGTTATTTACTTAATAAAATAGTCATTCATATATAGCTTAGTCTTCCGCATGTTTTATTGAGAAAATTTTCTTGATGTTATGTTAAATATCAGCCTCGTGTTCTCCACCTTTTTGATTTCCTTGTTATTCATTATTTGCTTTTCCCCCTTGCAACTCTAAAAATATAATTTAAGAATTTTTAGAAGCCTTTCATTTAATTTCTTGTTACCTGTGTTTAATTTTAAAATTCATTCAGTTATTTTAAAAGATTCACATGCTTTTATCCATGTAACTTAATACAAAATTCCTATACTGAATGCGATTCTAGTATGGATGCTAAGGACTTTTCACCTTCTTGCTAGTTTCCTCTGTTACAAAATTTGTTAGTGCACATTTCAGTATTATTTTCCTTTTCCATGCTTGTTTAACTTTCATTTCATTGTTTGTTATGACAATTGGCTGCAGTAGGTGTTTGGTTTTGCGCTTTAAATTTTTATGTTGGTAATATTGTTTCTGCTAGTAGTTTCTTCTTTTCAATTTTCTTTTACTGAGACAATTATTGTTGAAGTCAAGTCAAGTATTCCGCATTTTCTATTTTCTGTGTGATACTGAGTTTTTTATTTAATGTGTGTGTGTGTGTGTATATATGTATAATGTGTGTATTCTCGTTTTATTTAATTTTAAAATTTATTTGAAAACGTACTTCTCAGTGCTAAAGTATTAGAGAGAAAATACCAAGGGTAAAATATTCTCTCAAATTATTGTTAAAATGGTTTTAAATAAATACAGCTAGGCAAGAATTAAGATCCAAAAAAAGAAAAGAAAAAGTATTTTCATTCAATTTAACATTTGTTTGAAACATAAAAATACTGCTAGTACAAGTACTTGACACTGCCATTGCAGTATTTCTGAGCATTCATAAGGCATTCACAAATTATTATTATTAATATAAATTTTGCTGAAGTGATAAAATAAAATGGCTGAAAGTAACTGAATTTACCCCGTTTTCTCTTTAGAATGGGCAATATCTCCAAGACCATTGAGGTCTTTACCATTAGGTGCTCCCCCAAATAGCCAGAGTAATTGTGTACGTGATGTCTACCTTGGAGGATCTTGTCGTGCATCTACCTGGCGTGAGGACATTGCCATTCCAATGCTCAAGTAAGTATTTGAACAAAAGCTAAAAACTAAGATGAAAATAGTAAACTTTTGGGGCTTCAAAAACTTTCTTTGTTATAGAAAAAGTGGTTTGACGTACTTCAATCCACAACTTTGCTCTTGGAGCAAACGTTTAATTCCTATTGAGGCAGCTGCAATGGATAATAGTTATGTTCTCTTATTTGTTATATCAAATACATCGCGATCCCTGGCATCTATGGCCGTGGTAAATATATGATTAAATCTTACTGAACTAAATTACTACTATACAAATTTTGCTTCTATTGAAATTAACCATATCTTGTCATGATTTCTTATTATTCCTTCAGGCAGCTCATTACATCGGACTGGGCTGCAATGTTGTTTTGTGTGTGCAACAGCTCCTGGATGACTGCATTTTGGGGAGTGATAAGGTAAATACACATTAAAATTATTATTTTTCTATTTCTTTTCTATAATAAACATAACTTAATACACACAAATATTCTGTTAAGGATATGGAGGATCTCTGATAAGATATTAGAACAACAAGAAAAAAAATATATATACAGGCTGAGTCCTGTAACTTTAGCACCTCCTGTAACTTTTGAACGGTTTAAGTTATTGCAATACAGTTTTCACGAAATACATGGAACTGGGGCTAATTGATACGTGAATTCATTTCTGTTTTATCTCTTGTATTTTACGAGATATGAGGTAACTTTGTTTTTTCAAATGGAACTATACTTATTTTTTCAGATGAGCGTGAAAAAACGAATCCAATGATACACATACTGTCATATGTTCGATAAGCATTTTTTTGAGTAACTTGATTTTTGCGACTAGGATTTAATGGATATTTACTGTAACAGTCCTGTAACTGTATGTACTTGTAACAGTCCGCCACACAAGGTCATGCAGCGCTCCACCGGCAAACGCGCTCGTGGGGACGGGAAGGGAAGGGATCTCAGTATTTGAAGATTTGAAACATATGCCAAATATTCACAAAACTGTTGCAGGTTTTTCCCTGAACTCTGCTTTCCATCCTTCCGCGTATTCAATTTTTTTGTCTTTCTTTGGTTAAAGGAATTGAAGGATTGAAAATAAGAATTTGTCATAACTGTGTATTGTAATAAAATTGTTTATTACTTCAACCCCTTTTAATGAGGTTTTATATCACAGGATATTAAGAGGCCCTTGAAGCAAAACACTTATCAGAATAAATATTAAGACTGTACAAAGAATATTGCATATTCTGAGCAAACACTTTAAATATTAATAAGCTTATAACAATAACTTAGGGATGGAAAGAAACTTATTTCAATACATACTACTTATGAAAATGGGGAAGGACCAAAAGCAGAGTTCAGGAAAAACTTCAACAGTTTTGTGAATATTTGGAATATTTTCGTATCTTCAAGTACTAAACTTCCTTCCCTTCCCCAAGCGCACGTTTGCTGGTGGAGCATTGTGTGACCTTGTGTGGCGGACTGTTACGAGTACATTCAAAATATTCGTTAAACCATAGACAAAAAAATTAAAATTACTCAAAAAAATGCTTATCTAACATATGACGATATGTATATCATTAGATTTGTCTTTTAAAACTCGTCATGATTGACTGAAAAAAATATGTATAGTTCCGTTTGAAAAACAAAATTACCTCAAATATTTCATAAAATACGAGTGATAAAACAGAAATGAATTCATGTATCAATTAGCCCCATTCCCTCATGCACTTCTGGGAAAACTGCACTACAATAACTTCAACCGTTCAAAAGTTACAGGAGGTGCTCAAGTTAAGTGACTCACCCTGTACATACACACATACACACACACTGATCAATTAGCAGCAAAAACTTATTAGCTGATTTTTCTTCTGTTCTGTTGCAGTTGTCAAAGCAAGCGGTTAAAGATTATAATCGTGGCCGAATGTACCTGTCAGATCTGGCAAACCGTGAAGGTGTGCCTGTATTTGAGTCTGTAAGCGAGAGTGTAGAATGTGTAATTCAGAAGTGTAATAGCCGATAGCTTAGAAACAATTCATGTTTTTTTTTCTTTTTTTTTTCTACTGCTTGGATTACCAGAGCTGGTTGAATTGTGATATGTTTGTGCTGGTAGGTATTTTTTTAATTGTCGTGTATGATATGTGCTACAGTCCACTTGGAAAGTTATTTCTAGGAGACAGTGATGTTTCACACTATTTGCTTTAATCAACTACATTGCCAACAATAGTTATACTTATTGTAGGTGCTTGCTTGTTACTTTTTATAATTTTTAATCCTTTAGGTTGAACTAATGTATTTTTTTAAAACTTGGTTAAAAACTATTATTTATTTTAAAATTAACAGAAAAAATGATATAATTTTACTTATTATTGGTAAGATTTTTTTTATAATATCAGAAAAATTCACTTTTCCCGAGTTTTTGCCTTGTATTATATACTTTGATTTAAATTGAGTGGATTTGGGCAGATAATCAGCTGGATGTGGTTATCCAATCCTCCACTCAAGCTTCATAATGAATTAAATTTTGGTATTGAAACTCCCAATTGGATAACCATGTCATAGCTGAATATCGGTCAAAAGCCACTCTATTTAAATTTAAATATAAAATCAAAATACTTCAAGAGGTACATGTTAGTGTAGAAAGTGCATAAATTTTGAATAATGGGATGGGGAAGACACGAGTTTAATAAATATAAAACATTAGGTTCAGTAATGAAGGCTCCATAAAATGAGGATTAATTTATGAACTTAACTGGGCATATTTTCCATTGACTCTGCACTTCTCGCATCTTTCTAAACAGGCCTAATTTTGTAATATTATTTCAAGAAAGAGAAAATCAATTAAATGTAACAAAATGTAGTCATGAGTGGTTATTCAATAGCAACAATGAAACATTTATTTTAACCGTTAATCTTGGGTGCACAAACTTGAAGACAATTTCTTTTTATCAGACATTAGAGAAACTGATGTACATTAACCATATAAATAATGTTGCCGTAATTTTCGCTATTAAGCATTATCCAAATAAAGAATCATTGTTCACAATAAATGTGATTCCATTTATTGAATCTTAAGAAAGAAAATTTTATTGCGCATGAAATTTGTCTCGACAAGTAAAACAGCCACTAAACAAATTTTATCTTAATTTGAGGTAAAATGCCCTGATCATACAAGTTAGCTTATTATTAAGATTGCTGTCTCAAAATATGGAAGTCTTCAAAAATGCCTTTTGAATGATTATATGATTGTTAATTTAATTCTTAAGTTATTAATTCTCCTTTTGATAAGAAAAAACAAAAACCAACAAAATGCTCATCATGAGATCTTGATATTTAACATAACTAGTCATATTGTTATTAACATTTACTTCATTCTGTTTTCATGTCAAATTACATTAAAAAATGAAAATGACAAACTGTTAACAATCTGAAACTTTTTGTAAGGATATGTAATGTTTTGTATTTTCCTTTGCATTGCTATGCAGTGTATTATCCTGTGTAAACGATATGACAAGTTTGCAACTGATGTTGCAGTTGTAAATACATAAAGTTTTATAAACATTTGGTAAAGCAATTGATTGTTGGCAATGGAAGTTGTAACAGTCAAGGATGAAGTAAAAACTGTGCTAAGTGTGATATTCAGGTTCTAAATGCAACTACCTCTGAGAAGCTAAAGAAATGAGAGGAACAATCACGAGAATGGTAGTGTGATGTTGAACATTTTTTGAAGATGAACTCTCTGAGAGTCTGAGAAACAAAGTTCCTGTGATAACTGGAAGTGGCCCATGCACATTGTCCTGTTCTTCCTCTTCTCTTAACTGTAGAAGGCATTCTCTAGCACACAAGAATGCATGAATTCAAGTACCTGACATAGTGAACAAGTGGATTATTGAATGTACTTACAGACTTTTGCATTTATAATGTTACAAGTGTCATAAATATGAATGTGAGTAGAAGTAGCATGATCTTTCCTTAAATCTTCATACATTTCAAAACTTTTATTTTATATACAATGTACATACAAATAAGTGCAATCAGACTTTATTACTTTCCATTCAGACTGGTAGAAGACCTATTAAGTAGTCAAAATTAATCTTTTTCTCCATTGGCCATAGTAAAAAAGAAGGCAGCAACCGTCTGGAAACAGAAAAAAATAATGTAATAACTGGTTCATGTTTAATAACTGACTGACTTGGTTTGAGCAATTATTAGTTTTTACTTAAAATGTAATTTTAACGTAAACAATACATCACAAAGAATTAAACATTATTACAGAAGTACCCTAGTTCCTTGCTTTCATTCAAAAAACAAGTATGCCGAGAATCCTATTTAATTTGAAGGCTTAAGTGTAAAGTAACTGAAACCAAGTCATAAAACTCAGTGGACCACAGACAAAACTACATACTGAAAGGCAGCTAATTAGATTTAATGTATACATTCTGGTATTTTTAATATTAATTTATTGCTAGATTGTAATCTAAATGCTTCTGTTTCTCAAATTGTGATTCACAGCCAGCCTTAAGAGAACTATCACGGCAGCTACTGGAATAACAGAGTCTACAAATATTGAGGATTCTGCAATAAATTCTGTATTTTTATTGATCATGATTTTTAAGAGCACTTTATTTAAGGCTGGCTCTGTTATACACAGTATAATGCTTGAGTGCAGTTGCAGTACACATGCAAAGCTCAACTAAGGCATTAGCCAACAGATAAAAAGTTCCACTACATACATCTTTCAAAAATTATGAACCACATCATACATTTGTCTTCAAGTTCCAAACACGCAGATGTCTGCTTTGGCTAACGCTTTTGTTGAGCTGTGGCACGTTTTGTTTTTGACTCACACCAGAATATTTATTCAATTGTTCAATAAACTACTAAATGTATTTTTTCCATACTTGTTTTTTTTCTCCTTTGCCCAAGAATTTTGTTACAATCCTCACGAGAGATTCATCCTGCAAGAGGATTTGCATGGATTGTAATATTATTTATTCTAGTCTCAGTCAATGGCTTGTAATTTTTAGGATTCACTGGTAACTTCTCTAACTCATCCAATGTATCAAATCCATCAATAACCCTGTAATAAAACAAACACATAAGATAAAGAAAAAGTACAGATTACAAAACTGCAACTTCTAATGTATGGGAACTTACTTTCCAAAAACTGTGTATTTCAAATCTAGGTGAGGATGTGCTGCATAAGTGACAAAGAACTGACTAGCATTAGTATTTGGGCCATTATTAGCCATTGATACAGTTCCTCGTGCACTATGCTGAAAATATAATTTGCAAGTTCAGTAAAATAAAACTTATTAGAATTTCTTTTCATATAATGGAATGTTTATTAAATTCTACCTTCAAGTCCTCTTTGAATTCATCTTCAAATTTCTTTCCCCAGATAGAATTTCCTCCTTTACCTGTGTGTGTGGGGTCACCAGTCTGCACGATAAAGCCTTTTATGTTTCGATGAAATAAACAACCATTATAATAGTCACTAGCACATAAAGCCAGAAAGTTCTGGAAAAGATTTTCCTTTTATCATACAAAAATTAAAGAAATCTCACTAAACACACACATCTTTCTTGAAACTAAGTCTTAACAATTTCCCTTCACTATAAGGCCCAAATATATAATACAAATATCTGCCAAGTGGAAGAAAGTGGCCATTAAATTTACAAACAATTTCATTGTTAAATATTTAGGGCCCCTGCATATGAGAGTCCATTGATGTGCATTAAGTAACTCATGTTGTAGAATAACCCTGTATCTTATGCGAAATGGCACACGAGCCTTGGCTCTTTCGCATAAGATACAGTGTTAATCTACAACATGAATTTCTTATTGCAAGTCAAATGCTCGAACACGCAATGCTCGTGAGACACAAGCCTAAGTAGAAATAAAATACCTTTGAAGCGATAGAAAATAAATTTAAATAAGAAAAGTTTTTTTCTTATTGAGTAAGAACAGAAATCGGAACGTATTTTATTTACTGAGCAAATGCAATAAAAAAAGGAATCTTCCCTGATTATTTCACAACTTTTCGTTCATGCAAAGACTATAACGCCACAACAAGCTTTATTTTTTCCCCCAATGTTTTGCAAATGTGAAACTTTTGATGTCATTAAGTCCTTAAAGAGAAAATGCTAAAAAGAAAGGATAATTGTTACGATATAAAAATGTTTGTTATTGCATATAAATGGCTGAATATAAAAACAGCATTCCCATAAAAACCCAGTCTCTCCTGATTACCATAATTTTACTTTGAAAATATTCATAATGTAGTCACTTCATAGAAAATTACCATTAATAAAACAAATCTCACCTCACATGATTTGGGACAATATTCACAAAATAATTCAATCTTCAAGTCACCAATATCAGTATGAAGAGTAACAGCCTGAAAAGTTCATCATTAATTAGAATTTTTTACTTTTTAATCATAAAGCAGCCACTAGACATTATAAGGCAGCTTATAAAATTTGTATGATACATGTAACATTTAGTTACAATTATTAACTTCAGATAAGATAGTCAATTCTTTCACTGGAAAAAAATTATTGAACATTTATTAACAAATATTAGTGCTAAACTTTAACAATAATAATAATGCAACAACGGAAACATACATTTATATATGTCATGACATACTCTTCTGCACAATTTCTTCACATTTCCTCAAAATCTGAAGGCATGTTATATATCAATTGACAAAATGTTATACTTTGTAAGTTAATCACGGATTATGATTATTATTTGCTTTTTCATTACTTACGTATTATATCAAATTAGTATATTATAGAATTACATATTGTATTGAATAGTATTATCATAATTAAGAAATGCGCACAAGTGTGCATGGAGTTTACAGTTCAGTCTTCGGAGCTGAGCTCCGTAATTGTTTTCTTGTTTTCCTTGCATGAAAGCACATGATACTTGGTACACTTTTTGTTGCATAGTATTATTATACACTGCAATAATTAATGAAAACATTACCTTTGGGCTTAATGTTTTTATACAATCTAATGTCTTATCTTTTGTGCCAGTGTTGAGGCGTTTGGGAAGACCGTATTCTATTAGGGGTTGTCCACATATGTAATGCTAAAGAGCGAGGGGGGAGGGATTTGAGATAGCGTCACATGGGGACAGGAGGGTATTTGCTTAATGTTATGTAAGAAGACAGACCAGAAACACCTGAATAACAATTGAGGAAATACTGGAAAGAAGGAACAGATCAAGTGGCCTAAACCTCAAAAGTGCATGATGATGATTATGATAATGATGATGATGATTATTAGGGAGAGGATTTTTATGCTCTAAAAAATCTTGAAATATACTTTTAAAAATATGCATTTATGACCTAAAAATTCTGAAATATACACTTTAATATGCAATTAAAATTGAAAATATTTAATTTCCTCTCTAAAACTTTCTTCATAAAACTCAGAAGCATGCTCGGAATAAAAATATACTATTTTTGTGGAAATACGATATAATGTACCCTACTTTGCGAGCAAAATAATTCAAGTAAATATTCACCTTAGTGAAGTACATTGTATGTGGTGTTGTATTTCTTCTGAATGGTTTAGGAAATATGTTATCGAGAAATATCAGCAAACTATGCCAAGCTCTTTCGAATCAACGAATGCTCACAAATAAATAGATTCTATGAAAAGCTGAAACGTTTTATAGATAAGTCTCTGAACGAAATATGCAAAATATGTGCCAATAATTACAGGAATATGTACCAACAGGAAAAATTGGCCAAATACGCACAATCATATTAATCTACATAGCACCATACTCTAACAAAATGTCAAGAAATTTCACTTAGCTATGCCCTGAAGCATTGGACAAAAAGATGCAAAATCGTAAAAACCCACTCCCTAATGATGATTAAGTATCATTGATATTTATTTTTCACAGTTTTCAATATTTGCTGAAATAATTCCTTTGAGACATGTACCAAAACATTAACTAACCAATCTGTTTTAAAAACATATATAAATTAAAGTTATTAGATGGAAATTGTTACAACAAATGGGAATATTTTTTCATCAAGTTTTTATTAAATCTGTAAGATTACACAGAAAATATTTAAAACTAACATGCAATATATTCCATTGAAATTGGTGCAGTAGACTCTTGCTCAAGCATCAATCACAACAGTGCATGGGTACTGCTTGTGATGAAACCTTTTCTTGTGTACTTGTCCTTTCTTCACTCACAACTTGTTCCAATCTTATTGTTAGATGCAAACAAACAGCATTGTCAACTAGTTTCTTCTTTAATTGTCAATAATTTTAAAATACAATACAATTAAAATGAATAAAAATTGTTTTTACTGTGCTATAATTTATTTTAAATTTGCTTTTACAAGGGTAAGGGGTGGAGTGTTGTCGCAAGCATAATGTAATTTAGGAAGGGGAGGCGTGTATAACAGGTGCTTTACGAAGAACACAAAAGTATTAGGCCTACTATTTGAAAAACCACAGTAAACTAGTGATGCCACAAACTTTCTCATGGTAGTTAATTTTCTAATTGTCACCACCTTGTCCCAATTATTTTGACCATACTTTGAGCAAATTTAATTAGTTTTCTTATCTCTTTAGTCTAGACTCTCTTGCCCCAGCTGCTTCCTATTGGTGCAAAATGACAATTTTTTTCACATTTTCTCAATTTTTTGGTTGGTAGTAGAATTGAAACAGGTCATTTAAAATAATACAGAAGAGTAAAATATATTCCTGAATGCAAATTTTAAGTGAAAAATTTGGAGCCATTCTTGAGATGTTTTCAGAGTATCTGAAAAAGCCTAATTTTGAGCTCATTTTCAGAGAAGTTATGAATTTTCAAGAAACTTCATTAAAAACCATTTGAAGCACATGTGTTTACAAATTCAATATTGTTTCAAAAATGCCTGTCATGCAAATATTAACACTGTGAGAGATATTTCAACAAAATTATCTTTGTGTAATTCTTGAAAAATAAGACTACAAGAAAATGGCTTGTATGTCATGTATACGGAACGGAATTCATTGTAATAAAGAAAGCAAAATATGTACATATATATGTATTTATTTTAAAATAAAAATTCATTAGTGTTAAAAATTGGTCTACACAAGCATGTCCTGAGCATAGAACATCCTCGATCATATCTGAACATGGATTTAGAGTGGATAAAAAGTTCTACCTATACAGAAGAAATGGTACACTAGTCTTCCTCAGACATAAGAATTTAATCGAAATATAAAATACATTCTTAGTACATACAATGCTTATGAAGAGCCAGTGCTCAAGTGAATAGCAGTACCAGGTTGCCAGTAGTGAATCCCAGAGGGTGGGATGTGGGGAGTGGAGGGTTAAAGGAAATACTCTCTCCACCCACACCATCCAAATCGAACAACACCATAATAATTTTGAAAATATACCGGGACTTCATATAAAGGGGCTTCATCCCTCAAAATTAAAATTTTGGTTTCAAATTCAAGTGGCTGCGACATTGGCCAGATCAATAGGGGAATGTCAATTTTGGAGAAAATCAACTGAATGGTTAAGCCACTAGTGATGTTCACAAACAGACCGACACACATTTTAACATCAATCAATTTTTCAGTACCAAGGACCCACAAAACATAGATTCTCACTAATCTACATGTTAGAGGATTTTTTTTTCTAAATTTAATAACTGGATTTATCCACTTTTCTCATTACCAAGGCCCAGCAATAAGAGCTTTTCTGCAAAAGTTCCCGCAGCCTTACCTAACTTTCTCTCTACTGCATAAGCATTAATGAGAAAGTAAAAATTTCTAGCCTTCAGGGAATATCAGATTGAAATGCAACAACGTCATTCTGCACCGCAAGACAGCAGCTGAATTTCTGTGAATTACGTCTCATTGTTGGGACATGATTTAGCTATATGAAAAGCAGTTATAATTGTCAAATTTGTGTTGATATTTGCTTGACAATATTTAGTTTTCGCACCAAATGTTCTACGATTTATAAAGAGTTTTACAAAAAATTTTTACTGTGATGTTAGATATAATTGTTAGATATAAGACTTAGATTCAGATATAATTTGTAGTATAAATACTATTACATAACCATTACTAAGGACAAGAAAGTATCCTGTGTTAACACCACAAGTTATATTCTGTTCCCCCAATGTCTATCCCAAAATTATTGGACAGACATTTGAAGTTCATCAGTACTCAGTAAAAAAGACTAATCAATTCCATACAGAAAAAGTACAATGCAGCAAAGCATATATTATATTATTTTTTGTGTATATATAGACACACATACATAAAACAATATTTCATGAAGGACTGCCCATGTGTGCATCATAAAGCAATCTGGGTCAGTTGGAAAATTTAGAAAAAAAAGCTGTCTGTTTGGAAAGTAATGGTTAGGTCTCTGGTTGGATCTCACTAATTTTTCTCACTCCAGAGAAAAATGTATTAGGAGGAAGAAGAAACCTTCTGGAGAAGTGAGAAGAGGTCAAAGCAGAGGAAATCCACTCAAACAGAGCTGAACAAAGTGGCACATTAATCCAAAGAATGGTATACACCACAGAAGTCAATCACTTTTAACAGTTTTCAGAATTCCGTTCTCCTGAAAAAATAATGATATTTAAGCAAGAACATTACATGCGTTGCCAAAGGATATGGTGGACTTTACGCACAATTTTGAACTGGGGAGAAAAAAAAAAGAAGAGACAAAACATTTTATACAACCATGCAAGTGTAAATAATTTATTTAATTTATAGAAACAGGAATTTCTGACATGTCCAAAATCAAGATTCTTCAGAATTATAATTATATTCCTATTACCTACTTAATCATAATCAATGCCTCTTTTATCCCTATTGTAACATGAAGAAAATAACATCATGAAAACTATATTGAATAAATTGTCATTGTGCATCACTTTCATACACAGCTTATACTACCACTTTTATGCATTTATGTTTGTATTAAAATATAATTAATTCGCGATAAACATAAAAAATGCAGTTAATGAGGGAATTATTCAATATTTCTTCAAGATTTTGAATTGATAATATGTAGCTCGTATCTACGACATGGCATTTTTTTGAAGTTAAAGAAAACATCTGGCTACGTTTTAAACTGGAAGGCCGATTTCCTGAAACCTTCAGAGCAGAATCATGAAGGTCAGGTTTGGAATGTCATGACATTTGAATTCAGTAGACAAAAGAGTTGTAACCTTCAGGATAACTCACCATAGAAATTATTTCTATATAATATGTGTTGAAAAGGAATTGAAGCTTTGTGGAAATAGCAAAGAGTGAACTCAAACCACTTTTTCAATGAATCATCGTTTCACATAACCCATACACGACCGTAGATCCACGCACAATTTGGAATCTCCCACTCTGCTCCCACTCGTTCGGCACTCGTTACATCAACCTGACGTCAACCAGGTTACAACTGGTTACAACTCTTTGGTGCTCTTTGGCTTCAACCAACTTTTCAACATCAACAAAACATCTTACCAACATGGCATAAACCGTTATTCTGTGCCGTTATTTTTCAGTCATGCCAACAACGAGTTATCAACATTTTGAAGCAAAGTTCTCACGTCAATTTTTTGTGGTAGCAGAAAATATCTTTACTGCAGTAAACCAGTAACTAACTGATTTAAAATAGAAGCAACTGAGTTTGTGTGGTTTGCCAAAGGACTTACAAGAAGGACAGAAGCTTGAATTTGCAAAAGATTGCCTGTGACTAATGGTTGAATTCTTAAAGCACAGTGCGTACATTGTCGTACAGAAACGTGTTCTTTTGACACTCCAATGGTAATAGATTTTTAAATCGAAATTAATTTTAAAATTATATGATTTATTGCAGACAATAGAAATATCGGGAGTGTTTTCTCTCCGATAGTCGATCCTTGCTAAGTGACGTCATTGTATTGATCGCGGAAGGGACATCGTCGCATCGCCATCTTGAAGCGAGTGAAAAAGAGATTGTGAAGAAAAGAAAATTGGAATCCGTAGCCATCTGGCAGTATTTTCAGTCTTGGGGATTAATTTCCATTTGTCTCTGGCTAACCCATTTGGACGGACCAAGGTAACGTCTTCCGACTTATTTTTCTTGTGTATGAGTGCACAGAATAACATGGGAGATTTTGCCGTATATGTAACTTCGAAAACAATTATATTCTTAATTATTGTAGATGTAAGATATGTATTCAGATACGCAGAAAAATAGGAGCAGGGTGTTTGCGTTGTGTAGTAAAATAGGCTTATGACCTCTTGAATTCAGTGGTTTGTGTGATCTGTAGCCTTTGTCAAGGCGAACGAGGGGTGTAGATCCTCGCCTTTTGTTCCGGATTCGAAGTAGTATCGGTTTTAAATTGTAAACTTGGAGCCTTCGTGCGTTCGAGGAGTCGTTTAAAAGCTTTTTTGTATTGCTCCTATGGGAATTGTGCTTGTAGTGCTTCATTTTTGTCACTGTTGTGACAAGTGACAGGTGATACAAGAACAATGATGTGACTCCAGGTACATTTACTTTCAACACATAGTGTACTAGTGAAACTATTGTGTTATTTGAATTTTTAAAATAATCATATCTTAATGTAATGTAGTAATTGCTTATTTTTGCTTGTATGTGCTCTTTCCTGTCAAGGTATTAAAATATTGAAGACTAAATTTACAGGTTGTGTTACTTTGGTTTTATATGACTTTCCTTGTTTACTGAACTGTTTTTGTTTTCTAGGTAGAGATTTTGAGGTGTAGTTAGTGTTCTTGGGAATTGATGAGTTGTTGAGTCAAAATGATACTATATACTTCACATGACATTGTTTTGTATGACTTAAGAGACTTCACTCAGAAGTTTTATTACTTATGTTCTTAGTTTTAAGCTGTTTTAAAATGTGTGTCAATATTTGAGGAAATTATTTGTAAATGTTTGCATTGTGAATTTGCAGATATAGGGTTCGTTCCACGGGTCTGTTTTTTCTAAATGGTTGCCTGGAGACAGCATGTCTACTCTGTCGGGGATTGCATCGAAGGGGGAGAAAGGAAGGTCCAAGTTCCAGTCACTAGATATAAATAGCTTGTATCGGGTGAGTGCTGCTGTTCTATACAATATAAGATTCTTTCTTTTTTGTGTGTGTTTCTTGATTGATTAATTGATAAGTAAAGTCAAAGAAACTCAAGACTTAATAACCATTATTGTTCAATACAAAAACTGAAAATAGCCTAATATAACAAGGTCTTTGGATTTAAATTGCCATTTGATGTTATGTGGCTTTAATCATTCAAATATGTTTTTTTTAAACATGTTAACAATCAAATTTCTGGAAATATTTAGTTAAAATTACATGGTATTTATTTTAATAAATAAATAAATAAAATTAGTTCACACATCTTCAGAATATTGTGAAACTGATTTCCAGTTGTTGAAGTAAATTCACAGTATACCAATTTTTAAATAATGCTTAATTGAAATGGAATAGTAATATAGTGTGTTGCTTCAATCAAAAATGCGAAATTTTTACTTTTCAATTGAATCAAATTCCTTAAAAGTGAATGTTCTTTTGCAACAAATGTGTTATGATTTGATAATAGTACAGTGTGCCAGAAAAGTCTTTACTGCACCGAGCCGAATGAGGGCCTCCTATTAAAATTTGTATTTATATTGGTAGCACCCAGATCAGTGGGGAAACAAATGAAGAGGACAACACTTCTAGTGTCTACAAATGCAATTCATGTTTCCAAGCTGCAGCTTGTGCTACCAACATAATTTCTGTTGCAAACACACTCACTAGCAAAGTGCCAATACAGAGAGACTTTCCTGGCACCCTATATTAACCTTAAAAGTATATGTTGTGTAATGGTTGTTTTAAAATGGTTTATATCATTGAAGTTTGAGAAAAATTTATCAAGAATAGTACCTTTGGATTTTTGTAGTCTGTAATCTGTATGCTGTCAGGAAGAGGATTTTTTTTATTAATGAATATTATTTCGAAGTATGAAAATATGTCAAAAAGTGGAGGCAGTTTTTCTGTAGAATCTGCAAAGAAAAAGTAAAATAATTTCTCAACATAATATCCCTCAACGTCTGTGCACGTGGTTGATAGAGCTTCTTAATTGTTCTGGACAAAGCTTTGTGACATCATGCAAAGCTTCTTGTGCACTGCTACAATAATCTTGTCATTGATGAAAACTGAGTCATGCAGGTGTTCCTTTGGTAGATCAGTATGGTAAAAATTGCTTGGAGTTATAGTGCAATTGTTATAACTTTGCCCCTAAGGCCCCTATGGCCACGATGGAATTTCACATGGCATTTCACATCTTTCTTGGTGCTGCCGCTAGATGTCGCATGCTCATTAGCACTGCTTGATACGGTTGCGATCATGTGATATCTAGCGGCACGTCTGAGAAAGACATGAAATATGTCATATTCCATTGTAAAGACGGGCCTTGAGTGGCAAAGTTATAAATATCACATTATAAGTAATGAGTGCACGGGGGGGAGGTGCTCTAGTAGCTCAGAACGAAGATCGTGTGTGCACTTGATTGGTGGTGTAGTGGGTGTTGTTTTGTTGTGGTTTTTGTGCTCAATTGTCTCAATGTTCTTATCTGTCTTTGAAGTTAATGGCTTGCATGACCACCCTCTATTGCAGACAGATATCTGGCCATTGTTCAAGTGACTTTTGTGTTCACTGTATATAACTTTCACCATATTGTTACTGAATTCTGTGAATAATCTCTGCAGGCCTTCAGAGAAAACATAATGCTCCCTTCATATCTTCCTTGGTGCACACAGACAGGGCATTTGCGATAAAATGTGCTGAAAACGCTAAATGGAAGAAAGCAAAGTATTGAACCTAAATGGTAATGTACAAGAAAACTTTTGAGGTCATCATGTCATGGTAGTCAGTGCTGCCAACAAATGGAGTTGAGAAATTAAAATTTGCCTTCAATTTTTGACGTCCCTTCATAATTGCACGTCCTTTAAAACAAGCAAATTATAAAGTATCTCAGTACATTACTTGGAGCATATTGGGGAATGTTCATTGTTATTTTAATTATACCTTAGCATTTGGCATGCTAAGGTCACTTAAAGGCGCTTAGAAAAATGTAATTGGTTTTAAATATTAATTTTGTAAATTAGTATTGAACACATTTTCTTTTTCAGGGAGAATCTTTGGAACCATCTCAACAGAAGAGCACAATACCCCGCAGACATGGCATGCAGTGTTTGGGAAAAGTGCCCTCAGCACGACGACCTCCAGCAAATTTGCCAAGTTTGAAGAGTGAACATAGCGGCAACGATCCAGCTGTTAGTTTAGTTCCTAGTGGTGGTACAGGATGGGGCAGCAAACCAGGAGAAACCACAGGCCCGGCAGCCACCACCTCACAGCCACACACCACAGTATGTTTTCTTTTCTTTCAATCTTTTTCTTTTTGGTGTGTGTGTTTGTGTGTGTATTTCAAAAGCAAAGGCATTCAGTGTCATTTGACTAAATCTTTTTGTTTCTTTGTATAATTCAGCCTCCGGCAGCCAGCATACCGGTTGTTGCGCCTCAACCACCCGTTGTTGCACCAGTAATTCCAGGTGCTGTAACTGCAACCCCTTCTGCTGCAAATCCCCCAGCACCAAGTCAGGGACCTCCACCTGTGATGCAGGTAATTATTAAAAGAACAGTTCTGACTTTAGAGAGATTGTGAGAAAAGATGTAAACTTGGAGGTCAGTTTGCTTACCCGAAAGATTTTTTATATATAAGTATTGAGAATATAGTACATTCTCTTTCATCATTCACTAAATTCTGTTTGTATTTTTACATTCTTCTGTTACCATTTTCCCTTTTTTGTCGCAACTACAAAAGAAGAGAAAGTTATGTAATGCTGCAGGGAAAAGTGCTTATTTTTAAAGAAAATTTGGAGCCATATGTATGAAAGTGTTTTTTTAAATTGCCTTTAAGTGAAAAAAAAAGTGAAAACTACACAGATTTTCTAAAAAATGAAAGCGACTGTATTTAAAGACCCAATTTTTGGAACAGATAAGGTGAAGGAGAAAGACCTGTCATAGTATTATAGTTTTGCAATTTTAAATGTCACAATCTTCAAAGTGTTTATTGGAAATGGGATCTGCACCATTTTTATAAACTTACTTTGTATGTTTGTTGTGGGGGAAAAAATTAAAGGAAACATTTTGATTCATTTTGTAAGAAAATCTTGTTGAAAATTAATTACATTTTCAAAAATTTGTGCATAGCCTTATTTAAAGTACTAACTTTAAAGAACAGATTACATTGAGGAAAAAATCTGTATCTTTAATATTGTAGTTGTAAGTCACAGGGAAAAAATTGAACTTTTGCAATTAGGAAATTATGAAAATGTTGTAAAGTATCCACCAAAATCGAAATGTATGTTTCAAATCTGTTGGGCCTCAAGTTCGGCCAGGTCTGTCGGGGGAATATCTGAATGGTTTAGGTACAAGTGTTGACCACAGATAGACGTTTTGCCATAAACCAGGTTTTTGGTATAGAGAGATTCTTATAAGAACAAGCTATTTTGTCAGCTAGTGCTGGCATCATAACCGAAGGTTCTATGGTCGTTGTGTCCTTGATCCCATTGAACTCTCCTTCCTCAATTCGTTCATTTGCAGTTGACTTAACTTGTAAATGGCTTCGACGTTTCCTTTTGTGATGTCCTCGTCCGACGAAAATATAGTGCGCCACAAGAAATAATTGAAATTAGGAAGTGCAGTTCTGTAAAAATTTCTTTTTTTATACACTTTATATGGAATTTACTTTTTGTGTGATAAGTATTATGTTTATTTTAAAACCGAGTCTTGAATGTAAGATGCGTACCTGTCCATGTGTTTCCGGCTCCTGTGCTGTGAGGTGGTGAGCTGTGATTGTGAGCATTTCGTTGATCTGTGCTTTGCGTTTTATATTTATGTTTTATATAATTACGCCATTGCGAATAATAGACGTCAGAGTTTACCCCATTGGTCAAAGTGATAATAAATGTTCTTGTGAATTTTTTTATGCACCTTTCGAGGAGTTTGCAAACCCATCGATTCTTTTTATATTATTGAGATATGTACTATTGATAATTAAGTATTTAAAATAGATATTAATTTGCAAAGTGGATGCTTGTAAAGGAAACAATTCTGAAGAAAATTTAGTAAAGCCTTGAGTTGAGGATGCAAGAAAAGATAGCGTTCATTGATAAGATGTTTTAATTAGTAAGAGTGAATTAAAAGGATGTGCCTATTACTCATCCAAGAAATAAGAGATGAAAATAGACATACTAGATTAAGGAATGCATTGCCTTGTAGAACATTATTGACATACAAAACAAGTCACATTTGAGTTATGAGAGCAATTGTACTAAGTATGGAAAATCGGGGTGCTGTAATTATAAATAAACCACTCTTCATTACAAAAATACATGGGCCCTTCACTGTGCTGTGAAACTCACAGTAAAGGTATTTGAACATCCCCTGAAAAATAATTTTTCTTTCTACAGTAAAACCCTTTTATAAGAGACACCTAGGGGAATGGAATTTTGTCTCTTATAAGTGGGAAATGTGTTTTTGACATGCTTAATGAGATGTTACCATATTTTTAGTGGATTAGTATGATTTGTACACTTGAACTTGAGGAAACATAAATTAGTTGATTCCAGAGCCCATTTAACCAGATCTATTGAGTGAATTTTATGACATTTAAAGTACATGTGCTCATAAATGGATTATGTGAACAAATCGCCTCTAATGTAAATATTGACATGAGAGTTATAAAAAAATTACATTTGTGTAATTTTTGAAAAAACAAATGAATAGAGCAAAATGATGTTAAGAGTCTTATAAAGTACCCTTAAAACTGTCACTACCAAAAGTTTAAAGAAAAAATTTGGAGCCGTTTTTTAGAAAATCTTGTTTTTGTAAATGTTTATTATTTTACTCGATATTACGTGAAAACTTTTTTTTTCATAACGTTAATGAAAGACCTAATTATAGAGAAACATTTTTTTATAAAAAAAATTCTGTCTTCAATTTTGTAGCTCTAGAAAAACCTTGAAAAAACTGCAAACTTTTTCAATTTTCGAAAATTCAGAGTTAGCAGTGACAATCCTAACAATGCCACCTCTATAAGTGAATTTCACTCTATTCTTACAAGAAATTTAAACAAATTTGGAGCCATTTCTGGGGAAATTTTGAAAATGTCCCATGGGCTCCATGTACAGTACCCACAAAAATTTAAAATGTTTTTCAAAACCGCAGAGTTCCGAGCGGAAACAGATCGATCGCGGAATATTCATTTTGGAAAAAAATGTACCAATTGTTTTGGCGCTAGTGTTATTCACGGATGGACGAAGAGAAGTTTTGAAAGAAAAAAAGAAACCGTTTTCGGTATCAGGGGACCCCAAAACATGCATTCTGTTAAAATCTCGAAGTCGATTTTCTGCAGCATTACATTACTTTCTCTATATTACGTATATATGTACATATACGAGAAAGTAACAATTGGAAACACTGGTCAAAACACTAAAAGCAAAATGTGATTTATTCAACTCTACCTTTGGCAAGTATCAGCTGCTGACGGTTTCATCCAATCGGGAGCTTGAAAGTCACCCTCGTGACCACACTTGTGACACAAGATTTTGATTGGATGAAACCGTAAACAGCTGATACCTTTTAGAGACACGGTTACAAAAGTCGCACTATAGGCATCTTTCTTGTTGCCAAAAGAAATGAAGCTTACCGAATGAGCTTTCTTCACAAGAACTTCGCACAACTCCCCCCCCTCCACCGGTGGCACTGGGGTTGCGAACCCCTGCTCCAGCCTATTTTAAGCATGTGTCCCAACCCTTACCACGCTGAGGAAATTCCTGAGTCACCAGGAGGAAAATTTTGCGCCTTGTCCCTTACAAGCGAGAAAAAAACTCATGGCGGAGAATAAAATCTTGTCCATTATACCCGGGAATCTCTTATAAAGGGGTCTCTTAAAAGCAGGAAATTAATGCATTGTTTATATACAACTGACCTCGGGACCATGAATTTGTCTCTTATAGCGGAGTTTTACTGTATTTACATTCATGGCAGTTTTCTTTTGCTTCATATGAGAGTATGATAATATATTTTTCCACATGCATAATTCAATTTCAGTATTTCCCGGACTCATGTACATGTATATACATGAGCGAAACTCTTAAGACTTAGACCTATATTTAGTTCTCTTCACGGGAGCCATAAACAAACCCTTTACGAAGAGACATGGCTCAACAGCTGCCGCGGCGGAGCAATACTTCTCTGAATTACATGTGATGTTCACTTGTTTAGCAAACTGTCACTTTGGCTTGTTCTTACGTGAATTCTTCTATATGAAAGACCCACTAAACATAGATTCTGACTATGTTTTTGAAGAAATAATTATAGCACACAGGAGCAAGATTAATTCATGTTTTTTATTGTTAGGGACCCACAATATTATTTTTTGTCAACAAATCTGTGTTTTTACATTTTCACTTTTTTACTTTTTACTCTGTTTGCATTCTCAATGTATTTATTGTACAGTATTTCTTTTTAAGCTATCCGTAAAGCTTTATAGAAATTTCACAACAATGCCACATCGATATTTGAGAAACTAATTGTTGTCAAACGTTGAGATGGTAGCGATAAGATGCAGCTGTTATGCTGCAATTTTCTTAACTCTGCGTCTGACAGGAATCAACTGTTTCACTGCCATCCAATTGGGAGCTTGTATGTTCCACAGTGACGTCACTATGGTGACGTTCAAGCTCCCGATTGGATGAAACAGTCAACAGCTGATTCCTGTCAGAAGCAGTTACGAAAATCACAGTTTATATTTAGTTGAGCTGGTGGTCGTGAAATTCCCAGGCCATGTGCCGGTACTGTTTGCGACGAATTTTGCAGTATTTTTTTCTAAATTACTTCTCAGAATGCCTGGTGAGGTATGTATTATACCATATAATATCATATGATCCCTAACAAGGGAAGTAACAGATCCTTCATGTCAAAACACCCCTCGAAATTTTTATGACATACTCAATGCATTATCTGAATCTCAAATCCAAAATATTAAGTGCCAGTTTCCACTGCAAGGCTCCAAAATTGAAGCTAAAAACTTACCTAGCAATGGAGTGTTGAGGCGCTGCTGGACATCCCTACCAGCGTCGAGTGGGCGGCCGGCCAGCCGGCTGAACAGGTGGGCCACAGAGCTGGCGCGGCGCACGGGCAGATGAAAGCCAGGAGCAGTCTCTTGTGACAAGCTAGTGCGGCACGAATAAATAGTAGAAATGACTGGTTTCCACTGAATGATTAAAACATATGTTTTTGGCACCACGCACGATGAATAAACCTTATCACATTCTTCTTCACATTGGTTTTTCACAGTTTCAAGGCAATATTTGACGGGCACTACAAATTCAGGAGGCTGTTCTGTTATGTACCTTGTAGTAAACCAAGAATACTTAATCATATTCTGGAAATGAGATGTAAATTGAAAATGAATGAAGGATTGCAATTGAAGAATTGTCTCTATTGGAAACTTTGGCACTTATACTCTTGTGAGACACAATTTTTTCTGATAAACAGCGATACATTGCTTTCCACTGTCGGAAGAAGAACTTATCAAGTGGTTGGATTTTTCCTGTAGTTCCGGGAGATATCTGGAGAAATTCAATTGTCTTGCCTTGAGGAATATCTTCAATACAAGTTTTGTCATTGTACGTGGTCCATGAATCTAAAATCAGAGCAAAATTTTCACTTACAAATTGGAAGAACACTTCTTTAAACCACTATATCAACTCTTTCTTTCCCATTTTCCCTGATTTTGTAGCCGTAACAATTATGTTTTTGGCTTGGAACATTCTTTTGGAGACAACAGGACCAAAAAATTATTTTGGTTCCTGTAGCACTATAATTAATTTAGGCAACAAAGATCCATCCGTACTTATTGTTGGCAATATAGTGTATGAGTGTGATAACGGACTAACTGATTGAGCAACTGTCTGTGTGTTTTTCACCAACAAACGACAAAGTCCGTTTTGATCGCATTTCACGTTCAAATCCACTTTGGTCTGTATTGTATACAGAGGACAGCGAGTAATGTGAAAATCTCTCTTTGGCATTTGCGAGAAATTTGTCTACAACCACATCCTTTTGTATTTCGTTGTGAACGTGAGTATGTGATACAAATTTTATTTTCCTGCTCTTAATTTTGTGTGCTTTTTGAAAACGATTGATCCAGGAGTGAGAGGCCGAAAAGTACTTATTTTTGCTGCCAGTTTCTTGTGAAATTTCCAGGGTCCACTGTCGCAGATCTTCATCATTCACATTTTGTTCTTGCAAGTGCACATGTTCTTCTTGCAAGTTCAAATCAAGACCAAAGTTTCTCATACATAATTTTTTTGTGTTCTCTGGGATTTGCTGTCATCTTTTCCATTTGCTTTTTCCACAAATATAGTTGTCTCTCTGACGTCACGCGGCGAAAATTTCTCCGGACATGAGATATTGAATACCGTTTCTTACCGCCCTCATTCAACCAGAATTCCACAGCTTCCTTCTTGTAGTTAATGCTAACATTCTCATTTGTATTTTTCACAGGGCTTGGATAATAAACTGAACCGGAGGATTTGCAAGGTCACTGACATTTAGAATCACTAGTTTCCGGGGATTCACTGTCTGATTCTACTAAACACTTGTCCTTATCATCACCCATGGTAGAAGTATCCTTATTGCAGTCTGTACCACTGTCACTTGTTTCACAATCACTTCTTCAAATACATTGAGGGTTGATTCCTCGTAATGCTCTACCCTAGTACTATTTTTTTGATCAATTCAATAATGCATTGACCCATTTCTCGTTCTTTTTAATTTACACTTCCTGTCGGAGATACGCTTTTGTTACAAAAGTAACTCAAGGTGAACTCGACTATGTTAACGGGATTTAACATACTTGCTCAATGGCCATTACGGATGTTCTTCCTTCCGTAACAGTGAAGGATGAACTGGGCGCGAAACTACGCAGCCCTTGTTTATTGTAGGGCCACCGACTCATCCGTGACCTTGGGGTCCTTCGCGCCAGCTCGCCCGCAGTAAGGGGTGCCCAAACAGACCGGTAGAGTCCTCTATCTTTTTTCTAGTGCTTATATGTGTTTTCCGAAGTTTTATTTGGAGGCCTTGCAGTGGAAACTGGCTGCTATTTTTTTGCATAAGAGTTTCTCATATCAATTAGCGTAGGTCATTAAATTTTCGAGGTGTGTTTCGACATGAAGGACCTGTTATTTCCCTTGTAAGAAATGTACTTTGTATTGAATAAAAAAAAAAGATATATTGACCGTATAACGTCTTCAATAACTGTAATAAACTATGCCCATGAAAGAGTTTCCATAAGAGCCTGTACTGATTTAAAGGTCTTTTATTAAAAAATTAGGCAATAAGGACCAAATTGTTTCTTATAGTCTTGAAGAATAGAGATTTTATATTCACTTTTTCTAGCATTTTTGTGGGGTCTTTCACCTTGGTCATAATGAACATTCTACCTTCAAAGTTTTATTTTCCTGCACTTCATTTGAGGTCATGTCAATACATAAAAAGGCAATAATAAATTATCTTGAACGACCAACGCAATCATTTTGACAGCTACAACATATTCAAATAATGATGTTTTTATTACAATGATCAGTAAATCCTTGTGATTACTTGACATTAAATGTATTTATGATCTAAAGTATATGTACAAATTCTGAAAATATTCATCCACTTGAAATTGTTATATTGATTGAGTTATCTTAAACGCCTGATAGCTGTCAAATTGACTGCTTCCCAAATGCTGCTAAACTGTGCGCTCGGTGTGTCGATTTGTTTTGTTTACATTACCTTGTCTCTCTTCCAAGAAACGATGAACGCTCTTTATTGAGAAGCATTAGTGTTCATCATATCTGAAATGGGAATGTTAGAAGTCTGTGATGAAATTAAACTTTATTCAATCTGTTATCTTATGTCGAAAGCAGCTCACAAGTGAGCAGCCAGATTGTTCATAATTATTTTGATATCAATTGCATATATTCTAATTACTGTACTGATATTATTGGCCAAGTGCATGCACATAGTTTTGACAATGCAACAGTGCATTGCTCACTTCTTGGTTGAATTGGACATTATCAAATATTAGCTGGGGTGTTAATAGCATAGAAAATGCAATACTTTAATATTATTTTTTTTATTTACAAGAATAAATCCAGCAGGTAGAACCCATTACGGGATATTTGTACATTAATTAATGGCGACTGCATTCAAATATCGCAGAACGTTTTTACATTGTGTCTCAACTGGTTCAGCTAATAAGTCTGTCACCAGCATACTAAGCAGATGTATCATTCAAGAGATTATTAATACCTTGAAACAACTTACTTATGTATAAATCTGTTGTTGGTAACTGTATTGTACAGAGGACAATAAGATCTTGACGGTCTTACAGATACCAAATAAGAGATTCTCTCAAATATGTAGGGACAATCAATAAAATTTCTAATAATTTTAATTATCAGTACCATCATATACATTTTACGTCTCTCCAATAGAGATTCCAATTGAAACTTATTAAGAAGATATCTGTTATCAGTCCCCTGCGGTGGATAAATACCAACTGCTGAGCTCCAAATATTTTAAGAATTTCCTTTGACAAATTTCAAGTGCGGTACTCAGATTAACATTTGGCGACCAAATAGCAGACTCATACTCAAGTTTCGGTCTTACAAGTGAGCAGAATAGTATCCGCAAAGTATAAACTAACTTAAACCTACGCGAAATTCTAAGTAAGTAACCAAGCGATCTATTTACACTGCAGATTACATGTTCACCATGTGGCCTAAATGATAATTGTCTATCAAATATAACACCCAAATCTTTCTTCGTTGTGACAAAATTTTATGGTAACGTTACTATTTGTATAATTATACACAATTTGTCAAGACTTGCAAAATGACATAGCAACGCATTTCGCAGGATTCAAGATCAATTTATCCGAAGTACAAGACTTGAAATATATCAAGATTTTGTTGTAACCTTGAACAATCAGAGACAGAAGAGATGGGTAAATAAAGTTTAACATCATTTGCATATAATAGAACATGACAAGTCAAGTCACGATCAAGGTCATTACTTGCAATAGCAAATTGTAAAGGACCTAAGTTGGAGCCCTGAGGAACTCCAGTGGGTGAATAATATGAGGAAGACTCATAACCCGCATATTGTACCACATTTGAGCGGAACTGAAGATACGAGCATATAAGAGCTAGATAATTCCGAGGTATATTCAACGCCTGCAACTTTGAAATAATTATGGAATGATCTAATAAATCAAAGGCCTTAGAGAAATCTGTGTAAATCACATAAACCTGGGGGTAATATTGTGAAAATGTTAACAAGGACTGTAAATGTGAACAAATTAGTCACTGTTGATCTACCCTTGCTAAACTCATGCTGATGTATAGAGATACTTTGCTGAAAAGCTGCACATAAAATTGAATAAGTATGTCCCTCTAAAATTTTAGAAAAATTAGATAAGACCGAGAGAGGTTGGTAATTTGTGACGTTACGATCTCTTGTCTTTAAAATAGGACAAATCTTAGAGATTTTCCAAAAGCTCGGAAACGTACCTGACAAAATAATCTTAGAAAATAGCAAGAACAATGGTTCTGATGACGATTTTGAGCACTTATTTAATAATAAAGAAGGTATATGATCAAATCCCAAGATTAATTTAACAGGAAACTTACTCAACTTATCCACAATATAGTCAATGGTAATATACATTCTTTGACCAATATGATCTGTGCAATATTTCTCAGTAGTTCTGTGTGTAATAAAATTATGTGTGTAAACATTACTAAAGAATTCTGCAAAAAAGTTAACAATAGTCGCCGGAGCAGAAGAATGACAATTGTTATAACTAAGCGAAGATGGGATTCGACTAGATCTAGATTTGTTGACGCTCAAGGACCAAAATTTTTGCAAATTATTCTTCAAATGCATTTCATTTCGCTCATTAAACTCTTCAAATTTAGTCTTAATCTGACGCTTAATTAAATTACCAAGAGCCCTTATCTCGACCTTCAGATCATTTGAGTTGAGTGATTCTGTATCTTTTCAATAATTTCTTTTTTAAATTAGTCATATGAATTATGACCCTGGTATACCATTGCGGATATTTCCTCATATTATTTTTCAAAATTGGAGCATTAGTATCAATAATATTTAATATACGATAAAATTTCTTCACAAGTAAATCAATATCGTTGATACCTTCAAATTCATAGACCCAGTTAATATAAAAACATTGGCGATTAATCTCATCATAATTAAACTTATAATAATTATGTCTATTGGAATTGGTTAACAGAGTAAATATAAATCTGTTCGAAACATGAAGACATAAATGAAATTTAAGAGGTTAATGATAGTCGTCAACCATGTAAATAGGATGTGTGACATCTAATATTCACAACAAGAATTCCTATTGTTTACATTCAAAATTTTATTGTATTGACGTAAATTGAAAAAGCTCATCTGTCTAAAAGTGAACGTGTCTTTTTGCACCCCAACCGCATGTCATATTGTGTGATATTACTCCCTTCAAAAGTGGAGAACTGAGGAACATTAAAATCACCCATAATCAAAAGATTCTGTTCCCACAATTCTTTAAAAAATGTTAACGCATCACAAAAAGCTTCGAAGACATCATTACTTACACTCTGTGAAATACAAAGAAGTAATAGATAAAATTATAACTCTAAAGTTAACAGACAAACATAATGCATCTATATCTGAAAAATGATTTATAATACTACTCAAATCTAAGCTATTAACACTTATTAAAGGATCAATCCTTATTGCAGCAAAGACACCACCATCCGTACGCTCAACCCTATCAGACCTAAAAACCTGGAATAACACAATATCAATAAACTTCGAAGAATTAACGTAGGATTTCAGCCAGGTTTCAGATATAAAAATACAATTAAATTCAGATAAATCAGACGAAAACAAATCAGAAAGCTTATTAACAATGCTTCGCGCATTCTGATAATATGAAGTAAGTCTTGCAATCACTTTCTGCGAGGGGTCAATAGGTGAGGAGGCACCAACGGCATTGATGACTTCACTTCCAGAAGGCACAGTACGTCCTCAAAACGAACTTTCCAGTTCAACTGCTCTGGAGGAGGTTTGGCACGAAGCTCTGCTCTCAGTTGATTGAATTGTGCTAGCTGTCGAGGCGTCCTGTCGCGTGTCACACTCAGGGTAGTTAATTCTGGATAAGTTGTCCCGTCCCTCCAACACTTCCTGAACGTCCTCTGGAAGAGAAGGCAGTCCTCATGACAAGCAAAAACAATCTTAAGAGGCCTTGTTTTAATTCAATTAAGAGACAAATTTGCCAATCCTATAAAAGTTATTAATCTGAATATTTTCAAGTTTGATGTAGGTCAGTAGATGTTTGACCATTTCTTCATCATAACTTTTCGACTGAACCTCTGTTTCATCAATTTTGTCTTGAAAACCAAATAAAAGCAGATTGTTTTGATGTATATTACATTCCAAAACCACTTTAAGAATATCTTCCATACCTGTCAGGTCTCTCTTCACCTCAGCAATATCATTTTTATTGGTGGTAGACACAGCAGAAATCAATACCAGTTGTTTATCATACTCGGTCAGTTTATCGGAAATTGTCGATATAGCAGTTCGCAATGTTGCCACTTGAGCCAATAAATCTGTTTTGAGATCACCTAATTTTTTATTCATCTCAGAGGTTATGTTACTTATAGCATCAAAGACTTTTGCAATATCGGCACTTGAGGACGCTGTCATCTCAACCTCGATATCCTCACTATGACAGGCAGAACAATCCGAAGAGTCAGACAAAATTATTCTGTACGAACAACAACTCCTGTGATATACACGTGAGCACTTTGAACAATTTATTGCGTTAGAGAGTTTTGCAAAACCTTTACAACAGTCACACCTGTCCGAATCGCCAATATCACAGGACATCACCCATGGATAAACACACAAAACTACACCTCTTTTAAGTAAAAAAAAAAAAAAAAAAAAAAAAAAAAACTGAGAAAATATAAAGCATAATAAAGCATGAGCAAAGGACGAGACTTGTTACCAGCGTGCCGGCATGAACACTTGTGTAGCTGTTTCCAATAATGCAAGAAAGTATGTGTTGTTGTGGCGCTATTAATTTACTTTCTCGCTACTGCTTATGCAGTAGAGAAAAAGTTATGTAATGCTGTATGAAAAATCTTATTACAGGGCCCTAGTAACAAAAAAGTGGATAAATCCAGTTGCTCAATTTAGGGGGGAAATTCTCTAACATGTGGTGCAGCCAGAATCCATATTTTGTGGGTCCTTGACACCGAAAACTTGAATGACTGCAAAAGTATGTTTCTTCGTCTGCCTGTCCATCCATCCATCCATCCGTCTGTGAACAGCGGCCGAACCCCTAGCCAATTTTCTCCAAAATTGATATTTCTCAATCGATCTGGCTAATGTCACAGCCCATTGAATTTGAAACCAATATTTTAATTTTGGGAGGTGCTTGACATGAAGTCGCTGAGACATTTTCAAAGGAATAGCTCTATCGTTTTTGATTAAATTTTGCTGTTGGATAATGTGAAGGAAGTTTAAGAGAATGGTGCAGTAAGGTCTCATTTTTGTTGAGATCTCTTGATTTTTTGAAAATTGCAAATATTCAAAATGTTGTTGGTGTCTTCCTGCAACTACAATGAGATACTTTTTTTCCTTTAATGAAAACTGTTTCATAAAGATAGATTTTGAAATTGGTCATGTATTATTTTTCGAAAATTTGAGTACTTTTTGCAAAAGTTTGCATGAAAGTATGGGCAAGAAAGTGTGTACAATTTTAGCATCACTAGTTTTTGGCCTGCGGCAACGTATGGAATAATAGCAAGGGCGTGGGAGGAGTGTAGGAAAATTGTTGTCAACTAATCAGTAACCTTAAAGAAAGTAAAATGAAATTGATATTTAATTAACACACATACAATATTTACTTGTGTATAATCCACACTTTTTGTCCCAACATGCCAAAAACACACTTTTATTTATCACAAATGCACACAGTACACAAATTGATGTTAAATTTGATCTCCATCGCTCCCGAACTCTCATCCCCGTACTTCAACAATTGCTGGCATCCATAACACATCCTCACTCCTGTCTATCTTATTAGAAATGCTGGACACTAGGAAACTTTTCGCTGTTTTGGAGGCCATGTGGTATTGCATCATCACATTGCCTCAGTTGTCAGTGATGGAAGTATACAGGACAGGGCTTACACACTATCAAATACGATATTGAATATACACAGTAAAATACAATCTCATTTAGGAATTACTTTCTAGAAAAATCGTTAGGAATTAATGTCTCTTATTTATATGAAATAATTTAATAATTAGAAGGAAAGAGAATAAATTTAGTTCCATTTCCAAATGTAAATAAAATTCCGAGTATGAGGAATTCCTTATATGCAAGCCATAAGGTTTTCAATTTGATGACCAATGATATGAAAAGTGCAGATATGAGTAGCATAATTTATTTATTTATTTATTTATTTATTTTACGCCAATCGGCATTATACAATAAAGTTTTCACAATATAGTGTAATATATATAACAAAATTTTCGTTACACAAAAAGTATAAATATTGGAAGATAAAAAGAATTGTTTAATATTACGTTTGAAACTAAATAAAGATTTATCGAAGAACTCAACGTTTGGAGCTATCAAATTGACAATATTAGCTATTCTATTATGTGGCCCAAAGATGACGTAGTTCTTGTTGGATTTCTTTACATCAAGTAATCTTCTTGTCCGCAGATTAGTCGAGGTGCATATGAGGCAAAATTGCTCCAATATTTCAGGCGAGTCGATAAAGCCATTGAATATCTTGTAGAAAAACATAAGGTCTATCATTTGTCTTCGAGTTTGAAGGCTGTAGATTTTAAATAGATCATAAATATCATCAGTGTTTTTCACTTTTTTCACTTTCTCATCTTGACAATGATAAACTAAGGATTTGCAGAACTTCCGCTGAACTCTCTCAATTCGTGTGATATTTTGGGCGGTGTGTGGTGACCAGACTATGCTTCCATATTCTAGTATTGGCACCACCAATGCAAAGAATAATCGAAATAGAGTGTTGATGTTTTTAAATTCTTTCATTGATCTGAGTATAAATCCTAGGATTTTATGCGCTTTTTTAGAGATGTTGTCTATATGATCGGCAAAGGTAAGTTTGTTATCAATGATTACACCGAGGTCTTTAAATGAGCTGACAATTTGAACGTTTCTTCCATCTATCTGGTAGTTGATATCATGCTGACTGCGAGCACGAGAGAAGATCATCATTGCACATTTTTCAAAGTTCAATAATAACTTGTTATCCATACACCATTTCTCTAATACAGAGATATCATGCCGAAGAGTAGCCTCATCCCTTTCGTCCCTAATAGTTCTGTAGATCTTCATATCATCAGCATATAATAAGAATTCAGATTGCAATCCTTTTCCAATATCATTTATAAAGATAATGAATAATATTGGTCCGAGATGAGTACCCTGTGGTATACCGGACAAAACGTCGTATTCACTTGATATATAACCGTTAATTTTCACTTGTAGACGCCTCCCTGTCAGATATGAGCGAATCCACTCAAGGGCTGTCAGTCGAATGCCATAACCGCTCAATTTTGACATCAGTATTTCGTGGTCAACCTTATCAAAAGCTTTACTAAAATCTGTGTATAAATAATGCACATTCTGTCCTCTGTCCAAGGCATTTAAGATAAAGTTGATGTATATAAAGAGATTCGTAGATGTTGATCTTCCTTCAATGAAACCATGTTGTTTAGAAGTGATGATGTTTTTGAAAGGTGATATTAATTGTGGAAGAACGATTTTTTCAAAGAGTTTAGCAAGTGCTGGTTGAATACATATTGGTCTATAGTTATGGGGGACGAATATCTCAGGAAATGGTTGATCCACTTAGATAATTCTTAAAATACATTTCAATTTAAGTAATTGGATGTGTAAAATTGTCTGCATTAAGCCTCATAGTTCTTGCCATTTTGATTATATTTTATATTTTGTTCTTTGTATTTTTTCTATGTTTATATCTTACTTTATTTAATTTTTTATTCTATTGTATTTTATTTTGTCTAGCTAAAGGACCCTATGTTGCTGGGGTATTTATCGTAACGTAATTTATTATTTAGGAAAAGGAATTCAATCTATTCTCGCCCTGCGACGGAGCCTACTACCAAGAGTATTCTATTGTATCCCCTCCCCGCCCTGCTCCGCCCTTCTCTGCCTTGCACCCATCTGGAAATAACTGATGTTCCTGAATTTCTCACTAAAAAATATTTATAGTGTTTCTTAATGTGGTTCCTGTCTCCCAATTTCACTCACTTTATAACAAAAAATAAAATGCATTTACTCACACATATTCTTTTTGTGAAATTTGTGTATTATACTGTAATTGTAATACAAAAATTAAGTACCAAATCATAATGTAAGTACCAATACTTTCTGTCAATTGCCACATTGTTAAACATACTCTTTTTCATATTTTTTCTTCTTCTTGTGTATTTGTAAAGAAAAATTTCAAATTTCCATTTTACTTCAATTATACTTCTTGCCAACTTATTCTCGTGAATTTAAATAATCATTTCTTCATCCAAAGGTATGCTTTCACTCTCTACTATAATAAAACACTTCCCTACAAAAATGTATCAATTTGTCACAGTTTAAACATAACAGTAAATAATTCATAGTATGTTTCACTTTAGCTTGTTCAACTCGCAAATACGTAATAATCATGCTTAATTTACTACCACTAACCTAACCTAACCCAGTAACTATTTCATGCAGAACAGATGTGTGCATTCTCACCGTTTTACGACCATATCAAGCATTCCAGCAGCAAAATTTGTTTTTTCAATAATTTCATTTCTCTTCTACACTTAATACTTTCACACTTAGATGCAATTAAAATCAATATCCAAATTACTTGCATTTATAAAGAAAACTGCCATTATCTTTCCAAAATATGAACATGTCAGGTTAAACAACGGAAAGTACAAATCAATAAACAGCCCTCTCCAAGGAGGTTATAGTATATTATAACCTCTTTCCCATAGACATGCAATTCGTGCATAGATGAACTGTCATAGATCTTTGTCCTCAACCTCTGGTTGCGCGCAGCTAAACAATTGCTCACTGATGAACTTTTGAATCTGTTATGTAATGCTAGACAAAAACAGTTCGGAAAAGTAATTATTTTGTAAATATATTAAGGTTTGTTATTGTAAATCATAGCCTATAGTACTCCAGACCTTTAAAGGAAGCTAGCTCAAAAGTTTTATCAGTATTGGCTCAGTAGATTCAGAGATTATCATGCTGTAAATAAACACAAATCTTTCTTTATACAGAAGTATAGATTATTATAGTTCCTTCAGTTACTTTATTTGTTAAATTGAAAAATGTGATGATGAATGTTGTAAATAGTTCAATACTGCTTTCGCACAAAACCCAATGCCTCAGTGATGGCACTTATATTACATGCTGTGTGATACTTGACCTACCATGTTTTTTGTGAACAAAATTTATAAACCTAAAGATTGTGAAAGCACTGTTGTGTATTACTTTAAATTAGCACTTCAACTGCTTGGAAGTTAAGCTTTGTCTAAAATCTGAGGTTATTTGTTAATATTTATGTATAATTTAAGAGTAATTAATATTTTGCAATTATTTTATTTTGATTAATGGGTAATGTGAACAAAAGTTAGTAAAATGCTTATTCTAGAAACTATTGAAGTAAATACTTTTGTTTTGGGGAATGAAACTTGAATTCTAGCTTTTACATGTTGTAAATAAGATTCTAAATTTTTATTCACTTGGCACAATGTACTGTTTTAATGTTTTAGACAATTCTTTTTTTGGCATTAACATTTCTATATTGTCTCTGCAGCAAACCGTTCACAGCGACAAACTTTGGAGTTCTGTAATGGCAAGCCCAGGAGAAGGAGTTCATCCTCCAAGCTTCCTTGCACACCAGTCACCTCAGTTCCAGCAAGAATTCCCCAAATTGTCCAGTGGAGATGGACAGGCTCCAGCAACTGGACAGAAAGGTGGATCAGATACCCAGTACGGCCCCGGTCCAAGTCTGCGCCCCCAGAGTAAGTATAATATGCTTTTTTATATTTATTTCCAATACTCAAACAATTTGTCCATTTGTGCAAAAATTATTTCCTTATGTATCTTGTTCATTTGCATAAAGACATAGAGAAGAATACTATCTACAGTTTATCAAACCAATTGAAGCCTCAAAAATATCATAAAAGGGGAAAGAAAACTACACAAGATTTAGCATTTAAATCTGTACAATATGCCTCTAATAACTGCGGATTCATATTTTCAATATATTTATTTGTTTATTTATAATTTAATAAACAATTTGTTCAAATGTGTTAATTGGACAAACAATTTGTTCAAATTACATCTCAATCACATGTCACAATTAGTCAAAGTACAATAGAACCCCTATTTAATGTCACATGCAGAGGGCAGAAAATTCTTACATTAAGTGAGGGTTTGGGGTATTGTTTGAATAAAAGTTAAAATTAAGCAGGAATTATCACTTTATTTTTAAAAAAATGCTTGATTATTATCTCAATATTAAAATACAAGTACAATAAATTGCATAATTACCGTATATTCGTACCGTATATATAATATACCCTGCCCTCGATTATTACCTGCACCCTGATTTTGGAAGTAATTTTGAAAAGAAAAAGAAAAAAAAAGAAGAAGAAGAAGAAAAAAAGTTGCTTGATATGGCCGCAACAATGTGACATCTAGCAGCATGACTGAGAAGGACACGAAATGCCGTTACATATTCCATTGTGAAGATGGGCCGTGACCTGCTACATAATAAAATCCCGAAGAATAAACTATGCCTCCATGTAACCACGTGCAACATGCTTCAAGTTTGCGGTACCGACCTTGACACAAATATTACCCGCACCTCAATTTTCAGCTAGTAATTTTTGAAAAATATATGCAGGTTATGTTTGACTGTTTATGGTATGTATATAAAATCATATTGTGTATTATTAACTAGTTATTACATACAGCATTACACCTGTACCTGAAGAATTCCAGTAGAGTTGCCTCCTTTTTGTGTTTGGAGATTCAAAAGGTCTCTCTCGAAACTATTCACTGTGGCTAGTACATAATCATTATCTTCCTCCCCTTCTCCTCCCCCTCCTCCTCCCCCTCCTCTTCTCCCTCTCTCCCCCTTCCCCTTCCCCTCCTCCCCCTCCTCTTCTCCCTCTCTCCCCCTTCCCCTTCCCCTCCTCCCCCTCCTCTTCTCCCTCTCTCCCCCTTCCCCTTCCCCTCCTCCCTCCCTCTTCCCCTCGCCTCCTCCCTCCTCTTCCCCTCGCCTCCTCCCTCCTCTTCCCCTCGCCTCCTCCCTCCTCTTCCCCTCGCCTCCTCCCTCCTCTTCCCCTCGCCTCCTCCCTCCTCTTCCCCTCCCCTCCTCCCTCCCTCTTCCCCTCCCTCCTTTTCCCCTCCCTCCTTTTCCCCTCCCTCCTTTTCCCCTCCCTCCTTTTCCCCTCCCTCCTCTTCCCCTCCCTCCTCTTCCTCTCCCACCTCTTCCCCTCCCCTCCTCTCTCCCACCTCTTCCTCTCCCCTCCACCTCCCTCCCTCCTCCCCCTTCTCCTCTTTTTCTTCCCTCCTCCTCTTTCTGCTCCTGCTCCTGCTCCTGCTCCTCCTTTCCATTATGTTGGAACACATCAATGTTGAATTGATATTCTGTGTGCCAATAAAAGTGTGTTCTGTGTTCCATCAAACAGTGGTATCAACCTAGTCATCTACAGTACCATAATCACTAAAATTGATTTGTGAATCAAAGCATAATTGCCTCATCTATGTGTTCTTCCCTATACACATCAGGAATGTTATGCTGCATAAATCCTGCTTTAAAGAAACAATTTGAAATAGTTTCCACAGAAACAGGGTTCCATGCTGTGGTTAACATGTGCGTAGCTTGTAAAATATTGATTTTGTTATTTTTTTCTGATTGATGGAGGCATAGCTTTTCTTACTGGAACTTTTCAGTATTTAACCTCATTGCTGTGGATGATGTCAAGATCCAAGGGTTGAACTTGCTGGAGCAGTTAGGAGGGAAAAAATTAATTTTCACATTGCTCAAAAACAGCTGCTGCAAAGGATGGGCTGGATACATATCCATAAACAAGAGAACTTTTGTGTTCATGGCACACAATCTTGCATCAAATGCCCAAAGAAATTTTGTGAAAAGTTCAATTGTCATCCATGCACTCTTTTGCTACTGACAAGGAAGATCTGCCCATTTAAAAGCTCTGGTTTGGCAGATTTTCCAGTTACAATTTGTTGCTTCCATCTGCATTACAACACAGTAAAATGGTTAATCTATCATTACTGTGTTTACCACCATGATATGGTTCACCCATAATGCTTAGTTTTTGATGGCATTAAGACAAGTTTCACCTACGTTGTATATGTTGTTCATATCGTAGCCATCCAAGAGAGATGGAAGAGTTTTGTCTTTCCAGTAACTGTTTCATCATTCACTCCTCCACTCCCCCCAAACACTGCCCTGCAGGTAACGCTGTGTCGTTTTTTGAATCTGTTCAGCCATTCATTGGATGCCTTAAACATCAGTTGAAAACCAAACTGGGTATCAAAAAGACCTGGCAGAAATAACTGGAGCATTGAAATCAACAATTTTAAGAATGTTATTTGTTCTTACAGACATTTACTAGAATATAATTTTCACAAAAGGGGATTATCCAATTAGCAAGATTATATATGTCACACATAACAAAATCACCCTATAAAATGATCTTTATTCTGCATGGTGGCAATACAGATAGTGAACCTTGTCATTTTGAGTAATCCAAGCCCTCAATCGCACACTGTGAACAGTGGCTGGTGCTCCAGGTGATTCCATCTCTAATGAGTTGTCATTCATCACCTGGTTGCTGTGGCATTGGAACACGTGGTTCACACAACCACTGCTGAATCTTTGTGCTGAAATACGGACAAACATGTTTTTGTTAAAATTTCAGAGAATCTTCTGGATGGATTCTGATTTGTCTTGATTGGTAAATGGGAAGTGATCTAACGGAATGAGCAATGGACTCCGGTTGCTCAAGAACTGTATAAAGATGTTGATGTCACTGTGCTGAAGATGCAATGACTGAGGCTTGTTGTTAATGTTCCAATCGAACTGCAGATTGCCTTTTACCTTGGTGAAGGGTACATGTTCAAAATGTTATGAACATTGCTTTTATTGCGATATCTTCCCGACATAGAAGTTGGCTTTGATAGAATGCTATTTATTGACCTGGCAAAGCCTAAACATAAAATAAATAGGTTTAAATATTTTATTGCTAAAAAATGTCAATCAACATTGAATAACATGATTTCCATTGACACATTAGTGATATGATAAATAAATAAAAAAAGTATAGTGATGTTACTTTGAGATGACATTGGGCACTACGATTACAGGTTACCAGAAAATCAGTCCTGTTTTAGAAGGAAAGTACGGAAAAGAAGATTGTACATTTGTGTGAGATCATCAACGCACATGTAAACCCACATTGCATTATTTCCACATTATTCTTGTGCACAGATGACTGTTCGCGCACTGCCTTTGGGAACAGCATTCCTTTTCATGTGCACCTGCCACAGCTACTAATTGCACTCAGCTGGGAATTCTTGATGAACTCAATTCACTGCTCAATTCACAACTTGCTGAACTTCTACGATGATGCTTTCCATATGTACAACAATATTCTTGCACAATATTTCTCTGAAATTCACATTACGTCAAGTTATTTTCTCTACAAATTTTTCTTGACAAGAGCCAGGCATTTTGACATGCTGCATCTGGTCCAAAGGCAAAAATTATTTGAATGTAGATATTGATTTTTTTGTTTAGAAAGTTGTTTCTTCTTATACTGTGTTACACTAGGTCATTGTGCACATTGGTTTCCAAACATTCTAATATTTTGGGGAAGATTATTCCTTGTCAGTAGTAGTATTGCAATGTATACCTTCACCTCATCCATATCAATGTCAAAGAATATGATTCCTCTGGATGGTGTGTAGTTTGCTCATCTCGCATATCTCATTTATTATATCCTCATTGTACAGAAGTTCAAAACATTAATTTTGTGCGAGCTTGTCATCGTATTTTCCAATATTGTCATCTTTCACCACATTGTGAACGAGAAATAACGAGGCGTTCATCATTGGACCATTTCTGATTACAAATTTTATTTCACTATTTCAGTTTTATTAGTTTGTACAGAAGAGCGAGAATTGTATTCTGTCATTGAGAGAACATTTTGTTTTGGTTCATCAGATTCTGAAGTCAGATTTACTTCTACTCTTGATCTTCAACATCATATCTGAAAGATGATTCACTTTAGGAGTATTCTGTTTCCCAGTTTCTTTGTCTGTGAAAAGTTCATCTTTCAGAAGGAGAAATCATGTCAGCCATCAACTAATCAGTTTTTTCTTTTAAACAGTAGTCCTTCATGCAAAGTAAAGTTATTAATTATAAGGAATTATTTTGATACAGTAATCTTTCAGTAAGTTCAAACTCTTGATTGTTACTTCAGAAGCATGTAAATATATGCGAACGGGAGTGCATATATCCAATGTCACCTGTAGGCGACACTTCATATTTCTGACATTACACTGCACTCAAATAAAGCAAATTCATGAAATTGATAATATGAATTGTTTAATTGATATTTTACAAAGAGATGAAAGTTTTCAAAAATGGAATATAGTATCTTTCTGATTTTTCCTCACCAAAAGTAATTATATCGCACAAGATCACTTTCTGCTAGAACTGCTTCCACAATATTGATAATTTTGTCGCTCTACTGAGAACAAGGCAAAATATAATGGTCTTATCTCATTCTCAGAATTGTATTTAACAATCCGCAATGGAAACCTCATCTAAAAGTATAGACTGAAGAAAAGGAATGCGAAATTATTATGTGTCAGTAGGTGACGTAGGGCTTTCACAGGTTAATCAATGTGCTGTACAAAAGCAGAGTATTTAATGATTTATAGTACCATTTTCAGCGGAAGGAAGCTGGATCCAGGGTGGTGGCCGGAATGCCGGTCAACCCCCAAACCAGATGCCTGCTGGTGGGGCGAGTGGCAGTCTCCAGGGGGCTGCTGCTGTCCCGGGCCCCCTTCCACACATACAGCCAGGTGTGTATTTGTTAAGCTGTGTATGTGTGGTTTGTTTAACGGTACGAAACAGTACAATGTTTTGGTAAATTCAGGGAGCGATCCAACTGGCGGGCGGAACAACTTGGGCCCATGTGTTGCCCCGGCAGGGGGTATGGGCCCGGGAGGCCCGGCTACTCAAGTACCGAACACGGGCGGTACAAACGTCCTTCCTGGGGTGGCTCCTGGTGGGACGATGATGCCTCACATGGCTCCAAACGCCCAACAACAGTTTTCTCGCAACATCATGTCACAATTTGTGAGTATTATTTGTTAGATCTTTTGAAGTTCACTTGTTAATTATGTTTTTACAATTTGTTGCTTCTCCAGCAAATGTATCGAGGAGCATTTTCACCCAACTTTCAAGGTCCAATGCATGGTCCTGTACGTCCTTCACGATATCAATACCCGACTGAAAACAGGTATTTTAATTTAGGTTTTGCTTTTATTTATTAACTTTAAGCTTGTTTCAGGGTGATGCTGTATTGCTTTTTCATTTCATAGGTTCACGGCAAGACCTGCTCCAAATACAGTGGATGATGAACTTGTTCCTCGTCCTATTATTAAAGAAGAAGAATTAAGTAAAATGGATGACATTGCTAGAGATGCTGGCTGGGCTATTCATGATGACGATATTGTGGATTATAAGTAAATATCTGAATTACAGTTTGGATTAAGGAGCTAAATTTGGGTCTTAAAACACTAGTTCTTGCTGTAGTATTCTGATTTTTTCTACATGTGTATTGTTGTCTGGGAAATTCAGTAAAGTAAGATAAAATGCTCACATATTAACAGTGATAAATTGTTATAGTTTGCAAACTTTAATATTTTCAGTCAGCAACTCTTATTTAGTGATGATGAGAGTACACCAGAAGAAGATGCACGCAAAGATGCCAAAACTTCCAATAAAGATGAGAAACGTTCCAATGATAGAGAGCGTGAAAGAGAGAGTGAGCGCGAAAGTAATGAAAGGGATGAACATCGGGTAAGTAAAGAAAGCTGTGAAAAATAGTTTAGAAAATAACCTTGTACCTTCACCCTTTCCAGCCCAAATTATGGGTAATTAACAAAAAAAATTAATTTCCACATTTATCGCTTCTAAATACTCTCAACAACACACACAAATGAGGTTCTTTAGTTATTTTTATCACTTACTTGAAGTTTTTTAGGAAAATGGGGTAGAGCATGTTTATATATACACATGTTATATACATGGAACTAGCATATATATGTGTATATGTATATATAATATAAACACATGTATGTGTGTGTGTGTATGTATGTATATATATATATATATATATATGTGTGTAAAAGTATACATAAAAATAATGTATATCTGAGTACATACCCGAGTACATATATATGTATATGAATATGTGCATATATCTATTTATATATGTATATGTATACATATCTGTGTATATACGTGTATTTATATGTATACGCATAATTATACACATGTAATATAAGTAATTTTCAAGTTGTGATTTCCCGCACATAACTTCATTTTGTAAAGACCTTACTCTTACTTCCCACTGGGTCCATGTGGAACCCGACAGTAATAACATCACAGCATAATACATTTCAAAATTACATTACTGCCAAATTTATATTATTATCCTTATTATGTGTACATTTATAATATATTTTTGTAAGACTGCTATAAACAATATTTTCTCTCGAAATTATTATTATTATTATTTTCATATGCAGCATAGCTGTTGCGATGATGGCAGGCATTCAATTGTTTACAATGCTGTAGAATGTGACGTGTTGCAACAATCAAGTCGAAGTTGTCATTTACTGACTCTATACACACGCACAACAAAGTCATGGTGCCATAGTAGGAACAGTGGGCAATTGCGGATGCCGAGTAAATATAAAAAATTAGTAATGGGTCTAATTGGCCCCATTGGGCTGGAAAGGGTTAAAGTTCAACTGTCTGTTCCATTTAACTAAGGAAATGTGGACCAGGATTTTATTAACCCTTTCCCGCTGGAATTAAAGTGCTGTTTAGTCTGGAATGTTAAATTTAAATGGGTATGTGGAAAGAATTGTTGTGTTTCATAAATACTATGTATTTAATCATTATTGAAGAGAAAAACTTCACTTAAAAAATGTTCACATAGTATTCATATAACATTCCAGGAATGATTGTTGAACTCATTGTTGACAGCGACAATGTGCTCCTGTCGCGACAATACTTACGGATGCAACCTACTTTGTCTTATCGCACGTATACGAGTATCCAACTGTTGGAGTGGCAGAAACTGAGTCAGTGTCATGCGGAACTGTAACTGCAGTGCATATGAATTTCATGTTAATTTGCGTGTGCCTCAAATACCTTAATACATTATAGTTCTGTGGTCATTATAATGTGAAATTTGTTACATGATCTGTAGGATTGAATCTGATCGATTAAATGCAAATTGTCATTTCACTACGAAGGTGTGTGAATCAACCCGCAAACGTGTTACGTTTCTCGAAGATTTACACACAAACTTCAAAGGAAAAAATATATTTCCTGTATGAAATTCAAAAGCTTGCTTGTTCTTTCTACTTCGGCAGTTGTGTTTGTAATCACCGCAAACCACGGGTTGCTCACCAGTGTTCTGTGACGTGTACAACAAACCTTAAGTTGTGATTGTTGGGAAAACTCAAATCATTGTTGTTCGTTCTACCAATGTTGAGGAGAATACTGACAAACCATTTTAATGTTTGCATATTATTGCATGAAGTAACCGAAGTTTACCTCATATGAAGTGTGCTCATAAAATTTTGAATATAACCGGAATGACAGTGTGAAAATTGGTGTAGGATTTTGTTTATTTCAAATATGAAACCTGTTTATATATTTTGAACTGTGTGTGATAGAATCTTTTTATGATTTTGGAAAGCAGGGTGATAGTTTCCTTTGAAATCACCTACTTTCATCCTGGAGGTATGAAAAAAAAGGTTTTTTTCCCCCTAATGTTATTAAAAATGGAAATCTTATAATCTTATGAACCATACTTTTCCCATTTTCCATGTAAATAATCGAAACAAAATAAGCTTTTTTGAGTAACCTTGAAAATGGAATATGGATGCCTGGTAATCTACAACTATTCTCTAAATTCATGAGATCTGTTTAGGAATGCCGAATGTCCGTTTTGAAAAGAAAGAAGAAAAAAAAGAGAAAAAAAAATCCTTCTTGTGTGTTGGAAAGTTAAGTTATTCTCAGTAACTGATGTATGGAATATGATTCTTCAAACACTGGGTTGGCATCAGTCGACTTTCTGGCTGAAAAACCTTCATAAACTTTTCAGGACCCTGAATATTAATTAGTAACATATGCTTCCTAGAAAAAAATCAAAGATTACTTTCAAGCTCGTTTTTGTACAAAATTCTACACTACACTACTAATATAGTATGGTTAAATAATACCCAGCAAAAAACGTTGTAATATGTGATACAGAACCTGGAAAATTTATATTCTAAGACCTGGAAAACTGGGAAAAACCTTGAATTCCAAAAAGTCAGATTGCTAGCCAACCCCTGAGTTGCAAAAGTGAAGTATACTACTGAAATAATATAGAAGATGATAAAAACAGAGCAGGACTAATACGATAAAATAAAGACTAGAAGAATAAGCATTGTTTTCACAAAATTAACTATGATTCAGAGAACTGTTGTGATTTTGAATTAAAAAACTTTGGAATCAAATATTAAATTTTTAACTATGTGAGTGAATACATCATAGTCTGGAATCAAAAAATCAATACAAGAATCATTAGCATTTTTATAAATTCTATTTAGCAGTGAATAGCCATATACAGTGAGTGATAGAATCTTCTTTTAAACAAATCTGATATTCTGCTACTAGTTCTTGGAACTCTTTAAGACCTAATTGATCCAGCAAACAGGAGTATTAAGTTTGCACTTTGTAAATGTAAGTTTGTCGTCCTTTTCTGTGGTTGGATGTAGAATGTGTTCACACTTCTATCAGTATAATTTTTATCATTTATATCTCTTGCAAAACTCAGATTCGCACTCCCCAGGTGTTGAACTGAGTCAGTGCTGCCTTGTTGATCTCATAACAAGCATTGTGTAACTAAATCCGAAAGCCGTAAATCATCTTGAGAATGTCCAACACAGGTTGTTGAGCAACTTGGCGTTTCGCAATGGATGCTCTATCCCTCAGTTTTGTCACGACTATGCTGATGCCTACTCTATTTATAACATTCCTCATCTTCGGGTTAGAAGAACAATCTGTGATCTTACCTTTATTAAAAAATTTTGTAGGGTAAAATTAATTGTAATGATTTTCTTCCTAATGTTGGATTTTGAATCCCTTGTGTGTAGACACGTAATCCCTTATTATTTATTGTCAAACCTGTGAAAACTGACTATCAAATGAATAATATCTTCTTCTGTATTGCCGCTAATGCTAACAGAATTGTAAGCGAATTGATTGTTTCAACATTACGTATTGGAACTATGTACTTACCATCCAAGAATTGCTCTATGAAACTTGATTCTGATTTGTAATTAGATATTGTTCCTAAATTTCTTAAATTTGCTCTTTGTAATTTCATTAACAAATGAGGATCTTGTACTCACAAATTGTAATTAGTGTATTAAAGGGAATATCCCATAAACAAATGTATAAAAACAAACAAAATCTTGGGAACGATTTTTATTAATTTTCGCATTGTATTTCACTTCATAAATTGCCATTTGCTTGTGATTCTGTCGTTACCTGTTCATTTAAAAATATTGAGCAGAATCACCCACTAAGTTCATGAAGGATGTGAAGAATACAGACAGGAATGTAATTATGTATATTGTGTCCCACTTATAACCAACCCGTGAGTTACCCATGGAATGAGCTTCTTTCTGAGAATGCACAGCAGTGCTTTCTGCTGGTAGGACCAAGAACTCTGTACAGTAAGAGCACATCTGAAGACTATTGTTGGGAACAGTTATGATATAATCGCTTCTACAAACAGTTGATTTTATTCACAAAGAAAAGAAAAAGTACAAAATATGCTGGAAATGCCTTCCTTCTACTTCCAAACATTTTCTTGTTCGTATTTGTTAATATTCAAAGCTGAAAATACTGAACGTGGTGTTCGCCATTTTTGAAATTAAATTCTGGATTGTGCTCTTCGTTGGGACAATAATTTCTGGAAACGTGACTGTGAAAATTTCTGGACTGTGAAAAACTTCCCAAATTTTCTTGAACTAATCCTTTCAAATGTATGTCTCAAGCAAGCAAAAGTATGTATGTGCAAGCACTCGTTCTTGCACAAAATAGATTATATTAGGCACAAATAAAAGCAGAAACACAAACCCACAACTGCTTGTAAACAAACTGCTACTTTTCACAGAAGGTCAAACCATTCCGAGTCTAGCTGCTAGAATTTGCTGTCCACCCAAAATCAAAGAACACAACACAATACTACGAGGCTAGTTTTATGCGGGATACTCTGTAATATAGATCCACATTATATTTTTATCTTCTTCACAGCTTATTGTTATGCTAATATATGTTAGACTTGTGACATGGAAAGGCAATGTAAGAACCTAAATCTATAACAAGTTTTATGTGCGAATATAGGATGATCCTGAAATTTTCAAAAGAAAGTTTAAGAAAAAAAGCTTGTTTTATATTTGGGTAAATATGGTATGCGTTTATGAAACTAATTTTTGCTATGAGGATGCCTCACAGTTTAATGTAATGAATTATTTCCCCGTACTTCAGTGAATTTTATACCCAGATAGTCCTGAATTATTTTTTTGTTGGAAATTGAGTTAAATGATATTAGAAATCTAATGAGGTTATAAGGAAGAAAGTAAAAACAATTTTGAGTTTGTATTGTTGTTAGTATTTATATAAACGACCTTCCTTGTAGAAGGATGTCAGGACAATAGAGCAATTTTTTGTGAAGGTAGAGACGAAGAACAAGAAACTTATTGGGTATCGTTATTTTCAAATAAACCCCAAAAAAGTAAGTTTTGGGGTTACAACCACAAATAACAATTAGTTTGTTGCAATAAATAAACAAAAAATGTTATAAACTTTTTGTTACTGTAAGATCAGCTTTTGTATACTAAAGGAACAAAAAGGAAGCAGATCATTATGTTTTAGAAATATTGAAGTCTATTTTCTGCAGCATTATATTACTTTCTCTATATTACTTATACATGTACATATTCAAGAAAGCAACAATTGGAAACACTTGTCAAAACATTAAGGGTCGGTTCCACCAATATTTCATTAAGTGCTGCTTTGCTAAGTTGGCTCAAAATTTAAGCGAGCTTACAGCAAATGGATCCATCTAGTTCATCTAGGTGGAGAAATTGTATCTTAAGAAACATGTTTGTCATCACCGAATGCAATTGCATATAACCTCTTCGCCATGTTTCTTTGGTCTCCTCCAGCAGGCTTACGTCTGTTAAGTGGTTGTCTGGCTAACGCTTATGTACAAAGCATTACTTAATGCTAAGTGAAGCTTACAAACCGTTGCGAAACACTATTTTGATCTAAGCTTGCTTATTTCTTCTCGAGCCTCGCTTAACAATCTCGAGTGGATGTAGTGAAATCCGCCCTAAAAGCAATAGGTACAGCAGTGACCTCATTATTGCCAAAAGACACGAAGATTACTGAATGACAACTTCACCCACCCCCACCCCCACCCCCCGGCCAAGAAAATCTTGTCCACAGTAGGCGGGAATCTCGTATGATGGGGTCTCTTAAATGCAGGAAATGCATTGTTTATATACAACTGATATCGGGACCGTGAATTTTGTCTCTTACAATGGGGTTTTGCTGTATTTACATGCAGAAATAGAACATTTCAAATGCACGTTTGGAGGAAATGTAACTGGAATCATCTTTCTTATAATTTTACTTCGCTTCTGTGACCATTGAAAATTTGCCTTGAATTGTGAAACTTACCCTCCCCTACTTCTTAAAAACTGTTCTTGAAATTAAGATTGAGCGGACATTTGTGAAGTAATTTCAACCTCGTGCTTGTTCAAGTTTCATATGGTCCAGTCGTAACTCAATTGAAACCCATGAAACGTTTTTAACAGATCATTATTTTCATTCTTTTATCAAGATTTTAGAGGAAGGAGGTTATATTCTCACCCCCCTTCAAGATCTGTTGCAGTCTACACGGTCTAATATTCACTTGAAAAAATGTTGATACTACAATTTCGTTTTTTTTCTTCCCTCTAATAACACGTTTGAAGACCAGTGTTGATTACGTCTGTAGATGTACAACTTGGTTTCAGCAGCTCCGTATCCATTATAGGGCCTAATCGGTGACTGTGGTTGGAGAATATATCGAGTAATTTTGAACACTATAAGGAATTTTTATTTGAATTATTTACATACTTTGCTTTTATTATTACAATAAATAGTAATAAAAACCTGTGACGTATTTAACTTGGAAATAACTATTTGTGTTTCTAAGGGTATGTCCTGTTAAGAAATAAAAAATAATCAAATGAAATAAATTCCGTTTCCTAGTGATGAGCATCTTCAATTGGAAGGAAACCTGAAGCTAAGTAATGTCAAAAAGCTATAATTAAGAAAGGAAAGAAGAAAAGAGAGAAAGAGGTCGACAAGCATCAAAACTAGCAGATATATTCAGTTCTGTAAGTTTGGGTTCAAAGAAAAAAAATGGATTAGGATTTCTCGGTTTTAACATGAAAAGCAGATAAGATATTTGTGAATTGTACAGAGCTCTACTTGTAAGAAGTAAAAAGTTGTATTAACCTTAACAGAACAATACAAATATAATGGCAAATACATGTTAATTGGTATCGCTAATCAGTGGTGACACTCCTATCTTCCCCCAGATTTGCGATAGATCAGATGTGCTTCGTTTCATAGTTGTTAAGTAAGAAAATTGTTCTCTTGCAATGACAAATGTACCCCTTGTGATCATAATAACTTGATTTCAATTATTAACAAACATTTTATTTGTGATCAGTTTATGGGTTTGTGATCAGTTTATGGTTTTAACTGTAATAGTTTGCATGAGTAATCATTGCAGATCTCGCAGATACATATTTATTTATGAATATATGAGATGGCACTCTGTCACATGCCAGTGAAAACAACGGAAGTAACACTTTCTATACTGTGGGAGATGATAGTTTTGTACTGACAGTTAGGTGTTGTCACTATATTACCATGGCTCCAGCCTGTGCTGGGCCAATTGTGTATCAGTAACGACAGGATCCGCTGACCCATTTTGCTGATGATTTGTATATATCACCACTGGCATGGTTGGGTTACAAGCATGGGAAGCCACGCTCAGTCTTGGACTCGAATTAAACATAAGCCCTGATAGATAGTAAACTATGAGTAGGATTTCCAATGAAGCTTTTCTTGTCAAACAGGTAACTCCTTCCACCTCACAGCTTGGTGAGAATGCTTGAGTAATGAGCACTGTGACACACTTTTGGGTCGATCACTTACACTGTTTTCCAAACATGTTCTGGAGTAGTGAAAGAGCCAAAATAATTTTGTTCAAGTTCATTGCAGTATCTCTACCATAGTTTAAGGCTTTAATCTCCTCCCAAAACATTGCCACTTAAATTCAGTTGAAAGTATTTGGGCTCATATGAAGAAGCACATCAGGGAAAGAAACGAGACTTGCATGATTTCAGAGTTTCAGAAACGTGTTAAAGAAGCCATTCACAATGTCATTTGTAACACCTGGAAGAAGTTATTGAACGTACGGAAAGAATAGTGAAAGAGGCTGTTACTCTGGAAATGAGCTTAGCCTGGAACAATATTTATTTATTTATTTATTTTCATATATAGGACAGGCAATCACCCAATTACGATCATTTCAGTAGAGATTTTATAAAATAAATTATACAAACAAACAAAAAATCCACAGTAAATTTCCTTTCAAGCAAAATCTTTGAAATAAAGTTCAGTCATAGTCTTCAAAAATCTATTCATAGATGCAAAAATATCTATTGAATTGAACATTAACATTCTACGCAGCCTCCAAAGTGTTGCAAAATAATATATATTTGTTCTAGCGAATGGAATTACAAATAGAGAATTTTCATTATACCGCGTACTTTGTTCCGGTGTAGACCAAGAGATCATTGAATACAAGTCATAAAATATTGAAAATTTCATAATTTCACTAAGGGATTCCTGTGATAAATGAAGTCATTTCTGCTGAAAAGCATTTTCTGAATTCTAAAGTGAAGCAAAGCTTTATTTTTAAAGTCTGTGAAATCTAATTGTGAAAGTGACATAAGTAGTATCTTTCCAATGAATAATTGAATTGTTTGTATCCCATCTCAAAAGATGCTGAGAATTTACTTTGAAAACTTCAACTATAAGTATCTAAATTTTGTATTGTGACATGGCATTTTTTTAATTTCATTGATATCTCTGTGTTGAACTGTGTTTAGAAACATTACAAAGTGTAAATTAGGGAAGTATTTACAAGGAATAAGATTTGCAGTGTTGCGTCATGTTACAGTACCATGAATAGCTGTAGCAAAAGTGGTAGACATTGTGGGCTTGTGTGTTTGGCAATGGCGCACCAATGTGCGGTAGCTGTCAATCCCAAAGTTCCATCTCCTGCAGTATAGATGAAACTGCTGTTGCATATTAATCACCCAGAAATGGTGTATGAAAAGATACACGATACTGCATCAACAACGGTGCCCCATGACTGTCCTCCATTTTCTTTCCGAATTATATAGTTCTCTCAGGGTTTCTAACAAAAAGAGTTGCTTCTTTAACAGCACTGGAAATGTTAAGGTTTTTTAAAGAAATGTTTGAAAAGATTTAAAATGGTTTCCCATTCCTGCCATCTGCCTGCCCTCTATGAATGGTAATTTCCTTTATTCTTGATGTTTGTTATATACAGTCAGTAAACTTCTTAGTATTGTTATAGAACAATCACCTAAAGTTACACCTTTTTTTTAACACAGAGAATGTTTGGCATCTTCTGGCCCAGACCTATTCTGTGAATATGCATAAAACAACTTCAACCATGAAACAAAATGTATATTGTAATATGATGTAAATACAGTTGAACTGTGGTATCTTGAAGCGTCTCTGGAGTGAAATATTTCTTTGACTTATCAAAAATTTGAGATATCAAAATAAGACTTTCTTATAAAAAATATGAACTGTTTTAAATCAGCACAAAAATATTATCTTTAAAACATAAAATTGATGCTCATTAGTTATATAAAAAGTGTTTGTTCTCCAACACAAAATAATGTGAAACAAACCATAAAGTTAATGATTTTATTCAGCATTAAACATATTTTCTGATTTGAGTTATTTAGTAATCTAGTTAGGATGTCCTGTTCAAATATAGGAAGTAAAATGAACAGTTAGTGCAAGCACTAAACTTGAGTGGTTCGTGAGTGCATGATATTTTGGAAGCAAGTGCATGATATTTTGGAAGAAGTCCGACAAGAGCTAATCAGCATTGTTCACGAAAACTTAACTTGTACTATTCGGAGTGAAGAAAATTACAAAAAACGCAAGCTAGTGTGAAGATATTTCGAAGCACCGTGGACAGTTTAGAAATAATTTTTACAATCTATTTGACATTGCACATCCGAATGCTTTACAAATGATGTACGTTGGAAGAAGACAGGATGTTTTTATTTCGGCAGAAAGTCAGGACGTAATAGCTATCTTGCAGGACTAGACGAACATCTTGCGTATAGAGAAGAAAGGGTGCAACAAAGATCAATACAATAAGAAAAAAGATTACAAATTCTTTGCTGTGATAAAACTGCAACAAACACTTGACGTTTTGAAGTAGTATACGTCTTTCTTGAAGAAAATTTGGACAGGGCATCGTTCTTTCCGTGCCGTCATCACATATTCAAACTTATTTTACAATGAGTGTTTGAATGTAAAATACGTAATGTAGCAAGCAATCCTGACACCACTTTTTCAGCATTTTAAGGAAATCTAGAAAAGATTTAATGCCATTAATTTTAAATTGGCAAATAGAATATGGGAATGTTCTTTAATGAGTCCGAAATTAAAGAAATGTGGGACTTTTATGAAAGTAACAGACTAAAGATACATTTTCCCGGGGTAATGCATCTAGCTCGATAGATGGCAAGAGATAATTAATATTTGAAACGTTTCTGCTAAGATCAGAATCCAAACTATCTTGTGTAATTAAAAATTCCTTAAAGAATATCTCTCTTTTGATTGTAACTGTTTATGTAAAACTGTGGCTTTAGGACAGTGCAGCAGTAAAAACTCCTCATCGAGATGCTTTATAAAATTTCTAAACTCGCTTAAAAGGATAGATTCCATAATTTCAAAAGCATTTAAAAAATTGTAGACACTGTAAGTAGTGTTTCTTAGAAGAATTGTCTGTCGTACCGCTTTCTGATGATGAAGTAGACGTTAAGAATCAAAATCCAAATGGTAGTGAATATAGCCTGAGTATATATACACATGGAAGAGTGTTATATTCCTTTTTGTGAAAAATTGGATGGAGAACAATATGGTAAGCTCAATGGTATCCCGATGACCATTCTTTAATTTTTATTTCGAGCAGGCCACTTCGGACCACATAGGAATGCTGAGAATACAGTTCATCAGTGGGGGGGGGGGGAATCAGCATTACCCTGGATCCGATTGTTACTTTCTAGAGTTGTTAGCTCTAGGTATGGAAAATGAATGATTGTGATGATAGTAAGGGGTGAAAGGACGCACATATGACATAAACAAGTACACCCATTCGCGAGGCGGGACTCGAACCCACGAGCCTGCGGTGCAAGATCGCCACGACACTACTGCTTTAGCGATTTCGGCCACGGGGCCAGCCAGTTCTTCAATTATTAATTCGTTAATATACAATATATCTCCTAATTCACGTTAATCTTAATTTCAATAAAAACAATAGCCGAATTTGTGTCAACCAAAAGCAGATATGTTCTCTTGCTTGAAGTTGGATACTAGTTTTATTCAAAACAGTCCTTTGACCTGGTAATACAACTCTTCATATTTAGAAGCTAAAAGTTTATGTATAAAGTTAAAAGCTGTGAATGTCTACGCTTAAATGCCTATTGGATTAATGTAAGGTTTTCATGGATTACTGGACGACTTTCATGAGGAGCGAAAGCAATTTTTTGTGTAATTCAAGAACATCGTTCACTGTACGCATTTTGCAAGAATGAAACACTGAAAAAAAAGTATCCACAAGAAAAGTTAAAACTATAACACAGTCTAAAGATTGAAAATGAATTAAATTGTAATATAAAATTATATATTAAAAATGTATAAGTAGTTTTCCACTGACTTTACCCAACAAAATCAATGATCCCTAAAATTCAAATTTCGTGCTCAAGTCGGCACGGGTTAATATCAACATATTGTGATGAAATTTTATTTTCGAGTTAATTTGACCAAATGGAAAATATTTAGGGGGTGAGCCCAAAAAAAATTACAAAAAAAATTTTTTCAGGCAATATAAGGGACACCCTATTGTCCAGGCATTCAGAGCTGAGGTTCAGAGGCAAGACTGCAAAGAGAAGCTGTCAGTGTTTTGTGGGAAATGGCTCGGAGTGTCAGGATTTTGAGACATGAAAACAAACTTCCTTATTTTCTTAGAGTTAAGAGTATGATTTTCACTCAATGGAAGATATTCATTTGTGTGATTGAGAAATTCATGGTATAAGGAAGTCAGTGGTATATCTTACAGTTCCAGCCAAACTCAAAAATAATTTATTTTCAGACTCCTTTCTAATTTTTCTTTCTTGCACCCCATAGGTTAAATCAGGGGTTTCCAAAAAAGGTTGATGTTGATCATGTGTGGATGTATGAAATTTTACAGGGCTTAATATGATCAGTATTATCAAGAACGAGATATCATTGGTTACCAAAAATATTAATGAAGTTGGTAATTAATAATTAATTGTTTTCGAAAAAATATCTTATAATAAATGGTACATTTACTCCAATGAGTGATTACATTTTCCTTTTGAAATCATTCATTGTTAGGATGAGGAAAACTCGGGAAATTATAACTGTATTTACAAGGTTCATAAAAACTATTCAGGCTCAACAATATGTAATCAATGCAGAACTTCGAAGATTATAAAGTTGGCTACTCAGAAACTGAAACATTTCTGATTATTGGAAATCGGAATTTTCTTTAAAAGTTTGGTGTATGGTCTTTAAGTCAATAATTAAAATTGTTTCTAAACGTAATTTTTAATATTGGTAGTAAAGTCTTTGTCATTTATGTCCATTTACATTTTGATTATGAATACTGTATACATTGGAGGAAAATGAAAGGGGGTTGATGAAGTAAATGATTCTTCTAAAGGGATTGATGCAAGTAAGGAGTTGAGAATTACTTGAATAAATGAAATGGGGAAAGTTGCTTACTTTAGCATGACTGACTTTTTCATGTTTCATCAATGAAATTCCATGTAGTTAATTCAAACTTTATTATTTACATGCCTTATTACAAATCTTATAAATTTGAAATTTTTTCAGTGTGTTTCCATTCACTAAAATTTCATTCCTGCTTGATATGTTGTTCAAAAGATATGATAAATACTTGTGAAAGTGAAAATTCTAATCAATTTTTCTATAATGGCAATGGTTTATGTTTGTCAATTTGCAAAAACGCATTGTAGGTAGTTTTCTTAGTATTCTACCATACTCTTAGTACTTGGTTTCAAACATTTCAAATGTTTTATTATTCTTTCTGAAATTGGAACTGTGGCACTCGGCAAGGAAGGCAATTCAGATCAACCAATGTGCAAGAAAGAGACTCCATTTAATTCTGTAATGCAATTGAAGGTCGAGATGCTCTATTATAAATATGGTAAAATACAGATTTGAGATTCGCTGGATGAATTTGTATGATTAAAGTGTCATTTGGAAGCTGAGAATTTTATATTCCCTTCATTGTAGTCTGTGTTCATCATTTCACAATTTTTTTTATAGAAACTTACGAACAAAGATGTGTAACAAAATTCTATGGTATGAGCAAAAAATTGTTGACATACCTGCTAACAATCACCTCAGGGCTGTGCGATCAGCCCTTTGGAAGGGAATGAACGATTTCTGCAGAGAGAAAGAAATTTGAGATCAAGTGAACATGAGATTGCAATTTAATAAACTTGCATAGGAACTACTAAAATGAGAAAATTGTTGAGATTCACCTTCAATTCAGGAATTAAAGGCCAAATAATAGTTTGACAATTCTTTTTTGTACTTGAACAGGAGGATCATAGAGACAAGAGGAATGAACCTTTACCACAAAGGGGCCCTCCTGAACAACCCAGCCGAAACTGGCAACCTGGCCGTTCCTCTGTTAATATGGACTTTCGTTCTCCTGCTGGACATGGGCCAGTGGCACCAGCAACCCATCCATTGCCCCACGGTGGACCTGGTCCTGCATCTCTTGACTGTCCAATGCCTCCAGTTATGCGGCCTGTCTCCCATCCAGTGAGTTTTTTTAGAGAAGTTTTTAGTCTAACCTTCAGCATTCAACAAATGCAATTAGGTTGATTGTTGACTATGTGTAATTCAATGTTTCAGTCAGAAAAAAAATGTGTAAGAGAATCAATTTTTTCTGTTGATATTTTTGTTCTGGATTTTGAGTTTTGCCAATTTGTATATGTGTAGATACAAAATGCAATTTGTAATGTACATTACATTAAGGACATTGAATCAAAAATGTGTAATAAGTAGGGGACGGATTTCTATGATTTTGCATATTTTTTCCGATGCTTCAGGACATGGCTAAGTGAAAGCTCTTTACATTTGGTTAGAATTGGATGCTATGTAGATCAATATTTGGGCATATTTGGCTGATTTTTCTTGTTGCTGCACATTTGTGTAATTAGTATAAGCGCATATTTTGTTAAATAGAGACTTATCTCTAAAACGTTTCATCTTTTCATAGAATCTTTTTATTTGTGAGCATTCGTTAATTCGAAATATCTTGTCACCATTTGCATTTGTTTCCTTCTTTTCTGTAGATGATAAAATACTTGTTCAAATGTTGGTTCTTGATATCATATTTTTTTAACCAGGCAAAAAATGCAACGAGACATACCAGGTGAATGTTGAATTCAATTATTTCTCACGTGAAGTAAAGTTGATTAGATTATGTTTGCACAAATGTGTATCTTTTCATTCAAAGCATGCGTCTTCTGAATTTTATAATGAAATTTTAATACAGGAAATGAAATATTGTTAATTTTAATTGCATATTAAAGTACATATTTAAGAATTTTTAAGTCATAAATGAATATTTTTGAAAGCATATTTCATGTATTTTAGGGCATAAAAATCCTCTCCGTAGTAATAAGAAAAGAAATTACATTATTGCATCCAAAAATTGACAATATACTTATGTCTTCAGAGGTGTGTTCCTATAACATCTACTGTATTTATCCGGGTATAAGATTACCCCCCCCCCCCCATTTTGAAGAGGAGATTAAAAATAAAATAATTTTTAACTAATTTGTTACTACATAGTCATAATAAATGCGTAAATTGTCTTATACTTGAAAATTATACTCTTACTAGAAACTTTTCTTCTTAATGGAACAAATTATTTTTGCCACCACCATCTCTATTTTCTTCTAATAATCATAATTGTTATTAGCATCATTGAGATTTGTCACTACCATCCTCATTTTCACTTGCATCATTGTTTCTTTGTTTTGATTTCTGTCTGTAAAGTTCTGATATAATTAAATTCGATCCCCTGTTTTTAGGGTCAAGGTCCTGGACCTCATGGTGTAGAAGATGAAGACATATGGGATGAAAGAAGGCGTCAGCAAAATGTAGAGGTAGCAATGGCAATAGAAAGAGCTAAACAGAGGAAGGAAGAAGAAGAAAAAAGATTTCAAGGAACAAAACAAGTAAGACACTTTTGATTACATACACTGAAGGCTTAAAGTCTGAATGTATCTAATTCACAAATTAGCAGTTTAATGTTCACATTATTCTAAATGGATGGATAGCTAATAGTCGAGCTAGATGAAGAGCCCATCAGCTAACACAAGATGGCCATAGAACAGGTGTAGTACTTTATTTTGACCAGCACCATGTGACTAATGCCATTATTATCCAAATTATGTTTGAATTGTCATTGCCACACACATCTTTATCCCAACTGTCAGGCTAATGTGTGAATCAACCAGTTACCTCTAACATGAGCCATATTGTGGTCTTAAGCTGTAACCTATATGTAGTGGCTTAAATATCAAACAGCAAGTTAAAAACTTGTGATTACACAGCAAACAATTAGTTTTTTGTTTTGCATCTGTATAAAATATTATGATACTATCTAATATAATAAATGATTTTGAAAACTCTTCTTTTTATTATATGCAGACAATTGAAAATTTTTCCAAATGATTAATGAGGAAGAAGATTCTAAACTTCTACCGAAAGACATTGATACGCTTAACTTATGGTGTATAGAAAATGAACTCCACGTTAATTATAATGAAGTAAATTTCTAAGATGTGTTAATGATAAGAATAAATTCCAAAATTTAAATTTGATCGGATGTGCCATGATTGAAGAAATTAATCAAATTAAGTATTTGGGAACAGTGATGGATCGAAAAATGCTAATTTACGATCATGTTAATTTTATAATTAATGTGTCTAAAACTATTAGGTTTTATACAAAGACAAACAACTTTAAACAACTTGATACAATAGTGAATTCGTTTACAGTGAAATCTCGATGTAATGGACTTCAGTATTATGTGCATTTCAATTTTGAATATACGTTTGAAATCCCTGTTTAAATGTCTCATGTTGCAATGTAAAGATATTTCATTTTACACATTCTTTACTCGGACCTATTTCAGTATTTTGTGACATTTCCTTTATGGTTATGTCCATGGTTTGCAACGTGTGTTGAATAACATATCAATTCTAAATGTCAATCAAATTCGTGGAGACAAAGGCATAGTTTGCCATAATCACAGCAGTTAGAACCATTTGTCATTATTTCTCGATCACCTGGAATCCCAAGAGTCAGTTAGTCCGTCAGTGAGTGACTCAGTCCATCAGTGAGTCAGTCCGTGAGTGAGTCAGTCAGTCAGTCCGTGAGTGAGTGAGTGAGTCAGTCCGTGAGTGAGTGAGTCAGTCCGTGAGTGAGTGAGTCAGTCAGTCCGTGAGTGAGTCAGTCCGTGAGTGAGTGAGTCAGTCAGTCCGTGAGTGAGTGAGTCAGTCAGTCCGTGAGTGAGTCAGTCAGTCCGTGAGTGAGTGAGTCAGTCAGTCCGTGAGTGAGTGAGTCAGTCAGTCCGTGAGTGAGTGAGTGAGTCAGTCAGTCCGTGAGTGAGTGAGTGAGTCAGTCAGTCCGTGAGTGAGTCAGTCAGTCCGTGAGTGAGTGAGTGAGTCAGTCAGTCCGTGAGTGAGTGAGTCAGTCAGTCCGTGAGTGAGTGAGTCAGTCAGTCAGTCCGTGAGTGAGTGAGTCAGTCAGTCAGTCAGTCCGTGAGTGAGTGAGTGAGTCAGTCAGTCAGTCAGTCCGTGAGTGAGTGAGTCAGTCAGTCCGTGAGTGAGTGAGTGAGTGAGTCAGTCAGTCCGTGAGTGAGTGAGTGAGTCAGTCAGTCCGTGAGTGAGTGAGTGAGTCAGTCAGTCCGTGAGTGAGTGAGTGAGTCAGTCAGTCCGTGAGTGAGTGAGTCAGTCAGTCAGTCCGTGAGTGAGTGAGTCAGTCAGTCCGTGAGTGAGTGAGTCAGTCAGTCCGTGAGTGAGTGAGTGAGTCAGTCAGTCCGTGAGTGAGTGAGTGAGTCAGTCAGTCCGTGAGTGAGTCAGTCAGTCAGTCCGTGAGTGAGTGAGTCAGTCAGTCCGTGAGTGAGTGAGTGAGTCAGTCCGTGAGTGAGTGAGTCAGTCAGTCCGTGAGTGAGTGAGTCAGTCAGTCCGTGAGTGAGTGAGTCAGTCAGTCCGTGAGTGAGTCAGTCAGTCCGTGAGTGAGTCAGTCAGTCCAGTCCAGTGAGTGAGTGAGTCAGTCCGTCAGTGAGTGAGTGAGTCAGTCCGTCAGTGAGTGAGTGAGTCAGTCCGTCAGTGAGTGAGTGAGTCAGTCCGTCAGTGAGTGAGTGAGTCAGTCCGTCAGTGAGTGAGTGAGTCAGTCAGTCCGTCAGTGAGTGAGTGAGTCAGTCAGTCCGTCAGTGAGTGAGTGAGTCAGTCAGTCCGTCAGTGAGTGAGTGAGTCAGTCAGTCCGTCAGTGAGTGAGTGAGTCAGTCAGTCCGTCAGTGAGTGAGTGAGTCAGTCAGTCCGTCAGTGAGTGAGTGAGTGAGTCAGTCAGTCCGTCAGTGAGTGAGTGAGTGAGTCAGTCAGTCCGTCAGTGAGTGAGTCAGTCAGTCAGTCAGTCAGTCCGTCAGTGAGTGAGTGAGTCAGTCAGTCAGTCCGTCAGTGAGTGAGTGAGTGAGTCAGTCAGTCCGTCAGTGAGTGAGTGAGTCAGTCAGTCAGTCAGTCCGTCAGTGAGTGAGGTGAGTCCAGTCCGTCAGTGAGTGAGTGAGTCAGTCCGTCAGTGAGTGAGTGAGTCAGTCCGTCAGTGAGTGAGTGAGTCAGTCCGTCAGTGAGTGAGTGAGTCAGTCCGTCAGTGAGTGAGTCAGTCAGTCCGTCAGTGAGTGAGTCAGTCAGTCAGTCCGTCAGTGAGTGAGTGAGTGAGTCAGTCAGTCCGTCAGTGAGTGAGTGAGTGAGTCAGTCAGTCCGTCCAGTGAGTGAGTGAGTCAGTCAGTCAGTCCGTCAGTGTAGTGAGTGAGTCAGTCCTCGTCAGTGAGTGAGTGAGTCAGTCAGTCAGTCCGTCAGTGAGTGAGTGAGTGAGTCAGTCAGTCCGTCAGTGAGTGAGTGAGTCAGTCAGTCAGTCCGTTCAGTGAGTGAGTCAGTCAGTCAGTCCGTCAGTGAGTGAGTGAGTGAGTCAGTCAGTCAGTCCGTCAGTGAGTGAGTGAGTCAGTCAGTCGTCCGTCAGTGAGTGAGTGAGTCAGTCAGTCAGTCCGTCAGTGAGTGAGTGAGTCAGTCAGTCAGTCCGTCAGTGAGTGAGTGAGTCAGTCAGTCCGTCAGTGAGTGAGTGAGTCAGTCAGTCAGTCCGTCAGTGAGTGAGTGAGTCAGTCAGTCAGTCCGTCAGTGAGGTGAGTGAGTCAGTCAGTCAGTCCGTCAGTGAGTGAGTGAGTCAGTCAGTCAGTCCGTCAGTGAGTGAGTGAGTCAGTCAGTCAGTCCGTCAGTGAGTGAGTGAGTCAGTCAGTCAGTCCGTCAGTGAGTGAGTGAGTCAGTCAGTCAGTCCGTCAGTGAGTGAGTGAGTCAGTCAGTCAGTCCGTCAGTGAGTGAGTGAGTCAGTCAGTCAGTCCGTGAGTGAGTGAGTGAGTCAGTCAGTCCGTGAGTGAGTGAGTCAGTCAGTCCGTGAGTGAGTGAGTCAGTCAGTCCGTGAGTGAGTGAGTGAGGCAGTCAGTCCGTGAGTGAGTGAGCAAGTCAGTCCGTGAGTGAGTCAGTCAGTCAGTCCGTGAGTGAGTCAGTCAGTCCGGGAGTGAGTCAGTCCGTGAGTGAGTGAGTCAGTCAGTCCGTGAGTGAGTGAGTCAGTCAGTCCGTGAGTGAGTCAGTCAGGTCCGTGAGTGAGCCAGTCGTGAGTCCGTGAGTGGAGTGAGTCAGTCCGTCAGTGAGTGAGTGAGTCAGTCCGTCAGTGAGTGAGTGAGTCAGTCCGTCAGTGAGTGAGTGAGTCAGTCCGTCAGTGAGTGAGTGAGTCAGTCAGTCCGTCAGTGAGTGAGTTGAGTCAGTCAGTCCGTCAGTGAGTGAGTGAGTCAGTCAGTCCGTCAGTGAGTGAGTGAGTCAGTCAGTCCGTCAGTGGAGTGAGTGAGTGAGTCAGTCAGTCCGTCAGTGAGTGAGTGAGTCAGTCAGTCAGTCCGTCAGTGAGTGAGTGAGTCAGTCAGTCAGTCAGTCCGTCAGTGATGAGTCAGTCAGTCAGTCAGTCCGTCAGTGAGTGAGTGAGTGAGTCAGTCAGTCCGTCAGTGAGTGAGTCAGTCAGTCAGTCAGTCAGTCAGTCGTCAGTGAGTGAAGGTGAGTCAGTCCGTCCAGTGAGTGAGTCAGTCAGTCCGTCAGTTGAGTGAGTGAGTCAGTCCGTCAGTGAAGTGAGTCAGCAGCCGTCAGTGAGTGACGTGAGTCAGTCAGTCAGGCCGTCAGTGAGTGAGTGAGTGAGTCAGTCAGTCCGTCAGTGAGTGAGTGAGTCAGTCAGTCAGTCCGTCAGTGAGTGAGTGAGTCAGTCAGTCAGCCGTCAGTGAGTGAGTGAGTCAGTCAGTCAGTCCGTCAGTGAGTGAGTGAGTGAGTCAGTCAGTCCGTCAGTGAGTGAGTGAGTCAGTCAGTCAGTCCGTCAGTGAGTGAGTGAGTGAGTCAGTCAGTCAGTCAGTCCGTCAGTGAGTGAGTGAGTCAGTCAGTCCGTCAGTGAGTGAGTGAGTCAGTCAGTCAGTCCGTCAGTGAGTGAGTGAGTCAGTCAGTCAGGTCCGTCAGTGAGTGAGTGAGTCAGTCAGTCAGTCCGTCAGTGAGTGAGTGATGTCAGTCAGTCCGTCAGTGAGTGAGTGAGTCAGTCAGTCAGTCCGTCAGTGAGTGAGTGAGTCCGTCAGTCCGTCAGTGAGTGAGTCAGTCAGTCAGTCCGTCAGTGAGTGAGTCAGTCAGTCAGTCCGTCAGTGAGTGAGTCAGTCAGTCAGTCCGTCAGTGAGTGAGTCAGTCAGTCCGTCAGTGAGTGAGTGAGTCATGTCAGTCAGTCCGTCAGTGAGTGAGTGAGTCAGTCAGTCAGTCCGTCAGTGAGTGAGTGAGTCAGTCAGTCCGTCAGTGAGTGAGTGAGTCAGTCAGTCCGTCAGTGAGTGAGTGAGTCCGTCAGTCCGTTCAGTGAGTGAGTGAGTCAGTCAGTCCGTCAGTGAGTGAGTGAGTCAGTCAGTCCGTCAGTGAGTGAGTCAGTGAGTGAGTCAGTCATCCGTCAGTGAGTGAGTGAGGTCAGTCAGTCCGTCAGTGAGTGAGTGAGTCAGTCAGTCAGTCCGTCAGTGAGTGAGTGAGTCAGTCAGTCCGTCAGTGAGTGAGTGAGTCAGTCAGTCCGTCAGTGAGGTGAGTGAGTCAGTCAGTCCGTCAGTGAGTGAGTGAGTCAGTCAGTCCGTCAGTGAGTGAGTGAGTGAGTCAGTCAGTCCGTCAGTGAGTGAGTGAGTCAGTCAGTCAGTCCGTCAGTGAGTGAGTGAGTCAGTCAGTCAGTCCGTCAGTGAGTGAGTCAGTCATCAGTCAGTCCGTCAGTGAGTGAGTGAGTGAGTCAGTCAGTCCGTCAGTGAGTGAGTCAGTCAGTCAGTCAGTCAGTCCGTCAGTGAGTGAGTGAGTCAGTCCGTCAGTGAGTGAGTGAGTCAGTCCGTCAGTGAGTGAGTCAGTCAGTCCGTCAGTGAGTGAGTGAGTCAGTCCGTCAGTGAGTGAGTCAGTCAGTCCGTCAGTGAGTGAGTGAGTCAGTCAGTCAGTCCGTCAGTGAGTGAGTGAGTGAGTCAGTCAGTCCGTCAGTGAGTGAGTGAGTCAGTCAGTCAGTCCGTCAGTGAGTGAGTGAGTCAGTCAGTCAGTCCGTCAGTGAGTGAGTGAGTCAGTCAGTCCGTCAGTGAGTGAGTGAGTCAGTCAGTCAGTCCGTCAGTGAGTGAGTGAGTGAGTCAGTCAGTCAGTCAGTCCGTCAGTGAGTGAGTGAGTCAGTCAGTCAGTCCGTCAGTGAGTGAGTGAGTCAGTCAGTCAGTCCGTCAGTGAGTGAGTGAGTCAGTCAGTCAGTCCGTCAGTGAGTGAGTGAGTCAGTCAGTCAGTCCGTCAGTGAGTGAGTGAGTCAGTCAGTCAGTCCGTCAGTGAGTGAGTGAGTCAGTCAGTCAGTCCGTCAGTGAGTGAGTGAGTCCGTCAGTCCGTCAGTGAGTGAGTCAGTCAGTCAGTCCGTCAGTGAGTGAGTCAGTCAGTCAGTCCGTCAGTGAGTGAGTCAGTCAGTCAGTCCGTCAGTGAGTGAGTCAGTCAGTCCGTCAGTGAGTGAGTGAGTCAGTCAGTCAGTCCGTCAGTGAGTGAGTGAGTCAGTCAGTCAGTCCGTCAGTGAGTGAGTGAGTCAGTCAGTCCGTCAGTGAGTGAGTGAGTCAGTCAGTCCGTCAGTGAGTGAGTGAGTCAGTCAGTCCGTCAGTGAGTGAGTGAGTCAGTCAGTCCGTCAGTGAGTGAGTGAGTCAGTCAGTCCGTCAGTGAGTGAGTCAGTCAGTCCGTCAGTGAGTGAGTCAGTGAGTGAGTCAGTCAGTCCGTCAGTGAGTGAGTGAGTCAGTCAGTCCGTCAGTGAGTGAGTGAGTCAGTCAGTCAGTCCGTCAGTGAGTGAGTGAGTCAGTCCGTCAGTGAGTGAGTGAGTCAGTCAGTCAGTCCGTCAGTGAGTGAGTGAGTCAGTCAGTCAGTCCGTCAGTGAGTGAGTGAGTCAGTCAGTCAGTCCGTCAGTGAGTGAGTGAGTCAGTCAGTCAGTCCGTCAGTGAGTGAGTGAGTCAGTCAGTCAGTCCGTCAGTGAGTGAGTGAGTCAGTCAGTCAGTCCGTCAGTGAGTGAGTCAGTCAGTCAGTCCGTCAGTGAGTGAGTGAGTCAGTCAGTCCGTCAGTGAGTGAGTGAGTCAGTCAGTCAGTCCGTCAGTGAGTGAGTGAGTCAGTCAGTCAGTCCGTCAGTGAGTGAGTGAGTCAGTCAGTCAGTCCGTCAGTGAGTGAGTGAGTCAGTCAGTCAGTCCGTCAGTGAGTGAGTGAGTCAGTCAGTCAGTCCGTCAGTGAGTGAGTGAGTCAGTCAGTCAGCCCGTCAGTGAGTGAGTGAGTGAGTCAGCCCGTCAGTGAGTGAGTGAGTGAGTCAGTCCGTCAGTGAGTGAGTGAGTCAGTCAGTCCGTCAGTGAGTGAGTGAGTCAGTCAGTCCGTCAGTGAGTGAGTGAGTCAGTCAGTCCGTCAGTGAGTGAGTGAGTCAGTCAGTCCGTCAGTGAGTGAGTGAGTCAGTCCGTCAGTGAGTGAGTGAGTCAGTCAGTCAGTCCGTCAGTGAGTGAGTGAGTGAGTCAGTCAGTCCGTCAGTGAGTGAGTGAGTCAGTCAGTCCGTCAGTGAGTGAGTGAGTCAGTCAGTCAGTCAGTCCGTCAGTGAGTGAGTGAGTGAGTCAGTCAGTCAGTCCGTCAGTGAGTGAGTGAGTCAGTCAGTCAGTCCGTCAGTGAGTGAGTCAGTCAGTCAGTCCGTCAGTGAGTGAGTGAGTCAGTCAGTCAGTCCGTCAGTGAGTGAGTGAGTCAGTCAGTCAGTCCGTCAGTGAGTGAGTGAGTCAGTCAGTCAGTCCGTCAGTGAGTGAGTGAGTCAGTCAGTCAGTCCGTCAGTGAGTGAGTGAGTCAGTCAGTCAGTCCGTCAGTGAGTGAGTGAGTCAGTCAGTCAGTCCGTCAGTGAGTGAGTGAGTCAGTCAGTCAGTCCGTCAGTGAGTGAGTGAGTCAGTCAGTCAGTCCGTCAGTGAGTGAGTGAGTCAGTCAGTCAGTCCGTCAGTGAGTGAGTGAGTCAGTCAGTCAGTCCGTCAGTGAGTGAGTGAGTCAGTCAGTCAGTCCGTCAGTGAGTGAGTGAGTCAGTCAGTCAGTCCGTCAGTGAGTGAGTGAGTCAGTCAGTCAGTCCGTCAGTGAGTGAGTGAGTCAGTCAGTCCGTCAGTGAGTGAGTGAGTCAGTCAGTCCGTCAGTGAGTGAGTGAGTCAGTCAGTCCGTCAGTGAGTGAGTCAGTGAGTGAGTCAGTCAGTCCGTCAGTGAGTGAGTGAGTCAGTCCGTCAGTGAGTGAGTGAGTCAGTCAGTCAGTCCGTCAGTGAGTGAGTGAGTCAGTCAGTCAGTCCGTCAGTGAGTGAGTGAGTCAGTCAGTCAGTCCGTCAGTGAGTGAGTGAGTCAGTCAGTCTGTCCGTCAGTGAGTGAGTGAGTCAGTCAGCCCGTCAGTGAGTGAGTGAGTGAGTCAGTCCGTCAGTGAGTGAGTGAGTCAGTCAGTCCGTCAGTGAGTGAGTGAGTCAGTCAGTCCGTCAGTGAGTGAGTGAGTCAGTCAGTCCGTCAGTGAGTGAGTCAGTCAGTCAGTCCGTCAGTGAGTGAGTGAGTCAGTCAGTCCGTCAGTGAGTGAGTGAGTCAGTCAGTCCGTCAGTGAGTGAGTGAGTCAGTCAGTCCGTCAGTGAGTGAGTCAATCCGTCAGCCAGTTCGTCAGTGAGTCACAGGTCAAGCCAATGCAGTTGGCGTCATGAGCACTAGGGGACATGTGTGAACACAACGCTCGTGTGACACATACCTTATATTTCTCTACCAATGCACGTTGGTAATTTTTTCCACCTTTTAAATGCCTCTCTAAAGTCATGAAATGAAATTTGTATAGGCGTAGCTGCTCAATAATGATTTTCGTTGAATTTTAAATCTTTTAGTCTTAATGTCACGTTCTGTAACTCTTTATAATATTGCATCTTTTTAATAGTCTTTCTGTTCTGGCCATTTTTAACGTGACAAGGTAATAGGAAAGTGCAGTGACATTTCCTGCTGTGCACAATGCCTGTTCTTTCCAGATGGTGATGTGGCAAGCGGACTGTTGTAAATTGCAGGAAAATTGAAATTATTTTATATACTATCGTAAAAGTGAGGTATCTATAGCATTATGAATATACGAAAACTGAGGGAATGTAAGAAATGTTATTAATGCCGGGGAAACTTAAATTAAATGTATGAGAATGTAAAAGCGGGGTTTTACTGTTTTTATATACTAAAAGTATGTTTTTACAGGGTGCTGCTAGAAAGTTGCAAGCTCTGGAGCAAAAAATGAAATTGGCTGCTGAAAAGGAGCATCATGAGGAAAGCTCCACCCCTGGCCCAGATTGGGAGAAGGAAAAAGACCGTGACAGCCGAGAAAGAGATAGGTCACGAACCAGTAGTGAAGGAAGAGAGGAGAAAGGCACTCGTGAAGCGAGAGATTCCAGGGACATTCGTGATCACAGAGAGAGAGATACTGATTTCAGGCCAATCTCTCAGGTAATACTGTGCTTTTATTTGAAATAGTGAATTATATGAAGTTGAAAATATTGTCTTTTCATTTTCTAAAACTTTTCTTTCTCTCTCTCCAAGATCGGGGAACGGCCTGCTTTTATGCGTGGAGATCGTGAGTTGACACGCAGTGATCGGGAATTGCCAAGAAATGAACGGGATCGTGAAATTCCACGCAATGAGCGTGACAGAGATATTTCTCGCAATGAACGAGGACGTGATATTCCACGCACTGAAAGGGATCGTGATATGTCACGTAATGACAGGGAACGTGAAGTTTCACGCAATGAGAGGGATCGAGAGATAACACGCATTGAAAGAGATCGTGAACTGCCTCGAAGTGATAGAGATAGGGAAATTCCACGCAGTGAAAGGGACCGTGATGTACAACGCAGTGAGAGAGAGCGTGATATACAACGTGGTGAAAGAGAACGGGAAATACCACGTAGTGAGAGAGAACGTGATATCCCTCGGAGTGATAGAGAGCGTGACATTCCACGCGTTGAGAGAGAGCGTGATATTCCACGTTGTGAGAGAGAGCGTGATATTGCACGCAGTGAGAGAGAACGTGAAATTCCCCGCACGGAGAGGGATCGTGAAATTCCACGCAGTGAGAGAGACCGTGAAATTCCACGTAGTGAGAGAGACCGTGAAATTCCACGTAACGAACGTGATAGGGAAATTTCACGTGTTGATAGGGACAGAGAAATTACTCGTAATGAAAGAGACAGGGAAATTACTCGTAATGAAAGAGACAGAGAAATTAGTAGAAATGATAGGGAAATTCCACGAAATGATAGGGACCGTGAAATAAGAGGTGACAGGGATCGTGAAATTACTCGCAGTGACAGAGATCGTGATATTGGACGCAATGATAGAGATCGTGACATTCCCCGTAATGGAAGAGAAAGGGATATACCCTGCAATGAGAGAGATCGAGATGGGTCTCGAAATGAAAGAGAACGGGAAGTTCCAAGAAGTGAGAGAGAGCGTGAATTGCCTCGTAGTGAGAGAGATCGTGAAAGAGATATGCGTAGTGAGAGAGACCGTGATAGAGATATTCGAAATGATAGAGACAGGAAACCAAGGGACTCAAGAGATCGTCATGATGCACGCTATCTTGCAAACTTGCCTCCACGGTTTCAGCGTTCAGGTATTGACCGTTCTAGTGGTTTTTATGGAGGCCAGGGAAGCCAATCGGTACCTCCTCAACCAGCTGTCGGATCAGGACCAACTCAGGGACCTTCTCCAGCTACCCAGGGAGTATTTCCTCAGGGCTCTGCTTCTACTCAAGTGTTCGATCCACGTTGGAATCCTCCTCATTTTCCATCTGGCCCCATACCAGGTTTGTGATGTAGAATTGTAAATTTAAAAGTAAATCAAATTTTGATATTCATTAATATGATTGCTTTATTTTTCTTTAGCTCCAGGAGCTGTCAATAGCAATATGAAATCTGGATATTTGCTTCCTCGAGGTCGTGATGGTGATGCATCAAACTCTGACAGAGAAAGGGAACGTGATCGAGAACGGGAGAGAAATGAGCGTGAACGTGAAAGAGAGCGAGAACTTGATGATAGAGAGAGAGATAAAGAACGACCTCCTAGTAGAGATCCCAGAGACAGAAGAGATCGTCACATTGGTGATATACCAGAGAGGTTTGTTTTGTTGTTATGAATGAAAATGAATTAGGATTGCTAAATAGTTTCTTGAAATTTTGTGTTTTCGTTTAGATATAGACCTAATGCTCGAGAGAGGGACGTTCGTTCTTATCCAGATAGTGGTATAAGTGCCAGAAAAACTTCTGGGAATTACTATGAAGGACCTCCTGAGTATGGACGTAGTTATAGCCGAGGATCACAAGAATATGATAGAAATGAGTATGGCAGAGGAAGAGAGAGAGATGCGGATGTTGATTCTCGAAGTTCAGAGTCCAGAGAAAGAGAATCTCGGCTCGGAAACCGTGAAGGGCGTGATAGAGATGGTCGCCATTATGATGATCGTAGGGATGGTGAACTGATAGATGAAGTTTATGAACGGCATGTAAGTTGTTTTGCGTGAATGTTTTGCAATTTTATGTGACCTTGTGCTGATGGAATCTGATACTTATGTATTTGCAGCCTCCTCCTCAACAGACTCAGTTTGAAGATCACAAAAGAGAACCAGTTAGTGACTTGAATCGCCAAGAAAATAGTAATGACTGGCGTGAAAAAGATAAAAAATTCTTGGAAGATCGTGAGAAATTGGAACGTAGAGATGCAGATGGGCGAAGAGAGAGGGAGGAGCGTCCACAACGTCCTGACAGTCGTGATAGTCGGACATCACGGGAATCCCGTAATTCAAGAGATTCTGTTCGGGAAGAGAGGTAGTTTATATTACACGAAGTCCTATAATAACTTAATTAATTTTGCACATGCACATGCACAAGCACAAGCCCAAGCACATTCACATTCACATTCACATTCACATTCACATCACTCGTTTTGTTTAACACTTTCATTGCTATGCATGTGCCTATAGGTTAGGTCCACTGGAATCTGTGCACAATGGGCTGTAAATGTGTTTTTGCATCTTGCACTGCTGGTGTCCCCATGCTATGCAGATATGGTCTTGTACGTGTATGGCTTCTTTCATTGTAACAAGGTTGGGTGTTATGCTTCTACAACTGAGATGATATCTTGACTTTTCCAAGGTTCTAAGGCTTTTTTTTCATTGCAAATAAATTTAGCTAGGGTAACTTTTCTGAGGTTGATAAATTTTGAACTTGCTTCTAGCTGCAATGGATTGGGCGCGGAAGAGGTTAGGATGTGCCTTACGAAATCAACAGTTCGAGATACTCGGAAATCTTTCTTCACATGTAAATTTCGACTTGGTTTATTTTAGGTATTTAATTGGTGAGGTGGGGTGATCAGCGTTTACTAGTAAGGAATTGGCAAAAGGATTGACTGTTTGAGAAATGGATTACTACATCTTGGCTGCTGCTAGCACCTTGCAGCAGCATGGAGTGATAGGCCCAGTGGAAACCCTCACTCGGTCAATGAATCAGTGCAGTGGACATGTCAGAAGCATGTTGCAAGTGGCGGTGAAGGGGTTAATGTTTATATAGAACAAGCATTTGTAAAGACTTATTAAACAAATATCTTTTCCTTCTTGGCAATTACATAAATTATCTTACATATGTATTTATTTTGCATGAACCTTTGGTGTTTTCATACTGCCTTATATAACAAATTAAAGAAGTAAACATGATTCAACTCTGGAAAAAAAACAACTGGAAGATAAGTAAAATTGATAAAGGATAAGCATTTGATTTTGCTGCTGAGCTCTTCCAGTAACATTGCATCTGACAATTATTAAGGCTTGTTGCTGTTTCCAAAAATAATTGGTTATAATTCCACACCGTTGTTTTGGAGTTAATTAATTGCAATAAGTCTGTTAAATATTGTATGAATTGATTTTTGAATCCTATTCTAATTTGGGGTACAACAGCAAACAAAGCAGATGAATAGAAAAAATAAATGGTATTTGGGAAATGAAAATTTTAATTAATTGAATTTTTTATATAATAATGATAACTGACATTTTTAGCAAAAGAGAGATGATTGGCCTTTTTGATGAAGGAGCAGGTCACTTTGTATTTTAAGTGGTTTAAAGAACAGTGAACAAGTAGCAATTATGTTGCAGTTGGACATTATGGATTAGGCTGCTGGTTTCATGTGCAGTTTTGTGACCTTGCATTTTCTTAGGAAACTTGAAATGTCAATTATTACTTGTAATTCTTGAATTAATAAAATTATTTTATGGAATGTTAATATTTGCAATTTTGTATTAAAAATGATTCTGACTGGACTGGATTCATTCAAATTGGCAAATATCACTAGTCTAGATAGCCTTATAATTGGAAAATTAGTAGCAATGTGTAGGATTTTCTGTGGAAGAAGGTGCATTTTCAAGTTGATATGTCATCATCTTGAAAACAAGGATTTCAAATTTTGACGATTGAATACATCGTTGACACTTTTATGTAATGCACTAACATTATACTAATAGTTTTACAATAGTACTGTTCATTTCTCTTGAATTACTATTTATTTTTGTGCAAAGAAGTATATAATAAAAAATAATAAGTCCTGACATACGCTTATAATTTTACCATTAACCATGTATCTTGTGCAGAATCTGAAAGAAAGAGTGAGTGTGTGCGTTATTTTGATTGAGAATTTGCCTTAATTTTAACTCGAAAGTATATTAAGTACAAGTTACGTTGGAAGGTTTATATATCTAAACTTTACTGAATAGTTAGTGATGTATTAAGTGAATGTTGATGGCCTTTTGGAAAAGATCATAATACCATTCGTTGTAATAACAATTATGTAAATTGTAATAAATTATTATGTTAATCAAGGTAATGGAAAACTATAAATATAGTAGCTGGAATCTGTGCATTTTGGGGGAGGGGTCCAAAAGTCCATTTCATTTTTATATTACTCGTAACCATGTATCGTAAAATAATTACTTAAGCCTAAAAACATCAAGAGCTAAAGATGAACTAAAGCTTTGATATAATTCTTGGTTGAATCCAGTAAAATATCGCTTTGCAACATTGACACTTGCCACTCAGTAAAGGCAATTTTATAATAACAATAATAATAATAATAACAACAACAATAATGATCAAAACATTGTTACCAAGGAGGCAGAGAAACGTCTTACAAGAGTTTGGAAATCGAGATCAGCCGAATAGCACAAGCCGAAGTAAAAGCACAAGTCGTCCCGATAGTTATCGGAGCTCTGGGATTTGTTTTGCAAAATTTGTGTAAGAACTTGTCTAAACTCCCAGGTATTTCAAAAGACTGGGAAGTGCAAGAAATCGCTTTATTTGGAACAGCCCACATTTGGCGCAAAGTATTGTAGAGGCACCGACAGTCCTTAGATCTGCTCCTTAGGTAGCTGGTTGCAACCTGGAGTTGATTTTATATTCAGCTGGCACAACATCGTTAGTCGTGATATAGAGGAATAATAGTAATAGTAATAATAATAATAATCATCATAATCATCATCATAATTAGACATCTATGGTGAGGTTATCAGCATTTACAGAGTTGTGTGCGAAATGCCCATCAGTATTACTGCTGAACTGAAGTTTTCTTTCATAGAAAATTCAATTAATATTAACTTGCATAACAGCTTTTAATGACTTTAAAGTTTATTTTCATTTATAATTATTCCTTATTTGAAATCGTTTCATATGTCAAATTCAGATTTACAGTGCAGAAAGTTTCTGACACACTTGCTTATCCAATAGAGTGGTGGCAATTTGAGCATAATAATTTCTGATGCAGATAATTTTTTATTGTGCTTGTAAATGTGTTGATATGTAATAATAGCTTTTGTTTGTAGGTCTGTTCATGAAAATGACCACAAACACAGTTTATCCAACCGGGAAGTTACTGGTTCATGGGTGGAAGACCACTATCCTGATATGAAAGAGGAGAAGAAGAAAGATTTTTTCCGTGAAGAACGCAGAGATGTCAGGCATCCCCCTGGACCAATAACACGTGAAAAATTGGAAGCATCAGAACTTCGCAGTGATTCAAACGTAATCTTACTCCATTAAAACGGTCTACATCCTTGAATTGTAATGAAAAGAAACAAGATGTGCGAAAGGCTGATGTACAGGTAAATTTAATTATAATATTGACCTAAATGACTTGTGATATTCTTGAATGATCATTAGTAAGCATAAGAAAACCAACATAATGTGCTTCAGACTAGAAGACAACAATGATGAGTGTTATATGAAGAAATGGCTCTCCTTTTTTTCTTTAAATTTCTTGTAAGAATAGAGTAAAAGACACTTCCAAAGATGTCATAGGTTTGAATTTTGGTAATTGCAAAAGTTTGCAATTTTTTCTGCATCTTTCTACAATCACAATATTGATTTTATCCTCAAATGAAATATGTTCTCCTTAATTAGTTCTTTCATGAATGTAATGACAATTTTTTTTAATGGCAGTAGTTTGTACGCAATTTTATGTTAAATATGGGTATTGAAAAGTATGAAAAAAAAAAGAATGTGGAGCTGCTTTAGAAAAATTTCTCAAAAGTGGCTCCAAATTTTTTTTCTTTGAGTTTTTGGTAGTGAGAGTGCAAAATGTTCTGTATAAGGTGCATTAATGCAATTTTTCTTTATTGTTTTGTTTTTTCAAAAATTACCTGAATATGTGCTTCAAATAAAGTCTGAAAAATGTGCTCGAAAATTCAGAACTTTTATTAAAATGAACATAAAATTCCACATTTTGAAAACCTTCAAACCCAATTTTTTCAAAAAATGCTTAAATCTTTTCTTTAACCTTTTCATGTGGATATATATATATATCGAGTAATTTGTATATATATATAATTTTATTTATGAGTAAAAGGCTTCAAATAATTTCGCATAAAGTTTCTTGAAAACACAAAGTTTCTTTCTGTGAAAAAGAACTTCAAATTTTACATTTATAGTTATGTTTCAACAACTTGGCGGATTCGATGGTGTGACGGTTAGCGTGCCGGACTGTCATACCAAAGTTCGCGGGTTCAAACCCGATCGAAGCCGTGGATTTTTAAGGGCGAAAAAATCCTTCGTACGCCTTCCATGGAGGGGAAGAAAAGCCGGCTGGCCCATGTTAGTAGATTTACTTGCATGTAAAAGATCCTCAAGCCTAAATGACGCCTCTGAGCTAAATTCAAATTGCCTGTTTCGTCGCCCGAGATAATACCTTCTTTCTCCGCTAGGTGAAAGGAGCGTAGCGAAATTTGCGTGGTCAGACGGAAGAGCGGGCCTGATGGCCCGAATCTCGCCACGTAAAATAAGGCATTAACTAAACTAAACTAAACATTTTCTCAAAAAATGGCTCCAAATTTTCATTGAAAATTCCTTTACAATTCTTTCAAAATTCCTTTCTGTAACATACTTAGTCATTAAGTTCTATCATTATAGAAGTGAAAAATTGTGAAAATTGCGAAAAACGTGGAAAAATGTAGTTTGGGCAGCAATAGATGGCAGCTTGGAGGATGGAGCAAGACCGAAAAGTCAGCACACACCAAAGATATTAGAGAGAGATGTATGATGATATTAACTTGAGTGAGGAAGTCTGTGCCATTTTGTAGCCCCACTAGTTACTTTCCATATGTGTCTAATAGGAAGTGGGCATCAAGAGTTTTAAATTGACATAAAGATTTTGTTGGAAAATAGATATTTTAGGTGTCTCTGTTAACTGAAAGTTGTTTTCCTTTCTTCTTCTTCTTCTTCTTCTTCTTCTTCCTTTTTTTCTTTTCTTTTTTTTCTTCTTTTTTTGCAAAACATATTTCTGGCTAAATACTACTGCCATCCACATAAACTGAAAATTTTAACAAAAGTTGATAAAATATTCCCCCCTCTCTTCCTCTCTATCTCTATACCCTTTCTCTCCCTCTCTATCTTTATACCCTCTCTCTCCCTCTCTCTGTACCCTCTCTCCCTCTCTGCACCCTTTCTCACTCTGTACCCTTTCTCACTCTGTACCCTCTCTCCCTCTTTGTACACTTTCACTCTCTGTACCCTCTCTCCCTCTATGTACACTTTCTCTCTCTGTACCCTCTCTCCCTCTCCCCTCTCTGTGCATCCCTCTCTGTGTACCCTCTCTCTCTGCATCTCTCTCCCTCTCTGTGCATCTCTCTCCCTCTCTGTGCATCTCTCCCTCCCTCCCTCTCTGCATCTCTCCCTCCCTCTCTGCATCTCTCCCTCCCTCTCTGCATCTCTCCCTCCCTCTCTGTGCTTCTCTCCCTCCCTCTCTGTGCTTCTCTCCCTCCCTCTCTGTGCATCTCTCTCCCTCTCTGTGCATCTCTCTCCCTCTCTGTGCATCTCTCTCTCCCTCTCTGTGCATCTCTCTCTCTCCCTCTCTGTGCATCTCTCTCTCCCTCTCTGTGCATCTCTCTCTCCCTCTCTGTGCATCTCTCTCTCTCCCTCTGTGCGTCTCTCTCCCTCTCTGTGCGTCTCTCTCTCTCCCTCTCTGTGCGTCTCTCTCTCTCCCTCTGTGCGTCTCTCTCTCTCCCTCTCTGTGCATCTCTCTCTCTCCCTCTGTGCGTCTCTCTCTCTCCCTCTCTGTGCATCTCTCTCTCTCCCTCTGTGCGTCTCTCTCTCTCCCTCTCTGTGCGTCTCTCTCTCCCTCTCTGTGCGTCTCTCTCTCCCTCTCTGTGCGTCTCTCTCTCCCTCTCTGTGCGTCTCTCTCTCCCTCTCTGTGCGTCTCTCTCTCCCTCTCTGTGCGTCTCTCTCTCCCTCTCTGTGCGTCTCTCCCTCCCTCTCTGTGCGTCTCTCCCTCCCTCTCTGTGCGTCTCTCCCTCCCTCTCTGTGCGTCTCTCCCTCCCTCTCTGTGCGTCTCTCCCTCCCTCTCTGTGCGTCTCTCCCTCCCTCTCTGTGCGTCTCTCCCTCCCTCTCTGTGCGTCTCTCCCTCCCTCTCTGTGCGTCTCTCCCTCCCTCTCTGTGCATCTCTCCCTCCCTCTCTGTGCATCTCTCTCTCCCTCTCTGTGCATCTCTCTCTCCCTCTGTGCATCTCTCTCCCTCTCTGTGCGTCTCTCTCTCTCCCTCTCTGTGCGTCTCTCTCTCTCCCTCTCTGTGCGTCTCTCTCTCCCTCTCTGTGTGTCTCTCTCTCCCTCTCTGTGCGTCTCTCTCTCTCCCTCTCTGTGCGTCTCTCTCTCTCCCTCTCTGTGCGTCTCTCTCTCTCCCTCTCTGTGCGTCTCTCTCTCTCCCTCTCTGTGCGTCTCTCTCTCTCCCTCTCTGTGCGTCTCTCTCTCTCCCTCTCTGTGCGTCTCTCTCTCTCCCTCTCTGTGCGTCTCTCTCTCTCCCTCTCTGTGCGTCTCTCTCTCCCCCTCTCTGTGCGTCTCTCTCTCTCCCTCTCTGTGCGTCTCTCTCTCTCCCTCTCTGTGCGTCTCTCTCTCTCCCTCTCTGTGCGTCTCTCTCTCTCCCTCTGTGCGTCTCTCTCTCCCTCTCTGTGCGTCTCTCTCTCTCCCTCTGTGCGTCTCTCTCTCCCTCTCTGTGCGTCTCTCTCTCCCTCTCTGTGCGTCTCTCTCTCCCTCTCTGTGCGTCTCTCTCTCCCTCTCTGTGCGTCTCTCTCTCCCTCTCTGTGCGTCTCTCTCTCCCTCTCTGTGCGTCTCTCTCTCCCTCTCTGTGCGTCTCTCTCTCTCGCTCTCCGTCTCTGTGCGTCTCTCTCTCCCTCTCTGTGCGTCTCTCTCTCGCTCTCTGTGCGTCTCTCTCTCGCTCTCTGTGCGTCTCTCTCTCGCTCTCCGTCTCTGTGCGTCTCTCTCTCGCTCGCTCTCCGTCTCTGTGCGTCTCTCTCTCGCTCTCCGTCTCTGTGCGTCTCTCTCTCGCTCTCCGTCTCTGTGCGTCTCTCTCTCGCCCTCTCCCTCTCTGTGCGTCTCTCTCTCGCCCTCTCCCTCTCTGTGCGTCTCTCTCTCGCCCTCTCCCTCTCTGTGCGTCTCTCTCTCCCTTCTCCTTTCTCTATTTAAAACATGAATTTGAAATTTAATATTATTATTATTATTATTATTATTATTATTATTATTATTATTATTATTATTATTATTATTATTTGTTGTAGGCACCTATAGAGAAATCAGATCGGAAACCTAATGAAACAGATGTTTGGAATCGCAGTGCTTCTACTAAACCACTTGAAAGAACTAATCCTGAGAATTCTACTTCCACAATTACTACAACTTCTGCTACAGGCCAAGCTAGATTTTCTGAACAACCTAGCAACAAACCTTGGGCAGATCAGATTCCACCAGATGATAATGCAGCTTCACCCAGTGCTGCAGTTCCTGAAGAGAAATCAATTGTACCTATTGATTCCATCAAAAAGGATGTGGAGAAAGATGTTTCAAACAGTAAGTTGCCTTTAAATTAATTGAATTTTCTAGGTTTCTGCTGGCTTTTTTTTCTAGGTCATAATAGTTTCTGCTGGATAATTCTTGTTCAAGTAAGTAGCCATTCTTGAAGTTGAAATTTACCTAACCGTCTGTTACTTTGTAGTTTCAAATTTGTTCAATTATTTTTTATTTGACATTCTGGTATTTTATTATGTCTGGATTATGTGAAGAATGTGAACATCTAAGCATATTTAACCATATAAATTGAAGTTACTGTGTTCCAATGTGAAGAAAATACATATTAACTACCAAAATATAATCAAGAATCTGCATGGCATGTATTCCTTGTTGTGTATTCAAAATTTCCCACTACTATACTATTAACTCTTAAGGCATGCTCTCATGTGTTCAGAAGGGTGTGCTCTGGAACATTCTTCTATTCTTATAGAATTACAGTTAGGCAGAGATAGTTTGTAACACTATGTCTTCTGATCCTACTGTCCTTAGGATATTCTATGGGATTGAGATTGATTGGTTCTCCAGCTCAACTAATGTTAAATTTAGCTGTGTTGTGCTGGTAGTACAAAGGTTCTTTTAAGATACTGTAGAAATGATAAGAACTCAGTTGATGGTATTTTACATCCTCATTTCAACATACCACCTGTTGGCAAGACTAGTGATGTAACTCAATATTTTTTTGATTACTGGATCAGTTGTCACCAATAAAAAAGGAAATATTTATTTAGGAAATGGTCATAAATGTATTTCTAATCCGTTTTGCTAGAGTGACGTGTGTTTATGATTTCAGCAGTTTGAGGCAACACTCCTCTTCTCCACTCACTAAAGAGATATATCAAAGGAATCTGATTTGTGCTTGTTTCCAATCTTTGTTAATCTGTTTCTGGGAGTCATTGTTTTTGATAAGAAAAAAGTGACATGTTTGGATGTAAAGTTGAATAATTGCCATTTTATTCCCTGAGATGTTTAAAAAGTTTCATAATTATTCTGTTGTCTCTCTTATATTTCTGGATTTTATTTTCTAGATCTTGTGTATTTTACTCAATTTTTTGCGTAGATAGCAAAATTTTGGCACTTGTTCTATTATCTTCTATTGCTATCTCAAGTATCTAATTTTCTTCCAATGAGGAGCCATTGCCTTTTTGGTTCTACTTGAAGAGATGATAATTACTACATTGTAATAAGGATGCAGGGAAGATGATAAATAAGGATGCAGGGAATTGTTAAAATATTATTCCTTGACTCTGTTCTTTATTCTACTCTACTGAATAACTGCAGTGAGCATGTTTAAACTGTTTTGGAACTCGGCATCAGTAAAGCTGATAATTCCTGATTCTTTTACCTACCATTCACAGCTTGTTTGTGTAATAACCACTCAACTTTCATTCACCAGTGGCTTGTACAAATGCGATTGAGTGGGGATATGAGTTACAAAATCAGCCTCTAGAGTTTTTGAATAACAGTCAACCTCTGGAAAGTCAAATTCAAATGTACATTATACTGAAAGGCATAATATATATTTCTTGACCTGCCAAGTGTACTGAATTCTTTGCCAAATGTTTCTGGGCCAAATGCCTATTTAAGCTTTATTCTCCATATTATCACAATATTTGCTCCAGTGTAAGAAGTCTGAACCAAAGCATTACTTGGAGAATACATGAAAATCTTATTCCTGGTTTTCAGCTGTTCCCTTCCCAAATTTCTCAATAATTTTGCTTTAATCACTTTTATTAGTTCTTTTAACTTTCTTGGGAGTTTTGAGTAATCTCTTGTGAAGGACCAGAACCTGCCCCAGCCGTTTTTACATTCTCGCACTTACTTCATGAAAAGAGAAAGTTATGTAATCATGATCCAAAAAACTGCTAATTTTCAGCAGAAAACTCTTGTTGCTGGGCCCCAGTAACAGAAAAGTGGATAAATCTAGTTCATTTACTTGTAAACAGTAAATTACATCCTCGTACATGTGATGGCAAGAATCCATGTTTTGTGGGTCCTTGATTCCAAAAAATCAATTGATGGCTAAATATCTGTCAGTCATCAACGCTTGAACCTAAACTGTCCTGCTGATATTCTCTAAAATTGATATTCCTGAGTTGATCTGAATGAACTTAAGGCTTTGTTTTGCCTGGAGTTTGGATTTTTGAGGTGACTACAAGCATCAAAAGCATTTTCAAAATTTTCTCAAAAGTGGCATCAATTAAACTGTCACTGGATAGCGGAAAGGATGCTTAACAATGCAGGTCTCGTTTTCATTGAAATCCATGATTTTTATAAAATTGCAAGAGGTTTTTTTTTTTTTTTAATTTATTTATTTTCCTACAACTACAATATTGAAAATAAATCTTTTTGTTCTTCAGACGGTCATGAAATAAAATCATTTACAATTTTTCGGAAATATGAGAAGTTTCTGCATAATTTTGTGTCAAATGTCGGCAATTTAAAATTTTGTAATAACTTTTTTTCTCAAAACCAATTTTAATTTTTTTCTTTGTATCAAAGCACAGAAAAAAAGTTGGTGCTATTCTTATTTTCGTCTAATATCTATTTTCAAAAATTCCAAATTTTTAATATATCAAAAATACAAAATTGGAGATAGATTTTTACCTAAAACAAAATTAAGCTGTTAAAAAAAATCAGCTGTTTATAAAAGGTTGTGTACAATTTTTTGAAAAAACTTATACTTTTTGTGTAATTTGTGTTTGAAATTTATGCATAATTTGTGCTTACAAGTACGTGATTTTATTGTAGCACCACTGTTTGTCATAGCACCACTATATGTCCCACTGTCCCCTTCATGGCATATATTTAAAACTGCTGTGGTATGCACTTGTTAGAGGATATTGGGAACAATGGCTATAGTTTAATCTGTATAGAAATTATTACACCTAAACTTTTCCTAGTAGTTCCAGGTGTTGGGTGATTCCTGGTAGCATGTCTTCCTTCAAAGTTTGTAGTGCTGCAGTGATCTCGTCAGTGAAGGGAGAGGGAAAGTAGGACGTAACAGACAAATTTCTAATTGTTAGTTGCAGGTCTTCCTATTTCTTTTTGAAATTTGAGTTGAGTAAATGATTAGTAAATTTCTGAATGTGAGAGACTACATTTCAAGTAGTTTTCTGTTGACTGCTGATTATTGTAGTTCCTGCTCCTAAGATTTTGTAGTGGTTACTAAGCTTTGCAGCATCTTGTCAGACTCCTTCAGAAGTCATAACTTCTTTTAGTCTTGTTCATGGGGTGGATTATTTGGTCTCCAGGGAATCAGATCTTTCATCTGCCCTTGATATTTGCTATTTTTCCAGAATTCTTCTTGCATGGAAGGTAATTTTAACTAATGATTTGGATGTCTTTAACCTCCCAGTCATTGCCTAGTTTTCCTAATGGCATCACTGTGATCATTATAGTTGCTCCAACTCCTTTTCACCAAATCCTTTATAATGAACAACAACTTGATGTTGATAACATGGCAATTGCTATTCTCATTAAATGAATGATTACTTTTTGGTACCCTACATTACCGGTGTTTATTAGAATTGTCTATTAGACATGAAAAGGAATGAATGGCATTCCTATCTCCTCCCTGGCCATCTCTACACCACAGTTCCTAATCACATGGGTCTAGCTCCACTTTGCCTCTCCTCATCCTGTCCTACCCTGACTTTTCTCATCTGGACCTGTCCCTGCCTGCTCTGCCCTGCCATATTTGCTAGCTGCTCAACAGTATCATTTCTTCAACGGTGTTGGAGCTGGAAATTTGCTTTCTGCTCTAAATGCTCCATAAATGTTCAATTATGTTGAGGTCTGCTGATTATGCTGGCCAAGGAAGATGTTCATTGATATTCTGATGCTCTGCAAACCACACCTGAACCTTTTTTCATGAATGGATGAGTGCATTATCATCTTGGAATATGCCAATGCAATGATGGGTAGATTTGCACCCTCAAATGTTAAAGCAATCGAAAGCACTATCAATTTTCTGTGCATGCACAGTTCAAGTTTCACATCACTTTTGCACATGCACAGAAAATAGAAATTGCTGTCTATTGCAGCTTGCTAAAGCGTGCAAAATCTCCCTAATGTGTTAGTCATTGTAAGAACTTCATTGTTGAGGATCGCAAGATATTCACACAATGTAAACAATGTTTCATCAGATTGTATCACATTCTTCCATTCATAAAGTATCCAGGTTTTATGATTGTGACACCACTTCTTTCACAGTTTTCTATTGGCTTCCGTTATGAAGGGTTTTGCAATTGCAGTTCTTCCCTGAATGTTAGCTTTCTGAAGCTCCCACTGTACTGTTTTTGTGGAAACAAGTGAGTGTTAAATTCTGCAATAATTTTTGCTGTGGTAGTATTACGGTGTTAGATCACAATCCCTTTTAATATTTGTTAGTATCTGTCGGTTAATTTTGGTTTTCGCCTACTATTCCTCTTCATCAGTGTTTTGACTATGTTTTGTGGAGGTTGTCATTTCCATGAACATTGTCACTTGTGAAGTGATTCAGTTAAGCTATTTTTGTCACAGATGCTCCCGCTAACCTAGCATCAACGATTTGCTCTGTTTCGAAGACTGGGAGAATACTCATTTCACCATTCGCTTGCGCATTGCATTGCAGACCAATACACTGCAATATAACCTTCAAAATGTCAGCTGTGTGTTGCAGCTTTGTTTTAGAGTTTACGCATCCATAGTGGTGCCAACATGCAAAAAGTGAACTATGTTCCATGGTGTTCATATTAGTTTGTCCAATCCATACTTAAACTGAAAAATGTTGAATCTCGTGCGTTTCTTTTTAAAACAATTTCCAGTTTACTAGTACATTGGCACCACACTGGCTTTCTTCATGCACAGCCTTCAGTTTTTGACCACATTTTCCATTATGGCAACAAATTCTTGCAGAAGTAGTCCAGCAGTCCCCAGATGTTTAATGCTTTTTGTGAGCCAGCCAAAGTTACAAGTGACGTAGCCCACTGAACAGATTACACTGAAAGCACTCAGCTTTGGGAATAGAAACACCATCTTCAGAAACCAGAAAAGAATAATCCAAGTTCAGTATAACAAAGATGAATAGTAATGAGATGTAGAACACAATAAATGTATTTATTTATTTATACAAATGGCAACAGGAAAACTGTTGCCACAATTAAGATATTTAACAAGTTTGAATTAATTTGCAGTGAAGTAAACGTTAATGATTTATAATCTGAAATCACTCGGGTGAGAATAAAGCCTTTTGAATTTGGAGATACTGCTTGCTGAGACGAGCTCAGTTATTAAGAGTTTTTTGTGCTCATCTGTTACAATTGTGTAAAATTCTTGAGTCAGAAGATTGTATCTGACAACAGTAACAGAAAAATAACAATACCAGAGAAGGACAGTATTTTGAGAAATTACTGGGACATTTTTATCAAAAGAATGATTCTGTCACTTAAGAGATTGACTGCATGTGGCAATGATCTTGTTTGTAGCAAGCAGCCAACAAAAGACAAACATAACTTTTGGACTTTGATTGTTCTTTCCTTGAACCAATGGACTTCGTTCCTTTTAGGGAACCTATATTTTCACCTCATTTTAGTGGACTTTGATGGTATTTTCACTTATAACTTATAAACCTGTAAACTCCAGAGCAACATTAACAGCAATTTCCAGCAACCTCCAGCAATTTCTTTTTATTTCTGTCTCACTCTCTCTCCTTTTTTAACTTAAATTGTCCTTTACTTATATTCTCTAATGTATATATGATAACACAGGTCTACGACCAAAAAGTTGATTCGATAATTTTGGCTAATCTTTATGCTTTTTGGTGTGTTGAAAACGTGGATGAAGTCCGTCCTTTACTATCACGTACAGATTTTTTTCAAATCCTTGAAACATAATTCCTATTTTGTAGCATATGCACATATTTGCATTTGTAACCAATATTTTTTCTTAAATGATTTCTAACATTCTAAAAACTTATCATGTTCTAATAACACTGCCTGAATAGGTGGTGTGGTCATGAAGGTACTGTTCAGATAGGAAGGTAATTGTTTTTATTTTTCTTGGTAGTCCCCTTCTGAAGTTAATCAAGATAGAAATGGTTATAAATGGAAATTGGAGCCCACTTTGTTGCTCATTCTCCCAGGCCAATAATGTCAATTGGAGTGAATACATTCACTTAGGTCATCTAGTAAGTGAATGTACTAGTAAGTACATCTAATAAGTTGTGTCAAAGTGATTAAAAAGGTTTTTTGAAGCTTGAAAGTGCATTTCGAAAAAATGTCTCATCGGTGTTGTGTTACCAGTCCATACCACTTCTGTTTTATCTGTGGTGAGTACACAATCAAGAAGTACCAAAGAAATATAATAGATTTCATTACAATAAAGAAAGTGAATGTTTCAAGTACTTATGCTCCATGTTTCCTGGTTTAAGTGACAGTAAGATAAAAGAAGGAATCTTTGTAGACCCAGACATCAGAAAACTTTACTCAGATCCACATTTTGCTCAGACCATAGATGAGAAGGAGAAGGAAGCCTGGAATTATTTTAAAGAGTTTGTTGACAAGTTCCGTGGTAACAAAAATGATCCTAACTACAGATCTATTGTGGAATGCATGCTGAAGACTTTTCAGATACTAGGTTGCCACATGAGTTTGAAGGTTCACTTCCTACACTCGAATTGGAACTATTTTCCGTAAAACTTGGGGAACTTCAGTGAAGAACAAGGGGAAAGGTTCCATCAGGACATCAAGGGGATGGAATCATGGAACACGATGGCTGATTATTGCTGGATTCTACATTGTCAAACTGCTGAAGAGTCACATTCCCGGAAGCAAACAGGAAGTTTTGGGAAGAAAATAACATGTTTTCACAAAAAATACAATTAAATATGCATCATTAATGGTTACTTTGGCAAGCTTTTATCAGCATGCAACAATGCATTTTGATATTGTTAATGACTTGTAAATAAAAACCGTCAGCCGATTCTGTTTTCTTTTGTCGTTATAACTATTATCTTTAGAGATTGAAAAAAATCTGTACGTGATAGAGAAAAACTGACCTCACTTTGTTTCAACACACCGAAAAACATAAAGATCAGATGATATTATCAAATCAAATTTCGAAAAGTTTTCTTTTGTAGGCTTGAGTATGAGTAATTGATTGGGCAAGGAAACAAAATGCAGAGGAAATCATTGAGGTTTGTTTTTGTATTTTTATTATTTTGTTCCTTTCAAAATTGGACTTCTTAAATGGAAAAATTGCATGTACAGGTGGTTTATTGGAATTTATATTTATAACTATGGGGCTTTTATTGCAATTGGGTATTTGAGACAAAGTTTTGTTAAGCTATTATTTTCAGTTCCTTCTTTTTTTCCCTCTTTTTTTTTCTTTTTTTTTTCTTCTTTTTTTTCTTCTTTTTTTCTTGCTAATTTTCACTGATGCATGTTGCATTTGTGCTTTTGTGCCTTTTTTTATTAAACCATTTGTAAACTCAATGGTTCCATTATATTCCTCTCCATGAAGGATACCAAAATACGGAGAAATAAATAATTGTATAATGGGAAAATTTAGCTTTAATTGGATATGATTGCAAATTAATGTACTATTATTTCATTAGGCATATGCAGTTTCAGGTATGTGAGGTGTACAATAGATAGTATGTGCTTCAATTTTCTTGGATCAGGTTTGGATACTGCTCCCCATCCCCACCATATTGAGAATTCAAACCTTCATAGTTGAACGTTTAAATGCTTTATTTTTATTGCCTATGGGTTACTGAGAGTTAAATTGCAAATTTTTAGTTCTCACACATTCAACATTTTTGAAGAAAGATATATCAAAGCAGACAATTCCAACTGAAACATTTTGATTTAATCTTGTGGGAGTGATTAGGAATAATTTTCTCTGCAGACTGGAGTAATTTCAGATATTATAATGAATCTGCTAAAGATTTGGACTCTTAAATGGAGTATAAAGTTGGAGTTCAATAAGAGAGCTGTAATGTTAATGAAGGTAATACAAAAGAGATTGATTCAGATCTTTTTAATTTCTTTTTGTCCATTTTTAACTGCCTTTTTATATTAATTTTATTATTAGGGTAAGTTAGGACCAACAGCAGGACTGTCTCCCAAAACTTACTGAATGGGTTCCCAAATTTCACTTACCTGGTGTGAAATGTGCATAAAAACAACTTGAAAAAACATTAGCATTATGAATTTATTTTTTCTTACTAGTTTATGGAGTTATTTCACTCATGATAACGATATCTTGCCTGATGAATTATTTGTTCTTGAATTTTTATGTTAGGTGAGATCTTTTCAATCCATGACTTGCCCTACTAGTTTGTGACGGACATGCATATTCCTGAGTACTGAAATAAAATTTGGCTGAAGCATCAGAATGTGGAAAAAATACAAAAGTGGCTTCAAGAAATGTGAATGAGGGGTTAGTAATTAGCATGTTCTCTACAGATCAAAACCTTGTTGAAGATGCAAGTTTAGTTCCCCTAAGTAGCTTAAGTTCATGGCATGGGGTAATGAATTGAATTATATTCTTTTGAAATACGAAAATTTGAATTAGTTTAAAAAATCATTGAACTCCATGAGCAAAGCATGAATCTTCATGTAAAAAGTAGTAATGACTGATAGAGGGGAACAAAATATTTGGATGTTCAAAGATGTTTCCATCTTTCCAATTAATTAAAATATTGCAAAATGATGCAAAATGGCAAAGAACAATCTTAATTTAAGAATGGCTGAAGAAAATTAAAATGAATTTAATTGTGGTTGAATTACCAACAGTAATTCGAAATAAAAGAAAATAAATAAGTTGCAATTGTACATTTCTAATCTTTGATTCATGGAGTAATTCCAGAAGTGCATCTGCTGTATTACATTCTTATTACATGTTTATTAACCGTTCAAGCGAAACTAACCACTTTGGACGGAATTCCTCTCAGAAAATTTTTATCATCTTCACACACACGTAATATAATGAGCATTCACTATCTAAATATTGGTGTTGTACTATTAAGTCAGCAGTGTTAATATTGAATAACAATTTAAGTAGTTTAATTAAATAAAAATTGGAGTAGCATTTTATGGAATATAAATAATTTGCAAACATTTTGATATTGGGAAGTTTTGTAAATTTTCTTCCTCTCATAATCAATATAACTTCACTTTCCTTATTGACAATATAACTTGAATTTGCAATATGATCTCATTCACTTTCGTCATGCTACTGCATTAAATCAAAGTGCTACTGCAACAGTAGCACTTCGATTTCATTATCTAAAGATAATCTTAAGAGAACAAGTGCTACAAAATAAATTAAAAAGACTACACCCTCAAAATTTCACCTGTATACACATATACACACACACACACACACACACGTGTACAATATACCAACATAAAATCAGCTAATTAAGAGTGAGAAAACATCCTATCTAATGGAGCAAGCCTCAACTACGTACACCTCTTCAGAAATTCACCTTTAAACTGTGAACGAGATAAGTCAGCACATGCTCTGAGTAATAGTTTCATTCAGGACTAGTTGTATCCTGCCTAAAGGGTTAATTTTGTTTTGATTCACAATGAGAATTTTTTGTCAAATTATACATTGATATTTCATGTAATGGATTTTTTTGTTGCAAGATTATTTAGAGCAAGTGCAAAATTATTTAGAGCATTAAAGTTGGATGGGGGAGGGAGAAGGAAATGAATAGTATACAATGGCCACATTGAAAAATGTTTTCTTGATTCTGTGTTCTTTCCCTAGTCCTCTTCTCTTTTGAATATATTGTGTATCTGATTTCTTGTTTCAGTTTGGTTTCTTCACTGTGTAGATAAATTTTATCAGAGTTTTTCAATGGTAGTGACAGAAAGTTTGCTTTTTGTGTGTAATGTTTGTTTGGGTTGTTTATTTGCTATCTTGTCTGCATACGTGTTGGATACTTTTCTTTATCAGAAGTTCCCTAGTTTATCATAGGTAAACATTTGGATGCTTCAGAAATACCAAGACAAATGTGTAAATGTGCAACAATAATTACTTTAAAAAAATGTAAGACTAATTATCAGTGTGATGGAGGTTCCTGCTGTTGTTCAATTGCTGTGAATTTTTATTATTTATTTCTGATGATACACATTTCCAGAAAACTGCTAATCATATGCAAGAAGTTTAGGGAAGCAAGTGAAAAGTCATTGAAGTAAGATGTCTTAATGGTTAGAGATTTTTGCAAAAGTGTTTACATATATATTAAGATTTCTTTCATGTTTATTTTTTTCATTCTTTTTTTTTTGTTTGTTTTTTTTTTGTGTCTTTGAAACAGCAGCATTTGATCTTTCATTTTACACACAAAAAATCAATACCAACTGAAATTTGAATAGCAGGAGTTGATATGTAAGAATAGATTGTGTAAGACGTTAAGGCAATATGTGTGAAATTTGTTGATAAATATTTTGAGAAGTAAATTATAAGTATTTTTACCTTCTCTGAAAGGTGTTCATCACAAGAGAAAAGCACTATGACAAAAAAATGTGAAGTTTCCACTGGAATTTGTGGTAGTGTTTTGTGCTATGGAGCCTTTTAGCTTGTGCATTTATTACATCCTGTCTGAGTTATAAATAGTAATTTTGAAGTTAATAAGTATTGCAGAAGACTGAATTATTGGCATTAACATGAAAATTATCTGAAAAATCAAAAAGAAACATCATGAAATTTATACAATTAGTGTAGTAGAGTATCTGTCAATTTGAAATAATATACAGTGTGAAGGTTTGTAAATGAACATTGTAATTGATAAATTATTAATTTGTCCATAATGGGAAGGTAAAGCAGGTTTTGGAGAATAAAATTGCTTTAGTTTTAAATATACTTATAATTTAGGAATAAATATTTCATATGAAAATCAGACACACTCAAAGTCAATGAATTATCATAAATTAGCTAAAAGGCGTGTGTAATATTGAAGATTTAAAAAAATATGTTTGAAATAAGAGTATCAACAGTCATTCTCAATTGATCCTGTGTTAAAATTGGTTACTAATGACTAACATGTTCCATGGGTTAGTTTTATTTACAGTTTAATGTGTAGGTTTTTTTTGAGTTATAATTTTTAAAATTTCTTTTGGCAAAGATAACTGTAATAATGGAACACATTTTGTTTGGGAATAGAGCCATTTGCCGGGGAAGAAAGATACATTAAATATTATACAAAGTTTGAGTTTTTTATTTTCTGTTCTTAAGAATCCTTACATTGGCCATGGTTATTTCCATAATCAAATTATAATTACTTAACAAAGTATTTCAACTGTAATTTGGATGCAACTGCTAACGAAAAGTGCAATTCTTTAGTGTTTGAATTCAAGCCGAAAATGGAGCTTCTTAAGTATTTAGCAAAGTAAATAAATAGATGGGGGAAAAGTGACTGAGACTATTACATTTGCTAATTCTCAACTGTTAAAAATAGTTATTATTTTTCCTGTTGAAGGAGTGCTGAACAGCAGAAAGGGAAAACTACAATATAATTTATGCCATTTATCTGTGTCCCTTCGGTGATGGCATTATATATATTTTTCACTTCACAGAAGAACAGTCTTTAGAAGAGGAAAAAAGTTTTGATTATACTAAAAATAAATTTAAAAAATCAACTTGTTTTATCATGGTAATGATTTCAAGCTTTGCTGTGACTCCCTCCATTTGATTGAAAATGTATTATGTGTAAATTTACCAATTGTATTGTATGGGTTATGCTAATGTTCTTGTGGTGCCTCAAAGCCTTCACATTTTCAACTTTTGTTAATGAAAAGATACTTGAATGAACATATAAAAACTGCCCAAACAGTGTACTCTGTTTCAGTATTTTGGATATTTGCACGTAGGCACTGCATGTACTGGTAGCCGGGACTAAAATGGATTACCACTCCATCTGTTGCTACACATCTAATTAAACAGGTTGGACATTTTCAATCATAAATTAGCTCTTGGAGGATGAGCAATTTTTGAGATAAGTTTTATAAAAGCATTTGAGATAAATTGATACAGATTAGGATGATGTGTGAGATTGAATTTGTTTCTTAGCAGTCATGATAAAACTTTTTATGGCTCCATTGGGAAAAAGTTTTGATGAGGTTTCGTCTTGAAGACGTTAGTAAAAAAAGTTGTGTGTAATGATATTGCAAGTTAAAATAATTGAATATTGTCTGTGACTTGGTCTCTTTCTCTCATTTATTCATAGAGAAATAACATTTGGAACAGCAACATCTAGGCAGAGGAAGCAGAATTCCTGTACAAATGTGATGAATTTTGTGGTGTTCAGAGATAAGAGATCATCACAGCTGTGTAACTATTAAATTTAAATGTACATGAATTCGTAGAGCTTTGGAAGGCATTCTGCATTTGCTTGCAAGAAAATATGTATTTCAAGGGCAGTTAGTAGCATGTCCTTGAAATATTGAATCTCACTCCCAAAGTTCATGAAACCATCTGTGCATGTTAAATATGTGTATGTCATATTGAAGTACATTGTGTAGAGTCTAGGTTAAGGTGCTAATTTGTTTGTATATAAATTTTCTTACTTGCAGAGAAAAAAAAAACAACTACAAACAAACAAAACAAAACAAAAACAGAATATCTTTGACTTGTAAATAATGAGTGAAAAAAAATTGTTCTTTTTCACTTGAAATATGCATAGGATTCTCCTGAAACCTGTTTCCTTACCTACAAATGAGTAAAGGAGCACAATCTTATTCTCCAGAGTTCCCTATTCCAGAGTATTTCCAGGAAAAGGATTTTAAAATTTGCCTTCTACTTGAAACAAAAGACAATTGGTGAAGATGAGAAAATTTGGTACAATAATGTATGACCTGCACCTCCACCCCACCCTTACATTGCTGTTAGTTTCCCATTAATACTTTATGATGAATGTTTCGCTAGAAGATGGATTGTAAAGTTAAGGTACTAAGAACCACTTAATATTCTTGAACAGAATCGGGTTTTGCAGTCTTATAGAAGAACAATAAAAAGTGAAGGCCATTACACCAAAAAAAAAAAAAAAAAAAAAAAAAAAGAGGGAGATTTCCTGATAGTCTTCAAAAGGAAATTTGAAAATAAACAAAATGTCTAATTTGGGTCTGATTAAAAAGTCATTTAATGTTATTTTGTATATTATAGTGTTCTTTCAGTTGCAACTTTTATCTTTTTACATGAATTTTGTTCATTCATTGTGGAACTCTTTCATGCCTACTTCTCAAATTTTCATGTGTTCACCAATTATTTAACAATGTTCTTTTCTACACACACATATATATAGAGAAAGAGAGAAATTTTCTTTGAACTTTATTAATATCTATTTAATAAATATTCTCTTGGTGTAAAATTGTAAAAGGTCAATTTCACTCAGAAAATGCTAATTTTAAACTAAATTGTGTTTTATAATGTTACTTAATTCTGTGTTTCGTAGGGTACATTGCTTTTGTATCAGCTTTTTGTTGCAAGTCAATACTCTCGAATTAATTTTCAAGCAAGGTTCACAGAATAATTGTCAGCCTTCCTGTAAAATGTATCTGTTGAGTGTTTTTACCAATACAATCTTACGGGAAGTAGGACATGAACATTGAGAAGAAGAACGAAAGAAAGGGGGAAAAGGGGAAAAGAAAATTGTACAAATTTTAAGGAGCACACTCTCCTAGTCATTGTGATGTACAATACATATATTTTTGAAAGTTAATACATGAAATTGGATGATTAAACTGATCAGTAGTGAAGAAGTTATGCCTAAATATTTAAATTTTATTTTTGTAAACTAGCTGCCATTTTCAGATAAACATAAAATTGAAAGTATCAATCTCATTAATTTAAAATTTGAGTAGCTGCTTTTTGTTTAGCTTCTTCAAAATAATACAATAATATTAAACATATCACTTTTCAAAAATTATTTCATATTTACCCGAATATAAGTTGACTGAACATGACAACTCCCTAATTTTGAAGAGGCCTCCTAAGGGTTTTTTTTTAATTTCACAAATTCTAACAATTTTGCCTAAATAGAATGGCAAATTGTCTAAATGACTAGAAAATTGTCTTGATAAAAATGTTAAAAACTTATTGCCAAAACTTACACTATTTTCTTGTTCCTTAAAACTATCATCTTAGTTCTGTTATTATCATCTTTCTTCTTCACATGTATCTTTGTTTCTTTCTTTTTGGCCCTCCTCCCACGTTGCGTCGTATTCTGACTTTTTAGACTCCTCTGACAGTTTTGCACATATAATTTGCATTTTCAGTCTTTCATCTGATTCCACCTATTAAAAATAGGAATATGCCCTTCATTGTTACCAGATTTTTTCCCTGGAGAGGTTTTTTTTTCATGACGTCTGTTCTTTGACAGTTCTTTTGTGTTCTTTAACCCTTTCACTGCTAACGACGCACCGGTGCGTCAGACTTCGCCGTGCCACCACTGCTAACGACACACCGGTGTGTCGCGCTGCTCTTTCGGGTTCGGGTTCTTTCGGGTGTTGTGGAAGGCATGGAATACTTTCAACTTCGTCAGTGCCAGTAAGCCTGGATCTAAAAGAATGATGGAAAGTAAATATGCACCTTAGTAAATATATAATAACTAACAACAACTGAGAGCATGCGCGAGAGAAGATCGCACGAAAAAGTATTCAGCACTGCGGAGCGGCAAGCGCGCCTAATGCGTAGCAGTGAAAGGGTTAACAGTTCTTTCGCGTTCTTTAACAGAAGATATTTGAAATTTGCATAGTTGAAAGTTTGTGGAATCAAGTTGTGAACAGTGAAATCATTCCTGTATTTTGCGAGTAACGTGGGAGATTCCAAGTTTGGAAAGTTTTTGCTAGGATAGTATTTTATCATCTTTTTTTTGTGGTTGGATGTAGAATGCACACACCTGTCAATAAAAATATTTTTGTTTTCATATCTTGCAATACGCAGATTTACAGTCACCGGGTGTCAAACATAGTCCACATGGCCTCGTCAACCACATTGTATAGTAAAATCTCAGTGATTATTTTTATTCGTTTTTATGTTGCGTTTCACTTCATACAATGCCAATAATTTGAGATTTCTTCTATACTGATCCATTCCAAAATAACTGTCTGAATTGCCTGGCAAATTCATGATGGGTGCTGAGAATACATCTGTAAATGTAATTAGGTGTTATAGGTATGCATGAGATATTGATTTTCTTTCAACCTTATTGCTACATCAACATTTATAAGTTTTGTGATATGGAAAGGTAATTTAAAAATATTAATCCGAATTGTCTAAGCTTAATTTGCAAACATAATACCGCGTATTTTTCAAATTAGGTGTTTAGGAAAAAGGTTGTCTTATATTCGGATAAATATGGGAATTTTAAAATTAAAAATTTTTAATTTTTCTACTCAAAAACAAAACGTTCTGTCTTAAAAATTATGCAATACAAAATATCTGTCAGATCAACTGTTTGATTGTATTTTTTTTATTTTCATTAAATTCTTTTGGGCCCGAATATATGCAGGTAAATGAATTTATAGGACAACATTTCTGTATAAGTAATTGCTATAAATCTAGTGTGCTGTGTGTCTTACATTTTTTAAGATTTTTTTCTAAGGGCAGTTGTTAACACTTATTTTTGTAAATTATACTTTTAAAGAAACTTTTTTTCTGATATGTATTCTTTTTACCTGATCACCACATCATATATTGAAGTTTTTCTGCTCCCTCTTTCTATCGCATGTGCTTTTATTTAGTTTTTGTTTAGTCATTTATCTTAATATTTAAAATTTTTATTAAGGAATTCATGTATCAGCCAGTAGAACTACCCATGCAAACATGCATGACTGGAAAATTATCTGTCAAATACTACTGGATGAATTGTTCTTCAAAACAAATGTCAAAATGTATAGTTTTTGTGAAAGTTAACTCAAATGGTCATTAATTGGTAGTTATTCCAAACGTGAAAATAAAAAATTGGCTCAATCCTTACTTGGTTTGTGTGAAACTCTTTGTAGATGTACCTGCAGAAGCTCCTGAGAAAGTAAAAACCAACCCAAAGGAAGTTGAAATAGAAGTGGAAAGGCAGGAGGAAGTGAAAAAAGAAGAAATAACAGGTCCTGTGGAAGTTGAGCCTAAGCGAGAAAAAAGCAGTCGTAGTAGAAGTGGTGGTGCTCGTGGCCGATCTGATGGACGTGCCAGTCGCCAGGGTTCTGGTAGTTATGCTGTGTATCGTGGGGGGGCTATGTCCTGGGGACAACAAAGAGAGCGTGGACGCCGTGGTCTACATAGACCTGCTCCATCTCGTGCCTCAAATGCTGGAGAGTATACTCAAGCTACTGAATCAGAACAATCTGGTGATGAAGCTTCAGCAGAATCGAGCAAAGAAGATGCAAGCCGTAGCACTGCAGGGCAGAGGCGACCTGAACGGGAACGAGAATCACGCAGACCTCCTAGGTAAGTCTTTTGTGCAAAATTTTTTTCATAAATTATGGACATCTTCCCTCATTTAATGTATGTACTTTTAGGTATGAATTAATGGAGTATATATGCAAATTAGATTGAAAGTGATTATTGAAACTTTTAATTTTAAGGATTGTAAAGATCTTTTGGTTCAGAAACATTCTTTAGATGTAGAAATTTTGAAATGTGTTATTCTTCATACAGGCATAGTACTGAGAAGGTAAACATTCTAAAATTGCGAAATGTTTAGTTACAAATAGAAAGACCTAGACTGAAGTCATTAAATTCCACAATATATCAAATAGTCAATTTATGTTCCTAAGAGTTTGAAATTTCGCATATTTCCAACCTCTTGTGGGAGGGAGTGGAGATACCTATCCTCCAATCATACAATAGAAGGTACAGAAAGTCTCATTATGCAGATAATGGCATAAAAAGCAACTCATGGCGTGCTTTGGGATTTTGCAAACCTAATTAAAAAACCCGAGAGTTGCATAGTTTGAGTTATCCACAACGGAACAGCACAGTGTATGTTTTGGCTTGCATATATGCCTCCTGACTTCGTTACAACATAATTTACAAAATTTACATTATTTATTTTGAATGTGAAATACATCCGTGGAGATAATTTGCTGTCCAGCAGAAGAACATTTACAGAATTTTGGGTCATTGGTGTCTATAAATTGTACAAAATTTACCTTTCTTGAAATTTTGAGAATTAATTACAGGTGTTACAGAATAAAATCATTTCATTATTTTAGACATTTTGGAAAGTCTGTAGTTGCAGCTGACTGAGAGCATATAACAAAAAGGATTAAGACAAAGATCAGTACTAGTATAATAAGATCCCGCATAGAAAAGTTTTGGCAAAGTTAAAAATATTGTAATGAAAACCTAATCACAATGGAAGACCAATTATATAATTTGTATGTATGTAGAAGTGTTTTGAAGTTCATATACTAGATTGTGAATTTTTTAACAAATTTAACCTTTTTCAAAATTACATGAAATGGATACTACTAATTCATAAATTAACACATTTCATTCACTTCTACAAGTAACCATTCGCTTTTTAAATAAAGTGGCACTAACAGTGTAATGATAGTGGTCATACCAGACTAGAAAGTGCAGTCACTAATAACTCTCGATATCCCTGCTCTGATTGAACTAAAACAATAGAATGGTTGGAACAACTGTCTGTTGGAAGGTACTGGAAGTGCAGGATTTCTAAAGGCCAAAAGGGGGGGAAAAAATTGAAAATTGTGTCTGTGCCTGACTTCCGCTCTTTTTGTATATTGTTGTTTCCATGGTTCAACAGAAATACATAGCAAGTTTTTCCTAGGAAAATGTGACGTACAAAATTCTGTTTTCCTTTGTTGATGAATTCCTGTCTGGATACTGAAAGAATGATTTGCAATTATAAATACAGAAAATCGTACTGAATATTCAGATTTGTGAATTTAAATTATTTCTGACTGAAAAATGAATTTCTGACACTGGGTAAAATACCAAAACAAATTTAACTTGTATTGCTTTATTAATAATTCATTCAATATCTTATTTAAAATTTATTTATAATTGTTTATGCCCTTGGTCAACACAATATCATATTTTTCTTGTTCAGTAATGTCTTGCAAATTTGATAGATTATTTATTAGAAATTGAAGGTGGTTAAGAAATGAATAAATTTTCATTTAATATTTGACTAGTTTATTCCCACTTTCATGATCTTTATGAGAGTGCTCAGGTAAGTCAAATGTTACAGAAGACAAAAAGGCCTAGATAAAGTGGTTATCATTTTTAATTGAAATGAAATCTGAGAGCATGAAATATTTTTGTATTTATAATTCAGTGTAATTATGTGTAGATAGTACATTTTCAGAAGGAAAGTAATGGTAAAATATTACTGAATTCTAACAAATTTATAGTACATTTTTAAACTGCATTTAGTACCCCCCCCTCCATTAAAAAAAAAAAAAATTGTTGTTTTTGGGGATGACAGAATGTGAATATTGCTTTGAAACTAAATTTTTGTTGCTATGTTGTTGTAAAAACCTGAAAAGGACAAATTTTGTACTTTTTAAAAATTTTATTCTTTTTATTATTTAAAAAAATTTTTTAGAATTGTCTAAAGCAAGTAGAGCTTTGTTGAAGATTCCATTTTAAATTGTGTAATGTCCATTAGTAGTAGTCTCCTTCATAGATTTTAAAATTAATGTATCATGTTATCTCTAAAAACGACATTTGGTGTCGAATCATTTACATTGTAATGAATGTTGCATGTAACTTTTGAAAGAGTGTCAGTGTTTTATTTTGGTCTGCTACATCAGTTTTCTTATGAAGTGGAACCTTGTTAACTCAGACTACTCAAAGAGATGTGTTTTACATTTTCTTCACAAATACGTCTGAATTAATTGACAAATTAATTCAGATTAATTTTAAATTTTGCTGATTTTTGAACATGCTGTTCAACCTTGCTCTCTTTCCCTTCTTCGCTTTCTCCCTTTCTATCTCTCTCTTGCATTCTCTCTCTATTTCTATCTCTCTCTTGTGTTCTCTCTTTCTATTTGTCTCTCTCTTGCATTCTCTCTTTCTATTTGTCTTTCTCTCTCTTGCGTTCTCTTTCTGTCTCTCTCTCGTTCTCTTTCTGTCTCTCTCTCTTGCGTTCTCTCTTTCTGTCTCTCTCTCTCTCTCTCTTGCGTTCTCTCTTTCTGTCTCTCTCTCTCTCTCTTGCGTTATCTCTTTTCTCTCTCTCTCTCTCTTGCGTTATCTCTTTCTGTCTCTCTCTCTCTCTTGCGTTATCTCTTTCTGTCTCTCTCTCTCTCTCTTGCGTTATCTCTTTTCTCTCTCTCTCTCTTGCGTTATTTCTTTCTGTCTCTCTCTCTCTTGCGTTATCTCTTTCTGTCTCTCTCTCTCTTGCATTCTCTCTCTCACCCCGTCTCTCGCGTCTCCTCTCTCACCCCCTCTCTCTCGCCCGTCCTCTCTCACCCCCTCTCTCTCGCCCGTCCTCTCTCCCCTCCTCTCTCTCTCTCTCTCTCTCTTTGGCCCCCTCTTTCTCTCATTTTTGTTTTTCCTTTTTTTATTGGAGTTGGAAATTCACAAATATCAGCAGGCATTGTGTGGTCGTGATATGGTTGTGCAATGGATATGTCTGTGCATTGTTAAAAATTCACTGCAAAAGAGTTTTCTAATACTTTTTATTTCCTTGCCATTAAGTCTATGTTTATGCATGATAATATGATTATCACGATCGTGTGTGATAGGCATGTGTTCGTTGATTTGCCTTGCAGTTCACAAATGTTCGTCCTTCTCATGTTACGAATAGAACTTCATCAAGAAAGCAAGAAATCAGAAGGCCATCTGAAAGTCTTCTGATAGGAAAAGTTGTTAATACCATTTCTTTTGAGATTATGCCCCACATTTCAATCTGTAACTAGTGTTGGGGCTAAACAATCTTTTGCTGCTTTTGTGCTTTTAAATTTCTATTTTTCTTCAAACTGTAAACCTCAGTATGATGAAAATTTTTGCAACTTGAATATTTTCTTCTCCTCTTTTGATTTGAGTTATTAAGGTTCCACTATCCTCTCTCTCTATACATATGTTTCTTTTATGTTTATTTATTACATGTAAAATTACTACAAATAAAATATTTATTTTTCTTTTTTTTATTTATGGTCGTTTTATAACAGCTCAGGTCATCAGCAACCTCATTTTGTTTACATCAGTACATTACATTACAAACAAATAAAATATTGTTTAGCTTACATTTCAGAAAATTGTTTTTAGTAACCATTTCAACATCTCAAATAAAACAGTGTTTACTGGAATTGTCGCTTGTCCTTTCAGGGAGTGCTATTTCTGTGTCTGTGTGTGTGTGTGTGTGTGACTTCTTTTCTTTTTATTTTTCTTTCTTTCTCCTGTTCATTTTTATTTAACCAATTTAATTGAATACTGGACAAGCTGTCAACTTCTATGCATATCCATTGTTAGTGAAAATTAACATCGCTGAACCCATTAAGAGTAGTTAATCATTCTCTTCTTCAAATTGCTGTATTAATTTATTTATTCTTAACAATTTCAAAAATTCATTCCACACTTAATGTAAATATTTGCTTCCAATTCGAACCATATCAAAGTGCAAATGAAATCTATTCCTATTACAATACACACATCTCTTGAAAATTTTATGTAATAAATTGGCTGAAAGAATAATTAATATATGGAAAATTAACATTGTGAGGATTGTTAGGAACTGGCTGAGGAATTCTATCATATTATTTTGAGTGAAACAAAATTAAATTTAGAGAACAGATCTGATACAGCTAACATTAATGTACTAATTTGTGAAAAAGAATTGTGTTAGCTGTTTAAAGTGTGTAAAGACCAAATTTTACTATCCATTAAAAGATTGTGAAATGCTTTTATTGCTTATGAAATTAATTTTATTTTATTCTCATGACTATTTAGTATGTAATTAATTATTTGCCAAATTTGGGCTTGATACACTTCACACAGCACATCTGAATTGCATGTCTTGCTTGCTCTATATTTTCAGATACAATGATGCTTGTAGAGAAAATGGGAAACTGGAAAGAATATTACCAGTTAAAGCATGTTATGTAAAAGTTATTTGTATTTTAAACATTCAGCTCAATGTTAAGTGTGAAGTGATGACCTGTGATCACTCTTCAAGTGTTATATTACCCAGCATGACCTTTTGTACAAAATCAAGTGATAATTTTTCCTTCTTCTACTTATAAGAATTGTTGATTGACAATTTTTCTTGTGTTTATTTGTTGTAAACAATGTTAATTTTTGTTCACTGCAGGTCTCCAAAACAAGGCCAGAAGAAATTAGAAAAAGAGGAAAAAAGTAGAGAATCCCGCCGTGCTGATGGAGAAAAGGGATTTGGTAACACAGATCTTCATCGCTATGATAAAAGGTCTGGAGGATATGACTCTGTGCGTAACAGTGGTCGAGAGGGCTTTGCACCGGTTGGAGAACCTTCACGGAGGGGTCGTGGAGGTGCTTTCCGACGAGGAAGTGTGGGCAGGCGGTATGGACCTCCATCTTCAAAGAGCCCTTTTGGTCAACCCCAAGAGGATGGCAAACACCCTGCTGGGAATGACGACCCAAAGAACAAGAATTGTGATGGAGCTCCTGACCCTTCAAAGGAGGATATTGGAGGTGAGCTGGTGAGCAATGAAGACAAGAATAAATTAAAACTGCAGGCACTTGCAGCAGGTGTTATTGGCAGTGGGGCTCGACAATATGGTGGGGGTGGGAAGCAGCCTACACAAGTGCCACCTAGAATGCAGGGAAAGTCTGAAACAGAGCCAAGAGACTCAAGTCGCAGCAAGAGTCGCAGAGGTGGGAGCAGTGGCAGGGGTCCTCTTCAAGGCAGGGTGGATAGGTCTGCAAACATTGCTGGTAGCACTAGTGTTGGGGCTAAGCAGAATTCATCAGATGTAGCAGAAGATTGGGAGACTACCTCAGAGCACAGTGAAGGCGAGGAGCAGGATGATGGAAACAAGAGTGGTCGGAAAACATTTCCAAAACGTGATGGCCGTCGTTCAAGAGGCTCTGGTAATCCACGTTCCTCACGCGGTGTTACCAGTAATGCAACAAGCCCAAGTGGAAGAAATGTCCGGCCTGGAAATGAGCAACGTTCAAATGGCAGTACTAGCAATGGTTTTCCTTCTGGTAGTGGACAGAGAGTGCCAAATTCTAGCATTTGTGGTTCTAGTAGTGCCCCCCAATCCAATGGTCGTGGCCCTAACTCTCGTAATAGTAACCAGGCTCTCCCTTTGACTTCAAAGGTAGCTGGAAAAGAAACTACTGCTTCTGTGAATAGAATGGATGATATGAAGATAAATGACCCAGGTCTTGTAAATCAAGCCATAAATGATTTAAACATGGCTAAGAAGAACAGTAGGGTGGAGAAAGACAAGACCAATCCATTGGATGGAATTGACCTCAACAATTTTGCAAGTAAGTGATTTCCTGGCACACTGTCCATTCCCTTCACAAGCAGTTTCCTGTGTTAAAGCACCCCTCTCCCTGAGGTTTTTCACCTCGTGAACAGTCATATGTTAATGACACACCTTTATTTAGCCTGTAACTGAAATTTGGAATATCTGATAGTAGAGAAAGATGAAGGATATCATTGTATGATTATAACAATGAATAAAAACTTGCACAAAATGTAAATTCATTATTTGGTCAGGCAAAGGATTTCAATTGTCCTTGAAAATTGCAAACGCACAGTTCTGTTGTGAAATTTCACATATTGAAGTATTTGAATTACAACCACAAAATATTTTGGTACCTGCTATTTTAAACCAAAACATAAAATGATAGGCTTATCATTTGGATGGGTGAAAGGATATTGTACAATACATTGAGCAAGATTTGAATTGTGGCAAACTACTCTTCTGAGCATCTAAATGCATTGAAATAATTTCATTGAATAATGGAAATTAGTTGTTGGGTCTTTAATAGACAGCCAAGAACAAGCTGTTGTACAGTTGTTATACAAGAATGCATTGTTATGAAGATATGACTTAATTCTTGTGTATTGTTATGGGTTGTAAATCTTTGGATTGAAGCATTGCCGTATGGAAAGAAGTGTTTGAATAAGAAGTAGTCCCATGCGGACAGGATTGTCCAGGTTGAAATGTGTTATGTGAGGTTTTACGTACACCTTTTACCAACTCTTCTGTTGACTGCTGAATGTTTTACCTATTGCTGTTTGAATTGTTGCTTTTGCTTTATGATTGGCTGGGAAGAGAGAGAGAGAGAGAGGAAGTGCAAGTTACTTGGCTCCTAGCACCTGACATTTAATGGTTTTGTATTCAGTTTTGGTAGTTTAGTTGTAATGACAATAGATTTTTCTAAGAATAGAAATTCAGATTATCTGAAGAAACACCGAAGTTAACAAAGTGTGTTTGTTGCACAGTTAGTTCTCTGTAGGGTTCCTTGTACAAAAAAGTTTGTGGGTGTATGTGAGTGTATGGGTGTTTCTTTTGATTTAATGTTCTATTGAAGCTTTTTATATTCCAAGGACCATTTGTTTGGATCTGTGGCAGTAACTTTGTGTCATCCTCTCCTATATGTACATGTTTGTTAATTTGGTTTACATGAATGCAAGTGTTTAAAATGTGTTTTTATTATTTTTTCTGAAGTGTTTTACTTGGTTGAATTTATTTTATGTGGATTTTATTTGTGTCTACTAACCAATTTTTGTTTTAATTTGTGCTTGCTTTAGTATTTATTATTTTATATTTGTATATTTAAGTTGTTTGTGCTTGATTTATCAAGTTTTTTACCAACAGAATGTGTGAGTCCCTTGTTTTGTGTTGCCTGTACTCTTTAATAGGTGTGGTGGTAGTTGATGACCAGCCAGGAGTGACATTGGAGGAAGAGCGTTTCACTTTTGATGATGCAGACAATGGTTTCCAAGAAGTACGCAACAAGAAGAAAGAAGCTCGACAAAAAGATGAACAGAAAGTCCAGCAGCCTCAACAGCAGCAACAACAGCAACCACAACCACAGCCACAACAGCAAACCCAGCAACAGCAGCCACCATCAACATCCCAAGCTTCTCAACAAGTGCAAGGAGTTTCTCAGCAGCCACCTCTGCCCCAGCGATCATCTGGGGTACGTGATAAGGAAGGAGGCCGTCAAAAGGGAAATAAGCAGAGTAACAACAGTGGAAGTGGTCAAATTCCTTCACCTATTCCTGGTTCTACTCAGCAAATCCCAACTCCCATTCCTCAGGCCCCTGCTCCTCCAAGCATATCACAAGGACTTGGAGGAAATACTAAATCCTTTGATCGCCAGAGACACAAACTGCCTCCTCGACTTGCAAAACAACGAGAGACGAGCAGAATACAGAAACAGCAACAACAGCAACAGCAACAACAGCAATATGTGTCTGTTCACAATGATGTTTCAGAAATGAACAAAATTAATCAAAGTGTCAGCATATTTCCAATCAAAGGTAGGTTTATACAAGGTTTATGAAATTAATCTTCATGTGTAATAATTTGACTTTCTTGAAGACAAATTAATTTTCTTTGTAGATTCTCCAAATCCAGCTCCACCTCCTGCTGTAAATGCGTGGGATAAACCTATCAATGCTGCACTGCGACCAAATTCTCCTTCTGCTAATACAGGAAGTTCAGCAATACAAATTAGTGGAACTATTACAAATTCTGCTGAAAATTGGTAATTAATTCTTCCTTAATTTTCAAATGACTTTCAAGATTTTGTATGTAGGTCACTCCAAAAATGTGTGCATGTGTTTTCCCTAGTAATCTGGAGGTTAGTGAGCAAGCTCAGTCTGGTGCTAGCAGTCAGAGAAGTACTCCTAGTGGTGATAAAGTATCTGGGAAATTAGGGAGAGAGGTGAGTTGTAAATAGTTTAGTTATTAATAGCCTTTTAATAATTAATGGTAGAATATATTAAATAAAGAAATAACCTTTTTTCAGGTTGCTGAAAAGACTGTTCTAGATGGAACATCCCCTCCTGTGCAGACAATCATATTTGAAAATACGAATTACAAATCTGGTCCAAGTGAATTAGGTATGAAGGCAGCAAAGTTCAGTAATCACTTAAAAAATTCAAGAATTGATAAAGGCAGAGGTAAGAAACAATTCAATAATTTATTTATGTGGGTGTAAATGGTGGTATATGACTTTTGGGACCAAATCAAAATTATTGACTTTTACAAAGAAGTGGGTACAAAGAAGATCTGTCTACATTCCTAGTGTTTCCAAAAAATGGTAATATAGGGCAGTAAATCATTTAGTTGGAAAGTAGCGTGTTCTCTCATTACTTGTAAAAACAGTTTGTTTGCTTTCCCCTGGGGGAACTTGAAATGGCAGTTACCATTTTTTACACCCAGACACTTAATTTTTAATTAACTGTAATATAGAATATATAATTATATCTAACAAAAAAATACATACCTCTTGCTAGATGGATGGCATGAAGTATGACCAACAAATATTTTTTCATAATGCTGGACAGTTATATGAGTAAGAAACAGGATTCCAATACTTATTGTTAAGTGTTTTGTCTTGTGAATCATTGAAGTATTTACATTTATTTACTTGTTTGAGATATTATTTCAAACTGGTGCAATGTGCCATCCCTGATTCAATATAGTATCTATCAATTTCTGATTGGTTTACTAGTTGCTTCTTTTTTTCTTTCTTTTTTCTTTGCTCACTAATTTTTCTGTACCCTTTCTCACTTTTTGTAATTTGTCCCCTTCTGCTGTATGAAATTACGTGTTTAATGAATGACCTGAATTGGTAAATAACAAAAAACAATCCTGTGCAATAATTGCAACAAAAGTTAATGTGGTGACAATTCTAAACTAGTTGGGCTCTTGTGAATAATCTGGAGTTTATAAATTGTTTCAAAAAATGAAAAAGCCTCATACAGAAACCTAATTTTGGTATGACCAAGTCATGGGGGATACACAAAAGGAGCGGAAACTCATGTGGCACCATCTATTAAAAGTTTCATGTGAAAATCAACATTTCTGCATTTTGGTAGGAAGTATGGGTACTGAGAAATGTCACATATTCCGCAATAGGCATACCTTAAAAAAAACAGAATTTGAGTAGGGGATGAATCAATGGGCCAGTCAGAAACAAAATACACATTTTTCTGTACAATAGTCAAAAAATATATTCTGAAAGTAATTTTACGTAATCTTAGAGCTGTTCAATAGGGGTACAAAAGAGTAGTCTGGTATTGTCAATATTACGTTATTCTTTGAACAGGTCTAGACACACTAAGCCTCTTATCTGTATTAATATGAAGGCAGATTGTAAAGTAACGCAAAAAATTCTTGTTCTCCGCTGGTATTGCAACTGGAATGGTGAAATTGCACATCGAGATAGTTTGACGATTGCGCTATAGAGGGTACTACGAAAACCCGGCAGATGCTGTTCTGCCCTTCATCTCCTTCTGTCCCCTCCCATCACTTCTCACTGTCTCCCTCCCTCCCTCCAACACCCTGTCCCTGTCTGTCTCTGCCGCTCTCTGTCCTTCTCATTCACATTTAATTGCAGATTCTGCACATCTCTGAGCAGGTGAGGTACTATCAGGAAATGCCGGACCAGCAAAAATGTAACAGAATGTTTAAAGTTTCATCCTGTAGATTATGATGTGAGAAATGTTTCTAAAATTTTAGTTTTTAAGGCCATAGATCGCATTGTTTAGAAGTTATTTAACGATATAGATTCAAAATCCTACCAAATGTGTTGTGGGTTGCATTTGACGTAAATATTTAGTATTTTTCTACAACGCCATGTAGTGGACTTGCATCAAATTTAACAGCACATAAACCTTCTCGGTGAAAAACCATGTAGAAGTGCCAACTTTCATGGAGATTGGTCTCATGGTGTCGGAGTTTAGCTCTACCAACATCCACTGTTATATATATATATATATATATAGATTTTGTTTTCATGTGCAGCTCTAGTGTAGCCTGAACTAAGATACAAAAATGGCACGCATGTTACTGTTGTCAACTTGTGAAGAGTAGAGAAGTGTAGGGAAAAGTTTGTTCGCCCAAGGGGGTAATCCTAGTGAAATTCTCAGGGACATGCGTGGCATTTATGGGGTCAACTGAGTGGACTGCAGCAATATTTCCAGGTGGCTATACTCCTACCAAACGGACATCTATGAAAGGGCATATTGAAACTAGTAGCATTCTGGAAGAAACGTATTGACAAACTTAGCAACCATGTAGAACAGTAGGTCAAAGATGTATGGTCTTTGGTGATTTTTTGTGTTTTGATACCAATTAAATTTTTGGGCAACAAAAAATTATTGTGCGTTACTTTCTGAGCTGTCCTTGTACAATTAGAATTGTATCTCCACTTTATTTATTTCTTTTACTGCTATAAACTTATTAGTGCATAGGCTAGTCTCCAGAAGCCTCTTGTACTTCCTTGTGAGACTTGTCCTGAATCTTTCTGATACCTAGGGTAGTTTCCATTGCTTTCCCTAGGGGCGCTAGTGCACCAATTTTAACTTTTGATGTGAATACCAGATAGCACAGGCCTAGATACAATATCCGCAATCTTACCCAGTAATTCAAATCAAAACTCTGATTTGGTGCTAATGCTAGAGGATTTAATTTTGCCAGAATCGGCCAATCCCCCACCAACTTTACAAATTATAACTCAAAACAGAAATCCATTTTACATATTGATCAACTGGCATGAATGGTTTTAGATCACCATAATGGAATGGCCAGTATATTGTATTAGATGTTCTTTTTTTCACAACTGAGGCTTTTAAAATGGAATGCCACAAAGTGCAAATATTTAATCCCATCTGGAACTGAGGTCTGATCTTCCATTATCCAGACATCTCAATCAACTGAACTAGGGAATCAAACAGGATTCATGACAGTTGACTTGCAAGAGAATACGATTTACCTGCATATTTGCACTTTGTGATAATCCATGTTAAAAAATAACAACCTAACCTAACATTTATTCAAGTTTTTAATAAAACTTGTACATTTGGAAGTCAAATGGATTTTATAACAGTGACATATATGTGTGATTTTTTATGTCTGTTTAAAAGGTGTCTTAATTATTGATTTACATTCACAGTCCATTATTTTGGCAACTCCATTAAAACGTCATTACAATGTACAGGAATTCCTTCCATTAGATTGTAGATGGGGGGAGAGATTCTATTATAATATATTTAAATATTCAGCTACGTGTCATTTGGATCTAATGGCCCCTCATCCTCTTTCTGTTATGCAATTTACAAAAGCTACTTATACCAATATGAATTATGAAAATTATATGTTAGTTTAAAATGTATGTTCTTTTTTTAACTCATTGAATTTTCATTCAAATCATTCAATTGAAGGGCTAAATAGGCAAGATTTGTCAGCTTAAATCCAACAAGGACCGCAAAGGAGTACACATTGTTGTGAAAAATTAGTAACAATTTTATATTAAAAAAAACAAACTATTCATTGAGCTTAGAATACAACCATTGCTTTGCCTATTCACTTATGAGTCAGTTATTCCTCAGAACTGACGTACTCAAGGATATTTTCATGCAATACAGATCTCTTATCTGGTTTTTCCAGCTGACTGCATTCTATCCTTCAGGCCACAGAACCATAATCACTTTTGGTGCCTGTAATGAAATCATAAACTTGAAAAATATAATGCAGGAACAATACAACTGAATTCTCAGCCGTTATATTTTACACGTTACACCATTGTTATTAATTTAATAAAACAATGGATTACAAAGCTCTTAAGTTGCATGAAACATATGGAAGGATACAGAAAGTTAAAATAAACTATCTAGTTGTTGTTTTTTTAATCAGGACGTATAGCTGACAAATGTAATTATGTTATGAGTTTGATAAAATAATCAAATGCAACAGGTAGTAATTTATTTCCTATTCAGCTACAGTAATTCATCACAACTCCAAATATTTCACTCATCTTCCCAGCTTGAAGGGAAACCCAAAGACACTTTTTCCTTGTCCCTGCTGAACAGCATTGGAGGATCCTAGAGCCCAACATTTGGCCGTCATGATCTTTTAATACTTGATAACAACGTACACCGGCAAAAACCACTCACAAAGAAAATGGTGCTATAAATGGTTGCTTGTATAGTGGAGGAGTTCGTGGATGAAATCGGTGTTAGAAGTAAGCTCGTAATACTATTTGACTAGCAAATTTCTGAAGTAGTATTTCAAATTATGCATATACCATAAAATAGATGCCGCCACATGGAAACGACGCTGGCGCATTCTCTATTCAACACTCTCAAACACAGTGTGTCTTCCCTCCTTTTGTATATTCATCCATGATGAGGCCCCTGAACTCTGTGGCAGATCATGCACGTATTAATAATGATAATATAGCATTAGATATTTCTAAAAAATAAACCAGAAACAACTATTGTCATCAACTTCTGGATCAATATACTCATCTGAATCTTTTTTCTTAATTTTCTTTTCTAATTTTTTACCTACTTCCTTCCTTTCTTCCATTTCTCCTAACTCGATTTTTCTACTTCCTGTCATTTTCCTTCCTCCTCATACTAGCTTAGATGAAGAGTGGGAAATAATCATAATTTCTTTTTCGAATTAAAAAAACATGGAATTTTTAAATTTCTATTGTGTCCATATTAATGAAGTACTTGTAATAATGCCATATCTTTGATAACTAGTGGTGCTACAACAGCACTTACTTCTTCCATATAGGTATTTGTAATTGTAACATTATATTGTAATACTACTTGAACATCCTTTTTGAGTAATTAGTAAGCAGTGGATGTTTGCCTATACGCATATTTTTTTTCCTTCAATGGAAAACGCAATATTTTAGGTGTATAGTACATATGACTATCTGACTAATAAATGCCTAAATTTGCTTATTCTTCTATTTATTGATCAAATGCATTTATCTTTAATCTTTTTTTTAAGTAGGTTTTTTTCATTTTTATCCTGCAGATTACAGAGAAATCGAACAACTATCTACTAGACTATCAACTATCGAACAACATATAATAAACCACTGCAAAATTGCTGGTGGTTTTCATTTTATTTTTTACTTCAAATTTTTAAGCAATTTTTTACTCAAAACTCAAAAAACAATTTTATACTCCGAATGTTTTCTTAAAATTTTCTTCTCATATGTACCAAAGGAAGGGTTAACAATTGGTGCCGGTTCCATTTTTTGCAAACATTTCATTTTCGAAAATTGCAACAGTATTGAATACAGAGCTTTTTGTTGTAATGAAATATGTTCTAAAAAATCATTCTTAAAAATAGCAATGTATATTTTTTTAAAAAAAAGAGAGAAGCAAACATTTGTGTCCTGCACCATTCTTTTAAGTGTCCCTTGTTCTATCTGTGAAAAAAAATTGAAACATACATTTGTAATGGTTTTTATGAAATTTCTGCCTAAATTTCTTGCAAATTATAAAAAGAGTTCTCAAAAAACACTACAAATGTTTGCTTCAATTTTTTAGAACAAGGGACACTTAAAAGAATGGAGCAGGTCTTATATTTGTTGAGCTCTCAATTTTTGAAAATAGCAAATTTTGAAATATGTATTTAGATACCGGGTCTTTACTTTACTTGCAACTATGTGTGGGAGCATTTGCTCTTGTGGCATCTGCATGCATTTGACTCCTTTCAAGATAACCATGACTGGACTGTATAGACAGCAGAAGGGGAGGTGAGCACCAGGTCATAAACTGCAGCAACTTTCCTGTTTCTGTATTTTTCCCCCAGAATTTTAGGCAGACAGGCACGTGGCTCACGTGCCAGAATTATTTCATGCTGAGCAGGGCAAGTTGGGTAGGGTTGGATGGGCTGAGGCATGTGTGGGCCAACAAAACGTCTCTTTACGCGATTCTGTCCAGTATGCTTAAGATACAAAAATGTAATAATGAGTGGGGAAAATTATGACTGGTGTATTGATTTACTAACAGCAACATAACAATAATAACTATTTTTCAAAAGCCGCCCAGACTGTTATCTCATGAAACATTACTACCAAGTTTTTCTTTATTTACAACAATAATCAGAGTATTATTATTATAGAATCTGCATATTAAACAAATGAAATATTAATAAGATATAAGTAAGTAGTAAATTAATAATTAATGGAAATAATTAACAAAAAATAATAAAATATAATTCCTCTGAAAATGAGTTCAAAATCGTGCACTTTCAGAAAGTCAAAAATTTGCTCAAAAACTACTCCTAAAATTTTTCTATGAAAATTTACATATTGGACAGTGTTTTACTCTTCCACAATATTCATAATTTCATATTTCAATTCTACTATTAGGAGACCAAAAAATTGAGAAACTGTGAAAAATGTAGGTATTTTTTTGATGACACTATTTCCTCAGTATAAATATTATACGCAAGTAAACGAAACCTGAGAGTTAATGATATACATGATATACATGCTGTAAATATTGTGTTCTACATTTGTTTTAGAGTTCATAAATTTTGAGAAATTTATTCACTATGGAGTGTGACGTTCTTGGGTTTTAATGCTAAAGTGTCTTTGTTTTTACAATTTGACCTCCTACGATTTTACCTCATGGGATCAAGGTTTGGTGCAATTAGTTCAAAAAGCAGCCAAAACTCAGCATCCAAACTAAAAGTGTCCCTCCAACTCCTAATTGTTTTCAATACAATCCACATACTGTTTGGTAAAAAGTTACTTGTTTTTAAGCGACTGGTTTGACAGGGAGGGGGGAAAAGTTTGTAAATTAGCACTTATTATCAGTTTTTCTTAAATATTTCAAAAGCTATGTGGATTAGCACAAAAAGTGTCAGGCACAAAAATAATCTACATTAACTTACAAACAAAAATGGTCCTGAGCATGATCTTTCTAAAGTAAACAGTTCCAGAGTTACGGTCAGTGTAAAAGTAGACATTTTTTTGATTTTTTTGGGGAAAAATTTGACATTATCACTAAGGAAACTATTTTTTTATACAGGATTTAAAAGCACATTTCGATTTTTGTGGCTGGTGGTGTGTTAGTGATAAGCCCTTGAAGGAACACAATCTCGCCACCTTCTCAAGGGGCCCTACTTTTTGAAGGTAAAGAAGCTTCTACAGGCCTAGGCCATATAAACCTGTCTAATGCTGCATTCAATTAGAGCCTACCACCAAATGCAGCAGTGGCTGAATGGGAAGAAGAATCTTGCTCGAGTAGGGGTGGAAGAAGATTGGCGAACACCTGAGACCAATTACAACAGCATGTCATGTAGCTCCACAGGAATTATGTTCCCTCATAGTGTGCGCTTGCAAAGACTAATGTGTCTGTAACTGCAAGTGCAAAAAGAATGGTTGAAACTGCCCAAGCATATGCAGTAATTGTTCAGCCCTAGCACGTGATAACAGGGAAAGGAACATCATAGATGAAGATACAGACAAGAACTATGTATGAAGAGGACTGAACTTCAAAAATTTTAATAAAATATGATTGCTTATACAGCCAAATATGCCTATTTTGTAAAGAAAAAAACTCTGAAAGCTGCAGTTTTTAAAATATTATCATTAAAAATGATATACAGTAATCCCTCAACATTCGCGAGAGTTTGGTTCCCAAAAAACATTGCGAATGTTGAGTCTATCTTTTCATGCAAAAAGGTTGGTTAGGTTCCTGGATGTCGCAAAACTGTTTAAAAATGAAAGAAAAAATGACAGACAGTTGCAGTAGAACTGAGTAAGCACTACTACAAACAGAATTCACAATTAACATCCCAAAGAGAAGAAATAAAACAAAATTTGAAACTTATTTTGAAGTTGAAAGTGATTGGATATTGGATTTGGTTATTTTTTTGTTTCATCACCCTCCTCATTCTAATATCCAAATGTGGAAGAGTTGCTGCTTCTATTTCTCTCTTAAATTTCAAAGTAATTTCCGTGTTCACATTATATTTAAATGCCCTTCAACCAGAGCGTATTGAAATTTTAGAAAGCAATTGACAGTTTTGACATTGAAATTGTTCCAGGCCGCAGTTTTGCTTCTGTAGTTCATCATTACGTTCGATGAGGTGAGATTCGCTGATTATTTCCCGAAGCTACTCTTAGTGAAATCATTACTGTGAGATCCTGAATGGCTTTTCTGTTCCATGTGGCCAAAATCCTTACCTCCAACTTGACACAATTGATTTTAATTATTTTACAATTTTGTTTTTCTATAAATGTGACATTCCAACTTTGACATTTTTACAGAACGTGGTACTTTGGGCTCTGGGCTCTGACAAATGGATTCTGGTTTAGGACACTTTTTGTGCTTAACCGCAGATAAACATTGCTAATTTACCAACTTCTCCCTCCCTCCCTCCCTCCCTCCCTCCCTCCCTCCCTCCCTCCCTCCCTCCCCCCTGCCCCCAAACATGATGCACCAAATGCTGTCACTTTTTACCAAACAACATGTGGGCTCTATTGAACAATTAGGAGTTGGAGGGAAACTTTTACTTTGAATGTTGAGGTTTTGGTCTAATTGTACCATACTAAACTGAGACAAAGTGGATACTGAAGTGGGTTTGAATTGCACATAAGGCATGAATGTTTTAAGTTGTGTTAGATGCATAGTGGGCATTCTGAATACCTCATGTATTACTTCTATACCATAATCCTTCCATAAGTCCATCCTTCCATCCAGGCAACTGTGTGTAAAATTGAGGAACTGGATCCCATCCCCAGAACAATTGTACAAGCACCAAGGTGGGGCCAAGGAATACCACAGGCAAATACGTAAATATACAGGACCGATATAGGTGTGTATGATGTTCAGGGGACCCGAAGGTACTCTCCACACACCCCTGAGGAGCGGTAGGTACTGTGAGATACTCTGGTACTCTTTTAGACACCAAAAAGACTAGAACATGAAAGTCTGTGCCATTCTGTACTACCACTAGTTACTTCTGTTTTTGTTAGATAAGGAGTTACTGATTCGTTTAAAAATTTTTTTGGAACCTTTTGTAACCCTAAATGATAGTTGTGGCTTTCAATACTTATCAGATGTTTACAAAAAAATTTGAAATCTCCACCATGTGAAACTATTCCATGGTTATTCTATTAACCGAGCCTGCTCATAAGCACATTGAAATCTTATTTTTATATGTGTAAATGTAAATTAGTTGTTCAATAAGAGCAACATTGTGAATGTCGAATTATTTCTTCAAAAAAAAAGATGTTGGTACCTGTGTCCTCACTGAAAGGACCACAAATTCAGAAAATGATTCAAATTTATGACCTTACTGTATCCTAAAAACCGTTTATATTTTAACACATACTTGCTAAAAATGATTGTAATATATTGATAAATACAATTGTATACTAAGGATTTTCTTTCTTGGCATGTGGGGGTGTGTCATCAAAATGGAATATCACGGTATTCCGCGTTGTTCTCGGTTCGGCCGCTATGATTCACATCAGTGTGACTGAATCAAGCAGTGTGGGCGATCATGCGACCCCTAGCTGCACAACCAAGAACAACGCGAAATACCATGCGATATTCCATTTTGATGACGCACCCCCTCACGCCAAGAAAGAAAAACCAAAGTATAGTAATAGTAATAGTTTTTAAGTACTTATATAAAATTTTCCTTCTATTATATTGCAATTTATTATGGTGTTTGTGGTTGACTGTTCCCCCTCCCTCCCATTTGTGTTTTCCGGGCACAAGAATTGCATTGGTATGCCACTGTTCAGTGAAATTGAGGATGACTTCAATGCAAAGTGGAGTGTTAAGTGTACGGAAATGTAGTTGATACTGGTAGGTGAAAATTGCAGCTAACGGTCTTGGGATTGTTAGTCAACTTCGGAAGTTTTATGGAGGAAATGGGCATGTCTGAAGTCCTTATAATATTTTTAACTGTCAGATATTTTCGGGCGTCTCCTGATTGTCTTGACAGTGGATAAGTTGTTGTGATTGTCTTTTCAGTTGGATTAGATATCTTGAGTTTGACAAGAAGGGCAAGCTTAGGTTTTTGTAGATTTTTGGTATGGGTAGTCTCTAAGGAGGGAAGTTGTAATACATGATTAAAATGAACTAGGGACAGGGAGGTAGTTGAGTTATCAGTATTTTTTATTTATTTGTTTTAAAAAGTGCTCCTAAAAGTTCCCCAAATGGTCTTGATATTGGGTTAGTTAGGTGTGGAAGGAAACTGGGGAGGACATTCACAGAATATTTCTGGCGAGGGTGTTGGTGTTGTTGTTGTTGTTGTTGTTTTTTTGTTTTTTTTTCCTATTAAAATGATAAACTTTCTTTCATGACTTTCTGTGCCTTAAGATAAATAGTCAGGCAACCAATATTCTGTTGAAAATTTGTTTTTATTTAGAACTTTCATTGCACAAACTTTTTATTTGCTTATAATTTTTTATTTATTGGTAAACAAATTAATCAGTATTATTGGAAACTTGTATGACTTTTCTTTCCTTGGCTACTTACTTCAGTTTTCAAAAGTTCAATAAATGTTATAAACTCCTTCTTTGTTCTTACGTTATTAATTTGTAGATTTTATTAATTATAATGATCATTGACCATAACTAGGCAAAATTTAATTAAATGTAAGAAATATTTTGTTGATTGAAAATGATTACTTTTTTAAAATCACACAATTTAAATCATTTGGATTTAAATCATTAACACCCTAGTCAAAGGTGTTTCATATTTCTTTGAACTCATTTCAGTGTAGTTAGGAAAATTTCACATTGTTGGGTTTGAAAAAAACAGGAAGACTGCAAAATTTGTTTTACATAAATTTTGAGGTTCTGCAGATTTTGCCCACCATGTATTAGAGCGAAGTTACTTTGAGCTCAGCCTCCAAATCCATAACAAAAGACCCAAAAATATTTTATTTTGTAGATTACAAAATAGAACTTGAGTCTGTGTTTGCACCTACAAACCGTGTCATAAAGGTGTCAAAATCAACCGTGTCTTAAATGAATATTTTCTTTGTAGAAATTTGTAATCAAAATAATTTCACAATACATACAATGATACAAATTTATTTTCTGATACTAAAATTTACATCTGTAAGTACATGAAAAGTTAATCATAAATGTGATCTTGTTTGCATCTACCATGTATTTCTTATAATGGTCCATAAATTCAGTTGTCGGCTGGATAGGATATTTTTCACTCCTAAAATTTATTCTTGTTGGCACACTAAATTTTTTCATGGTGACAGTTGTGCTCTGTGGGATGCTGTTTTTACAAAGAGCTAGTAGGATCTGAAATTTACTCTTTTGTGTTGTTTTATTCTTCAAACTCCTGTACAGTCCAGTACTGGACTGCATCACATTGTTTATAATGCATAGGGAGTTCTCTCTTCAAAAGCAATTGGAGGCCATGGGTAAGTGTGGGCAGTGGCGGCGGCGGCAGCAGCAGCTCGTGCTTAGTTGCATGGTTACGCAACCCTCAGATAGTGGAACAAGATCTTATAATATGTTAGGAATATACATTTTCCTTTTAATGACCTTCAATATTAAAGATATTGCAGTAATGTCGGTGTATATGAAATAATTTTGAATCCAAAGAAAGCTCATTGAGTACTTTGTCCAGCATCTGGTGATCTCCCCAGATGTGTCCCATGTTACACCCTTAGTTCTATTATTGCATTTACTCTTTGGCACTGTGCCTCAAGCAGTCTTATTCAATGGGTGGGCGGGCTGGTCTGCGAGTGCATCGTGGCGTCTGCAGGGAATACCAAATTTCTCTCTTCATCTGACACTACTGAAACTTGATTTTATGAATTTCATGGATTATACAAAGTTCACATGTTCTGCCAATTCATAATGGTACTGGGTGCGTTTTTTATGATATTTAGAGAATTTTATTTTCATTTGATGTTAGGTGTGTTGATTCAGAATGTACGTTTGATGAGTCCTTTGTGAAAAGTTGGCTGTTCTGGAAGGATGTCCCTTTGTCTGTCATGTTGTGTACATCTTCCCACCAGCTAGCCTGCAAGCATTGTTATGAATTTGAGTATGTGTGACTGATCTTTCATTATTGCATTATATACCAGAGTAGTGAAATTTTCAAAATAAAATAATCTGATTTGTGTAAAACATGTCCAAACAGTTGTGCTTGTTGCTGGAGTGTGATCTCTGTATTTTCGTAACCAAGTTCTTTTTTATTTTCTAAGAATTCTATTTGTATGAATTGTCTCACTTCTTAACTAAGACAAAATCTCAAGTGCCCACTGGAAATCAAAGCCAGAACCATGTGTGGAGGTGCAGAGGTGAATATATGTGACACAGGCACTACACCTAAAATTATTTATTTATGAACCTAGGGACAATTTGTTCATTAATGTACAAAAATTAGAAATAAAATACAAAAAGTATGTGGAAGTAACTCCGAATCCAAGAACTATGTAAATATAAAAGAAAGAAAATAATTATTAAACAGATATAGAAAATAACATGTATCTACCCAATAGATATAAAATTATAAAAATTCAAGTATTCTACTCCTCGAATCCGACAAAAAAAGACACAGTATTACCATGAAACACATTGATTGATAAAATATTTGTCAACTTACTTATACATTTTACAGAGTTGTTTGCTGCATATGGTTTTTAAAAAAAATTTAAGTTCGAGATATCATTATTTCTAGAGTTGAAAGGTAACTTCTAGAGAAGCATGTCAAAAAGAAATGTACAATTCAAAGGACCTCTAAATCAACTTGCACAAAAAGATCAGGTCATTCAGAGAGCATTGGGATTTAAGAGAAGGAATGTCAAGCCTTGATGCAATGTATGCATAACTGAATACCTGCTGGAAAAAACCCTCAAAATGTTGTAACCCTCAAAATGCAGATTTAGCAACACACAACTTTCTTCCTCTATTATGACAAAGATCATGCATCCGTGCAGCTTGTGGGGAAATGGAAAAGGCGCTTAATGTTCATGTTTGCGAACATAAGTTTCCTACATGCCTCACTCGGGCCACATACGACCTTAATGCAAGGAAACCTAGCATTCCACAAAGGTGATGGTTACAACGTTTTTGCCGGCAAGTATTCAACTGCGGTGTATGAAAGGAACCTGTAATCTCATGCATAAAGCTGAAAAGTTTATGTTGCACTTTCTCTGTACTCGATATATGGTTGTCAAAAAAGGGAGAACTTAAAAATAGGTTTAACTAATGTAAGAAAGTGATTTTAATGTCACAATTGAGTGAAATTCATAACAGGAGCGCTTTATAAAACCCAAGATCTGGTTAGATTTATTTGCACTGCGCTGGATATGTTCATTAAGTGTCATATAAGAATCAAATATCACACCCAGATATCTCATGGATGTGTCTCTACCTCTATGGAGTTAAATTTGTAATAAAAAGCCTCTACTGATCTAGCTCTGGTAAAAGTTATCGACTTACATTTCTTGACATTGAGATGAACATCATTTGTAATGCACCAATCAGACAGAGCATTCAAAGGTCGCTGCAAGATAAACCTATCTTCAACTGACTGAATTTTCAAGAAAAGTTTAAGATAGTTTGCAAAGAGCAGGTATTTGGCTTAGTTGATCATCTTATACGTCATTAATAAAAACATTCAACAATAGGGAACCCAAATGAGAGCCTTCTGGAATGCCTGATGAAGCTGGAATATGGTCAGAGATAACACCATATGTGACCAACTATGTGATCAGCTAAATAACTGCGGAACCAACTTAACAGCGGTCCATGTATCCCCAGGTGTTCAAGTTTGTGTAGCTAAATGACATGGTTAATGGAATAGAAAGGCTTACTAAAATCAGTATAAATATAGTCAGTCTGACAATTACATTCCATCCTTTCGAGAATATAAGTAGAATAGTATACAAGATTCAACTCAGTATTTCTTCCTGTCATAAAGTCAAACTGTCTCTCAGATGAAAGTGGATAAATAACTTCGGCAATTTTCTCAACAATCAAAGAGCTTTGTTACCACACTCTAATTTGATATTGGTCTGTAGTAAGTTATATCATGTTTGTCGTCTGACTTAAAATTAGGTAAGATAAAAGATGATTTCCATTCACTGGGAATGCTCCCTCAACCAAAGATAAGTTGATTATCACTTTCAAAATTTGTCAAATGATAACTTTACAATTCTTTAAGTATATAGGTGAAGTGCTGTCTGGTCTAGGTCTGAAAGTTCAATCCTGCATAAAGTATCTCGATTTCAATTTCAAATTCTCTCAGAGACTGCATGTCAAAGTCTTCATAACTAACATCCAACTATGGGTTTGATTGATTATTTATAAAAAGATGAAAAGTAATCAGCAAAGCCTTTTATAATAGAATTGACGTCATTGAATGTAGAAGAATTGCAATAAATTGCACTTCGCACTTGGTAAACCTGTACTGTCCGTTATAATCTCTGTTTTGTTGATCTTGGTTTCAATTAATTTACATGAATTGCTAATTGAAAGGCAAGCAGAAATTATTAATTTTCATGAAGGCTTACATTTTATTATTTTATTGTTCAGATTTTTGAAATTTCATTTCCTTCATTTGATGCAGCTGCAACATCCAGTTTGAGGTGACAAGTCACTAAGGAGTGTAGGTTGAGATACATTGTGGTTGAAGAAAGCTTATCAACTTCAATGGAAAAGAAAATAAAAGACTCTCGTGCAGTTTTGGCGCACTCTTGTAATGATTTGTAACATTTCCTAACCAGGGAGCCAGAGTTCAACTCTGCATGACTGGTATTGGTCTTCTGCTTACAGAGAAAGGATGAAATAATTGAAGTCATCTTTGGCAACTTAATTTAAGAGAGCCAACTGTAGAATGGTTTTCCTGTCATCGTCAGTCTCGTTATATGTGGCGAAAGTTAGGAGGCAGTGTGCTGTTTCCTCATTTGCAGAGAAAAAGCAAGCCCACGCGCAGTGTCCTAGGCTCACAGATATGTTTTCAGGGTGATAGAGATTGGTGCAAGTAGAAAAAACGAAAAAATTATGAAAAGGAAGTAATAGATCAAGTGAAGGCAAAATACTAAATTAGGTATCTGTAGTTACTATAGTCATTGAAATTCTTCTAAACCAACTCAGATTTATTCAGTCTTAAAATAGTAATATTAGGTATTTTCCCAAACTCTAAGGCTCGAGTGTTAATTACCCAGAAAAGGGAAAATACTGTATTTCCACATGTTTTCCATTTGTAAAACATTCTTTTTTACTATTTAAGTGACAATTCGTAATTGTGCACTGAAAAGCAGCAAAATTTTGACAGAATATCTCTTGTTGCCGGACCCTGGTAAAGAAAAAGTGGATAAATCTTATTCCTTTATGTAAAAAAATTACTTCCTCTAACATGTGTATTCAGAATTATGTTTTGGGGGTCCTTGATACCGTAAAATTGCCAGCAAAATGTGTCTGCCTGCCCTCCCACCGTCAACATTAGCTCCTAAACAGTTCAGCTGTTTTCTTCAAAATTGGTATTCCCCAATTTAAAGAAATGTGAGGCCATAAGAGTTTGAAACTGGTATTGTACATGAAACATCAATTCAATTTTCTCAAAGAGACATCAATTTTTTAAATGAAACCTGCTCCTCGAATTGTGTAGAAAATGTTTAAAAGAATGGATCTTGTGTAATTTTCGTTTGAAATACCTAATTTTTCAAAAATTGCAAAAATTCAAAATGGTTGTCGGAGTCTTCCTATGACTACAATATTGTAGTTTGCTTTCATTTTTTTTTTTTTCATTTTCTTTCTTTCTTTCTTTCTTTTCATTTTCTTTCTTTCTTTCTTTCTTTCTTTTTCATTTCTTTCTTTTCTTTTTTCTTTTTTCATTTTCTATATTGTTTTTATTTATTATTATTTATTTCATTTTCTTTCTTTGTTTCTTTCTTTCTTAATGAAATCTTTTGTTCAAGGGCAAATCTTGAAATAAGGTTGTGTACAAGTTTTCGTGTATTAACGTGAATTTCAGGCTTTTAAAAATGAAGTGATTAAGCAATTTTTTCTTTAAATTGTCTCTTCATTTGTATCAAAGAAATTTAAAAAATTGTAAAAAACAATAAAAATCTCAAAAATTGCTCCAAAATTTTTGTTCAATTCTTTCTACAAATAGAACAAGAAATGCTAAAAAGAATGCTGCATGTCTCATTTTTTCGATGCACTCGGAATTTTCAAAAATTGCCATAGTTAGGAAAATGCGAGAAAGTATGTGCTGTTGGAGCTCCAAGGGTTCTGATTTGATATTCATCTATCTAGATTGAAATTTGTAAACATATCTATTTGGTATCGGTCCAAAAAGATGTAATAATTTTTGAAAATTATAAATTGATCATTCATTTTTGTTACTTTTATAATCAGTCTGTGCATTTTTAGACTAATGCTACTTCTTAGTTTCTTATTTGGTAATTCATTTCCTCTTCTTTAATATTCAAAATTCCAATTTCACGTTATTTTCAATAAAATAGCAGATAAACAATCTTTGTGATTTCTCTTTGTACCAATACATATGATGTACAATTATTCAGTTAATCAAAAAGGAAATATTTCTTTTAATTGTGTTGCAATGTCTTGGCATTCACTTGTTTTGGAATATGTAAGACCATTTCATCAAATAAAATATCATTAAAATTACTCTTGTGGTAATTTTTATACAGTTACATCCTAGACAGTTGATTCATTTTGGTAAAGTATATGCACCCCGGGATAAGAATGCTTACATGAAAATGTATGCTATATTCTTCATTTTCTTAGAACGAAAGCTCGGTGAGGATGTTGAAGATGTACAGTTGAGTTTTGCTAATAAAAATTCTGGACCAGTTCCAGAAATGAACAAAACTTCAGAAAATAAGACCGAACCAATTCAGATGCCTATTGCATTTAACAAGGTAAGTCCCCATAACAGCAGTAATAGTTTTTAATATTGTTAAAAATTTAATATAATAAACAATTTGTTTAACACTAGAATGAAGATAGTGTGGACATGAAGCTTGACTTCACCTTTGATTCGGAACTCTCTCAGCTTACTGATGATAAGAAAAATAAAAGTATGGGACTTCCACGGTCCATGCATCCTTCCTCAAGGTGTTCAATCTACTATCTCCATGGTTCTACTGATGAACTTAACTTCAAAATAGCATCTGTTAAAAAGGTAAATTTTGATACTTGATTTATCTTAATGTTTTATTACCCTTTTCTTCCTTCCCCATCCTCCTTCCTTACCCACCTCCTTCCTTCCCCATCCTCCTTCCTTCCCAATTCCTCCTTCCTATCCCCACCTCCTTGTCCGCCCCCCATCCTCCTTCCTTCCCCATCCTCCTCGGACCCATCTCCTTCCGCCCTACCTCCTTCCGTCCCATCCTCTTCCGTCCCATCCTTCCTTGCGCCCCGATCCTCTTCTCGCGCCATCCTCGTCCGCCCATCCTCCTTCCTCGACCCCATCATCTCCTCCTCCCCCATCCGCCCTCCTCGTCGTCTTCCTCCCTCATCCTCTCCCTCGTCGTCTTCCTCCCCTGAGTTCACTACACTCCTCGTCGTCTTCCTCCCCGATCCTCCTCCTCTGTCGCTCCTTCCTCCCCATACTCTCCTCACGTCGTACTTCCTTACTCTCCTTACCCTTTCGTTCTTCTTCCTCCTCCACCTCGTCTTCCTATCATCCTCCTCGTCCTCCCTCCCCCCTCCCTAGTTTCCACGCCCGTTCCTCCCTTCCGCCGCCGTACTCTTCCTTCATCCTCCTCCGTCCCTCCAATTCCCCCTCTCGTCCTCCCTCCCTCCTCCGCGTCCCTACCTCCCCTCCTCGCCCATCCCCCCCATTCCCACACGATCACACCTCCACCTCGTGCACTCACCCTCCGCAATCCTATGTCGTCCTCCCTCCTCCCTCCTCGTCATCCTCTCCTCTCCCTCAGTCCTCCCCTCCCTTCCCTCTATGTCGTCATCCCTCACCTCCCTCTCGGTAGTCCTCCCTCCCTACCCTTCTCGTCCATCCTCCCCTCCCTTCCGCGTACCTCCCTCCCTCCCTCTCCTCGTCCTCCCTCCCCTCCCTCTCCTCGTCCTCCCTCCCTCCCTCCTCCTCGTCCTCCCTCCCTCCCTCTCCTCGTCCTCCCTCCCTCCCTCTCCTCGTCCTCCCTCCCTCCCTCCCTCCCCCTCCTCGTGTCCTCCCTCCCCCTCCTCGTGTCCTCCCTCCCCCTCCTCGTGTCCTCCCTCCCCCTCCTCGTGTCCTCCCTCCCCCTCCTCGTGTCCTCCCTCCCCCTCCTCGTGTCCTCCCTCCCCCTCCTCGTGTCTCCTCCCTCCCCCTCCTCGTGTCCTCCCTCCCCCTGCTCGTGTCCTCCCTCCCCCCTGCTCGTCCTCCCTTCCCCCCTGCTCGTCCTTCCTTCCCCCTCCTCGTCCTTCCTCCCCTCCTCGTCCTTCCTCCCCTCCTCGTCCTTCCTCCCCTCCTCGTCCTTCCTCCCCTCCTCGTCCTTCCTCCCCCTCGTCCTCCCTCCCCCTTCTCGTCCTCCCTCCTCCTCCTCGTCCTCCCTCCTCCTCCTCGTCCTCCCTCCTCCTCCTCGTCCTCCCTCCTCCTCCTTGTCCTCCCTCGTCCTCCCTCCTCCTCCCTTGTCCTCCCTCCTCCTCCCCGTCCTCCCTCCTCCCCGTCCTCCCTCCTCCTCCTCGTCCTCCCTCCCTCCTCCTCGTCCTCCCCTCCTCCTCCTCGTCCTCCCTCCTCCCCTCCTCGTCCTCCATCCTCGTCTTCCCTCCTCCTCCTCCCTCGTCCTCCTCCTCCCTCGTCCTCCTCCTCCCTCGTCCTCCTCCTCCTCCCTCGTCCTCCTCCTCCCTCGTCCTCCTCCTCCTCCCTCGTCCTCCTCCTCCTCCCCTCGTCCTCCTCCTCCTCCTCCTCCCTCGTTCCTCCTCCCTCGTCCTCGTCCTCCTCCTCCCCTCGTCCTCCTCCTCCTCCTCCCTCGTCCTCCTCCTCCCTCCTCCCTCGTCCTCCTCCTCCTCCTCCTCCCTCGTCCTCCTCCTCCTCCTCCCCCTCGTCCTCCTCCTCCTCCCCCTCGTCCTCCTCCTCCTCCCTCGTCCTCCTCCTCCTCCCTCGTCCTCCTCCTCCTCCCCCTCGTCCTCCTCCTCCTCCCCCTCGTCCTCCTCCTTCCCCCTCGTCCTCCTCCTCCCCCTCGTCCTCCTCCTCGTCCTCTTCCTCCCCCCTCTTCCTCCTCCCTCTTCCTCCTCCCTCTTCCTCCTCTTTCTTCTTCCTCTTTTTCTTCATTCTTCTTCTCTTCCACTTCCTGCTCCTCTTCCTCCTACTCCTACTCTGAAAAGCAACAATACTAGCAAAGAAAAAGAAAAATTCATAGGCATAATAGCTCTGAAAAAATATTTTCTTTTGTGCACTTATGCGCCAGTGGCTGTAAATGCTTGTGAGTAAATGGAAGTCATAAGACTAGCAATAAAATGTTTTATCACATTCAGTTCCACTGGACAAGTCATCAATGGGGAATGTGTCGTCATAAGGTTACACAATTGACAATTTTCAAGGTCAAGAATCTTATACTTTTGTAGGAATTAATACAGTGCAACTTTTTTACTAGTCTGCCGCCGATCATGGAAAATTCTGCTCGGTCAATGGGTCCTCAATTGCCATAGAATGTTTTAGTGACTTCCCCTGCGGTTTACAAGGTCTCGCGCCATGAAAGGCATGCTTTCCAGAGTGAGACATTGAAAACCTCTTGTCCGCAGCGATCGCAAGAAAGCTCAGTGCACCATTCCCTAGTGAGTCATTGGCCAAGCAGAATTTTCTGCGATCGTGGCACGCTAATAAAATAGTCGCTCTGTACAACTACTTTCAAATACTAATAAATCCAGTAAATGAATAATACACAATAACAGTTCAGTAATTCTTTCATTTCACTACTTGAAATATAGTCTTACTCTCTTGTATAACTGACTGTATGATTTAAATTCGTGTTCATGATCTTGTTTTTTAATTCCTGGCCCAAATTGCATTAGTTTTTTTCATTTTTTCTTCTTTTATCTGTTCTCAGTTAAAATATTGTAAAATGGTACATCAAAAATTTATTGATTTATTCTTCATTGTTTAGGTTTGGGAAATTATTCCTCCTGGACCTCCCGTAATAGAGCACAATGAAGATGGAAGTGTTGCATCCACAGCTTCTTCCTTCACTCCAACATTTGGAAACCCTGTTGATTCAGGTTTAGAGCCTTCTTTTCCAAAAGTAGAAGGGTCAAGTGTTGCTGGTGACGATGGATCAGCATTGAATCCAGGAGAAGTTGTGTACAGGTGAGATTCGTAATATTATATCCTAGTTCAGTAAATAGTATTAAATTCATCAATGCTCTATCCACTTTCTTCTGTTCATTAACGTACATTTAGTCATGATCCTTTTGAAATGGGATTTCTGTGATGATAGAAGTTGAATTAAAGTTGTGCCCATATAGTCTACAGTGTCATAGTGGCCAAACCCCTCAAAATGGCATTTACCAGCCCTGACAAATGATGTACATGCATATTTTTCAAATTTCTTCCCATACTCTATTCCGCATCAATTGAAAACATTTTTAAGTCTGCTTATCTTAGGGAATGTTTGTGCAGTTCACATTGTTGTGGCTTCTCTCATACATTGATATGTTATACAGAAAATAGTTTCTTAGAAAGTTCATGATCTACGTGTGGCTCTCATTTTTGTAGACTTCATTGAACACCAATTAATTTGACCGTGAGACTCAGATGGACAGTGAAACACTCTATCGGGCGGGCAGTCATCGGTCGTTTTGGGTGGTCGGTAAGAGACACGTCAGGACCAGACTCACAAATGGATGTTAAATACGGACAGATCCAGACGACCTGCAGACAGTGGGACAGACGCGGACTCGTGACAAGCATACACTCATAGATCCACACATACGCAGGCACGCGGGCGCACATGTACACATGCTTGCACATGCATATGGTTCTATGCACTGAGAAATGTAGTAGAATGTACTAAATATGTTTAGTAAACGATTCGTATAGTAATGCAATTATTTGTGTAGTAAGATTCACTAAACATGATTGAGTTTCGTTTAGTTAATCAAACAATTTGTAATGGTAAGTGAATGAACAAAGAGTTGTCAGTGGTACTATTCTTAATTTGTAGATAAAATCATTTGGTGAGATCTACGTTTCATGTTGTCACACTTACTAAACACTGTCTAGTAAGCACTGTTTACTAAATACTGTTGAGTAAGCGCGCGTTCTCAGCAACCTGACCAATTGAAATGGTTATAGAACCCGTTTGAAGTGTAAGAATTCAACGCTGCATATAGTATTATAAGCTATATAAATGGCGGGTTTATTGCCACTTGAGAATCACTGAGAAGTATTTAAGATCACAGAACGACATTAGATGTTCGTTCCGAGAACATGAAATATTGTTTTTATTCCCGTCTAATCAAGAACCGTGATTCATACAGAAATATGATTGATCTCATAGCAAAATTTGGACTTCCCTTGTCATTTCATCCACTGGACATTTGTGCTTTTCTTCTATAATAAAAAAGTTTCTTGCTTTGTGAAAATTCAAGGACGTGAAAAGGTAGAAGTAATCACTTTCCTATCAATTATAATTAATTTCTGCGAAATTAAGCCATCAAACTAAATTACAAAATAGCCATCACATTCATAAAAGTTCTGGGAATAACGGGTAAAAAACCTCAGTGTTCTAAGACTATCATAGTTGAAGCGATCGTTGAGTAAACATGTTAATTATTTGCACGTGAAACAAAATGGACGAGCTGAATAACCCAGAGCCTTGTGCATTGGCAACACAGCTAATGGTAGAAAGAGAGAGTCTTATGTAAAATTGTATTGGATAGAAAGAGAGGGCAATATTCCATAAAGCTCATTACTACAATCAAATATTTGAATGCACAATAGTCGTGCATTTTCTGTGTTCTTGAAGATGGTAATAGCCTGCTCGAATGGAAGTAAGAATAATTTGGATGTTTGAAAAAATTGCAAACCTGATGCTAAATACTCACACTTGCTGATAATTCATATAATATCCCTCAGATTGCTGCATGAAGAAATCTTTCTGTAGAAATTTTTGGGGTTTTGAGACTTGTAATGTAAGTCATTGTGACTTAATTGTAAGGCCACTGTGAGTGTTCAAATTTGTGCATGTTTGTTAAGGTGTAAATTTTTATATATTACATATGACACCAAAATGTCCTTTTTTGTGACTTATCAGCAAAAAATTGCATCAACAATGTTTGATCAAAATCTGTTTCAGTTTGATAAAAAATTTAAAGATTATTTACAAATGACAACACATCTGTTTTTATCAATATACATTTGCAACCTGTGTGGGAGGAGTTTGGGGAAGCAAAGTAAAGAAATGATGACACAGATTTAACTATTGAATAAGAAAAAATAAACTCAAAATGCTAAGAAACGTCACCACTTGTACTCTTATTTATCATAAATAGGTTCTGGAATTCAAAAAAATGTTTTGTAGTGGACTAATTAAACAAGAAGGAGGATGAAGAGGAGGGTGTTGAATAATATTTTATATTGTATTTACAAAATGTATAAAATGCATTAAATGAAATGCAAATAGTACATTACAAGGATGATATACTTTGAATAGAGATTGATTTAACATAATATTAATAATAATAATAATAATAATAATAATAATAATAATAATAATAATAATTTAAAATAAATAAATTGTAAGTAATGTTTTGCCAAAGAGGAAACATTTTGGTGTACAACAATGTGCGAGGTGTTCCATCTCTCACATTTTGGTTTGCAGCTCTGGCCCACAAATTCAGAACAATCCCAACAGTTACAGTGGAAACGTTGCTGTGTCTGCTGTGCCAAACATGGTCAAGAGTGATGTCCCATCTACTTCCAGTAATGTCTGCAAAGTGAGTAAATTATTAGTTGCTCTTTGGAAAACCTAAAAAGAAACATCTTTGTTTGTGACAATTGTTATGTTAGGTAATGTAATGTAATGTGTCTTTATGTGAGGCGTGCTGTTATTCAACAACAAAATCCTGCTTCTTTCTAAATTTCTTGTTAATACCTGCGTACGTTTCCTTTTCTGAATGTAAATACTTTCTTTTTATTATTATCATCTTCATTTGTGTGTCTCGTACTGTTTTGAGAGCACCGAAGTTTGTGCACTTTCATTACTGCTGTATGTTGAAATAAGGGACTGAAGATTCCAGTGCTAGATCTTATAATGAAGTTCTGAACAGCAGTTCCAAATTACCATTTATCCATTTATTAGTATCTTATTTTGGCATAATCTTTTTAATTTTATTTTTCTAATATTGTATCTTCAGGTAAAACCCCAACAACAAGCAGTAATGTCTGCCGGCCCATCACCTATTGGACATCCTGGTCCTTTATCTCCACCACCTTTCAATTCATCCAACACCCAGCAAGGACATATTAACTATCAGGTATGCAAACATTATTAAAGAATTCTTTTTATATGATAACCCAAGGTTTGTGGTCATTTGCATCTTTAAAGTTTCATGTTGTTTTTGGAATTTCTTTTGCAAATATATATTAAGTTCGGGCTTAAGTTAAGTTTATGCTTTCCACCATTTGGTTTTTATTTTTTCTGTATGTGTATGGCCACATAAGATTGTTTTTGTGACACGCTCTTTCAACTTAATGGTGGATGAGAAAACAACGAAGGTGATACGGGAAACTGAAATCAACTAAACTATTGTTTTATTTTTATCATCCAAGTATTTTCTGTGTAGTTTAAATAAACATAAACTTTATTTCATTGCATAATAAAAGAAAGTAATGTGCACCAATGAATCAAAACACAAAGTTAAAGTTTACTTAATTCGTATCTAATTAAAATTTATATTAATTACATTATATCAATGTACAGCATTATATAGATATTTATACTTTATCTTCTTTTGTAGTTTCTTTTTCGAAATTAAAAAAAATTTGAAGGAAATTGTATATTTTTTCAAAACCTTTTAAAAGCTCTATTGTGCCATTAACTTCATAAAGCTATTTTTGATTTTTCCTGATAGTTTGTGACATGAATTTAAAAATCTTGCTGGAAATGTTTTGCACAGTAATCAGAAATGAAAAGCAAGAAATTAATTTGGTTTCTGGCTGTGCTTTCCTTCTAATTTGTTGCTCTGATACAATTTGGAAAACACTGCTGTACAGTAACTACAAAAGTTGTGTAATGTGGTTATCACTAGCACTGGTGATCATTGAGAGTAATTGAAAGTCCAATATTTGGAAATGAAACAAAAATTCACTGGGTTTATGAAAAGAGAGTTTCTTTTTGGCATTGCTCATTCATCATTCTTTTCAGTGTTTTAGAAGTAAAGTGCTCCAGCAGTAAGATTATTTGTTCTTACAATCATAATTTACATTTTACTCGTGTATTTTTCTATGTCAGTCCAACATAGTCTAATTATCATTATTGTAAAAGGAGTAATTGCAGGCCTTCAATATTTTTCTCATGAAAAAATTACACTGAAATAATGGGAGTAGGTAGCATTCCACTAAATTCAGTTATATAACTGAAGATGTAAATCTTTTATTTTTGCTGCGTATGTTTCTATAGATTGCTTTCTAAAAGCAAACGCTGCTAATTAATACATTAATCTAATCTTGTGAATAGAAGAATATTATATCTGTTGAGTTGGAGGTTCAGTTAATGGTTATTTTTTAAATTCTTTTTTCTTTCTTTTTTTAAAGTTTTTTATTTATTAATTTTTCTTCTTCTTTTTCTAGAAGTTGCCAGTTGACATAATTGAGTATAGAGTTTTTTTTTGAGTACTGACATAGTTGAGTATTAACATAATTTATTTTTGCAGCCTACTCTTGGTGGTACTGCTGCTCCATTTGGTAGTATTTCAGCAATTCCCTCCCCTCCAACTGTGCTGTCTTATTCTTCTCAGCAAATTCCTAGCCAAGGAGGTTTATATGGAGCTTTCCAATTAGATGGTACTCAGGTCTGTAAAAATAACTTTTTATTATCATTATTATTATTGTTGTTGTTGTTGTTGTTGTTGTTGTAGAAGTAGTAGTAGTAGTAGTAGTAGTAGTTGTTGTAGTTCTAATAATACTGTTGTGTTAAGTAATTTTCAAAATGCTAATGAATTAATTATCTCATAACAGGTCCGGAGTGGCCAAGCACTATCACAGTTCTCAGGATTTCCACCATATGGTTTAAACCAAGGCCTTGCTGGGCAGACATCTGCATTCAATCAACAATCCATGTATCTTCCAACCGCACCTCATCCTCCACCAAGTGCTGCGCCTGATATATATCCATCATCATTATCACAATATAGAATTCCTGTAAGTTCATGAAACTATTAGAAAATATAAATTATGATTCTGAGGCAACTCACTTTTACCTACTCTCTTGTACAGGCTGCTCAGGGTCCATTTGGTCAATCACAACAACTTAGCAGTAATCCTAGCACTGTTTTAATTTCTTCCACATCTAATTCATTGATGTCTGCAAGCGTGAAGCCTTCATCACAACAAATTGGTGCTATTGGAACGAAGGGTGGAGGACCTTACCAGCAAAGTGGTTTGCCATCACAGCCATCTCAGGTCAGTGGTTTCTTTGTGTAAGTTTAATGTGTGTATTGTGGTGAAAACATATACAGTGGTGAATAGCTAAAGGGGATCAAAACACAAAAAAAAAAGTTCATAATCAACCATCTTGGACACAATTTCCTTCTTTATTTCGTTGTCAAGTTATGGTGGCCTCTTGGAAAGCCTAAGCCATTGCTGGGAAGTTCCTGCTTCCTCATCTATGCCATGTTCTGTCAACTGCTGCTACTGAAATATTGCTGCTGTAATCTGGAGCTGTGGTCAATTGACTGCTAGGTTTTTATTCATTCTTTTGACTGCATTTCAGTAACAATATGTCTGGTGTATCCAAAAAATAACTTGAAAATGCAGGTGGAAAAAAATTATTATTCATGACTTTACTCAGAGTGAAAGTTTTCCCAATGGACACAGTTTTGCAAAAGAAAGGACTCCTGACTATTTAGCCACCATAGTGTGTTTAACATTTTTTTACCTCTGATTATGACAAATTAGATTTGCCAAAATTCTTCTTTATTCCAGTCTGGGGTCAGTCCAAATCTGAATCCAGAGCAGTATTAACTGTGGGAACTCCTAGTGGTGCACAGAAATTGAGAAAAACATACTGTGAGAAGATAGGTAGTGGAAAGTGACATTTCTTATCATTGACACTAATATGGGTCCCTCTCTGCTGTAGACGATGGGAATATCTGTTAGTGATAAATCAAACTCTCAACCCATTAATTAAATTTTTAGAGAGAACTCAACCCATTAATTAGATTTTTGCAGAGAATGTTATACAGCGTCAACTAAAACTTTTAATAGAAGTAGTTTTCTGCAACTTACGACTGATAGGGAAAGCAATTGGACAAATCAGTTTTGCTCTCAGTTCCACTTCCTGTATAAACAGTGATAAATCTGGAAACAAAAATTCAAAGAAGTGTCAAGGACATCCATAGTTCAGTTATTTCAAATATCCAGGCAATATGCTTCATCAGTAAACAATGTGAAGATACGCACAAAAGGATTTCTGTTTGCTGTCATAATATGAAAGAAAAGCCAAGAGCTCTCTGGAATTCACAAAAATGGCTGGGAAAACTTCCAATGTGGAATGTAATGATTGCTGATGTAGTGCCTAGTTCAGTTTTGTGGGTTGATTGCTTTTTGTGTCATCTGGAAATTATGCATATTTCCTAGAACCTTTTTTTAAAGTAACACAGGATTCTTTAGACCCATCATTTAAAATGCTGGGTAAGTACTTCAACCAAAAATTAGAAATACCTGTACCGTACTTTTGCAGTTACCGTATTGATACCATACATGGTTTTGTAGATGTCCTTCGAACTTGCCCCTCACTTTTGTATTAGGCTTAAAAGACATTGTGATATCAATGAAGCACAGCCTCACAAACCATCAAGACAGAAACCAAACTATAAAGTGAAAAAAAGACTTATTCCAAAAAAAGACATGCCAATAGCTGCAGTTGCAGCAGGTGAAGGCAGCAACACAGCAGCAGTGAACACAGCAATATCGACCTATGGTCACGATTGCTGTAGCATGGCAATGGAACATCACCACGCAATATGTGCTGACAAGGATATCTCTTCGTCCATGAAATGCAAGGATCCCTTTTTTTGTGCCAATTATCTACTGTAGTTTAGATCTTCATATAGCATAAACTGGAAAACTCAATTTTGTGTTTCGAACCCCTTTAACAAGAGGAGATATTTTTTCAAACAAGACATAAGTGAAATTTAGGGCCTCCATTTAGTTGCTCAAACAAAACACAGAAACTCAAAAACCAAAAATTTTAAATTGTTAAATGTGCATGTTCAAGAATGTTATGCACCACTCTTATTTCTCTTGTTGACAGCAACCAAATGTGGATTGAAGCTTCAAAATACTAATTGTGGTTACCAAACAATATTCAAATGAATAAATATTAATGACAATTCCGTGAAGTATTGTCCTTTGTGACGTAATTGTATATCAAATCCATGCTTAAGCAGCTTCTGCATGCTTCTAGTTCTTAATTGGATGCATGGCAACACATTGCACAGAAGCCTTGAAGGTATGCCGTCAAGAAATTAAAGTTCCTCGCAGATCCACATTGCCAATTTAATTTCCATTTACTTGAGATACCATTCGAGAACATCACTGACAAAAGTAGAAAAAGTTCCCTCATATTTCATGATCTCCACTAAACAGTGGCATAGCGCGGCAAAATCATAGTGATAGGCAGCAGCATCGAAGACATTTTTTTCTAAGTGGTGAATAAGAAATGTGTTAAAAAATAAATAAATAAATAAACAAACATTACACAACTGTACTTTAAGCACAGGGATAAGTTGTAGTGTTCTGAAATCCTCCTGAGTGAGAAGGATCTGTTCAGCCCAGTGGTGGACCCAGGTTTGTGCCCACAAGGAGAGCCGTTACTTGTTTTTCTGCTCTAGTGTTCCCTTCACTGTGATATGTAATAAGAAATTTTCAGTAGTACCCTAATTTAATGTGACCGAGATTGAGCGTTATTTTTCAAAGTCCCCATGATACGTATATACAATTAATGCAGTTATATTTTCGATTTAACGCTATTAGCTTTGACATACGACCCCAATATACATTTTAGACTATATTTCCAATAGATATTGAAGATATTACTGCATTTTAATTTATTGAGCAGGTAGCGTGTACTTACTTTCCTCTTTCACTATACCACTGCTCTTATAAATTGTGTTATGAGATAACATTGTTTTAGATGCTAGGAGCATCAGATTCATTTATGCTATGAAGTGGATTGGTGGATACTGCAATAATGAAGTACAGAAATATGGTGTGTTCAGTCTTTGAGCAATTTGTTTGACATTGATGCCAAACCGAATTGGAAGCCATGGTCGGTGATTAACATGGAGAAATGATTCACATTTATTTCACAATTGTTGTCTAACTTGTGCTTGAGTTTTGCTACCTAATGTTATCATTCTACAAACTGAAGAATGTTAATATGATAAGTGTATATATGCACTAGAATGCAAGAAATGACCTAGAAATGTTTATATCCACAAATCTGTGAATAAAATTTAGTCTATTACGAGTTTAATTAAAAGCATGATGAAAGTAAACAACATGGGTTCTTCGAAATCCAGTATTTACAGCCCCTCCATTTACATTTACTTGATGGATTAATTCACAAGTGTAAACACTGCTTTTCAAACTATTTGTAACAATTCTTACAATGTTCATTTCAGCGTAAATCTTCAAAAAATGTAAACACCTTATTTTCCATCTATGTGCACTGAACTGACTGTTTAAAGCATTTACACTTGAACTCATAAGGGTCAATTTATTTCTCTTTCCCCCTCTTCAATTCTCTCTCTCTCTCCAATTCTCTCTCCCTCTTCAATTCTCACTCTCTCTCCAATTCTCTCTCCCTCTTCAATTCTCTCTCTCCCTCTTCAATTCTCTCTCTCCCTCTTCAATTCTCTCTCTCCCTCTTCAATTCTCTCTCCCCCTCTTCAATTCTCTCTCCCCCTCTTCAATTCTCTCTCTCCCTCTTCAATTCTCTCTCTCCCTCTTCAATTCTCTCTCCCTCTTCAATTCTCTCTCCCTCTTCAATTCTCTCTCTCCCTCTTCAATTCTCTCTCTCCCTCTTCAATTCTCTCTCTCCCTCTTCAATTCTCTCTCTCCCTCTTCAATTCTCTCTCTCCCTCTTCAATTCTCTCTCTCCCTCTTCAATTCTCTCTCTCCCTCTTCAATTCTCTCTCTCCCTCTTCAATTCTCTCTCTCCCTCTTCAATTCTCTCTCTCCCTCTTCAATTCTCTCTCTCCCTCTTCAATTCTCTCTCTCCCTCTTCAATTCTCTCTCTCCCTCTTCAATTCTCTCTCTCCCTCTTCAATTCTCTCTCTCCCTCTTCAATTCTCTCTCTCCCTCTTCAATTCTCTCTCTCCCTCTTCAATTCTCTCTCTCCCTCTTCAATTCTCTCTCTCCTCTTCAATTCTCTCTCTCCCTCTTCAATTCTCTCTCTCCCTCTTCAATTCTCTCTCTCCCTCTTCAATTCTCTCTCTCCCTCTTCAAGTCTCTCTCTCCCTCCCTCTTCAATTCTCTCTCTCCTCCCTCTTCAATTGTCTCTCTCCCTCCCTCTTCAATTCTCTCTCTCCCTCCCTCTTCAATTGTCTCTCTCCCTCCCTCTTCAATTTTCTCTCTCCCTCCCTCTTCAATTTTCTCTCTCCCTCCCTCTTCAATTTTCTCTCTCCCTCCCTCTTCAATTTTCTCTCTCCCTCCCTCTTCATTTTCTCTCTCCCTCCCTCTTCAATTTTTCTCTCTCCCTCCCTCTTCAATTTTCTCTCTCCCTCCCTCTTCAATTCTCTCTCTCCCTCCCTCTTCAATTCCCTCCCTCCCTCCCTCTTCAATTCCCTCCCTCCCTCTTCACTCCTCTCTCTCCCTCCCTCCCTCTTCACTCCTCTCTCTCCCTCCCTCCCTCCCCTCTTCACTCCTCTCTCTCCCTCCCTCCCTCTTCACTCCCCTCTCTCTCCCTCCCTCTCTCTTCACTCCTCTCTCTCCCTCTCTCTTCACTCCCCTCTCTCTCCCTCCCTCTTCACTCCCCTCTCTCTCCCTCCCTCTTCACTCCCCTCTCTCCCTCCTTCTTCACTCCCCTCTCTCCCTCCCTCTTCACTCCCCCCTCTCTCCCTTCCTCTTCACTCCCCTCCCACCTCCTCTTCACTCCCCTCCCCCCTTCCCGCTTCACTCCCCTCTCCCCCTCCCTCTTCACTCCCCTCTCTCCCCCTGCCTCTTCACTCCCCTCTCATCCCCCCTCCCTCTTCACTCCCCTCTCTCTCCCTCCCTCTTCACTCCCCTCTCTCTCCCTCTCCACTCCTCTCTCCCCCTTCCTCCCTGTTTCTCTCTCCCTCCCTCCTCCCCGTTTCTCTCTCCCTCCCTCCTCCCCGTTTCTCTCTCCCTCCCTCCTCCCCGTTTTCTCTCTCTCTCTCCCTCACTCCTCTGGTTCTTTTTCCTCTCCTCTTTGTTTCTCTTTCCTCGACTTCCTGCTCCTCCTTCCCTATCCCTCCTGTTTCTCTCTCCTCTCCTTTCTCTTCTACCCCCCTCTCTCCTTCCACACATTTCCAATTTCTCTGTCACTGATGTCTCTTTCCTTTGTTTTCCTCTCTTCTGCTCACATCTTCGACCTCTTCTACCATCTTCCTCCTTAACCCCCTATACCTTCAAGAATTAATATACATATGAAGGAATCAAATAAATTAGAAAAAAATAATGCAAAATGAATATCTGTGCAGACTTCAAAATCACATCCTGACTCATACATCCAAACAGACTGAAGAGCACCTCTACTTCCTGCTAATATTTTAGGGAGAATAATTGTTGTTGATATTGCTATTGTTCTTATTTTTAATTTATTCTGCATTTGCAACTAGAACTGAACTTTAAGTTAAGCATTTTTTAATTTTACTTTTCAATATTAGTTTAGTGTACTGGAAACTGATACCATATTGTGCATTCAATAAGTCAATTTTTGGTTCGTAAGGTTTGAGTTACAAAGGTTCCACTGCAACATCTTGAGATGCTGCTTATGTTTATTTTTGTATTTAGTGTAGGAATAAAAATGAATTGTAAGGTCCTATTGTCCATTGCTGAAACTTCTGCTTTCTCTTTTCAGTTACTGGTTGAATAGTATTTTAAGTTTTGTGTTTCCATGAGGGATTGTATTATTGTAAAAAACTAGTTAAATGACTTGTTAGTGCTATAAAAAAATCGTGTCATTGTTGTTAATGAAAAGTTTTTTAAAAGATTTTAAGATGTCTCCCACTAATACAATTATGCAAATTAATGACCTGAGCTGATCAAATATTTACCGTTTTCAAGTAGAAACAGGCCAATAGCAAAAACATTCAGCCTTTAAGGGGCACCTATCCAAAACTATTTGGATATTTCGATACCAACAAATCTTTTAGTTTTGTCACCTTGCTTTTGGTAAAACCATATTACTTTCATTTTGCACTTTGTTTCTTTAAATATTTTGTATTGTATTAAATTATTTTTTTCAGCTATATATACAGTACGATCCAAGTTACTTATCTGGGTCCCAGATGGTTCAGCGCCCTGGTCCTGTACAAAGCAATGTTGTGCCGACAATTCCACACTCGTCATCATTTTACTCAGGATCAGCTGGTATGATTAATTGAATATTGCTAATTAATGTAATGTTAGAATGTGGAAAATATATTCAATTATGCTTTCTTTGTGAGTCTTATGTTCAAAGTATTTTATATTTTGAAAATAATGCTATTAAGAGGTTGAGTTTCTTATGAAAAAACCTTGTTTTATGAACATCTCAAATTATCTTTCTAATTAATAACTGTTATGCGGAGTTTTGGGTGGGGAAACTTATTTTTGAGATTTGGTATGATTTCAAAGTATGAAATATCTACGGAGGGTGAAAATACTGCGTATAATGAATGTTGACCAAATGCTTAAATTACTTACCAATTTGTTGAAACTATTTTGATATCACTATCAAAGACATTTTCATTAACAGAGTTACAATATTGGCTAAAATTGTTATAGTTAAAGCTATATTTTGAAATTCCTAATAATCTATTTAATGTTCAGTGATTTCCTCAATATATTCAAAAAAAATTCATAAAAATAATTTTCAAAACAAAAAGCAATAAGCTACAAATCATAATTTTGAAAACTGAATTTGAGGTATTGTTTTTGAAATGGATATGATAATAACATTGCTGATTCTTTTTAAATAACCATATGGTCATCATACTTGTATTTACATACTAGTTCATTGAAAAGCTTTTATTCATGTGCCCTGGTATGTTTAATCCTGTTAAAAAGTCACATCTGTTGAATACAGTAAGTACAAACTAATTTCTATGTGGACAAAATCTCTTGATTTGTTGTTTACTTGTCATACTAGTTTGTCTTTAAATTAATGTACAGACATTTGACTAAGAATATTTCCTACTCTATGAATATTTCCAATCTGTAGTAATCTCAGTGCATCAGATTGAATATTCAAGATTCTGATCTAGAGGGGGGGGGAATCCAAAGAAAAGAGAAAAAAAAGAGAGAGAGAGAAGAAAAATTGAAGTTGCCCAAATAAAATATCTGAGATCAATTTTAACACTTTTGATCCTTAGGACCTATCTAATACGTCATCTTCATATTACTGCTATATCTTAAGGACGTATGTCATACATTCTTCTATGTTTATCGTCTTTGTCAGGTTATAAACATTTCTCAGACGTTTGTAGGCACCTAGAATATAATGTCATTAAGATGGTCACAGTACAAATGTCAATGTGTGCTTCTACTTTTTGCAAGTATTTGCAATTACTTGTAGGCAGTGTTGATTATGTTCAGAATGTCTTTCTTTGTAAATAGTGTTCATGGTGTTAGCAAAATATTAAGATGTTTAGAAGACATACAGATGTCAAATTCACATTGACTCTCAACATTAGAAATTCAAGAGTTTTGGAATAATGAATCAGAACTGGATTCTTCTGATGAGGACAACGTTTTATTTTCAGGCTGTTGTGTAGTTTGAGCAATGAAAATTGTATTGAATAATAATGATACAAATAATTCCATTGGTGAATCTTCTCAAATTCAAGAGTTTTCATTTCTTTTAGAATGCTGTGAATTTGATAAACAATTTGAATTACCAGTATTTGAGAAAACCAGTGAAATAAAATTTCCTGCAAATGAAGACTCAAGTGAACTAGACTTATTTTTCATCATTCTTTTTTACCACAGTATATTTCAAAAAATAAAATAAGTAGATATACAAATGGAACTATTTCCAAACTTCAACAAACTATAATTATAGTGCACCAATATCGTTACTTATTTAGTTGAAGTTTACTGAGTTTCCGCCCACATTTTGTAACATTCTTACTTTCTGCATAAATATAAAATGGGTGTGTTTCTTTGAATTCCATTCTCACCATTATCTTATAACCAAATGATCATAAAAACATACAGACTTAAAGACAAAAGACCACAAGATTTTATCAATTTCAAACTGAGGTGTATGATAGTTAATGTTTTATAACATTTTGAATAATAGCTATATTGTCCTGGACACAGGAGGTAACCATGTGACATATCCCCCAGGATCGAATGTGTTAAGTTTCAAGGAGAGATAAGATAAGAAATAAAAAAAACACTTAGTTAAAAATATTATATTAGTAAATTGAAAATCGCCAAAAGAAATGGCAAGTACGTATCAAAAGAATGGAGATAGAACATTTCCCAAGTTAAGTCGTCAAATACAAACCAAGAGGAAGAAGAGAACCCTGACAGACCAAGAATGCACTGGGAAGATTAAGAACACCTCGGAAGCAACTGAGGAGATATATAAACCAAAGGAACAGGCCAACTTCCTTATCTTAAATACTCGTGATGAAAAATAGTGTTTTTTTGAAAAGCTGTAACCCGTTTAGAAGAAGTGTTTTCTACAAAAGTTGTAGGAAGTTTTATCCTCTTTGAAATTGATTTCAATGTTTTTCTACAAGACTTCAGATTAAAGAGCTATAGAGAAAAACTGGAAAAAATGTCAAAAAAATCCATTTTGCGGACCTCCCAGTCTTAGCACAGGGTCTGGAAGTTTGAAAACATGGGCATTTAATTAGTTTAGGTACATACAACATACTGAAAGAAAAGGTTTTAATGTTAAATGCCAACTGGACCAAAAACACTCCAGAACTGATTCAACTCTCGCTGAGAACAAAAATCTTGGGTACTAGTGATAACTTGTTCCTATTGGCTTCCAAACCAAACAGGAGTATCTTTTACTACTGTAGTTTCTTCCCCATACATTGCAGTTCATGTCAGAGCTGCAATAATATCCTTTTGTCACCTACATTTCGTATATTTTAACTGTCCATTTCTGCAACTAACTCAGTTTTCACCAAAATGTCACTTGAACCCATTGGATTCTCACCCCCATGCCTACCAGTTACCTCCAACCAATACAAAATGTAATGGAGCTTGAACTAGATAAGTGAATAATAAGTGAATAGGGAATTACTGCTCGGTCCTGCAACGAACAAATTTCAGATGAAAAATATAAATGTTTACAGATTATGATGTGGAGCATAGATTATTGCTCATATTACAATAGCACCTAATTTGGAAACAACGTATCATAGGCTTTTAAACCAGCTTTTGCATGTCCTTAAAGACAGTCTATTCTTGGGGACATGTGATGCCAGTTCAGACTTGTTTCTTTAGCAATATTCAACAAAATGAGACCTTTTAAAATGTTAATTACGTTTAGATTTAGATTTAGCTCATCTGGAGACCCTGCTCAGAAGCACAGATGATCTGGAATAAGCAGTAACTCGAAATCTTTGTAAAATTAAATTGAAGGAATAGAGAGAGAAACAATATTCCATGATAAAATGGTAACTGTTTGACAATCTTATATTGGCTGTTGTCTAGGAAGTAATAGTTAAAAATTCTAAAAGGGAAGTTTTGTATTTACATCAGAACACTGACAGCAGTCCTCTTCAGAGAACCTAAATGGTTGCTCAGAATAGAAAACTCATAGAATTCATTAGACATTTTTACAGAGTGACTTGCTATGCTTATTGCTTAGTTGGCTTAGTGTGGTTTAAATATAACCATAACCAGTGCATGATTTATAAAATTTGAGGTTCCCGAACGCACTCCAAATTAATTATGAATTTCTTGGAAATAGTTATTTATTATATAATTTAATAATTATTCTCAAGGTACTGGAACACCGTTCCATCGCGTTCTGCCAGAAATCAAGCTCTGACAATAATTTAATATTTATTTTGTTTGATGTTTCTGGATCAAGATTACACGAATTTGTGAGATTTGTTTGTGCGTTATAATGCAAACATAATTCTAAGCCAGAATTCTAGAGAATGCTGCAATCTGTACTAAGTGAAAGAAATAGCAAAACCGAATTACATGAATTACAAAATTCAGCCAGTCTCTAGGGAAAACAACCTTGGGAGAAGAAAAACTTAACTTGAAGTGATCCTGACTTCCACCAGCAAATGGTAAGTGGTTTCCCCCCACTTCCTGTTGGTAAATTGCTTCGGCCTGCTTATGTTAGCTCTGCTTTGCTTTCTTAGCATACTGGTTTTTGTGCAAGTATGCTATCACCAATAAAATTCATTCACGAATCTTTGCCTTTTGTGGAATTTTGTAATAAAGTATACATCTTTATTCAGTCAACATGTTGAATTCAAGACCAAATTACATTATGTAAAATTCAAGAAATCTTGAATTTCTTCTTATAACTGCCAATTATGTACTAAATAAATAAAAAGAACTGAAGCCGTCAAATTTAGGAGACACGTGATTTTCTTCCTTGCTTGAGTCCCTAATTGGGATTTGTTTAGGTTCCTTTTTCTTTGCACTCTTTTATTGTCTTCTCTTGATTTTGAGATTATCTCAAGAGAGATGGTCCTAATGAAATGGGCTGAGTTGTTCGTATGGATCAAAATATTGCTGCCTATAGAATTCATATTCGGAATAAAAAATGGTACTGGGCTCTGATTAACTTATTATTGAACGTCACAGTTAATAACGATTAGCAAGTGTACAGAATGTCGCCTAAAGAGAAGGGAAATGATATTGATTTACTTGCAGATCGTGCAGACATACCTCGCAAAATACATTGAAATTCGCCCTCGGCAAGGAAGAACTCCACAGTCGTGCAAGAAGAAGGTGCCAATGGATGTGTGTTTGGATAGGTTAAACCACTATCTTATTAAAAATGAAACACAGATACGGAGTGCAAATTGTCACGAAAATATATTTAAAAAATGCATGAAGTGCAATGTTGGATGTCGTGTGAATTGCTTCCAAAAGTTCCATACAGAATAAAATATTGGGGAAAAAAACTTGGGCATTAATGGGTTAATGTTTCACAGTTCTTTATGTAAGATTTAGATTATAATTGGTTCAAAAATGGCATCTCTCACTGGGTTGGGCAATTCAGCGGTTTTATAAAAGTTCTCAGTACATTTTCAACTTATCTTTGCTTTAGAAAACTGTGTGTAACATGGAACCTACAAGTTTTAAATGTTCACAAGTATATGAAGTTATGAAAATGTATGTATGTATTTTGGGCTTAGTAATAAAGATGTTATTTAAAGTTGATTGATGAACAGAAACCCTGCAATCTGACACAGTTGCTAACCGATGAATGCTATGACTTTCAATTCTAACTGCTCAAACCTGCTCATAACAACAAAACCAACAACACTGAGATTTTGATGGAAAATTCATTTTGAAGGTCCCTGCTTTTGGAAAAGTTAAATTTTCTTTTAATATGTTTGTTTGTGAAAAACACTAATACCTAAACCACAGAATTTTTTATACAATATTTTCCGATTAATCGGACAGATGCCACTATCCCTCAGTCTGCCCGCCAGGCAGTCAGTCAGTGTGTCCGCCAGGCAGTCAGTCCGTTCGCCAGCCAGTCAGTCCGTTCGCCAGCCAGTCAGTCCGTTCGCCAGCCAGTCAGTCCGTTCGCCAGCCAGTCAGTCCGTTCGCCAGCCAGTCAGTCCGTTCGCCAGCCAGCCAGTCAGTCCGTTCGCCAGCCAGCCAGTCAGTCCGTTCGCCAGCCAGCCAGTCAGTCAGTCCGTTCGCCAGCCAGCCAGTCAGTCAGTCCGTTCGCCAGCCAGCCAGTCAGTCAGTCCGTTCGCCAGCCAGCCAGTCAGTCCGTTCGCCAGCCAGCCAGTCAGTCAGTCCGTTCGCCAGCCAGCCAGTCAGTCAGTCCGTTCGCCAGCCAGTCAGTCAGTCCGTTCGCCAGCCAGCCAGTCAGTCAGTCCGTTCGCCAGCCAGCCAGTCAGTCAGTCCGTTCGCCAGCCAGCCAGTCAGTCAGTCCGTTCGCCAGCCAGTCAGTCAGTCCGTTCGCCAGCCAGCCAGTCAGTCCGTTCGCCAGCCAGCCAGTCAGTCCGTTCGCCAGCCAGTCAGTCCGTTCGCCAGCCAGCCAGTCAGTCCGTTCGCCAGCCAGCCAGTCAGTCCGTTCGCCAGCCAGCCAGTCAGTCCGTTCGCCAGCCAGCCAGTCAGTCCGTTCGCCAGCCAGCCAGTCAGTCCGTTCGCCAGCCAGCCAGTCAGTCCGTTCGCCAGCCAGCCAGTCAGTCCGTTCGCCAGCCAGCCAGCCAGTCAGTCCGTTCGCCAGCCAGCCAGTCAGTCAGTCCGTTCGCCAGCCAGCCAGTCAGTCAGTCCGTTCGCCAGCCAGCCAGCCAGTCAGTCCGTTCGCCAGCCAGCCAGTCAGTCAGTCAGTCCGTTCGCCAGCCAGCCAGTCAGTCAGTCCGTTCGCCAGCCAGCCAGTCAGTCAGTCAGTCCGTTCGCCAGCCAGCCAGTCAGTCAGTCAGTCCGTTCGCCAGCCAGTCAGTCAGTCCGTTCGCCAGCCAGTCAGTCAGTCCGTTCGCCAGCCAGCCAGTCAGTCAGTCCGTTCGCCAGCCAGCCAGTCAGTCAGTCCGTTCGCCAGCCAGCCAGTCAGTCAGTCCGTTCGCCAGCCAGCCAGCCAGTCAGTCAGTCCGTTCGCCAGCCAGCCAGCCAGTCAGTCAGTCCGTTCGCCAGCCAGTCAGTCAGTCAGTCCGTTCGCCAGCCAGCCAGTCAGTCAGTCCGTTCGCCAGCCAGCCAGTCAGTCAGTCCGTTCGCCAGCCAGCCAGTCAGTCAGTCCGTTCGCCAGCCAGCCAGTCAGTCAGTCCGTTCGCCAGCCAGCCAGTCAGTCAGTCCGTTCGCCAGCCAGTCAGTCAGTCCGTTCGCCAGCCAGTCAGTCAGTCCGTTCGCCAGCCAGCCAGTCAGTCAGTCCGTTCGCCAGCCAGCCAGTCAGTCAGTCCGTTCGCCAGCCAGCCAGTCAGTCAGTCCGTTCGCCAGCCAGCCAGTCAGTCAGTCCGTTCGCCAGCCAGCCAGTCAGTCAGTCCGTTCGCCAGCCAGTCAGTCAGTCAGTCCGTTCGCCAGCCAGTCAGTCCGTTCGCCAGCCAGCCAGTCAGTCCGTTCTCCAGCCAGCCAGTCAGTCCGTTCTCCAGCCAGCCAGTCAGTCCGTTCGCCAGCCAGTCAGTCAGTCCGTTCGCCAGCCAGTCAGTTCGCCAGCCAGCCAGCCAGTCGGTCCGTTCGCCAGCCAGCCAGTCAGTCGGTCCGTTCGCCAGCCAGCCAGTCAGTCGGTCCGTTCGCCAGCCAGCCAGTCAGTCGGTCCGTTCGCCAGCCAGCCAGTCAGTCAGTCGGTCCGTTCGCCAGCCAGCCAGTCAGTCAGTCGGTCCGTTCGCCAGCCAGCCAGTCAGTCAGTCGGTCCGTTCGCCAGCCAGCCAGTCAGTCAGTCGGTCCGTTCGCCAGCCAGCCAGTCAGTCAGTCGGTCCGTTCGCCAGCCAGCCAGTCAGTCAGTCGGTCCGTTCGCCAGCCAGCCAGTCAGTCAGTCGGTCCGTTCGCCAGCCAGCCAGTCAGTCAGTCGGTCCGTTCGCCAGCCAGCCAGTCAGTCGGTCCGTTCGCCAGCCAGCCAGTCAGTCAGTCGGTCCGTTCGCCAGCCAGCCAGTCAGTCAGTCGGTCCGTTCGCCAGCCAGCCAGTCAGTCAGTCGGTCCGTTCGCCAGCCAGCCAGTCAGTCAGTCGGTCCGTTCGCCAGCCAGCCAGTCAGTCAGTCGGTCCGTTCGCCAGCCAGCCAGTCAGTCAGTCGGTCCGTTCGCCAGCCAGCCAGTCAGTCAGTCGGTCCGTTCGCCAGCCAGCCAGTCAGTCAGTCGGTCCGTTCGCCAGCCAGCCAGTCAGTCAGTCGGTCCGTTCGCCAGCCAGCCAGTCAGTCAGTCGGTCCGTTCGCCAGCCAGCCAGTCAGTCAGTCGGTCCGTTCGCCAGCCAGCCAGTCAGTCAGTCGGTCCGTTCGCCAGCCAGCCAGTCAGTCAGTCGGTCCGTTCGCCAGCCAGCCAGTCAGTCAGTCGGTCCGTTCGCCAGCCAGCCAGTCAGTCAGTCGGTCCGTTCGCCAGCCAGCCAGTCAGTCAGTCGGTCCGTTCGCCAGCCAGCCAGTCAGTCAGTCGGTCCGTTCGCCAGCCAGCCAGCCAGTCAGTCAGTCGGTCCGTTCGCCAGCCAGCCAGCCAGTCAGTCAGTCGGTCCGTTCGCCAGCCAGCCAGCCAGTCAGTCAGTCGGTCCGTTCGCCAGCCAGCCAGCCAGTCAGTCAGTCGGTCCGTTCGCCAGCCAGCCAGCCAGTCAGTCAGTCGGTCCGTTCGCCAGCCAGCCAGCCAGTCAGTCAGTCGGTCCGTTCGCCAGCCAGCCAGCCAGTCAGTCAGTCGGTCCGTTCGCCAGCCAGCCAGCCAGTCAGTCAGTCGGTCCGTTCGCCAGCCAGCCAGTCAGTCAGTCAGTCGGTCCGTTCGCCAGCCAGCCAGTCAGTCAGTCAGTCGGTCCGTTCGCCAGCCAGCCAGTCGGTCAGTCAGTCAGTCGGTCCGTTCGCCAGCCAGCCAGTCGGTCAGTCAGTCAGTCGGTCCGTTCGCCAGCCAGCCAGTCGGTCAGTCAGTCAGTCGGTCCGTTCGCCAGCCAGCCAGTCGGTCAGTCAGTCAGTCGGTCCGTTCGCCAGCCAGCCAGTCGGTCAGTCAGTCAGTCGGTCCGTTCGCCAGCCAGCCAGTCGGTCAGTCAGTCAGTCGGTCCGTTCGCCAGCCAGCCAGTCGGTCAGTCAGTCGGTCCGTTCGCCAGCCAGCCAGTCGGTCAGTCAGTCGGTCCGTTCGCCAGCCAGCCAGTCGGTCAGTCAGTCGGTCCGTTCGCCAGCCAGCCAGTCGGTCAGTCAGTCGGTCCGTTCGCCAGCCAGTCGGTCAGTCAGTCGGTCCGTTCGCCAGCCAGTCGGTCAGTCAGTCGGTCCGTTCGCCAGCCAGTCGGTCAGTCAGTCGGTCCGTTCGCCAGCCAGTCGGTCAGTCAGTCGGTCCGTTCGCCAGCCAGTCGGTCAGTCAGTCGGTCCGTTCGCCAGCCAGTCGGTCAGTCAGTCGGTCCGTTCGCCAGCCAGTCGGTCAGTCAGTCGGTCCGTTCGCCAGCCAGTCGGTCAGTCAGTCGGTCCGTTCGCCAGCCAGTCGGTCAGTCAGTCGGTCCGTTCGCCAGCCAGTCGGTCAGTCGGTCCGTTCGCCAACCAGTCGGTCAGTCCGCCAGCCAGTCGGTCAGTCGGTCCGTTCGCCAGCCAGTCGGTCCGTTCGCCAGCCAGTCGGTCCGTTCGCCAGCCAGCCGGTCCGTTCGCCAGCCAGCCGGTCAGTCAGTCAGTCGGTCCGTTCGCCAGCCAGCCAGCCGGTCAGTCAGTCAGTCGGTCCGTTCGCCAGCCAGCCAGCCGGTCAGTCAGTCAGTCGGTCCGTTCGCCAGCCAGCCAGCCGGTCAGTCAGTCAGTCGGTCCGTTCGCCAGCCAGCCAGCCGGTCAGTCAGTCAGTCGGTCCGTTCGCCAGCCAGCCAGCCGGTCAGTCAGTCAGTCGGTCCGTTCGCCAGCCAGCCAGCCGGTCAGTCAGTCAGTCGGTCCGTTCGCCAGCCAGCCAGCCGGTCAGTCAGTCAGTCGGTCCGTTCGCCAGCCAGCCAGCCGGTCAGTCAGTCGGTCCGTTCGCCAGCCAGCCAGCCGGTCAGTCAGTCAGTCGCTCCGTTCGCCAGCCAGCCAGCCGGTCAGTCAGTCGGTCCGTTCGCCAGCCAGCCAGCCGGTCAGTCAGTCGGTCCGTTCGCCAGCCAGCCAGCCAGCCGGTCAGTCAGTCGGTCCGTTCGCCAGCCAGCCAGCCGGTCAGTCAGTCGGTCCGTTCGCCAGCCATCCAGCCGGTCAGTCAGTCGGTCCGTTCGCCGGTCGGTCGGTCGGTCCGTTCGCCGGTCGGTCGGTCGGTCCGTTCGCCGGTCGGTCGGTCGGTCCGTTCGCCGGTCGGTCGGTCGGTCTGTTCGCCGGTCGGTCAGTCCGCCCGCCGGTCAGTCAGTCCGCCCGCCAGTCAGTTGGTCAGTCAGTCCACCCGCCAGTGAGTCTGCCCGCCAGTCAGTCGGTCCGTCCGTCTGCCAGGCAGGCAGGCAGTCAGCATTCTTCATATGCTGAGTTTGCTTCTCTTTAGTGAAATGTTTATGGTGAACATCTCCTATTGTACTGCAATGATTTTTTGAATTGTCCAAATGAAATCTTGTCTAACAGTATTATTCTTAAACACAATATCCTTGGACTGTAGATTTTTATCTTCATTACTAATTGAATATCATTGGCCTGGACTGTCAGGATCACTAAAGTGCAAGTGCAATAGCGAGATCGGTTTGAGACTGTAGTAGGCCTGATGAGGCAACCATGAGACCATGAGATGTGGCATGGTTGGCTGTTCCATTCATGCATCACTTTGTCCGTTTCTGTCCTGTCCGAGTAGCACTAAGGCAAGGGTTTGAGATGTGTGCTGTATCAGACAGCAGAATTCCCCAGATAGGGGGAAGGGTACAAAATGTAATAAGATGTTTTTGACTTACGTTATACGTATATCAGATTGACTTTATAATACTTTCAATATATTAGAAATTCAATATACCAATAATCACATTAGTTAGTACATATTAAGTATCAATCAAGTTACTATTGTTTTGATGACGATACTGCACAAATTCCAATCGCGTCAATTTGCTTTTCATGAATCATGTAATCACGGAATCAATATTAAGATTATTTTCTCGACAAATGTGCAATTTATAAATGGTAGTATTCATCCATGAAATGTAGATCCTATGTGTTTCATTTATTTATTTTCCTCCTTCAATCGTTTTAATTTATGACACATGAATTGAAACTTTGTATGGGCAGTCTAATACCAAATGTGATGTGTCTAACGCTGTGACTGTGTGTGCCAATGCTTGCTGTGGTCTGCTAAATAAATATGCAGACCGCATATAGTGCTTAGTGTTGCTGCTGATACATTTTGCTTTGTTAGTGTTGCTGTTGATATATTTTATATGTAAACGGACAATCATGTGCTACATCACCAACCTTGCTGCCAACGGCACTGTAACTATTGATCAGAGTCTTTCATCCGCTTTGCCGCCAAATATCTGGGTTTTTACTAGTGTTTTCACCCCTGTTAAAAAGTCTTTAATTGTAGTGTCTAGAAAGGAGTGTAGTCCCTTTGAGAATGCTCATGCTGCGTGCGTGGCGGGTACATGCCAAGGTTTGCGCTGTTGTTTGAATCTAGTAAGGACTGTGCAGTGTTTGGTTGGAACTTTGAAGGCTGCTCTGAAGGTCCATCTTTATAATGGCAAGTGAGGATACTACTGGCGTTTGTGCTACATGTGAGCTGCCTTGCAATGTTAGGCGCAAGAAGTTATTTGACTGCGATAGTTGAGACATTTTCACCTTAGCTGGACTGACTTGACAGTCTCCAAGATTAAATGTTTGGAACTGAAAAAAAGAACATCAAAATTTTTATGCAATGATTGCCAGGGTAGTTTGAAATGTTTGCCTCAGGTTTGAGCTGATCTGCCAACACTTAGGCGCAAAGTCGTTTAAATCCAAAACTATATTGTCATTATTCAATCTCCTATCCCTAATGTGGTTGACTCTTTTGAGGACATTATGAAAAGATTAAAACATCACAATTTGATTTTGTATAATGTCAAAGAATCTGAAAACTCAGACTTATACACAGTAAAAAAAAAGTTGAGGATGAACTTGCCTTAAAAATTCTCAATGATCTTTGTGTTGTTGAGGATTGTGACAGGAATTTTGGAGGTTGGGTAGGTTTTTGGAAGGCAAGTGTTGACCTATCAAGGTTGCTCAGCATGATCCCAATATTGTCACTGTTCTCAGGAACAGATCTAAATGTGTCTAGACTATTAAAATTAACTCTGACTTAACACTATATTTTTAAGCATGATAGAAATCCATTAACTAGTAATTGTAAAAAAAGTGGCGGAGTCTTGATATGTGTAAACACAAAGTACAAATAATGTTGTACATACATACATGCATGTTTATGGTAAAAAATTGAATGTAATAGTTTGTGCATTTTCTTCGTACTATGTCTTAGGAAGTTATGGCTTCTCATTGTCTTACACTAGAAATTTAAGATATGAATTATCCCCCATGTTAATTGGATGATTTTTGGTAACTATAATCTTCCAAATGTTTCCTGGAACCGAAGTGATTGTAGCAGTTAACCGTATTTTAATAATTCAACTGTGTTAGGAATATAGCCATACTGCTTGAGTTCATGTGCACATGACTCAATTGTAATTGAAAACAACTATCATCCTGTACTTTCCGTTAATACCCCATTTATTAGTGATGTAAATACGTACACCTATGATGAATGGGTTTTTTATTTTCAATCAGGAGATTACAAACCTCTTACGTCTCTCAGTACAATCTTATCTTATATGTCGTGAATGACATGCCGTTTGATGAATGTAAATGTCTTTATACCCAAAAAGAGGCTAGTCAAATCCAAATTCCCTACTTGATGTAGCAGTGAACTTAAAACAAAATTCTTAAATTAAAGGCTCACAAAGAATATTAGCAAAATAATTCTACCTTATCTTACTGTTTTCTGGCTTGAGAAGAATATGTAAAACTTAGCTAAAAGGGATTTTAAAAACTTATGTTGAACTTGATGACTTTTATTATAAATCCAAAAATTTTTTGGAAATACTTTAACTTGAAGACATCTGAAAAAGTATTACCCAAAATAATGAATTTGAATTCTCAAACATTTGACAATGGATTATCCATAGTCATTGCATTTGCTGATTACTTCAAAACTTTTTACAGACCCTCCAATGTAACCGACACAGACATTGATGATCGGACTCCTTATAATATTTCAACTCTTGATATTTCAGTTAATGATATTTTTTATAAAATTAACAAACACATTAGAAAAAATGCTGGTCCAGATGGGGTCCTTTGTTAATAAAGAAATGCTGTTATATTTTTCCATATATACACTCATCGTCATAAAAGGAAGCTGCACCTCGAAGGACCCTACTGATCCACTACAAACGCTGTGAGTATTTTGCACACCATTCGCTAAGTCAATGATTTCGTTTTCATGGTCGGACGCGCACTGGGAAGTAGGTGGTAGGTGCGTGACGTCGGGCCCACCGGTCTAGGTAAGAGGGCTTCAAACGGCCACGCCGGCCGTTGTGACATTGGGTGGCGTCACTAGAGCGTCATCTACACGTACGCTATGCCTCAGCGACGCTTTCAACAACCAGTTGTCCAGTTAGACGCGTTTGAGAGGGGCTTCATCGTGGATGTGCGGGAGGTTGGTTGGTTCTGTCTCCGTATTGCGCACCACACCAGTCGTACAGACACCACCATCGCTCGCTGTTGGCGGCAATGGATTGAGGAAGGCATACACACTCGAAATACAGGATCCGGACGTCCACCATGCACCATGAGAAGGGAGGACCTACGGATTATCCGCCACGTGCGAAAAGATCCAGCAGCAACGATTGGTGCAATTCAGCATCTGTAAGTGCCAGTACCAATGGGAGGCGGTTGCACAACGCAAGGATCGCCGCAAGCCGACCAATTTGACCCTTGCCACTCACACCCCAGCATCCTCACTACAGACTCGCCGATGGACCTTGGCTCATGCAAACTGACTCGCCGCCGGGAAGGATGGCCCTGGGGCCATGCAGACTGGCAGCGGGTCATCTTCAGCGACATTCTGTTTCTGCTTTGATGGCGACGACCACCGGGTCCGTGTCTGGAGACGCAGTGGGGAGCGCCACGACGAGTGGTTTGTGGCATTCCATCACACGTCCCGCCAGCCTGATATAATGGTGTGGGGCGCGCTATCCCATAGTGCCCGTTCAGCATAGGTGTTCCTCGGAAGTACCGTGACAGCCGCACGTTATGTTCAGGAGATCCTGAAACTGGTGACTCTGCTGTTTGTGAACGCCCACGCCCTATTTCAATAGAAAAACGCGCGTCCGCATACCTAGCCATCTCCCGAGAATGCCTTGCAGCCATGAATACTCTGCCATGGCTAGCATTGCCAGACTTCTCCCCGATCGAGAAAGTTTGGGGTGCTATGGAGCATGTGATCAGGATCCCACCCCTACCCACCAGTCTGCAAGAACTGTGCGCTCAGGTGCAAGCTGTATGGGGTAGACTAGCACAGGACTTCATTCCAGACCTGTACAGTTCCATACCACAATGTCTGAACGCATGTGTTCACCAAAATGGTGACACATGCCATACTAACATGCAATAGTCTGTGACCATGTAGCGCAATAAACGTTGGTCCTACAGATGTGAAAATGTAATCATTTTGTATGCTTGGTACCCTCTACCTGCCTGCCAACAATGATCGCAATCCGCCTTGTCCTGAGTGCAGCTTTTTTATGACAATGAGTGTATTTGCAATTCTTTTTGATAAATCTTTGTCTGAAGGCTTCTTTCCTTCAGTGGCTTTTATTTCATCAATCCGTATATCTGGATCCAAAAATGAGATTTCCAGTTGTAGACCGATTCCATAATGAGCGTTAATACCAAAATTATTCGAGTCGTTAATCATCGACAAATTCAAGCATGAAATATATCCTTTTTTATCTACAGAACAATGTGGGTTTATCTATGATCATAATAATGAAAGTAACTGGTATCTTACAGCCAATATATATTAAATTCATTAGAAAAAATTAAGTAAATAGATAGCATTTACGCTGACTTTGGTAAAGCCTTTGATTCAGTGAACCATGTCTTGCTTATTCATAAATTAGAAGCTTTTGGAATATCAGGATCACTACTAAAATGGTTTGAAAATTATCACCAAAACAGAACACAATGTGTAAAATATAAAAATTATGTATTGAGTGTTATTAAAGTCAGTTCAGAAGTCCCGCAGGGCTCACACCTTGAGGTCCCCTTCTTTTTCTTTTATTTATTGATGATATTAGCCCTGTTTTGCAAAATGTAAAATGTCTACTATTTGCAGATGATTTGAAATTGTTTAAGATTGTAACATCAATAAATGACGTACAAGACTTCCAAGATAGTCTGGAAGCACTTTCTCAATGGTGCCTTCTGAATGATTTATACTTGAATCTAAACAAATGTCAGTTCATAATATTTTGAAAGTCTGCCAACATTATTGATGCTAATTATACTGTATGTAATACAAATCTTGAATGAGTTTCATCCATGAGAGACTTCGGTGTTATTTTTGATAACAAAATGACATTCTGTGATCATGTAGACCAGGCCTGCACAGCATTTCGGGTTGCTTGGATTAGTGGCAATAATACTCATTCTAGAAGAGTGGGGCCGCCAATGACAAAGTGCAATTAGATCCGTAACGCATAAATTGAAAGAGCAATTGCGAGAATGATGGACCATTACATACAGTTCACGTATTATTACCTTTTGTTTTGGAAATGTTTGTTGCCGGTGTATGACATTATAAAGTAACAACCTGAAAGGAATTGGACATCTGTATTTGGTTTGGCTATCGGTATTATAATTGCTTGTAGGACTGATAATTTGCTTTGCTACGCTGTAATCACCGTGCTACTAAATACAAAATAGTAATATTGAATTTTTTGTTTGATAATAACAATAAATTATTTTTTTCATTAATTATATTTAATTGATTAAGACGGTTCTATCAGTGCTATGAAATCTTATTGTTAAAAAAGAATTATTAGATTATATCTTGTGATTATATATTTCTAATTTCAAATCATCGAACACTATTTATTCATAATCGTTCATGGCATTGTATAAAAAAAATTAAGCCCTTTGCATTATTTTTAACAAGACTCATAATTATGTTATGATTGATCATAAAATATCGTAATAAGGGTTTGCTCATTGGTATCTCTTGTTCAGCTTCATAATGAGTGAAAATGGTCATAAATATATGTGCTACCATACATTATTCTTCTTGGAATTGGTGAGCTACAATGAGCACAAAATTAGGCAGTAGTGTAGTAGTGATCTCAGACCGAGGCGTGATGGATTCGAGTCCTGCCTCGGGCGTGGTTGTGTGTCCTTTCACCCCTATCTTTTCATTGTCATACCATAACGTTGAATCTATAACATGGTCACTAATGATCTAGTAGTTGATGTCAAATAACTAAAAAAGAGCATAAAGGAAAAAAAATCAAAAAAATAAATAAATAAAAATGTTGATATATAGCAGTGCACAGTAGCACATAAACAGTAAAATATGGCCCTTGAAGCTAGAAATACGATATATTGCCCATTTAAATAAGTAGGCAAATCATTTCACAGCATGGATCATTGCATTAGACACCCAGGCATTCAATCTAAATGCCGCTCCGGCTTCTCCCTTCCCTCCAAAGCTGCCTTCTCCCCACTACATGCACTTTCATAGCTGTCGCGGGCAGAAGGCTGGCTCCTAAGTGCAGAATGCCCACGGGAGCAGGCATTGTGCATATCTGATGTAGACTATATTGCAGGTAAATCACTTCAACAACTAGGATTAATTAAGAGAACTTGCAGAGGAATTTTTAATTTTCAAGCTCTAAAAACATTATACATTACGTTAGTGTTTTATGTTAATAATGTTGGTTTCTTCTGTATGGTCACCATTTTTAAATATCATATAAATCATTTAGAATCAGTTCAACGAAAATTTTTTAGAATCATTGCACCACGTATGAATTTACCAAATCCATTTATAAATCATAATTACAATACTATTTCTATTTCAGTTTCCTCAGGAATTCAGACTTCTAAATCTGAGAACATATAATGATATTATCTTTTTATACAAAGTAATTCAATGCAGAATTGAATGCCCTACACTACTGAATCAATTGATGTTCCGAGTTCCAACTAGACCATCTAGAAGTTACCATCCCTTTGCTATATATATAATTATTTATCTGCGTACAAGGTGATCAAACCAGTCACTAGAATGTGTATCTACATTAACAACTGAACATTGATATATATTTTAAAATGTAGGAGCTTATCATTGTTCTTAAAACTTAAGTTTTAGAGTTCTCTTAACCCGTCGATGCACTTAAGGGGCCTCGGAGGCCCCTTGACATCTTCTCATCGCTGTAACTCTGTTGTGTTTTGCTTGTGGCTAATAATATTTTTTGACATCTTAAACCAATCATTTTGTTTACTAATACTACAAGAGATGGAAACTAATTGGTTTTTAGAAATCTAGCTTTTTCTGTCGGTAGTCGCACTTTCCACTTAAGGGGCCTGAAAGCCCCCCTATTTGTTCTGTGGCTTCGTTGAAAATATTTCTAAAAAAAATGTTGCACGATCAACAATGGACTACGACAATGAAATTCCTTTATACTTTCACTTTTCGACACTATCTTTTTTGAGTTAGCAGATCTTCAATATAAAATTTAGTTTTGTATCTGCCACAAATGTGAATACGTTCTCTAAATTGTGCGGGAAGTAGCGACCTTCAAAAATTAATCTCACTTCAGTGAATATGTGTAAAAAATTGTATTGAAAAGAGCTTGATTATATACAGAAGGGATTTGTTTTTGAGTAAAAGAAGTGATCCGTTTTTCACAGCAACAATGAATATTCGTATTTTCGAAAACATTCGAAGATGCATGCACTTTGATGACAAACGAAAGGCGGTGATCTTTCAGAACGTAAATGAGGAATAAACCTGATAAATGATAAATATGGCATAAAAATATTCTGGTGTTGTGATGTGGAGAACGGGTTTGCGTTCAACAACAGTGTATATTTTGGTTGGCAAAAGGACTTGGTGAAAGATTTGGCTGTAAATGTGAAAGAACGGACCCAACCCTTGAAGAGGAGGATACAACTTTTCTGTGGATATTTTTTACGTTCTTACTCGCAGAGTTCCTGTTACAAAAAACTTACGCTGCTAAGAATTTCATGTCAAAATGCAAGAGAGATTCCAAATGAGCTGAAAACATAAAAAACTATTTTTTACACTTGTCTGCTAATACTAATAATTTTTGTGTGTCTTCCAAAGCAAATGGAAATATATTAATTTACATGTCCATACATCACAATCAGCAATTTATTACTCTTGAAAACATGAAACCATAAATGATCTTATATAATAAAAAAAAAAGATTGGAGTAGATGTGATGGATCAGATGGTTGATGACTAGTATATGTCAAGACCTCAAACATGCCAATGACCAATGCATCTCCCGTACAATGTAAACGATATTGCAGCACCGATGCAATATCTATTACACCAAGATGCCCAAAAACTAGAACGAAAATGTCACTCGGTGGCGATGGATTGTCCTAAATGAACTACCAAAAAAGTTTCAAAATGAAACAAAATCAATAATTAACAATCCCAAAACACAGAAAAGAACATTGAACTGCTTAAATGATTTCGAAATTCACAAAAGTGTATCCATAGGAGTCAGCAATAGAATTTCCACAAGTAAACGGGAAAGGTTAGTGATTTTTTAAATTAAATATTAATAAAAATGTAAAGAAATATTTTGGTTTATTATTATGTATATATAATTTCCTGTTCTCATTTATGGCCGCACAAAATGGGCTGAAAGAGTGTGTTTGTACAAAATGTGAAAGAAATATTTGAGGAGAACACTAAATATTTTATTAGTTGGAATAATTGCAAATAAAAATTACATCATAATCAAAGTCTTACTGTTGTAAACTACGTGAAGAATAAAATACCATTATCATTAATTCTACTACAAATTACTTCACTTTTTCCATCATGCGTTGAATATTTAGGAGGGGGGCCTCAGAGGCCCCTTAAGTGTTTTAGTGTAATATTCTTCATCGGTGCATCGACGGGTTAAGAGAAATATTGTTTGATATTCAGTTTATTGGTCATTGTCATGATAAAGAGACAAGAATTACCTCCCCTACCCTTTGTATTTCATAAAGTTTGTTACGTAACTTTTAATTACTTTGTATTTGGACAATAGTCAATAAATAAATAACGCAAGACCAGTAAACCTGTAGTCTTCCATTGTAGCCATGACTACAGATCCTGGAGCAGGCAGCAGCCACTGGTACATATTCGTTACATCCCATACAATCATTAAAAGTTCATCCAAGAATGATGTTATTGGTAGAAAAACTTGTTGCTGGAATAGATCCATCACATCATGAGAAAGTCATTCGTTCAAATCGGAAACAATATTATTCAGTAAAGAAATGTATATTGCTCATCTGAAATATTCTTCCATTGACAGGTTCAAGATGTTGTTGCAGTGAATTTGATGAGCAGAAATCTGTAGAACTTTCATCTCCAAGCCGAGTTGTCCCACAGTCTTGAGCTTCTTCAAACTGATTCTGGATGTTTCAGCATAAAATCATTTCTTTTGTAACCAGTAATGTATTTTCAGTACATCTGATGCCTTTTTCAAAACCAGCAATGGCATTTTGAGAATACAATTCAAAGACACATTTGTACTGGGAAAATGAAAAAAAGATTACAGTTTAAGTGGATTATCTGAGTTCAATAACTAATGATGTTCAGTTTTGAAGTTAGAATGTATTATTATCTAAATTTTCTAATCACCTAATAGGACATTTATGAAGGTAGTCGAAATTAATTCAAGACTTGACTAAAGTATGTTGGAGGTCTTGAGCAACAGATGCCATATTTGAGTCATTCCAAGTCAAAATCTCATCAAGAGCCTCGCATATTTTCACTAACGTTGCTCCTTGGAACTGCTTCTTGACCCAATGAGTCTCACGAAGACCTTGCAGTGACTTCCCACTGAGTACTCTTTGAAGAACTTTTTCTTTTCGCAGAAGCATTAGTGAAAGCCACAAATTTTCTCATTGTCACTGATGCATTGTGATGCATTGGCACCTTTGAAGACATTGACAAGGAAATGTTCAGATGTGATTGCTCCTGCGACTTCCACTGTGACGAAACTTTGGTTAACTGTCTTGAGAGCCTTTTGGTGGTACATTTTGAGAAAAAGATTGCCTGCTTCTACAGCCCAATGATGATACTGGTTCTTGATGTGATTTTCAAGATCCCTTTTTCTCCTAGAAGGTTGTCAAAAACTGGGTGATTCTTTTACCAAACGCCTGAGTCTCGAAGATTTTTGGTAAATTCCAGTTCAGCTTGTGGTGAAAGTGCACAATATTTACAATATAGTCCACGATCTTTATGAGACAATACGAGACAGTGGTACTTATCCAAATGAGACCTTTGAGCATATTTCTTTCTCTCTTTCTTCCTTTCATCATTACGATGCTTTATGGGAAATCGTAAGTGGAAGGCAGTGTCCGAGGATGCTCAAGCAGTTTAGCTTTGGTGAAATCAGAGATGTCATCCTGGCCTAAGTAGTACCCAGTAAGGGATGCGTATTCATGTTCCCCAGCAGAAACGGCAGTGGCTTCCTGCTGTTCTTTTTCTGGCTGCAATTGTACTCCATCTTGAATTGAAATTTCATGCAAAGGTATAGATGGTACAGGCGATGATATTTCAGATCTAGTTGTAAAATCCAATTTAGATTTCTTGGTGAAAAAAATAACAAACATTCTTGACTCCATTTCTCGTTTCCGTGCATTTGTTTTCAAATCGTTCTATATATATGGAGAAGTAAATAGTTAATAATCTGATATTTATACAAATTTACATAAAAAAGGAAAATATAGAAAATTTAAATACATTTTTAATAAAATTTAGTAATGAATAATGGTGTACATGGGTCTAACACTCTTTCAATTCAAGTAAATAATGTATTTAAATTAATTGAATAGTGTGCATCCTCAACCCTATTCCCTGGGGGTGAGGCAGGAGGTAACTGGAATTTTAAATGGTAACCTGCAATTTTTGTTGCAGATTCGGATTATACTTACAAACAAATGTCAATATTTTATCAGAAGGTTTTTTTGAAGAAAAAAATGCAAATTTATTAAGTAATCAACAATAACTTTCAAGGTACCAAAAATAAATTTATTTTGATGCAATAGGAAACAATTTGTGAAGAAACAAATTTACACGAGAGAAACATGTAACTGTGTGTAATGAAAAAACAAAAATATTTTTAATACATTATTATAATTAATAAATATATGCATTTTTTTCACAATTATTTTTCTCATTTTCATTTTTGTCATTTTCTTTCCCTATTTTTATTTATTTATTTATTTAATGCCATTTTGTATATTAATAAATTTGCACCACTTTTGAATCACCTTCAATGATGATTCTTCTATAACAATGATGTAAACGTCATTTTAATTTTGGGGTCAATTACACTGAGACATGCAAATATCAGACTTTTAATAAATTGCAGACAACTGATCTGATTCCTTTTGCATTGCCAAGCATTTTGTTTAATTAAAACTCGAATGAAGTTACATTGCAATACTGTTCATCAGTAATGACAGCTGTCAAAAGATACTTTTGACATCGGATTTCGGATCGGCAACAGCAAAACCATTAAAATAAGATATTTGAGGCATCAGACACTTTCCTCACTCATCAGTCGAACTAAAAATTCTCTAACCAATGCAAATCTTAACCCCCTAACTCCTGTTGATAAGTCTTCACGTGCACTGAAAGTGGCTTCGTACATTCTTCCAGAAAATTTCAATGATCTAATTAGGTTCGTTGTTACTGATAATATTAAGCATTTTTAGATTAAATAAACATTGAGTTCAATAGCAGTTCTGATACTGAATTGGATTGTAACATCAAAACTGCATTCTAACAAATATCTCAAAGCAACAATGTTGTCAATTTTTTATACATACCATTATTATTACTAAGTTTAGTTCTATTCCCTTTGGAACAACTGCAGTGACTTTTAAGCTTAGTCCATATGTTGCAGCCAATTTTTCCTACATTTCTCTCATTCAATTAGTGACAAATATTCACATTAAGTTGTCCTCACTAGTAACACACGGTGTATTTGATTCCGACTTTAGATATGTTTCTTTATACCAAAATATATTTTAAGTGATCTTAAACATGTGTATTTTTTTTATACACATTAAATTTCAATTTCTATATAAATTCATTAGTTTCAGCATTACTCCGTTTTTAGAAATTTCTAGAGTTGTCTGAAAATCTCCGAAAATGTCTCAAAAAATGCCTCAGTCAGTGGTGATTCTGAAGGGACACTGGAAAGGTTTTCAGTTTCTGAGAGGTTTTTAGATGTGTAAGAATTTATCTAAAAAATTTTACATTTGGGTATGAGGCGTTACCCGTCAGGGCAGCAGGCTTCATTAAAGATGTGTGACAATGACAATTGACCAATAGGGACTGCAGACAGCATCAATACGAAGAGGGGGGAATCAAGCAAATGCCAGATTTGCTGCACCTGTGACAACACACTAGCTTCATCTGGAGAAAGGGGGTGTTTTTGTTGTTGGTTAGTTAATTCTTATTTTACATGGCAGGACTTGGACTACTACTCTTCCTTCAGACAATGCAAATTTCACTACGCTTCTTTCGCTATCTTGCAGAGAAAGAAGGTATCATCACAGGGGATGAAACAGGTGATTTTAATTTAGCTCAGAGGCTTTTTTTTAGGCTTGAGGATATTTTACATGCGATAAATCTACTTCATGGGACATTCAGCTTTACTTTCCCTCTGAAGGAAGGCGTACAAAGGATTTTTTTCATCCCTAAAAATCTATGGCTTTGATTGCGTGTGAATCCGAAAACGTGGTGACAGCAGCCTGATATACTAACCATTACATCACTGAACCTGGGATTTCAGAAAGATATGGACCATCTTACCTGTGGTTTCTTCAACCAACAGGGAAGAGATAAGCCTAAAAGAAAGGGAAAGAAAAATTTAAAAAGTACTAACTGCATGCAATTAAAGCACACGTATATTGAATTTCCTGCCACATAAAAGATCAAACCACAAAAAGAAATGTACAATTGTAAACTGCCTCAAAAGGGTACTAAATGAGAAGGAACAAACTGTCCTCTTTTCTAAAGTTAACTTGTCAATAATTGGAAATACAGGTATTCTTTTCCGAGCCAAGTTTGTTTTTTCTTTAAACGTGATAGTGAGCCTTTGTATTGCCATTAATACATTAAAAGGGACAATTTTATTCATACCACTTATACTGCGATATTCGTAACTTTGCCCCTGACAGAAATCAGCTGTTGACGGTTTCACCCAATCGGGAGCTTAAACATCACCATAGTGATGTCACTGTCGCGAAATATAAGCTCCCAATTGGATGGCAGTGAAACAGCTGAATCCTTTCAGGGGCAAAATTACAAAAATTGCAGTATACAAGACAATTGGAAATTAATGAATTTGAGCTGTTGATGGGAAAGAATACTTCGTTGCAGTTGGAGACCGTAATTGCACTATCCAAACTCAATGTCCAAGTCAAATTTGAGATTGTTACATCTGAGAAAAGTGAAATTGCTGTAACATTTCATGGAATGTGTGTGCAGTAGTAGGTATCTGTTGAAGATTTTATAAAAGGTAATTTCTTTTCTAGGTGGCCAAGCAGGTTTTTACCAGGCAACTAATTCAACACTGCAACAGGGGCCCTCTGGTCAACCTCTTCATCAAACAGGATCTCCCTATGGTTTACAGGGATACAGCACCCAATCAGGAACTGCCACTCCTGTGGGTCTTCAAGGGTTTAGTTCCCAGGTGAGAATCAAAATTTATGTTGAAAATGAATCTGAAAATTTTGTCCCCTTTTTTAATTTTTCTGTTGTCTGTAAAGGAAAAACATTATTTGGAGTAACAGTTTGTATGATTTTACTTACTATAGTCTTGTTAAATGTGTGTTGTAATATGACTAATTACATAGCCAAAGTAAGACAATGGGTAGTTTCTCTGAGGTCCATTTAGGAAAGTACTTGTTTTTTACTTTTGAAAGGCCAAAATCCACCCAATTACAAGACTCAAACTTCTAGAAGTCTTTGAATTTTTTATTTGTCGATCATAAGTTTTAATTGATGCTTGAAATTGTCAGATATTTTAATAGATTACATTAGTTTTATTTTAATATTACAACTAGTTTTCAACATTTTAATTCAAAATGAAATGGTGACAGAATTATAGATACATATTTTATTCTTTCTTGATCAATACATTTCCTCAGTACACTGTTGGAAATTTGAATAAATAATATTAAACAATTTTGTTAGTTGGTTTTAACTGAAATGCATGGAATTATGGCACTTTATTTGGAAAAGAAATTTTTAACGTGTATCAAAAATCAGAAGGGTGGAGACATGACATGACACTCAACATCAACTTAGCACCAAGGATTTCAGGTGAAAGCCTTGCTTTCGTGAGAATAACGTCATATTTGCTAAGAACATAAACAAATTTCTCAATATGCTTCAATTTTATTCTCAAATTTCTAACATTTTGATAGGTATTTAAAATGGTTATTTAGTTGTTGTTCTGATAGGTAGTTTTCTATGGTTTGTCCGATCATCACTAGGTGAATGCTAGAGCAGTACCCTAACAAATGGTCTAAGGACTGTGTGTCTTTCCTTCCTCTTCTGTGTCCTGTCCACACCTCTTACTCACACACAGTTACACACTCACATGCACTGTATTCCCACACTTGTTTGGAGACCATTCAGGAGCTTAGAACTTGTCCTGGCTAGGGCAGTGCCACGTTGGTGGGAGATACCTGGTAGAGGAAAGTTGAGGTAGGTTAGCGCCAGAACTCGTCATTCAGAGGGGGGAGATAATTGCCACCACCTGCAATAAAACATGCCCTACACTTACTTGACTAATTACCTCTTTAGTTGACATGCTTGGAATCATCAATCAATCAATCTTATAAATATGAATAGAATTTGAATTATATAATGTCTGATAAACTGTAGCAGCGTAACGAGGAACCATCAATGGAATCTGTGAGTGAATATAAGAACAATTTAAGATATTTCTCAAAACTTTTAAAAATAAAACTACTGTTGCTAATTGATGACTCTTGGCTAGACTTTGTATATCAAATTTACTATTAATCCTAGGACTCTGGAGCTCTTTTTTAACTTTGATTCTGAAGAGGGTATCATTACAATAAATCTTATCAGAATATACAAAGGAAGCTGCAAAGTGCGTAGAGCTAAGAGTGCTGTAGTATAAATAATGTGTAATGGTGTGACCATTGAGCTTTGGCATTCACCCAGAAATGCAACAGGAATCTCATCTAGTCCTAAAGTTATCCTATTGGCATTTGTTTACGTTTTATTAGTATGAATAATGTCTCAGTGTAAGAATCATCTCCCATCAATCCAACTCCAAAGATACAGTCATTCCTATTTTGTATGGCAGAACGAGAAAAGGAACTAGAAAAACATATAGCCAAACATTTATGATAGGGTTCAAGTTATTAACATTTTTATAAACTATATTTTTGGGAATACGACTAGTTTTTTTTAGTATTTTTTAAAGTAACTGACCAATATCCATGGATTCATGACAAGGTCATTTTCAATCTTGAAGTTGAATTACTCATGTTGAACTTGTTTTGCACAATAATATTATTATATACCCAATCTACTTTCATTATTGATTTATAGAGACCGGAAAAATATGTAGTATAAAACGGCAAAATATGTACATAAATATGTAATGAAAATAGTAAGAATATGTAATAAACATGTAAAATCCGATATAATATGTAATATTAAAATACACTAATTATAAAATGCATTTACGTAATACGAAATTAGATTTATAAAAACTGCTCACTTCACATCATACAACTTTCTCGTCAGTAGTAAAAGCTTCATCTATTGTAATCAAGGACCGTAGTTTAGCAGCCAGACAAATCGCAATAGAAGCCATCGCACAAACTGGCGAGATCTACGACCAGCAAACATACACTGTAGCATCTTCATCGAAGTGTTACATGTCAGTGATCACAAATTTTTCTCCGAAATTAAGGTTACAGATCACAACACGCAGTGTCAATGATGCTTTGGACATCTAGATTTCCCCAATAATGTATTTTTTAAAAATATCGGCATTTTCCCTACATCTTTTCATAAAAAATATGGAATTAAATAGAAGAAAATTGATAAAATAAGAAAATATATTGTGAAAACAGCCAAATATGTAAAATATGTAATATAGCACTAAATATGTAAAAATATGTAACGAAAAAATTCGTTATTGTGTTAGGAGGGCTATGATTCGCCAAGATTACAATTTTGAGATTGGTTAGTAGAAAGACAAAAAATATGTAATTTCATAAAAATCCGGTCTCTATTGATTTAGTATTTTCTCATTTCATTTTTTAATTTTAGTTGATTGATAATATCATTGGTAAACCAAGATGGATATTTATGAGACATGGGGTAGAATTTTGGTACATTAGCTTCTACAATTACATTTAATTTGGTGTAAAAGAAATTGAAAATCAAACTAACCAATGTTGTTGAGCCAAAGCAGACTTTGTCCTTATTTTAAAAATAATTAATTAACTTAATAATTAATAATTTAAAATAATATATTTAGAAAATAAAAATACATTTTTTATTATTTAAAATTTTTTAATTACATGAAATGTCATAAGTATGAATTTTACTCACTTTGAATTCTGCAACTATGTCTTTTGCCGAACATTTTTTTTTTTGTCTAGTGTTCTTCAATTTTATCCATTATCTTCTCTAGCAGAAGGGTATTGAATGTACGCTTCTAAGACACTTTGACACTAGCACATGGCTTTCTTACGCTTTACTGCAAGCAGTCACTAAATTGTGTCATCTACAGCTCGTCAACCCAATGACTATTCCTCTAGGATGACAAGACAGCCTTTCTGGAATTCCATTATGGACTAATGGAAATGAGAGGGGGCAATTGAGATTTGAATGGAGTGCAGACTATGAAAGTTAAGGATACTATGATTACAAAGAAGTTACGCTTGTTGCGATCTTGAAAATCACACCAAACGGTTAGAAAGTCCCTCTGAAACAGTGCCAATGTTCAACAAGATTTCCCGATGGGAGAATTCCCCGATAAGGGGAATAATTCGTTCTTTACTCTTATTTTCACAGGATGTGACTCTTTAAGCTCTGTGCCATTCCAAAGATAGTGCTGGAAATTTACAAATGAATTTCCTTCTTGGCATGGTAATAATCTATTTGTGTTCTCCAAAAACCATTCCACGTTACGTTTCCAGCTTATGGAGGTCCTTTTCATGTATAAAATTCTTCTGTTCTGAGTTTTTTTTGTCCGGGATGGTTTTTACTAAAATTCAGATAAACATCCACACAGATTATTCTTACTTTGAAAGTCATAATAGTGAACTCTTAATTATAAATTCACCATGGGATCCCTAACTAATGCATAGTACTGATGAAACTGGGAGATGCATAGGGAAGCTACTGACTAGTTGGTTATAAACAAACATTGTCCTAAGATTATATCTATTGTTTTGTTTCTTTCTTATTATTTTAGATGCCACAGTATAGAGGTACAAGTCTTCCTGCACATACATTTCTTAAATCTGGTCAGCATCCAACTGATCATAATGCAGGTTCAAATGGTCGGACTCAGTTAAAATCTCCTTCAAGTAGTCAACAAGATGTTTTGGCATCGGTATCTGTTTTCTCTTCTGGTAAGATAAGATTATTCTATATTTCATTAAATTAGCTATGTATTAAAAGAATATGGGCGAGTCATTTCTGATGAAAACTACAACAAAAACACCTTTCCTGGTAATGTAAGAAAATATCCGTTACCATTTTCACTTGTACACCTGTGGAATGTGTTACGTATAGCTTTCAAATCTGGTCACCTTATCTCACAAAATATAATTTCCTAAACATTGATTTGACATGTGAGATTTCACTCACCACAGCCAACTCTTCTACTCATTGTGGAACAATAGAAACTTCAACTGGTTTGCTGAGCAGTAGCAAAGCATTTCTCAACAAATTAACAGGAAAACTTTTTTTATCGTATTATAGAAAATCTGCTAGTGTTCTTTTACATCTGAAATGACTTGTTCAATATATGAACATCCATTTTTTAATGTTAATTCACAATGATATCAAAATGTTTTTGATTTCTTGCCAAGAAACAACTACTGGATGTATTTTAATGATTTAGTCTTAATTTAATGATTTAATTTAATTTAATGATTGTGTGCCATTACTATACAAGTGGTGTGTTATTCTGCATGAATTATGTATCATCTAATAATGCATGCTTTTGTTTGGAAATGTAACGATTAAAATGGACACAAATTGCCCAGTACTTGTTATTTTATTTTACAAAATAAGGAAGGTAAAACTAAGTCAGTGAAGGTGCAAATCTAGTAATTCACAAACTTCTAATATTTTGGGAATAGGCCAGACTTGTTCCCTTCGAAGTTGCACAAAGAAACTTGTTGACTTGAAGCATGCCAATAAAAAAAGGGGATTTTTTCACACTTCTGAAAATAAATTTGGACTGTTCAATATTGGACATGCTCTTAACTTGTACCAATTCACTCCAAGTTATCAATATTTAAGAAGATAAAGATTTGTTACTAAAGAGAACCCTGATCAAGTAGATACAGTTCTAGCATAGATAGAACCTTAATAAAAAACCCTCCTCTTAACAAAAAGGCTAATCAGAAGAAAATTAGAAAAGAAGAAACCAAGTGAGACATTAAACTGCTGTTTCTTCAACTTCAGCCATGGTTCAACTACCCTTACCTGAACATGCAGACTAATTATTTTCTATTGTTTAAAATAAAAATAAATAAATAACTTTTAAAAAAAAGTTGTTTTGCTAGCTTCCAAACAGTGCTCCAACATGGATTAATACTTGAGGCGAGATTCAACAGATTTTATTACCCATGTATTACAGGCTGCTCTAGATAATGCTAGATAATACTAGATGCTCCAAGTAATTATAAGATAATCTATTTTTGTCCTTCAGGCCACAGCAGAAGCACTTTTGTCTCAGCTTCCAAGACATCCCATTGTTATTGTTTGTTTTTACATTAATGCTTGTTATTAATAAGCCTTCTATTTATCAAATCAGGGTAATGAAACAAAGAGAAGGAACTCTATTTAACAAATCTGTGCTTAAAATGATGTTCCTCTAATTTAGACTCTTAATGGGAAGTTGTTAAGACAGAACCTAAAGAAGAAAGGTTTCAAATTGTTTCCTTCGAAGCAACAAGTTGCTAATTTGTTCCAAAATTGCCAAATTTTGGAACAAATTCACAGGAAGTTTGGCACACTGAAGATTTGAGCTGGATACCACCTCGTTAAAGTGTGTCCGAATCGAATACTCCAATTTCTTGATCTCACCATGAACATTGTGGCAAGGCTTAACAAAATTGAGAAGCTCAGTTATTTTCTTCTTAAGGTTAAACAATGCCTGATGCTGTGCAACATCATCACTTGTAGCAAGAGATACTACAGCAGCCAAGTGGTCCACTGCCGAAGTAATGCGGTCACTGGTTGGCGATGCCTGGGAGCTCGCTCACTCCCAACAGACGCCTGTACTGGGGATCTGGGCCCCTGCACCCTAGATTGAGATCCCAAAAGACCTTCCATAGTGGTTTTTTGACTGGAGTGTTCTTCCCCACTTGTTGGTCCGTGAAACGATTTTTAATTGCCTCTTGACCTCTATATCTAGAGATTCCTTCCCTGTCCGCCACCCGGGGACACGTCGCTTAGGGGTTACAGGCACCCTTTACCCTGGGCCAGGGTTGTAACCTATCAGACCATATCCCGACATACTTTCGGGGCGCTCCAGTACGATGGTTACATGCCATTCTGACATAGTGACTTGCAGCTTCTCTTGTCTGTTGGTCGACCTGAACTGCCAAAGGGATTGGTTATCATTTGGCATGGGTTGCTCGATACGACAGGGTCCACATCTTGAAGGTGAGAGCTGAGTGGTGATGGAGAGGCGAGGAGACTCTTTGTCGAGTTTTGTAATCGCATTACATCCCCTTGGACCCCTGTGTGCATGTGTGCATACATGCTTTTTTTTTCTCTCTTTCTTTCTTTCTTTCTTCAGCTCGGAGAGAATTGGTATAAGTTAATGTGTGTGAACAGGTTGCATCAATTTATTGTTACTCTGCAGAACAGAGTATTTAACTTCTGATGAAAGAAATTAAACAATATGTTAATATGTCATTAAAATTATTACCACAAGTTTTAAATTTTTAATTCCACAAATAGCTCTAATATTTTTACTTTCCCGTATACGTACGTATACACAGAGTGGTATACGTAGTACAGGGAAAGTTATGTAATGCTGCGCGAAAAATGGCCAATTTTCGGCGGTAAAAAATTCATTGCTGGGACGTGATAACGAAAAAGTGGATAAAACCAGTTGCTAAATTCAGAAGAAGAAAAAATCCCCTAGCACGTGGTTTAGCCAGAAACCCTCTTTTGTGGGTCCTTGATATCGAAAAACCAATTGAAAGGAAAACGTCCGTCTGTGAACACTGGTAGCGCCTAAACTATACGTACGATTTCTTCCAAAATGGATATTCCCTGGTCGATCTGATTCTAGTTGAAGCTTTTTGATTTTGAAAAAGATTCTTCAAAATTTGGGGGTACTTTACATGAAGCTCCCCCGACATTTTCAAACTTTTCTCAAAAACGGCTCCAACTTCTTTCTTTAAATGTCTTGTATGAATAGAGTAAAATACACTTATTAACATGGCATAGGTCCGATGTTCGCGGATAACTCTGAATTTTCGAAAATTGTGAAAGTTTGAATTTTTTCGGCGTCTTTCTCCCACTAAAAACATTGAAGATAGAGATTTTTTTCTTCATAGTGAGTTCTTTCTTTAAGGTCATGTACATTTTTTTCAAAATTTTAGTAGTTTTCGTGCAATATTGCGTGCAATATGTGCAAATTTTAAAAAATTACAAAAACAAGATTTTCTCAAAAACTGCTCCAAATTTTTTCTTCAAAATTTTGGTGGGGATAGTGGTAAATGTACTCTATCAGATGACATAAAAGCCATATTGCTCTATGTTTGTTTGTTTGTTTTTTTCCTTCAAAAATTACAAAAATGTAAATTTTTTCACATGTTTCGTACGTCGATAATATTTACATTAGCGGCGATGTTTTGACATTATTATATTTATGAATGCATGTGCTTTAAATAATGTCAAGTAAAGTTTCTCGAAAACGCATTTTCAGAAATGCTAAAACGCCATTTTGTCATATATGGCTGAAAAGTTTTTCTTCAAACTTTTGTGGGTTTTTTCTTCTTCTCTCTCTCTCTCTCTCTCTCTCTCTCTCTCTCTCTCAAAAATTACATAATTGTAATTTTTTTAAAGATCTCTCACATCTTTAATATGCACATTACCAGCAATTTGTAAAGATTATTATATTTGTGAGTGTACAAGCTTGAAATAACTTCAAATGAAGTATTTTGAAAACTCAAAACTTTTCTGTGAAAATGAGCTTCAAATTTCACATTTTTAGTACCGCTAAAACGCCATATTCTTTAAAATGGCACATAATTTTTAAAAGAGAATTACCATTTAGGACTAGGTTTTTGTATTTTTTAATATTGTAAAATTAATATTTCCGTTCTACGAACAGGAAATAGAAAAATTAAGAAAATGGCGAAAACGTGTACTTTTGGCGGTGATAGATGACAGCTGGCAAGAAAGAGTATGTGGCAATTCCGAATAGCTTACGAAGACCCAAGGAAATAGAAAACTAATACGGGAAAGTCTGTGCCATTCTGTAGCACCACTAGTTTATCATAACACTGGGAAGACCCGGCAGACGTTCTGTTCTTCATTTCTATCATTTCCTCTCACATCATCCTCCCTCCCTCCCTCCTCTCTCCCTCCATCCCTCCCTCTCTCTCCTCTCTTGCTCTTTCTCTCTCCTCTCTCCCTCTTTCTCTGTCCCTCTCCCCCTCCCTTTCTCTCCCCCTCCTTTTTTCTCCCCCTCTCTCTCCCTCCCCTCTCTCTCCCTCCCCTCTCTCTCCCTCCCCTCTCTCCCTCCTCCCTCTCTCTCCCTCCTCCCTCTCTCTCCCTCCTCCCTCTCTCTCCCTCCTCCCTCTCTCTCCCTCCTCCCTCTCTCTCCCTCCTCCCTCTCTCTCTCCCTCCTCCCTCTCTCTCTCCCTCCTCCCTCTCTCTCTCCCTCCTCCCTCTCTCTCCCTCCTCCCTCTCTCTCCCTCCTCCCTCTCTCTCTCCCTCCTCCCTCTCTCTCCCTCCTCCCTCTCTCTCTCCCTCCTCCCTCTCTCTCTCCCTCCTCCCTCTCTCTCCCTCCTCCCTCTCTCTCCCTCCTCCCTCTCTCTCCCTCCTCCCTCTCTCTCCCTCCCCCCTCTCTCCCTCCTCCCTCTCTCCCTCCTCCCTCTCTCTCCCTCCTCCCCCTCTCTCCCTCCTCCCTCTCTCTCCCTCCTCCCCCTCTCTCTCCCTCCTCCCCCTCTCTCCCTCCTCCCCCTCTCTCTCCCTCCTCCCCCTCTCTCTCCCTCCTCCCCCTCTCTCTCCCTCCTCCCCCTCTCTCTCCCTCCTCCCCCTCTCTCTCCCTCCTCCCCCTCTCTCTCCCTCCTCCCCCTCTCTCTCCCTCCCCCTCTCTCTCCCTCCCCCTCTCTCTCCCTCCTTCCTCTCTCTCTCCCTCCTCCCTCTCTCTCTCCCTCCTCCCCCCTCTCTCTCCCTCCTCCCCCTCTCTCTCCCTCCTCCCTCTCTCTCCCTTCTCCCTCCTCCCTCCCTCCCTCTCCCTCCCTCCCTCTCCCCTCCCTCTCTCCCTCCTCCCTCCCTCTCCCCTCCCTCTCTTCCTCCCTCTCTTCCTCCCTCTCTCTCCCCTCCCTCCCTCTCCCTCCCTCTCTCTCCCCTCCCTCCCTCACCCTCCCTCCCTCACCCTCCCTCCTCTCTCTCCCCTCCATCCTCTCTCTCGCCTCTCTCCCCTCCCTCCCTCTCCCCCTCTCTCCCTCCTTCCCCCTCTCTCTCCCTCCTTTCCTCCCTCACCCTGTCCCTGCTTGTTTCTCTCTGCCGCTCTATGTCCTTCTCATGCATATTTAATTGCAGATTCTGAACATCTCTGAGCAGCACTTCACTATCGGGAAGTGCCAGACCAGCAAAAATGTAATAGAATGTTCAAGAAGGTTTCATCCTGTAGATTACAGTGTGAGAGAAGTTTCCTTGAGGCCTTTGACCTCAAAATTTTAGTTTTTAAAGCCATCATTTAGGAGTTGTTTAATGATGTTGATTCTAAATTCTACCGAATGTGTTGCGGGTTGCATTCAACGTAAATATTTAGTTTTGTTCTACTGTGCCATGTAGTGGAGTTACAACAGATTTAGCCATCCTTCTCTGAACGTCGAACTAAAGTTGACATTGTTTAATGTTAACCTGTTGATAAAATTTTGTATCTGAACTAATTATTAAAATCTTAAAAGCTAGGGGAATGCACATAAATTTTGGCACAAGTATTTTCGCTCATAGAACATTCTAATTTACATATTCCATTATCAATATATTTCCATCCATCTACACAGTATGCTTAGCTGTTCAATAGCTATTTTGATTTTAATGAGAAGAATGTGTGTTTCAGGTCCTCAAATACCATCTCCAAAGTCTCGCAGCTCAAAACAACAGGGCCCTCAACAACAGCAGCAGCAACAGCAACAAAGCCCGAATCAGCAGCAGCCTTCTCAACAAAATCAGCAACAACCCCCACATCACAAGTTCCCTCCTTATCAAGGAATGACTGCGTCAACCCAACTGGTATATATTTTCTTATATTTTAAATGTTCTGAATTTAGAGGAAAAAATTGACATTCTTGGTCTGAAACCAGAATGTCATCTGCATAATAATAATAATAATAACAACAATAACAATGACAATAGCAACAATAACAACAACAAACACTATGACGACAATGACAATGGCGACAATTTATGAATCGGTCACATTCCAGAAGCTCTCATTTACACTGCACTGCATCCACCAATTATAATCATTTAGTGCATGCATGGGGGGGGGGGGGGTCCTTAGGATTTCACCCTGTCTGAGCAAGAGTAGTTCTAGAAAACACCAAAACATAATAAAATAGTTGTTTTTATTTAAAAATTTAACAGATGGAAGTATTGAAGTTAATGTGGAACAACCAAATATTTAAACATTAAATATCCTTTAAGAATTCAACTGCTTTTACTTGGGCAGCTAGAAACTATTGGTGCCACAGGATGGTACAGACTTTCTCACACTAATTAGTATTCCAATTACTTTTGTGGGCTAGCTTTTCAGACTTGCCACAAACTCTTGCTTGGTACCATCAATTGCTACCCAAAGTACAATTTTTTGAAATTTTCTCTATTTTCTCACTTTCAATTTCATTATGCTTTGAAATTCGCTCTTTTTTTAAAAAATTTGCCCTTTTCAAAATTTCAAGAAATCATCTTCTCATTGTTAGTGTGGGAATATCTAATTGAATGTGGAAATGTTTGTGAAATAACAATTTATACAAAATACTTCAATTTTGTTAGTGTGATAGTGTGTTTCACAAATTCGGAGTTAAGACTGCTTGTGTAAGTTGTTCACACTTCAAAGAAATCATACACCACTGATGAGATTAAATAAACTAGGCAACACTATCTGATGAGTAAATATGATTCCAAGGAATGCCTCTGGGCAGTGATTCTGTGGAATTTATTTCAGGTTGTTGTTGTTTTAAGGTTGCTTTATAACAACTTGGGTCATATCACAATAACTGTTGGGGGAACGGTAAAAAGAACAGTTGAGGACAACACGAACACACTCAAACATCAGAGCCTGGGGTGGGATTTGAACCCATGTCCCTTCAAGCTGAGGCAGCTACTGCCCTTCAGCCTTAGTTTAGGTAGTTTATTGATTTGAGATTGAAAAAAGTGGCAAACAGTCTATTGAAGACAATATAATTCATCTGACAAGTGTAGCCTTCTCGAAGTGTCTATAAAATTGAGTTTATTACACATTCTTCCAATAAACTCTTAACATCTAATTTGCTTTGTTTAGGTGTACTCAGTGTTCTCTGAGGACCAATCCATAAATTACGTAATGCAAAAGAGGGGGAAGGGAGTTGAGGCAGCATTACGCTGCATTACATAGTGGTAGGCGGGGTCATAGTTTAGTGTTACTTAATGCTGATATTTCCTTTCAAACTTTTTCAACATGTGCTGAAAAAATTCCTTTCATTCAGTCTTATACTTAATTAATATTCAAATACAAATTAATAATAAATTAAATGAAGAATATAATAAATTTAAAAAATTATGTTGTATTAATTGTTACAATAATATATTTTCAGCAATAATATATTGATTGCATCTGTTACATTACGGAGAAAATATTCAAAACTTTTCTATGGTATTTTTTAGAATACAATTAAATCTGTGCATTGGAATTGGGGCCCATGTGTCATTCACCATGGAGGTGCACGACTTGTGAGAAAATTTCTTGCCTACACATCCTTCATTCACAAATTGTCCTTAATTTTATTGTTTAGTGCTTCCCACACTGGCAACTATTTCGAACTTTAATTATCATAAAATTAATATATAACACAAATACAAATAATACCACTGTTTCTGCTTTATAATTATTTATACCTTTTGTAATGGGGGGGTTATCTTGTCGCAAGCATTACGTAATTATTGGAGGGGGATTGAAAAGTATGTTCCGGGAGGGAGAGTGGGTATTCAAAGTACTCCAAATTTGCGTTATGTAGTTTATGGACGGCCCCTAAGAATGATATGTTGGAGTCTTAACGTAACATGCAACACATTGTAAACAACAGAATTAATATTAGAATGAAATGAGAGAACTGCTTTCAAATGGAAGATGTGTTTATGTTATTGTTATTATTGTTCTTTTTCCCCTTTTACATTGAGGTAATTTTCAATATATGTTGTGATGAGTGGATTTGGTAGGACTAAACCACCACTTTGGTCTGAATAGACATTGCAGTTTTAAATACATCTGCTAATAGCAACAATTTAACATAAATTAAATCACCAACTCTTCTGTCACCTTTTGTTTCTTAAGAACTACAGTCCTATCAACCAGATGATCAACAAGCATTGTTCAGTGAATTTAAAAGCTTTGACAAGTGTGTTAAATGTGACTGACAGTCAGTGCAAAGAAAGGTAACTTTTGTTTTTAATTCTAATGAACTCATTTCAAAAGCTAGTTGATTTATATGTGATTTACCCTTTTGAAGGCGTTACATTCCTAATATTTATATCCATCCACACAAAAGCTCTGAAAAACTCTACAGTTGACTGACATAACCTCAATGTTCTCACAAACCACAGGTGAAAAATAACAATTGTACATCAATGAATGACACAAGAAACAGTAGATGAAAGTATAAATTATATATATCGATGAAAGCCTCTCATCGATGAAAGTATAAATTCAGACCAGTCGTGACACAAATCCAAGCATCAAAAAACCTTGAAAATACTCCTTTCCATTTCTTCAAAAAGTCCAATCAGAAGTTTCCAAGTGATCCATACTAAGTCCAATCAGTATGGAAGTTAGAAGTTTCCGAGTAGTTGAACTTTCTCTTATTGCATTAATGCATCTTGATAATAATCGTGGAGTAAAGACATCTCATACGCTTTATAAGAAAGTGCAAAACTCTCAACAAGATAGATTAGCACCCTAGATTCCAATGAAAAAAGTGAAACAATTTTGAAATCTGACTAATTACTTGTGTTGGGACTTGTTTTTCATTTCAATGCTATGGTATGATGATTCTTTGCATATAGGCCATTGAATGCTGTTTTGTTTAAAGGCTTTTCCACAAACTGTACGTGGGCAAATGAACATCACTGTACGAAGTGGTGGTCCCAATGCAACTCAGCGCTACCCACAGCCTATTCAAAGGCCAGTGCCATTCCCAGGTGGTGGCACACAAGGTGCCAATGCAATGGGGGGACGACATAGACCTCAACATCAGCAGCCATCACGGCAACCAGCAAATGTAAATAAACCGGGCAACAACCAACCATATTACAGTCATGGTACGTTGGATATGCCTTGTGTCAGAGAGGTTAAGTATCAGTCGTAGAACTCTGAAAGATTTTTAATTGAAATCACAAATCATTGTTATATTTTATATATAGTACCACTTGAATAATGAGGGTTGTTGTTGTTTGTTTGTTTTTGTTTTTTTTTAACAAGTCAGTTTGACACCAAAGATTTAAAATGAAATATAATTCAAATTATTGATTATATCAGTGCTATTTATTCCACGTGAAGGATATTAAAGTACTAAAAGTGCATCAAATAATGTTCTTGTATTGTAATCATGAATGTAATTGTTGTACCCAATTCTTTAGAGGCATTTAGAGAATTAACAAATTGTATATAAAATCTTGTGCATAGTACTATAAAAAATCTGAAATTGAAGTATTTTAAGGTCTTCATAATAATGTAAGAATTTATCCTTTTAACTGAGATAAGTAGATTCAATCATAGAATAATATACAATTTTTCACTATGAAAATAGTTCGTACTCTAATGAAAATTGTACTTTACTTATTTAGAAATGAAATTTCAGAATTATTTTTTATTGTAATGTTTGTAGAATATAGGCTCTTAACATAATTATTATAATTTTGATGTAAGCTCTTTTGCTTTTTTTAGGGAGTAATGTGAAGATGGAAAGTGTATCGGATGGAAAACCTGAAACTGCAGGAGAAAACAAGATCACTGAAAATGTAACTGTCTCAGGAAGCAGCAATACAGCTCCAGGAAGTAGCAAGCCTGTGACAAGTGTAGCTTCCCAACCAGAACATAAAATTTCCCCAGCAGAGAATGGCAAAGAGGAGAGTGCTGCTCCTGCAGCAGAGTAGTGTTGGTACCAGTTGTTGATCCTATTATTTGTTTTTCCATCATAGCATACCCACTATGCGTGTGATACATGTAGTTAGAAGTTGATGCAGTATCCTGAAGAAAAATGGAAGAGGAAAACTCATTTGTTGCCCCAATTTACATATATATATATATATATATCTCTATATATATAATCACATTCACAATGTACACATGAATGTGAAGAGACTAATTCAAACTGTGGGAATAGTACACGTTAAGCTTCAACTGCTTCATAAGAAAGGGGATGTTGCTTCTGCCTTTGAGAAAAAAAAGAAGTGAATTGTAGCACAGAAGAGCTTTGCAAAATATGCCGTATTCTGTCAGTTTTCACCCCTAATAATTTCTAATCATTAGATATACTGATTTGTATTTATTTTTCTAAAGGATTGCAACAAATTGATGGAATGGACATTGCATTGCTTTCCTTGTGTTTGATCTAATGATAGCTCTATTGGTGACTTGCATTATTATTCATTGCAACCTAGACTGTTCTACCCTGTCTTTCGTAGTATTGCCATGTGGAAGTGTTGAGTTGTGAAAATGCCGTGCATATAATTCCAATTAGTAAAAATAATATAATGAATTGTGAAGCAATGTGACGAGTGCAAAAAATTGTTTCAAAAATCATGAAGCAAGACTTTGTGCTACCCAAGAACTTGATCAGTGCCAGGTGATGTCAATGTGGGCTGTTTTTTAGAAGAGCATATCCAAAACATAGAAGTGAAGCTGTCTGTTGACTTCCAATGACTCATCATGATATGACTTAATAGGAGTAAGAAGAGAAAGAAACAGCAATTTTGTTTTTGTTGATTTTGTGTTTGGAATGATCACTGCCAAGGGCAATATTATTGCAAAAGATTTATTTCATCGTTATTTAAGTGGTGTTTGTGGTGTGTAAAATGCAAGCTCTGAAGGCACATAGCACGGAAAGAACAGAGGACCAGATGAAGGAAATGTCCAGATTTGCATGTAACATCTGTACTGTTGTGACGTACCATGATGAGATTTAATGTATCAACAAAAACAAAGTGGTGTTGGTAATGAAATTATATTATAAGGGACTAAAAGTGGAAAAATAAAAATAATTATTTCACTTACCAATTCTTGCTTTCATGTCTTTGCACAGTATTTAAATGCAACTTACTGTTGGTCTCTTACTGTTGAATTGCAAATGGGAATTTCACTGTCATGTATGTCTACAATGATGAAGTAAAGCATTAAAGTGAAACTTTTAGTAGTCATTAGTAAAAGAATAAATAAAAAGAGGCGCATTGAAGAACTTGTTAAGAAGTGAAATGAACTCTTGATTCAGGAGCTTATGTGGAAGAATATCTTTCTGGATTTTCATCTATCCTCTATCCCCGCTGGATAATAGAAGCGTGTGTTTTTTGTATACATGCATCAGTGATGGGATTTACTCTCCAAGATGTATGGTTGAAGTTTTTTAAGTATATTATTTTTGTCGTTAATCTTTCCGTGGTCCAGAATCCAAGTTTTACAATTATGTGGATGTGTTTGTTTCCAAGAAAATGTTTGGATGAATCGCAAAAGGACAAAACATAACAAAAAAAAAACAACAAAAAAACAACCACCAACAACAACGTAAGCAACATGGATGATGGTGTAATGCCTTCAATTCTTGGTACTTTGTAAGCTGTTTTGTGTAGTTAGCCATAGATGCAATAAACAAAAATTCCATACGAGACTTCCCCACATTAAATACGTTTTTTCAATAATGCCTATTTTCCTTGTAAATGAGGTAATTTTTCTCTTTTTTCTTTTAATTAGACAGATAACTGGCTGAAATAAAATCTGTCTTTGTCGTTATTTGTGTGCATTCTTGTTCAAGTATCTCTTGCCTCTTTACAAAAAAATTGACTGCGTCACATGAAAATTAATTGTTTGAGAAGTACATAACCTAATTTGTGAAAATTGCTTTTAATGCAGAGAGATACTAGGATGCCTGTTGGTTTGACTGAGAATGCAATTTGTGAGTATAGTCATGCCTAACATTGTGTATAAAGAAATTCTGTATATGTTTATGAATCAAATTTCTGAAAATTAGTGTGTTAATTGGAACTTATGAAATAAAATTACTACCACGAGCCCTGTTAAGTGATCTGTTTTTGTGAATTTCATTGCTGTATAGCCTCCTTTAACAGTCGCATACCAATAGCATTCCAGTACCCAGGGAACACCTTTGTGTGTGTGTGTGGGGGGGGGGAGGTCAGCACCAAACTCCATAATAAATTGCAATATAAGTCGAGGACTTTTTTCTTACATTTAATTACTATCAATGTATGTATTTAGCAATATACGTCAATATTTTATTACATGTTATTTTGAATATTTTGAAGTATTTAAGGCCCGTATTTATTTTGAACTTTTTCTGTACTTGTCATACTTTCTGTGGGGACACAATGGCAATGCCCTTTTTTCTGAAATTCTAGTTCCACACTTTCAATGTTCCTCTGATTTCATAACTTTTCTACATCAACAGATCCAAAACAAGGTTTTATGTAATTTTATGGGTAGGCCAGAAAACCCCAGTTTCCATGAAGCTTTTTTTTCATGGGGTGAGTGAAGATTGGCACGGTTAAGATATTTCTTGCACCATGGGATGGGCACCAAATAAGCATTGAAAGAAGAAAGTATCACTAAGGGTTCAGACAGGTTTAATACTAAAAGTCCTAAAAGATGAAACAATAACTCCTTACTTAAAGATATTGAAGGGAAAATACGACACTGAGGTGTGTTGTTGCCACGCACAAAACCACCCCCTGCCCTCCCTCCTTCCTTTGGTATGTGACTATTAATGCTTGTAGGCTGACTCTTGTTTTTTTGCCAATTGAGATTCAAAATTAGACAGGCTTTCATGTAATGAGAATTCAGCATGACAATGCCTCATAGATATTCATTGTGTTTAGTATGCAATTGTAGTGACCAAAAGGTCATTCTACGTATACAATTAACTGCCGGTTCCAGCTTTTAGTTCATCAACTGTGTGTCCATAGGAAACTAGAGTTGAGACAGTAAGTATTTAATGGGAATAATGCTGCATGCAAACTTACATACTTAACTGCATCATAAATAGATGGTGTTAAGTTTAGTTAATAGAAGTGAGAAGACTTCATGATGTATTAGAATAAGAATGTTACTAATGTCTGTTGTTTTTCTTCTTGCTTTTGGTGAGGATCTAAAATGGCCGTGGACGTGAATGCCAGTGAAGTGGTAGAAAAATTTGTTTTTGATTCTGGAGGCTTAAACCCAATTCTAAAAGTAGGTTACAAATTATTGTTAGTATTTCTGTACTTTCTAGAAATGTGGTTTTATTACAGACCTGTCAATTTACAGGTTCTAATTGCAAATAATGGAATAGCAGCAGTCAAATGTATTCGTTCAATTCAACAATGGTGCTATATAACCTTTAAAGATAAGAATGCAGTAAAATTTGTTGTGATGGTTACACCAGAAGATATAAAAGGTATATTTCAATTTGTACTACAGCAAAAAATATTTCCACGGAGAAAGATCTGTTGGAGGACAAAGATTATTAAGGACTTCTAAATTTAGCTCTCACACCCGAGAGAGAAAAAATTGGTTAATAATGGAATAAGCTGATTGTGATAGGATCTGACGTATGCCTCCTACATGCATTGATCTGACCCACATGTATAAAAAGTTCTGAGATTTTTAACAGTTACATAGGGAAAGAGAGAATGTTACAGAAAACTGAATGCAGCTGGTTCTTCCAAATAAATAAGCCATTGTGTTGTCAGGCTGATCAAATGAACATTCATTGATCATTTGACATTTTGAACCATAATACATTTTACAATTTGAAAACTTCCAATTGAATTGAACCCCCAGGTCTGACTGTTTCCTAGATGATAATTGTAGGATGCCTAGGGGCTTGGTTTCAATGCAAATGAATGTTTTTCCCCTGAAGTCACAAAAGTTTTCTCACTTGCCAATGTGCATGAAATGCCAAAGTACAAATTTTCCTGTTATTTAAACATGATTTGACGATGCATATATTGCATGTTTTCTTAATAAGCATTAAATTTCTGTAAATTGCCAATTATTGTGCTTATTTTTGTTCAAAATGTGTATCATTAATCATTTATTTACCATTTTAAGAATCTTAATTTTGTTTGTTTATACATGGTCAGTTGAAACTTTCATAAAGAAAATTATTTATTATTATCAAACCCACTCTATGGAATTGCTGCTTTACAACCAGTCGAAGTACTGTACACCATTTAGAACTATTGGAGGATGCATAACGAGCCTGAAGAGTAAAGCATCTGCAATTAATTTCCCTGAACCCTTTCCCCTTGATTAAGGGAATCCCCTCTGGGAATGTCGTAGATGAATATTGTTTTGATGAGGAAGGGAGAGAAGAAAGTTGGGGCTTCAAAACATGATTGGAGACAGGATTTGATTCTTCTTGGAGTGTCACTGGTATTCCTTAGGTTGAAGTGGCTGGTGCAATGGACGTTTTGAATGTTGCAAAGGACTTGGACAGGAGGAAGGATGTGATTAGTAATTGGTCCAATTTCAAATTGTGTGTGTCGTAGTTGGATACTTACCAAGGGGCACTGACTATTTTGGAATGTTTGTAATGGATTGTCTTTATAGTTCTCTCCCCATATTGAGATTGTGTGGGTTATGAGCAGGGTGCCCATTTTCTGGAACCTTTTTTTTAAAAATTAGAGACTTCGTGGAAGAATTATTTGATGTGAGGGAAAATTTTGAGATGGTCACAAACTGGAAATTATTCTTTAAAAAAATAATCATAATAACAACATAGCATAATTGTTTGCTCAATTTCTGTGTGCAGTTTTGTTTAAATTTGTACACTATCATACCTAAATAAGTGCTGACAAATTAGTTTCAGCCTTGCTTTAATATTTTCATTAAATAATGTAAAATACTCTACAAGTCTTATCACTAAAAAAACTTTTAAATGCTCTGCAAAAGTCAAATTTGTTTCAGGAAATGAGTGGCCTCACAGTTGAGGGTGTAATAATTGATTCTCTACAGAGAAGCAAAGAAATTTGGATTTTTAGATAGGATTTTCTATTAATCAGTAGATGCAGTTTAAGTAAGCCTCCATGTTTTGTGTAGATTATGTATTAATAATGTAATGTAATAGTAAAGGTGGCCTGTCAAAAATGACTATGAAATCACACTCCCATGTTAACTATTTATTATAATGAATAGAAAAACGGTTTATTTTCTTTGGTACTAAATTTAAGTTCGTTTTCATTTCAAAATTTCTGTAACATTCAGTAACATGTTTTCAAATCCACAAAATGAGTGTGCTCCCCACATTTAGTTCCTCTGTTATTTGTTACAAATATTACCATATTACATTGTGTAAATTGGGTGCATTTTTTTATTTCTGGGTTAATTTTTCTTTCTGATCAAATGCTATAAATTCATTTATTTTGTTAATAAATAATTTAATTATTTCTGGAGTGTTTATGTGCTTCTACAACGCAAATTTTTGCGTAGAAAGCATATTTTCAAACCAACTTTTTAGTGCTTCGGCCATTCGGAATATCCATGTAGTTTATTAGACAAAATATGCTTAAAATTATCAGAAGAGCTTATTATCGACGTTTCCTGCCCGGACACTGTTTAGTCCAGTCACATTTTAAAGTTGTATGATCGCCAGCATTGCTCGATAGTCGCGATCATGCCACCCCTAGGCACGATCGAGAACGACGTGAAATACCGAGAGATCGTGATGACTAGAGACCGCATTTTTATGTAATTACATTTTTTTTGTCTTTTTACCTACCGTTCTCAAAATTGTAATCTTGGCGAATCATAGCCCACCTAACCCAATATCGAATTTTTTCGTTTCATATTTAGTACTATATTACATATTTTGCTATTTTCACAATATATTTTCTGATTTTATCAATTTTCTTCTATTTAATTCCATTTTTTTATGAACAGATATATTTAAAAAATCAGCATATTTCCTACATTATTGGGGAAATCTAGGTGTCCAAAGTATAATTAACACCGCGTTTTGTGATCTGTAACCTTAATTTCCGAAAGAAAAAGAAATGAAAAAAATGCGATCACTGATGTGTATCACTTCGACGAAGCTGCTACAGTGTATGTTTGCTGGTCCTAGATCTCGCCAGTTTCTGCGATGGCTTCTATTGCGATTAGTCTGACTGTTAAGCTACGGTCCTGGATTACAATAGATTAAGCTTTTACTACTGACTTGAAAGTTGTATGATGTAAAGTGAAGAGTTTTTCTGAATGTAATTTCTTGGTATGTTAATGATTTTTAATTAGAGAATTTTAATATTACATATTATATCCGATGTTACATATTCTTACAATTTTTATTACATATTTTGACGTTTTATACTACATATTTTTCCGGTCTCTAGTGATGACATGCCCCCCACGTACCAAGAAATAAAAACCCAAGTATAGCAACAGACTCCTTTTTATTCACGTCAATGGTAGCCAGGAGTTTTGAATTTTTGTATGTATATTGATAAGTCCAAACCTTCGGAGACTCCCCCCCCCAAATAATTTCCGCATTGTCATTGCTAACATTTAGCAATATATGTTGACATCTTGTAGTTGAATGAATGTTGACATCTTGTAAAACCACTTCGTTGCGTTGTGTATCTCGAAATCTTTTACAAAGGAACTTCCGTTCATTCGTAGTAATATTGTACTACAAACAGATGTTCAATTTCAAATATTCTTTAGTTAGAATGACTACAGTGTCTCAAATATTGTTGCTTTATTATCTAAAGTATACTCAAATTCAAATATTGTTGCTCACTTAAATTGTTATCCAAAGTAAGCCCCAGCACTTTTTCAGATGTTGGGAAAAAACAAATAATTTTCTCTTGAAAAAGCAAGCTCCTAACTTCCCTGTTTGTAGTCTAGCCTACTTTCTTTTAAAACAACTGTTTCCTCGCTTTCTTCCATGTTATAAAGATGCGCAGCAATACTCGCCGCTTTCACAAAAAGGGAAACTTATGCTGCATTTCGCCGCTAACATGGAAAGCTGAATCCGGATGGCCTGGATCATGTCCTCTTCCATCCTGGGTCTTGTTTCTTCCTAGTTTACGCAGCGTCAGTTGCCTCCCGTTCCCCAGAGGACTGGGGGTGGGTAGGTAAGGGTAATTTTGTGAGGGTTAGAAAGGTTATTTTGTTGAGGGTGTTTGAAAAATTGCAGAGGTGGGGGAGGAGAGTAGAAAGGTTATTTTGTTAGGGTGTTTTAGGAGTGATAGAGAAAGGATAGATAGGTTATTTTGTTGAGAGTGTTGTGAGATGATAAGAAGTGGGGAGGGGGAGAGAAGAGTGAAAAAAGTGGGTTGGTTATTTTGAGTTGCAAGAGCTTTATCATGGTATTAGCTGTTGTTTTCATTGTCCATTTCAGGTTGGTGAGGGGATGGGGGGAAGTTGAAAGATATCAAAGGGATGTTTTTTGCGGGAGTGGCGTGGTGGGTGGTTCAAAATGTGTTGGTGGGGTTGAATAAGGGGTGTGAAGATTGGGTTGTTGATGAATTGTTGCACCATATTGCGAGATGATCGGAAAGTGTATTGGTAGAGTGGTTCTATGTTGTGTTGGATACAGAAGGAATTGTAATTTTGACCTGGGATAGGGCGATTGTGCTGCATTTCGTGTGATCATTGCGAATCGTTCCTCCTTTTCGTCCCAATTGATTTTTTACTAAACGCCATACGAAGTCGACCAGAAGATGTAAAAAATAGCATGTAAATAAATCTATGATAATAAATGAGTATCTTTGTGATGAAGTCAACCTTGATCCAAGAGAATATTTTTCTGATACAGTATTTTCGACGTTGATTTATATTTCTTGAAAATTTTGGTATAAAAATTGTATACGTAATTTGGTAAAAAAACTTATACTTAATTTCTCTCAAATGAATTTACTTTATTTCCAATAGTGCCAATTGTATATTCGTAGATTAGCATGATCTGTCCGCCTCCATCACGAATTGTATGCCACAAATCGTTCATGACGGAAGCGATGCATACCAAAAGAAAGAAAAAAAATTGTCAAGAGTTGCACTTTCTTGCAGCTGCGCAGTAATTGTATTAGACATAAAATTACACATTTTCAGAATTTTCTTCTTTGTGCGTATTTAAAACTAATATTGTAATCTTTATTTTTATTTTCTCTCATGTATTTCTACGCACGTAGTGCAGAAAAAGTTATGTAATGCTGCATTAAAAACTGCGAATTTGGGATAGAAAAATGCCTATTTCTAGGTCACCGATAACGATGAAGTGGGTAATACTTATTCCTAAATGTACGTTAGTACTTCCTCGACAAATTGAGTGGAAAAAATCCCTGTGTTTTGAAATTTGGCGTGTTTGTTCGTTGTTAGCCACTGCATATTACACTAAAAATCCTGAAGTGTATGGAGGCCGGGAGCCACAATTTTTTTAATGTGTCGAAAAAACTATGCCCTTGGGAAATGAGTACGCAGCTAATTCCTGTTGTATATTGTTTCTTAGCCAAAGTGTGAGGGAGTTACGTAATACCGATGAGGAATCTTAACTGTCCGCCATATTGAATTCAGAGTGTCATTTTTTATACCTTCTTAGATTACGAGTTCAAATCTTATTTTTTTTACTAATGGTAGAAAATTCTTTTTCATTGCCGGTTACGACCACGCCTACCGTTTCGGCGTATGTTAGTTTTCGTTAGATATTAGGTTTCTGATTCAAAGTGAATACTTGACAGTGGCGGATTTTCAGAGTAGGCAAGGGACGTCAGACCTCCCCACAAAATTGATTAACAACGCAAAAAAATAAGAGTATATTTTAACATAGTATATTTTTTAACATAGTATAATAGTATATTTTAACATAAAAATTGTTAGAATTAACTTTGTCTAAAATGACAAAGGTTTACGACTGGCGAGTAAATATTTAAAAGTTGTTTCTCTTGCTGCAAACTTAGCGTTACAATTCAAGATGGAGCCAAGCACTTCTATGCGTTACATATAAACTATGTACTATTACATATAACTAGCACCACAAGTGCTAGTACTGATTGTGCCTCACGATGTAATCGGTGTTAGGCACAACACGGTGTAACACCATCAGGGTGGCCAGCGAACCTGGAATCCTTGAAAACCGGGAATTTGATAAAGCCTTGAGAAACCGGGAAAAAACCGGGAATTTGATTTGAAAACCGGGATTTTTTGTTTTTTCTGATTTTTCGCTAAGTTTTAGCTCGAATTTACATACGTCACCGCATTCAGTAATGTACATGACTCAACTCGATACACGATATTGGCGAGAGTTAAAATCGAAGTATGTATGAAAAATTACATAGATTACGCCGCTTTAGGATTGCCAAGTCCTTGACTCACGAGTCATACGACTTCAAACGCCCGCGTGTGTAGGCGCAACGAGTAGAGTAATGTAGCACCATTGAGCCCTTCTGTGGTTGTGTGAAGCATGAGCACGGACGAGATGTTCGTGGAACACATGTCTCTGTGGGAACCCATTCATTGAGTTTCAGTTAGTGTTTCGCCATGACATCGGCGGCGAATCGTCCATGTTATCTACATGATATTCAAAGAGAATTTTACCTTTTTTCGTAGAAGATCGCAGGAGAATCCATGTTTGCTTATACCGAGTCACCGAATTGACATGGGGCACGAAGAAAATAAACATGTGGAGCTCTTGACGGGGTTGAGCGCCAGAATACACTAGTACACCCTATTCTCAGCCCACGATTTGGGAAGTAGTGACACAGAGACACCATGTTAGCAGTCTACGGTACGCCGATTTCTCCAACCTTTGTAAAATCTGGCTTGACTATCTTCATGTCAATAAACGTCAAATATTTCACGCCTCGTTACATTTTCCCGACACTTTTGGATAGAAATGACGCTCCGTTAGCTTCGTCAAGGAAGGTATGTTGATTAATCTTCCTCACAAAGAGGTTAGCTATAGTTTCACAATGCAATTCTGCATTGGTTGCTGAATACTGATGACTACAGTCCGGAAGTTCAGGCATTTACTTTACCTAGGCAGGCAAAAAAAAACATTTATTTTTATTAAAATAGGCATTCAAAAAAGCTAAAGAAGGGAATCAAAAAATTATTGAAACAACGAAAACTCATCACAGGAAAAGAATGATTGTAAAAAAATAAATTGGAGGCCTACAAAAAAGTTGACGATGTTTTTGAGAAACTTTTAAAAATGTCCCGTGGGCTGCGTTGAATGTAACCCAAAAATTAAAGAATGTTATAAAAAATCGCAGAGCTTCGGCTGAGACCAGTTCGACCGGGAAGCATTCCGCTTTGAACCTGCTCATAGTTTAGGCGCCACTGTTGTTCACAGACGACAGACGGAGGGACGTATTGAAAACAAAACAACACTTTTTCGGTATGCACTCACTGTTCGTGAAATTTGACTACATAACATGTTAGTAAGAGTTATGTACTACATATTAGAATAGGATATATCCCCTTTTTCTGAATCAAAGCGCTACTACGGATTTTTCTGTCAAGAAACGGCAATTTTTTTGCGCAGCATTACATAACTTTTTCTGTTCTACGTATTTTATTCCGTTAATACGTACGTATACGAGAAAGTAAAAATATTTTTTTCTAAATTTCTGGTCTCTACTGATGACGTATGGTCTACCGTTTTTTCAAGTAGGTTGGCCGTTTAAGAAGAATTTAAGCAGAAGCAATTTAAGAAGAATTTAAACATTTAAGAAGAATGCCGTATACCATTGAGAATTTGCTGACAAATAAGTATGTGTAGTGGAATTTTTGAGTATTTATGTTATTAAGCAGCAGGTGAATAAATGTTGCAGCTGGTGATAAAAGCAGATGACTAAATGAGCTGTATCCGTATGAACTGTGTTAAGCACAAAAAACTAAATTCCTGTTTGAAATAATTCGGAACAATCGAAACTTAATTTAAATTGGTGTGAATAGCATTACGATCCTAAATACTATTACTAAACATATTTTTAAAATTGTTGTATTGCGAAATCGATTAGGTATGTTATCTTCAAAATTCCAAAAAAATAAGATACCTAGAATGTTTCAAGTAAATGTGAAGATTTATTAATTCCGAAAATCCAAAACCTTCATTGAAAATGGAAATCTTACAATGTTATTAAGTGCTCTTTTCCTATTCCCGTGTAATTAATCAAAAGAAAATTATCATTCTTTTAGTAATCTTGAAAATGGAATATGGACGGCAGAAAATACTTATCCTCATTAGGACTGTTTAGTAATGTCGACAGCGAAATGTCCATTTTGAAAAAATATTCCTACTTCGTGTTAAAAACTAATATTATTCGCGGTAGAATCAACTTTTTTCCAAAACCGATGTAAGGAATACGATACCTCAAGCCCTCCGTTGACATCAGTCCAGAGATCGATTTTCCGGCTGAAAAAGTAGTTTCTTGAACATGTAGAGCGGAGTCTGAATATTAATCAATAACATATAATTCCTAGAAAAACAAAAATATCAGAATTTTATTTAAAACTCGTTTTTGTACAAAATTGTACACTCTACTCCTCGGTTGCGGGAGAAAGGTGCGCGAGAATCATAGTTTGGTTTAGTAACGAACAGAAAACTAGTTGCGCTAAAACAGCACGTACTTTCACGCAAAATTACGGGAAAAGTACTCAAATTTTCGAAATCTTTGATATGACCTTATTTCAAAATCTATCTTTAAGGAACAGATTTCCTTAAGGGAAAAATATCTTCATAATTGTAGGTCTAGTTGTAGAAAGACGCCGAAAAAAATATACATTTTTGCAAGTTTCAAAAATTCGGGGTTTTCAATGAACATGAGACCTGCACCATTCTCTTAAACGTTCTTCACACTGTCCAACAACAAAATTTAATCAAAAACGATGGAGCCACGTTTTTGAAAATTCTGAAAATGCCCCAGGTAAAGTGTAAATGTTAAGTACTCCCTCTCCCGTGTAAAGTACTCCCCCCCCCAAAAAAAATTAAATATCGGATTGAAGTTCAAAGGGGCCCTACGTCAGCCAGATCGGTTGAGAAATATCAATTTTGGAGCAAGTTGGCTGAATGGTTTAGCCACTAACGTTGTTCACGGACAGACAGACGTTATGTCGTCATTCAATTTTTCGGTATGAAGGACCCAAAAAACTTGGATACTGACTATACCAAGTATTAGAGGAATTTTTTCCTAAATTTAGCAACTGGATTTATCCAGGGCCCTGTAACAAGTTTTTCTGCCGCAAAATTGCCGTTTTTCCGCGCAGCATTACATAATTTTCTCTGTACAATGTAAACGGTAGCGAGAAAGTAAAAAATGTGTTGTAAAGTGCGAAACAGAACCTGGAAAATTGAGCATCTCAAACCTGGAAAACCGTGAAAAAACCTAGAATTTCAAAAAGCCAGATTGCTGGTCACCCTGACCATGTCTTACACCGTGTTGTGCCTGCACTTCTCCCCATATCTCGTCACACGCAGTTTTTAACTGTTTTTGACGTAAATAAATAAAAGGATACCGGCGGCCCAAGCTGACGCGTGCATCCCCTATTGCCATGACAATGTCCCTCAACCAATAAGAAAAGAGTAGTTTGGCTTTGTCCAGCTTTGAAGTTCGTTTGGCACGGAGGCTCTCGCGTGCCTGGCCTCCTCCTGTGAAGGCGTGTTGCAATCATAGACGGTGGGTTCTCTGTGGTTGCGATGGATCCATTCTGTGGCAGACTCAGAATTTCAGTGGACACAACGATACCTTTATTGGAAGTGCCGTTTTCGCGGGGAAGTAATCCCAAAAGAAGATAAATATTAAATGTAATTCTTCTATTTGGAATGTCGCTAAGAACAGGTGACCAGTAAACCAAAGGTAATTGACTCAATTTCACAACATGATTCCATGTCTGAATTTGTCTGGGCCTCCTCAAGTTTGGAACCCACCGTCCGCCACTGACACTTGATGACTTCTTTGTGTATAGTTGGCCTTTCTGGAAGTCCCTTTTTGTCTCTCATGGTGGATGCCTGCGTAGCCTGCAGTTACTGTCGGAGACGGCTGGTAGGAATACGAGCGGGTGTGGAGGAATCTTTCATTATTACAAAATATTGCAGGGTAGTGAAAAATTCGAAATAAAATAATTTTATTTGTGTAAAATGTGTGGAAACAATAGTGCTTGTTAAGTGTTGGGGCCGATCACCGTATTTTTGAAACCAACTTCGTTTTTGTTCAGTACGAATTATATTACCGTCAATTGTCTCAATGCATAAGTAATACAAATACTTGAGTACTCATTGGAAATCAAAGTCAGAACCACGTGCGCGGGAGATAAATATACATAACACGGACCCAACGCATAAAATTATGTAAGTAGTGTTTCAATATAGACTTTTCTTAAACCTAGTTTTAATTAATTTACTTGAATTGCTTACATTTTATTATATATAATTGTTCTGAAGTTTGGAAATTAGGTACATTGAAGTGACATTTTTATCATTCGAAATTACATTGGTCTGAACATTTCCGTCATTCGACGGAACTGCAATCTCCAGTTTGTTGGAGCACGAGCCGTCATTACTTTGTGTTGCTGTCGACGCTCCTGTCGATGTCTGTAAACTAGAACTGACAAAGCTTTCAAAATGAAGTAAGAATCATTTCCGGTTTTCTTCGTGGATTCCTCTGTAATTTTTATCCGTAGGTTAGTGAAGATTATAAGTATTTCCCTGGCCCCCATTTATTTCACGGATTCGAGTCCCGCCTCGGGCATCGTCTGTGTGTGTTGTCCATTCATCCTTCATTATCATTCCATATCCCTTACCCCCAGGACTAGCAATCCCGAGGGATAAAAATTGGATTCAGCATAATGCTGATCCCCCCAAAAAGAGTCGCATACACTTGCCATGGGATAAGTGTAACGGAATCGCGGTAATTGCAGGTGTATGTTCACGTGGTCGTAGACGGCCTATTTCCGACCAAAAAGTAGATTATTGTTATTGTTGAAACATTAATTCCTGGTATCAATGAAGATTGAACATACGTGGTCCCGACCTACATCGTGTTCCATCTCAACATTCATATTAAATAATAATAATAACAACCACAACTCCACTTAGGGAGTACACGACCTTGCAGTTGGTGGTGGAGCTTGAGTACCCCCATGAGCCTGAGAGCTATGTCAGTGGTAGCCTAGCTACTGGTAGGGCCTCCCTTGCTGAATAGGTTGAAGGTGAGGGGTCCGACGAAGAGTACTCCATTTTGAGGAGAGTGGGAAGTAACTGGAGAGGGAAGGGTCATGAACCTTTGGACTTCCTATTATCGGCCCATGGAGGGTACAGGAGAGAAACTGGGTTGGCACACCAGGCCACTGATTAGAGTGGAGGCCCGAACCTTGCATTAGCCAGCGAAGGAGGCTGCCTTCAGCAGTCAGTGAATATCCCGTTGGGTTTAGTAATGTCGACTGGCGATCGGAGGGACCCCTTGCTGGGCCCCGCGGGGGGATACCCCGAGGCCACTGTGGGTCGCAGTAACGGATGGCAGGAAACAACACAAAGGTTAAGTGTGATCTGGGAACTCAAATTTGCTACCTGCGAATCTTCACTTGAAACCAATGAGCAAAATGGATAGAACAAGCAATGTAATGAACCTTAACGTGCCTTGTTCTACCAATGTCCCATACCTGCTCAGAAACCGAGCTAATGTCACCTTGTCGACATCTGGCCATCCCACGGATGTTAGTCCCAGGGACCCAGAGCCGGCAGTAGCTCGAAGCCATCGTCAGAGATGGACCCGGGATGAATTAAAGGAGGTGATGTGGTGCTTTTACTATGCAAAAGCGAAAAATGGGGGCTCAGAAATAGAGGTTTTTAAGATATGGAGAGAGCGGAATCCAGATATGAGACCTACCCTAGACTCAAAGAAGCTTGCCAGTCAACGACGATACATACTCAGCAGTGGAAAATTCACAGCAGAACAACTTGCGGACATCCAGAGAAACGCGAAGTATGTTCATCGATCAAACTATCCACATGACGAAAATTTAGAACCATCTAATATCCCTCAAAACGATGATCCCCTTCAAGGTTCATCTCTTCCAAATGAAACATCCGTCAGTGGTGAAAATTAATCTGGCCATGAGTCACACGATATGGACATGATGCGGGACCTCCTCCGACGCGAGATAGAACGAGTTCGTCTACTTCCATTCGAATCTCGTGCACCGTTGAGGAGAATTTACGAAAATGCTAAAGCTAAGAGAGTGATAGAAACAGCGAATTCTTAAATGAGGTTGTACAGACCTCAAGTAGAGATCTAGATATTACTGAAATCAATCACATCGTGTATGCAACTCGATATCTAGTATCTCAGATAATCTTGGGGCCCGCCAAGAACACCGATGGCCGACAGCCAGACAGACTAAAAAGCTCCGTACCTCCATGGATGAAAAGAATTATGAAGCGGATAGCCGACACACGGCGTGAAATATCACTCCTAGCCGAGGCATCTTCTAAGTCAAACCACACGTATAAAGTTCAACAAAAAATACTCCATGTTGAACAAAAATACCTAATTGACAATGACACAACAAGGCTAATGGTAGCTGAAAAGCTAAAAGAGAAAATCCAAGCATGGGCTCAACGAATAAGACGGTACAAACGTAGAGCAGATTTCCGTGTACAGAACCGGTTGTTTGAAACAGACACGAAGAGATTCTATCGCAGTCTGACTGAAAAACCAAATGGCAATGCTGCCCCTCCTTCAAAAGATGACGTCGATACATTTTGGTCAGGAATCTGGGAGGAAACCAGATCCTATAACGAAGACGCATCGTGGCTCCAATCTGAAGTTGATTCTGCCAATGAAATGGTGGAGACAGTGGAACATGTTCAAGGAGTCTCGAAAGAGGACCTATGCCAAACAATTAAGAACATGGGAAACTGGAAATCCCCTGGGGTTGATAAGATCCAGATTTATTGGATTAAGACATTTACAGCATTACATTCTCATCTAGCAAAGGCTGTTAATAAAATTTTAGAAAACCCATAGGAACTCCCCGAATGGCTCACTCGCCGCATCACGTATTTGCTACCCAAAGGAGAAGACAGCTCTTTGGCGAAGAACTACAGGCCAATTACTTGCCTGCCAGTAATGTACAAATTTATAACTGCAGCCATAGCTGACAAAATGTATAGGCACCTAGAGAAGAACCATCTGTTGCCAGTTGAACAGAAGGGATGTCGTAAAGGTTCCTATGGCTGTAAGGAAATCTTGCTTCTGAATAAAATCATTGTGAATGATGTAAAGAAACGAAAACGTAATTTGAGCATGGCTTGGATTGACTACCAGAAGGCCTTTGACAGTGTACCACACGATTGGATTTTGAAGACCCTGGAGATCTATCGATTTCATCCTAGACTTGTTGAGTTTTGCAAGGCTAGTATGAAGTCGTGGAGCACCAGGTTTCTAATCCACAGCGGAAAGGGAGTAGTAGAAACAAGAAGTATTCAGATTAACAGGGGAATTCTTCAAGGAGATTCACTATCCCCTCTGCTGTTTTGCATTACTTTGATTCCTCTATCGAGACAGCTGTCGCACACTGACTTTGGTTACAAGCTCCATGGTGACGAAAGACCTGTATCGCTTTTATTTTACATGGATGATCTTAGTGTTTGCTAAGAATGAAGCGACTCTCTCCCAAATGCTGTCTATCGTGAATGACTTTAGCAATGAGATCTTCGTGACGTTTGGTCTTGACAAATGTGCAAAAGTCAGTTTAAGAAGAGGCAAACTGACAACGTCAAAGAGCATTGAAGTTGATATGCACACTGCAATTCAAGATCTTGAGCCAGGTAAAACCTACAAATATCTGGGCATTGAAGAATGTGAGACCATCTCGAACGACACAATGAAAGAGAGAATTCGCAAGGAGTATTACAGAAGAGTGAGACTTGTCCTGCAGTCTGCTCTAAACTCAAGGAATAAAATATCAGCAATTGGTAGTCTGGCGGTGCCTGTAGCCGAATACAGTTTCGGACTAGTAGACTGGGCTGAGCAGGAAATTCGCATCATGGATCGAAAAAACAGAAAAACTGCTTACAATGCATCACGTTGCCCACCCCCGAGCTGATGCACATAGGCTTTATGTGTCACGTAAGGAAGGAGGAAGAGGCCTGAGACAAATTGAAGCCTCGTGGCACAATGCAATAACCGGGATGGGAAAGTATGTAGTCAGTCATCAAGATGACCCACTAATGAGGCAGGTCATGAAATCTGACCGAAGAATGGGAAACAGAGGCATTGTAAGTGTAGCAAGAAGCATTGCGAACAAGACTATGCAAGACACCCAGAATGACAGAGACACTGAACATCTAATGCTACTTAACATGAAATTTGAGACCCAAAAAAGTTAAAGAAATCGTGGAGAGACAAACCACTCCACGGACAATACCTAAAAAGAATGGACAAGGTGCAGATCAATAAAGACCAATCATTTATGTGGCTTAAAAGGGGAAGAATGAAGCCAGAATCGGAAGCACTTGTAATAGCTGCCCAAGATCAGGTCTTGAGAACAAGACATTATGATAAAGCGGTTCTCAAAATCTCCCAAGATGATAAATGCCGCATTTGCCAGGAGCAAGTAGAAACCATTGATCATACTGTCTCAGCTTGTCCAATCCTAACAAAGACCGAATACCTGAAAAGACATGACAGGGTGTGTAGTTACCTCCACTGGCAGATCTGTACTGCCCCCGAAGTTCCAAACACATGCCCCAAGTGGTACGAACACTCACCAAAACCGGTGACGTCTGTTGGATTGTGTACGATATTGTACGAGCAACAAATTCAAACTGATGGCATGATAGCGGCAAACAAACCGGATATAGTTATCCGGGATTTGGCGAAAAAATCGTGTTTACTTATCAATGTTGCTGTACCTTGCGATCAAAACGTCGTTACCAAGGAGGCAGAGAAACGTCTTAAGTACAAGAGTTTGGAAATCGAGATCAGCCGAATGTGGGGTGTAAAAGCACAGGTCGTCCCGATAGTTATCGGAGCTCTGGGATTTGTTCCGCAAAATTTGAGTAAGAATTTGTCTAAACTCCCTGGTAATTCAAAAGACTGGGAAGTGCAAGAAATCGCTTTATTTGGAACAGCCCACATTTTGCGCAAAGTATTGTAGAGTCACTGACAGTCACCGGATCGGCTCCTTAGGTAGCTGGTTGTAACCTGGAGTAGATTTTATATTCAGCCGACTCATAACATCTTTAGTCGTGATGTAATGGAAAAATAATAACAACAACCTAGGGACTACATGACCTTGCAGTTGGTGGTGGGGCTTGAGTACCCCCATGAGCCTTAGAGCTATGTCAATGGTAGCCTAGCTACTGGTAGGGCCTCCCTTGGTGAATAGGTTGAAGGTGAGGGGTCCGACGAAGAAGTACTCCATTTTGAGGAGAGTGGGAAGTAAGAAGAGAGGGAAGAGTCATGTACCTTTGAACTTTCAGTTGTCAGCCCATGGAGAGTACAGGAGAAAAACTGGGTTGGCACACCTGGCCACTGATTAGAGTGGAGGCCCGAACCTTGCATCAGCCAGCGAAGGAGTCTGCCTTCAGCAATCAGTGGAAATCCTGTAAGGTTTAGTAACGCCGACTGGCGATCGGAGGACCCTTTACTGGGCCCTGCGGAGGGGGGTGACCACCGTGGCCACTGTGGGTCGCAGTAACAGATGGCAGGAAACAACCCAAGGGTTAAGTGTGATCTGTGAACTCGAACTTTCTACCTACGAATCTTCACTTGAAACCAATGAGCAAAATCGATAGAACAAGAGGTGTAATGAGGTGCAATCTTAACGTGCCTTATTCTACCAATGTACCCTACATGCTCAGAAAACGAGCTAATGTCACCTTGTCAACGTCTGGCCATCCCACGGATGTTAGTCCCAGGGACCCAGTGCCGGCAGTAGCTCGAAGCCATCGTCAGAGGTGGACCCGGGATGAGTTGAAGGAGGTAATGTGGTGCTTTTACTATGCAAAAGCGAAAAATGGTCGTTCAGAAATAGTTTTCAAGGTATGGAGAGGTCGGAACCGAGATATGAAACCTACCCTGGACTCAAAGAAGCTTGCCAGTCAACGACTATACATACTCAGCAGTGGAAAATTCACAGCAGAACAACGTACTGACATTCAGAGAAACGCGGAGTATGTTCTTCGATCGAACTACCCACATGACGAACATGTAGAACTTGAAAACGACGGTCCTGTTGAAGGTTCATCTCTTTCCAATGAAACAACCGTCAGTGGTGAAAATTCATATGGCAATGAATTACACTATAAGGACATGATGCGAAATCTCCTCCGACGCGAAATAGAAAGAGTTCGTCAACTTCCATTTGAATCTCGTGCACCGTTGAGAATATACGAAAATGCCAAAGCTAAGAGAGAGATAGAGACAGCGAATTCTGTCTTAAATGAGATGGTACAGACCCCTGGTAGAGATTTAGATATTACTGAAATCAATCACATCGTGTATGCAACTGGATATCTAGTATCTCAGATAATACTGGGCTAGCCAAGAACACCGACGGCCGACAGGAAAAGAGTAAACAGCAATGGACGAAGAGAATTATGAAACGGATAGCTGACACACGGCGTGAAAACTCTTAGCTGAGGCATCTTCTAAATCTAAGCACACCACTAACGTTCAACGAAAGATATTCAATGTTGAATATCATTCCAAATTGATAATGACACAAGCAGGATAATGGTAGTTTAGAAGCTAAAAGAGAAAGTTCAAGCATGTGCTAAACGAATTAAGACGTTACAAAAGTAGAATAGATTTCCGTGTACAGAACCGATTATTTGAAACACGCGAAGAGAGTATATCGCAATCTGACTCAAAAACCGAATGGCAATGCTGTCACTCCTTCAAAAGATGACGTCGAAGCATTTTGGGCAGGAATCTGGGAGGAGAGCAGATCCTACAACAAAGACGCTTGGATTCAATCTGAAGTTGATGCTGCAGATGAACTTGAGGAAACAGAGGATGATGTTCACGATTTCTCGGAAGAGGACCTCTTCCAAGCAATTAAGAACATGGGAAACTGGAAGTCCCCCGGGATTGATAAGATCCAGATATATTGGATTAAGAAATTAACAGCAATACATCCTCATCCAGCAAAGGCTGTTAATAAAATTTTAGAAAACCCATAGGAACTCCCGGAATGGCTCACACGCGGCATCACGTATTTGCTACCCGAAGCGGGAGACAGCTCTTTGGCGAAGAACTACAGATCAATCACTTGTCTGCCAGTACTGTACAGAGTTATAAGTGCAGCCATAGCTGACAAAATGTACAGACATCTAGAGAAGATTCATCTGATGCCAGCTGAACAAAAAGGATGTCGCAAAGGTTCTTATGGCTGTAAGGAAATCTTGCTACTGAGTAAAGTCATCTTGAATGATGTAAAGAAAAGAAAATGTAATTTGAGCGTGGTTTGGATTGACTACCAAAAGGCTTTTGATAGTGTACCACACGACTGGATTTTGAAGACCCTGATATTTATCGATTTCATCCTAGACTTATTGAATTTTGCAAGGCTAGTAGTGTGAAGTCGTGGAGTACTAGGTTACTAATACACAGCGGAAAGGAAGCAGTAGAAACCAGAAGTATTCAGATCAACAGGGGTATTTTTCAAGGAGATTCACTATCCCCTCTGCTGTTTTGCATTAGTTTAATCCCACTATCTAGACAGTTGTCGCAAGCTGACTTTGGTTACAAGCTCCATGGTGATGAGGCCAGTATCACATTTGTTTTACATGGATGATCTTAAAGTGTTTGCTAAGAATGAAGCGATTCTCTCCCAAATGCTGTCTATCGTGAATGACTTTAGCAATGACATCTTCATGAAGTTTGATCTTGACAAGTGTGCAAAAATCGATTTAAAAAGAGGCAAAATGACCACGTCAGAGAACATTGAAGTTGATACGCACACTGTGATTCAAGATCTTGAGCCAGGTAAAACATACAAATATCTGGGAATTGAAGAACGTGAAACCATCTCGAACGACACAATGAAAGAATTCGCAGGGAGTATTACAGAAGAGTGAGACTGGTCCTGCAGTCCGCTCTGAATTCCAAGAATAAAATATCAGCAATTGGTAGTTTGGCGGTTCCTGTAGCCGAATACAGTTTCGCAGTTTCGGACTAGTGGACTGGACTAAGCAAGAAATTCGCATCATGGATCGAAAATCCAGAAAACTGCTAACTATGAATCATCATGTTTCCCACCCTCGTGCTGATGTACACAGACTTTGTGTCACGTAAGGAAGGAGGAAGAGGCCTCAGGCAAATTGAAGCCTGGCACAACGCAATAGTCGGGATGGGAAAGCATGTAGTCAGACATCAAGAGGACCCTCTAATGAAGCAGCTCAAGAAATCTGCCTGAAGAATGGGAAACAGGCATTGTTACTCTAGCAAGAAAACTATGCAAGACACGCAGAATGATAGAGACACTGAACTTCTGATGCTACTTAACATGAAATATGAGACACAAAAAATGTTTAAGAAATCGTGGAGGGACATACCACTCCACGGACATTTTAAACGAATAGATAGAGCACAGATCAATAAAAATCAATCACTTATGTGGCTTAAAAGGGGAAGAATGAAGCCGGAATGGGAAGCACTTGCAATAGCTGCCCGAGATCAGGCCTTGAGTACACATTATGATAAAGCGGTTCTCAAAATTGCCCAAGGTGATATATGCCGCACTTGCCAGGAACACGTAGAAAGCATTGATCATATTGTCCCAGCTTGTTCAATCCTAGCAAAGACCGAATACTTGAAAAGACACGACAGGGTGTGTAGCTACCTCCACAGGCAGATTTGCCACCCTCGAAGTTCCAAACATATGCCCCAAGTGGTACGAACACTCGCCAAAGCCGGTGACGTCTGTTTGATTGTGTACGATATTGTACGACCAAGAAATTCAAACTGATCACATGATAGCGGCAAACAAACCGTATATAGGTATCCGGGATTTGGAGAACAAATCGTGTTTACTTGTCGATGTTGCTGTACCTTGCGATCAAAACGTCGTTACCAAGGAGGCAGGGAAACATCTGAAATACAAGAGTTTGGAAATCGAGATCAGCTGCATGTGGGGCGTAAAAGCACAGGTCGTACCGATAGTTATCGGAGCTCTGGGATTTGTTCCGCAAAATTTGTGTAAGAACTTGTATAAACTCCCAGGTAATTCAGAAGGCTGGAAAGTGCAAGAAATCGCTTTATTTGGAACAGCCCACATTTTGCGCAAAGTATTGTAGAGGCACGGACAGTCCCTAGATCTTCTCCTTAGGTAGCTGGTTGAAACCTGGTGTCGATATTATTCAGCCGACTTATAACATCTTTAGTCGTGATGTAGTGGAAAAATAATAATAATAACAATAACAACAATTCTTTTGAAACAATTATTTCACTTCGAACTTATTGGATTTAATTATTTGTTTTGAAATATTGTTTTGTAACATCTCCAGACATATTTTGCTAACATATCCAACTACACAGCCACGTTTGAAATACACATTACGAGTACATTTTTGTTCGTGACCTCAGAGCCGCTCTTAACATCTCTGGTTTGGTCGAATCGGGCGGCCATTCTTGCCCGAACTTTTTATCGGCCGATCACGGATCCACAGCTTAATGTATAAAATATGCCACTGTTCGTATGCCTCATGTTTCCGAAGAAATTAAAGTTTTTATCTGTTTATTTCTTCTGCATGCAACGATTTTTCGACATGGAGTGTACCTAGTTTTAATTACTATACTTCAAACGTGTATCTTATTTTTTAGCAAATGCTGAGTACATTAAATTGGCAGATTATTGTGCACCTGTTCCCGGGGGCCCAAATTATAAGAATTATGCGAATGTTGATGTTATTGTGCAAATAGCAATTGAATTTGAGGTGCAGGTAAGAATTTATTTGTACTATCCTATCCTACACCGATATCAATGTGTATATAAACGTAAATGTTTGTATTCTGTTCAGGCTGTATGGGCTGGCTGGGGACACGCATCAGAGAATCCAGACCTTCCAAATAGTTTGAATGAACATGGTATTATTTTTATGGGGCCTCCTGCCAAAGCAATGTGGACACTGGGAGATAAAATTGCCTCTAGCATTGTGGCTCAAACGGCTGATGTTCCAACATTACCATGGTCTGGATCTGGTGGGTTAAACTGTTTTTTAGCATTCTCTTTGACGATGCTTTTAAAAAAGCTTCTTGAGCACAAAACCAGAAAGGGTAGTTGTATTTTACCAGAATTTGTATTTCAGGTGCGACAGTGTATTTTTTCGTCCAGTAATTGAAAGTTAATTTTAATGTAAAAATCCAAAATTTTGAATCTTACCATAAACACTATTTTTTGTTTATTGTAAATAAGCTGTTTCATATTTAGTTGATTCAATATGTAATATTTATTGTTCTTACCATGAACTTGTCTGGCTCGAAACATTTGGGGGAGGGTTCATCAGAATTGCTGATCAGACGCAAAGAGCTGCCTCCGGCAGTTGAATGGGGAGGGGGAGCCATATTATCCAAGCACGTTTTCGTGCCCCCCCCCCCAGATACGAGAGGAAGGGAAGAGTTGATTTCGACGCCAGGTCTATTATATCAAATTTGTGCTTCTCATTTCGATGCAAAATAGTTTCTACTACACGTGAGCGAATATATTTGGTTATCAGATATGTCAGCAACGCGCGTTGCTATTATTTACGCGTAATTCATTTTATGTTACTAATGGAGCGGAGGAAGGTATTCCAGGGCTCAAGAAAAGTGCGCGTATGATACCAAGAGCGGTGATTGTTTAAGGTGTGTTAGAGTAGAGTAGAGGCGAAGGGTTGGACGCTGTTTCACTCGAGACCTTGCGCAAATTGATCAGTTCAACATGGAAGAAGAAGAAGAAGAAACAAGCGGCTCTAGCACTAATACTCCTGCCTACAAGGTTAAGGCGGTGCCAGGTTTGCACATTGCGTATTTCTTTATATTCGTTTCATATTCATACGTTACTAGCGCCTATTTGTCTCCCAAAATGTTTGAGAATGGTATTTTGTACAACTAACACAATAGGCTCGAGTCTGACTGGGAGATCCTAGAGTTCGATACCCGATGGTGCCAGGATTTTCGACACTAGCTAGAAACTATATCGAACTAAGCCGCTGTGTGGAGGAGAATTCTAACGGCCGGCGGCTGCCCTGATCGGTATTTTTTGTGGTGTCTGTTATCAACACCAGGCGAATGCCGGAGCACGGACCGCGCGCGATCTCTCCTCCGTCTTTCTTGTCCTTTTCTCTGTCCTTACTTACACACATACTTACATGCACTACACTATCACACATGCCGGGAGGCATGTCCCGGCTGGGACAGTGTTCTGTTGGTGGTAGATACTTGATTGGGGAAGACCCCGCCAGCCGGCGTGAAGGTCGGTGCCAGATCTTGCCATCCAGCGGAGGAAGCTCACTCATCGTCCGCGATAAAAACAAGCATTAATTTGCGGGACTAATGACCTTAGCAGTTGACGCGCTCTGAAACCTCAATCAATAGGCCCGAATTAAACACGGAGCGGAGGGAGAGGACGCTCCAGGACCCTGCAGAGAGATGGCCACTGCAAAAGCCATAAAAACGCAAACTTCTAAAGAAGAACCGAGACAGAAAAACAAAGGAAGGAATGGAAAAGAAGTGGAAAAGCTGCCTTTCCTTTTTCGATCTCGTAAACGAGAAAGACTGCAAGGCACTTGCCTCGACGCTCGACAAAGAAAAATTTCAATATTCACGTATCCAGTAACCCTCGCAGAAAGATAGAAATTTTCCTTCTTATGCGTTCGATCGTTTGGGGCCAGGCTTTTATGTTTTCAGCAATCGGATCGTTTTATACTTTGTGGTTCGGTCTTCGCTGAATTCCTCAGCACGACCCTGCCCCCGCGAATTACATTGGACTTAATGAACGAGCGCGAATCTTGTGGCAGATGGTTCTGCGTTTCAAATTCGCCGATTTTTTTAGAAACATGATGTCCTTGTTATACCTCGTATCCGCAGGAACCAGGAATTCGGTGCAACAATACTGATAGAAACAACCATTCCACTGATAGACACACTTTATTTATAACATGGATAATCAAGGGAAGGGATCAATTTACAGGGAAGCGGATTGGCTTAATTACATTTTTTTGCGTTCTTAATTCTTCCATGGTTGGTTTATATGACCTTTAATATGGCGTAAAGTTCATTTTGGGGTATTTTTTCGTTTTTCCAAAAATTACACAAATGTAATTTTTTTGCAAGATCTGACACACCGTTAATATGCACATTTCCGGCAAGTTGTAAACACTATTGTATTTGTAAGTTGATGTACTTCAAATGACTTCTAATGAAGTGTTTCGAAAACTCTTTAACATTTTCTTTGAAAAAGAGCTTCAAATTTTGAATTTACAGTAGCGCTTAAACGGAGTTTTCTTAAAAAAGGCTCCAAATTTTTCAAAGAAATTGCCATTTAGTAAAAGGTTTTAGTGTTCTTTAATATTCCTAAAATAATATTTCCGTTCTACTATTAGGAAACCGAAAAATTAAGAAAATGTCCAAAAAAATGTTATATGGGTGGCGATAGATGGCAGCTGCCATGAGTATGTGGCAAGTCCGAATAGCTAGTCGAGACCAAAAAAAAATAGAAAACTAATACGGGAAAATCTGTGCCATTCTGTAACACCATTAGTTCAGGTTATAACAGAGTTTTTAGCATGGTAGAAATTAAGATATTTCAGTATTATGTAACTATTTCCAATAATGCGAGAAAGTATATGACGTAGCATATCTAGAGATGCTACAACAACACCTACTTTCTCGCATGTTTCGCATTCTTTTTTCTTCTAAAGCCCCCCCATACTTTCTCGCATACTTTTTCTCCTAAAGCCTTTAAATTATTCTTTAATTTTGAATTTGTCTTGTAATGATGGGGAGTTGTATTATAGGTGGGGGCTCATAGCTTTAGTCTAAAGCCAGCCGCACCGACGATATTGGGAAATAGGCAAGAGCCAAAAATTGAGGGTAGAGCTCTTAATTAGCCTAAAAATAACTTTTAATTTTCGATGTGGTTTGGGTTTTGGATGTTGGTAGCTTTAGATGGCTGCACGAATGCACAGGGGCAGAGTGAACGCTAATAATAAAGTTAGAAATTATATCCAACACGTCCAAACATGTAAACTCGTCCAAAAAGGTGACAAGATGGTGACAATTGCATAAATATCCCAACGGGCTATACATTAGGCCTAAGTACCTGTTTAAAAAATTGTTGTATCAATAGGATAGCGGTTAGAGCAACTGGGTGTAAACCAGGAGAGCCGGGTTCGAATCCCGGTCTGGGTGACAATTCTTTGAACAAATTTTAAATATTGAAGTTAATGTACACGTACAGTAAATTTCATGCACACATAATGTAAATTTAATGTATTGTACACATACAGTAAATTTATTGTACTCGTACTTTTAAGTTACTATACGTGTACATTAAATTTAATTAACGTACATGATAATTACTTTAATGTACTTTTACATTAAAAGTAATGCAGAAATTTCTGACAGTGTACCTCACACCGCAATCTGCTCTACTCGATTCTCCGCTCTGCTCTATACTCCGATTTCATTATATTGACTTCTAATGTTTGATCAGCTGGACGTGTTTATTCAGTCGAAAACTTCGTTACGGCTTCATTCTGGGTATTGAAGCTTCTGATTGGATAACCGCGTCCCAGCTGACCGAAAAAAGTCACTATTACTAAATCGGAGAATTAGTGACTGATATAAAATACGCACTTGTGCTTATGAAAATTACGAGGAGGAGAACATGTCCTCTCGCCCAGGAGTTGTATCGCAAACTGATTTCGCCATTTGAAGTCTTTGGAAGCTATAGTGCGATTTTTATAAAGCTGCCTCTCAAGGCACGTCTTCACGATCGAATATATCACGGCTTTTCGTGTCTTCCCCGGTCGTGCCGCTCATGTCGCATGATCAAGGAGTGCTTGATACCACAGTCTAATATATTATTAGACTATGTTGATACGGTCGCGATCATGCGACATTAGTGGCACGACCGAGAAAGACGCGAAATGCCGTAATAAAATCCATCGTGACAACGGGTCTTGAGAGGTAGTTTTATAAAAGTCGCACAGACCGGGGGGAGGGGGAGAGTGGAAAAATTAAGAATGTCTTGAGCGCGCGTAGATTATATGCGGTGTAATCGGTTCCATACCTTCCCAACTTATGAAACTGAACCTATTGCAACGTTATGATGTGTGTGCGCAAGTAGTGCGTTTCCCTTTCCTTTTGCTCCAGCTAGCTTACTTATTTGTTTACTAGTCAACTCATCGACACGACAAAATGAACGCACGGTTGCCCAACTCCTATCCCGCACACACACCTATGTATATATTTTTACTCGAAAATTACACACCCGATTTTCTCAAACAATACATGCAATTACAGAAAATGTATATCCAAGTGAGTCGTGACCGGCTCCATATGGATTAGACCATAAACTGTAGCTCAATTTTGCAGTAATACCAGGTTCCTATCTATTTTAATAATAACACGTTCGTGTGAGAGAGCAAAATTCGGTCGGCAATCTTGCCTTCCGACATGAATTTATTTAAATTTTTTTTTTTTTTTTTTTTTTGAAAATCCACTTACTTGGCTCTGCGTCTAAACCAGCTAATCAACTTCATAACACAATATACACATATAACACACATAAACAAATCCCTGAAATATATACACATAACACTAGCAAACAAAATATACACTAACCATCAATATATACGCAATAACGATGACTCTTTCTCCTTAGAATAACTTTCTCTTTGGTTTCCGCACGTGCTTTCTGTAAAAATTCAATTAATAATTCAACAACTTCAATTAATTAATCGTTTTTCCAAATTAAACTATTTCTCCTTTAGTAATTTGAATAATTTCATAAATCTGAATTGTTTTGCTAATTTAACCATGGTTTTATTATTCTGAATGCTAATTTGAATGTTATTTAAATTTCTGAAATGTTGAATGGCCATTCATTACCTCTTATGACTAAAAGACAATCATGGAATAATTTATTACGTCTTGCGAGAAAATCTTTAAAACGAAAAACCGCGTGAACCCTGTTTGTTGTCGTCTGCTTGATGTTCAGTCGCCACATCAAAGTCCTGGGCTCCGAACCAATTCCTTCAGCACACGCAAACACTCCAACGACGTGCACGTCACCATGTGTCACCCGTCGTCACTGGTTTTCAATCACCGACAAATCTGTATTATACGTCGCGCTCCGTCCGCGGCGAATCAAATCAGTTCGTGTTTAAAACAGAAATCAAAAATTCTATACTTGAAAATACAGTCTTACGCGTTTTTCTCTAAAATCACGAAATCTACAACTTTTAAACTTTCGCACCGCAACACTTTCCAAATGTCAATTACTTTTCCAGAGTTTTACTAATTTGAAAACTAAAACTTGTTAAATAAAGTCTTAAATTCCGAAACGTAAGAAACATCTAACACGATACTTCCTAACACAATTTTTGCGTGCAGCTACATGCTCAAGATTCCACTCCCACTGCATTGTTGTCCCCGTAGGTTATACAACCTCAGCCAAAACAAAATACTCCCGTTGCCATTCTTGATGTTTTCACATTAATAAGAAAAATTCTAGTTTTCCGCAATTTTCACTTTGTGGCTATGCCACAATGTTCAAAAATTGCTATTCGAGTTCAATGTCTAACTTCCATTGCGCGTTTTCGGCCCAAAATACGCGTTTTCGGCTCCATTACGCCGAAAAACGCTTATTTCTATATCATGTACTTGTACTCAAATGTCTTTTTTCTACTCCTGCTGTATAATGCTGTCATTGGTTGGCTGCAACCAGTTGCATAATGATAGCCATTTCGATACAGTTTTCATTATGATACAGGTTCTTGACCAATAACTGAGACGCTTACAAACCAAGTATTGGCACTTCATTAATCATTAAGAGTCGGTGCAGTAAATGTTTCATTCGAGTGTGCACATTAAAATTGCATTTAATATTATATTATGCTTCTCAGTTTTAATTTCTTTTATCAGTAGTAATTTTTACGTGACATTTTATTTAAAATAAATTGAATCGTAATTTCACTTTGATCCTATTTGACTAGCGCAGTGGTTGTTATTGCAGAGAACATTTGAGTGACGTTATGATCTGAACGCAACCCGTTTTGTGTTATTTGCTGCTGCCGTGTGGTTGTCCTTAAAAACCGGCCAATTCTTTAGTTTAAAATATTTAGTGAATGGTAGTTCCAAATACTATAAAGACAATACAGGACACTTCGCGATATATCGAGAAACATCCATCTGGTGGCAGAACCTGGTAATAACTCATACACCCTAACCTCAGTGCTCTGTTGGTGTTTGTGGTCTGCTTGATTTCTATTTATTTGATTGTCTTTCTGGTCGATTTCTGGAAAACATATTTTACAATACTATTCTTTACATCATTCTACGTATGGCAGGAAACAATTCTGTAGTTTTTGGCTTTTTTTATAAAATACAGCAGAACTCGCGTTCGTTCTTCACATTTCCTCGTGATAAAAACAGGTAAAAATTGAAAGAATCTTGAACATGAATGAAGCAAGTTTAATACAATTTGACTTCTATTTGTAATAAAATGCATTAAAAACTATAACATAACTTAATTGGGAGATGTTATGTTAAATGTTCAATGTTCTCATGTCCATTATAACACATTGTACATTATAATTTTCCGTAATTTGAGCCCTTCAATATAATTAAATCACAGCGAGAGTAGGTAAAAATAAATCTTATTTCGTTAGGTAGATTTAAAAATATTTGTTTCTTCCGTAAGAATCACATTGACATTTCTATTTGGCGCTACATTACCAGGTTCTAACACTAGGATCGCTAGTGGGAACTTGTTTCCATCGGTTGCGTGGAAGAACGGGGAACTGTCCTTTATTGTCTCTATAGTATTTGGTAGTTCTTTCTGGTGGTGTTGACGTTTCCAGAAATGAGAGAAAATGCGAAAATGGTGACGTCGGAATATTATTACCGCAACCTTTGTTATCGCTCGCAAGCGCTGTGGTAAAACAAAGCCAACTGCGGGTGTAGGGTAGAGAGGTGTCCGCTAGGTGGCCTTGGCTGAATCTTGCATGTCGACTGCCACGAAACGATTCAGTGGAGACGTATAACTTATAAACGTTACCATAAGTCGTAGAAAAAGTACCGTATGAAACTCGATGTAATGGGTATTAATACACTCGTGTGAAGTTTACGATACTCGCTCATACCTCGCTCGTATCGTAATATCACACTCGTGTATTAATACCCATCATTACATCATCGTTTCATAATGTACTATTGTTCTTCATTGTCGATTCGTAACTTCAAAAATTCTAAAAAATAAACTTCTCCGGTATTCTAAAACTCTATTATCATTTTAATAAATTTGCTGCAATTCGGGTACACCGTCTATACTGCGATTTTTCTAACTGCGACCCTCAAGGCCACTAAAATCCCATCTTCGCGATGGAATATGTCACGGCATTTCGCGTCTTTTCTCGGTCTTGCCGGTAGAAGTCGCATGATCGCAAGCACTGCTTCATACGGTCGCGATTGTGCAAAATCTAACGGAACGACTGAGAAAGACGCGAAATGCCGTGACATATTCCATCGCGAAGATGGGATTTGAGAGGCCTTGAGGGTCGCAGTTAGAAAAATCGCAGTATAGTAATTACCATTACGCCACAATTTACTGGTTTCACTTAAAAAATCTTGAAAATTTTATTTTTCTCGTACATGGCGTCAAAGCTTAGTCGTGCATTTTATAGAAATCGTTCTAATAACATAACCCGTGGTTCGATTTTAACGAAACAAACTGAAATTCTTCTTAATTCGGTGGCCGTCTAATTATCATACTCAATTACGTTTTTATTGAGGCGTTTTAATAAACAACTAGTGGTGCTACAAAATGGCACAGACTTTCCCGTAATAGTTTTCTATTTCCTTGGGTCTTCGCTAGCTTTTTGGAATTGCCACAAACTCTTTCTTGCCAGGTGTCATCTATCACCGCCAAAAGTACATTTTTTTGTCATTTTCTTAATTTTTCGGCTTCCTATTGATAGAACGGAAACATTAATTTTAGAATATTAAATAACACAAAAAGTAGTCATAAATGGCAATTTTCTTTTAAAAATTATGAGCCGTTTAGGAGAAAATCGCGTTTTAGCACTACTAAAAATGCGAAATTTGAAGCTAATTTTCACTGAAAATTTTTGAGTTTTCAAAATACTTTATTTGAAGTTATTTGAAGCACCTACACTCACAAATATAATTATGTTTACAAATTGCTGGTAATGTGCATATTAAAGATGTGAGAGATCTTTAAAAAAATCACAATAATGTAATTTTTGAAAAATAAAAAAAAATAACTCAAAATAAACTTCACGCTATACTAAAGAGTGTAATTAGCACTATCCGTTACAAGAGTTTGAAGAAAAAATTTGCAGCCATATACGAGAAAATGGGGTTTGAGCGTTTCTGAAAATGCGAAATTGTGAGCTAGTTTTCACAGAAAACGGTTGTGTTTTCGAGAAACTTTACTTGACATTATTTAAAGCACATGTACTCATAAATAAAATAATGTGAAAAAATCGCCGCTAATGTAAATATTATCGACGTAAGAAACATGTGAAAACATTTACATTTTTGTAATTTTTGAAAAAAAACAACCTATAGAGCAATACGGCTTTTATGTCATTTGATAGAGTACATTTGCCTCTATCCCTACCAAAAGTTTAAAGAAATGGAGTCGTTTTTGAGAAAATCTTGTTTTTGTAATTTTTTTTAAAATTACACATATTGCACGCAATATTGCACGAAAACTACTAAAATTTTGAAAAACATTTACCTGACCTTTATGAAAGAACTCAATATGTGGAACAAATTTTATTTGAAGAAAAAGTCTCTATCTTCAATTTTGTAGTTGGAGAATGACGCAGAAAAAAATTCAAACTTTCATAATTTTCGAAAATTCAGAGTTATCCGTGAAAATCGGACCTATTCCATCTTAATAAGTGTATTTTACTCTATTTTGACAAGAAAAAATTTGGAGCCGTTTTTGAGAAAAGTTTAAAAAATGTCGGGGGAGCTTCATGTAAAGTACTCCCAAATTTTGAAGAATCTTTTTCAAAATCTCAAAGCTTCGACTAGAATCAGATCGACCGGGAAATATCCATTTTGGAAGACATCGTACGTATGGTTTAAGCGCTAGCAGTGTTCATAGACGGACGGACAGACAGATGGACGTTTTCCTTTCAATTGGTTTTTCGGTATCAAGGACCTAGAAAACAGGGTTTCTGGCTTCACCACGTGTTAGGGGATTCTTTTTTCTTAATTTAGCAACTGGTTTTATTCACTTTTTCGTTTTCACGGCCCGGCAATGAATTTTTTTCTGCCGAAAATTGGCCATTTTTTTCGCGCAGCATTACATAACTTTCCCTAAACTACGTATATCACTCCGTGTATACGTACGTATACGGGAAAGTAAAAAGTATTGTCCTTAGGCAAGACGGCCATCTTTTGTTTATTCTATACTCTGTTTACAACCCATTATCCTTGTTTTGCTAAAATCTGTTCCATTCACGTTGATCTTTCTTTATTAAATGAACTCGAAATTGCTGCAATTAACTGTAAATGATCCTGAATCATTACAGTGGCCAATAAAAAAGCTATTGCCTCTCAAATACAAATTGGGTGAGAGGGGGATTCAACTGAATGAGCGAACGATTGTAGCCGATAGGAGATAATAGGGAGTAGGGAGTTTTGCACGGCGAAGCGTACAACAAAAGACAGCACTATCGATCTTCTGCACATGAGCAGTTTGAGTTTCGCATCACTAATCGTTTGCAAGTGTGCAGCACGGTTAAGCGTGCAGCAATCGCCTGTAATCTCGATTGATTAGTGATTCCAGGCACGTTAACTGCTAAAGCCCATAAGTGTAGTGCATGTTTTTTCGGGATATGGCAGTGATCTTCAACCCCGCTGGATGGAAATTCCGGAGCCAACCTAGCGGGGTTTTCCCCAACCAAGTATCTCCCGCCAGCGGGGCACCTGCCCAGCCGAGGCAACTAAACTCCCTTCCGATCTCCCATTGTGTGATAGTGTAATGGATGAAAGTGTGTGTGTAAGGGGTGAGGATAGGACAAGGAAGAGGAAGGGAAGATCGCTCGCAGTCCGTGACCTGTTTGTTAGAGTACTGCCACGGCATTCGCTTGGTATTGATTAGAGAAACCACGGAAAACTAGCGATCAGAACAGCCAGGCGATAGAATTCTCCTCCAGACAACGACTCAATTCGAACAAGCTATCTAGCCAGTGCCGAAAATCCTGCCACAGTCGAGAATCGAACCTAGGACCTCCCAGTCAGAGACTGCAATCAAGATTTTCTGCTCTGGCTGAAAGGTAGAGAGAATGGAGTTTTTGCACATCGAAGCATGGTGGAAAGAAGCGTTGCAGCAATCGACAGCACCATCGATTTTCTGCGCATATTTAGAGTTTCGCATCACTTTCGTGCATCTGTGCATGTGCAGAAGGTGGGGCTGTCGATTGCTGCAACGCTTCGACATGCAAAACTTCCTTGTTTTGCATGGGATAGTGTGCAGCAATCGACTTCAATATCGATCTTCTGCACATGAGCAGATGCTTAAAAGTAAGGAGTTTTTGCACACCTTAGCGGGCAGCAATCGACGGCAATCTCAATATGCGCATGCACAGATCTACAAAAAGTTATGCGAAACTCAAACAAAGCCATGGGCAGAAGATCGACAGTAATGTCGTTTGCTATAACGCTTCGCCGTGCATAAGCTTATTGGTGAGGCCGGGTGGCAACCGCCGTTCGGGGGCGGCGGATGTTCGGGTCAGGAGGCGCGGCCCACGTTTCCGGCTGGGGCAGAGCACGCGCTTCCGGTTGCTTCACTTTGAGCGTAAATTGAACATTACATGTGGAAGGAAACCAACTTACTAAGCTAGCCTGTTTCTCGTAAATTATGATAGGAGAAGAACCTGCGTTGTCATATTTCTCCCTGCGTCGCACCATCTTTTGAACGACGTGTACTCCGTGGATTACCATAAGTTCGCTTACTAATATTATTAGATAGATATTTCAAACAACTGAATAATTATATTTATGTATGCAGTGTAAATATGATTTGTTTAGCTGATACTAACAAAAATGAAGAATATTGTTTTTTAAACAAGTATATCCCATAATCCAAGAAAATGAGTGCATGGCCACGTGGTTTTGTATGTAAAAACTGTAGTTCTAAACAATGTCCTGAATATAAATTTATTCATAATGACACTTCTTTTGTTAGATCCTTTTAGCCTTTTATGACATGTTCGAACAAGTTACTATACATATTATATTTCTATTTTATTTTTATTATTATTCATTGAAGCACCTCGCATCTCGCAACCTCTGTTCCAATACTCGTGTTGCAATTAACGGAAGTGTATGTCACAACATTGCTTCTCTCAGCACCATTAGGCAACACTGATATTCTACGAACCGCGCCTGTTAACTGCCAGGCATCTTTCCGTTACGTAACACAAAGCATTCCAAAACTTTATTATCAAACATACCAATGACATAACTATTGTAATTAAAATTTATGTCCATTTTGCATATCTTATCTTGAATTACCTTACGTTACAGTAATCACAGATATATTATTTTGCTTATCTCAATTCTCATTGGACACCGCCATGTCTGCGCGCCTAATTGTCAATTATACAATATAAAGCATTTTAAGACATCACTGTCACTCACATTTGATGATACAATTATTACGATCAAAATTTATACCCGTTTATACATTTCATCTTAAATCTCCTTTATTTTATAATAATTGCAACCAAATTATTTGCTATCTTAATTCCCATTGGTTCCTGCTTTGAATTGGCGGGAAATCACGTCTTCCTCTCCCAGCGAACACAATCGTCCAGTAGTCTTCGTTAAAATGTTATGTGAAGCACTTCACGAGTCGGGGGCTCCGCGCCACGCGTGTTATTACTGTGGGACATCACGTCCATTTTACTCGTTACTCAGTGAACAAGTTACTATCTTGCAACTTATAATGTTAACATTCCAGTCTGCAGTCAGTCTCAAGTGATGTGCCTCGCGACTCGGAACTTCGTGCCAGTGCGTGTTTCTCAGTGAAACTCAACTTGCTTATCATGCACTTTATTGTGTTAGTATTCAGTCACTCTGCATTCAGTCGGTACGCAAACCATTCCAGGACTCGGAATCCGCACTGATGCCTGTTATCATGTGTTACTCGTTTCTCCGTGAAACCCAAGCAGTTTACTTAATAACTTTGTACTCTTAATGTGCAACACAATTCACGTGACAATCTGCACATCAACCAAATGTGTTATTCCGTGAACCATCATGTGTTACTCGTTTCTCCGTGAAACCCAAGCAGTTTACTTAATAACTTTGTACTCTTAATGTGCGACACAATTCACGTGATAATCTGCACATCAACCAATTGTGTTATTCTGTGAACTATCATGTGTTACTTGCTTCTCAGTGAAGCTTAAGCAGTTCATCTTGTAACTAGCACTGTCAATATGTGGCACAATTCACGTGACAATCTACACGTAACACACTTCATGTGACAAGAGCTTCCACACGTGGTTTGATGCGTGTGAACGCATAACTCCCTGCTTGTATCAAGGTTTTCAGAGATCGATCTGTTCAAACAATGCTGTGGCCATCGCAGAACATCACTCATCACTCGATGGCAACCGATACTACAGCACCCTGTGTTCACTTCAAGATGATGCAATCTTATATGTATTGTATTTCATTTGGTGCATGTGTCTCCATGCTCCGCACAGCTCAGTGCTAATGTGCTTCGCTATAATCCAATGTGTAACTCAGTGTTGATCTGCCCAAATTAATTATATATTTTCTTGTGTTTATATGTTGTGTTTCATTATTGCACTCGGTGACAACTCACAAACCAGGCAACCTTTCCTGCCTTGAGCAATCAAAATTGGAGGGTGGTCCTTCATGAGCTATGGTAGTTTTTGTTGGAAGAGAGGTAATATCACCACAGTCCACTGCTCAAGCTCCTTCCAACATGACAATTTTATTGATTTCCTGTAAGTGTTGTAGCCCTCGTGGGTTGCTCGTTGGTCTGCGTACTCGCTTTCCATGACGCGAACCCAGGTTCGATTCCCAGTCGGGCAAGATTATAGTGTGAGTTTTCCTTGCAATGTCCCAGTATATGTTGCTGTGTGACGATGACTACTTCAGATGATTACTACTGACGATGACGATGTGTACTTCTCACGTTCAGAAGACCAGAATACGGCGTAGGGATGTCTATGTGCTAACCACACGTACCCCTTATACTGCGATTTTTCTAAGAGCGACCCTCAAGGCCACTCAAATCCCATCTTCGCGATGGAATGTCTCGGCATTTCGCGTCTTTTCTCGGTCTTGCCGGTAGAAGTCGCATGATCGCAAGCACTGCTTCATACGGTCGCGATCGGGCGAAATCTAGCGGAACAACTGAGAAAGACGCGAAATGCCCTGACATATTCCATCGCGAAGATGGGATTTGAGTGGCCTTGAGGGTCGCTCTTAGAAAAATCGCAGTATAACGCATGGTCGTGTGGTCGGGACGCTGTAACGTGTCTGGCTCGTAATGGGCTGTCGCGCCAAGTACAGGTGTAGAAAATGGACAAGAATTGAATTTGTTAGCGAGAACTAGAAATCAAACTGCCATTCAGCAGTTGATTGGTGTAATTAATGCTGTAAGTTTGTGCCGACCATTTACTGTCATATCTTCTCATTTCAAAAAACATCGAACCATTTTTTAGAAAAAAAGTTTTAAAATTTCACGCAGAATTACGCAAAAGCATTTATTTTCGAAAAGTTTTAATTCACCTTATTTTAAAAACAGATTTCATTAAGAAAAATCTATCTCTTCAAAATTATAGTTGTAGGAAGATTCCGAAAAAATTTGAACTCATGCAGTTTTCGAAAAATCAGGGATTTCAACGAAAATGAGACCTGCACTATTCTCTAAAGTATCATTTACGTTATGGAAAACAAAGTTTAATTCTAATTGAAGCCAGAATTTTGGGGAAAATTTTAAAAATGTTAAAGCTCCACGAAATTACCCCCCAAATAAAAATATCCCTTTACAACTCAGAGATCATTTAATTCGTTCGGAGAAAATAGGCTGAACAGATTAGGCGCTAACGTTGACCACAAACGGACAGAGAGACGTTTTTGCTGTCAATCGTTTTTTCGGTATCAAGGACCCACAAAACATGAATTAGGACTAGACAATGTTTTGGAAGAAGAAATTTACTGTACATATAAACAAGATTTATCCAATTTTTTATTATCATGGCCCAGCAATAAAGATTTTGCGTGGCCGTTTTCTGGCGCACATTCTCAATACTTTCCCTTCTTACGAAGTACATGTGAGAAAGTAAAAAGCGCTACACATGCTAAAGCGAACGAAATATATTAAGATAAATTTAATATTGTCAGCATTTTATGCTGACAAGCCATTGCCAACAAAAAAGGGACATTATAGCGTCCCGCTTTCCTCTCAGAAAAAAACGGGAAAAGGATTCAAAATGAGGTACTGTACCGACTAATACGAGTCACCTTATCTGAAGTGGGAATCAAATAGCGAAATGCTTCCAGCATTTTAAACATGGTTACTGTAATGTTAATTCACATGTTACGATGATTTCACATATTGAGATGATTTTTACTTTCACTTTCACATATTGAGATAATTTTTACATCTTGAATCCGGTGGCTCCTTGGGGTAGGCAAGGTAGGCACTGCCTACCCTAATTAATATGAACTAGTTAATACTTTTCATAATAATAAAAAAATGGCTCACAGTGTTAATATGGTGTAAGTGTTATTCATCTGGAAATGAATAGTGAACATTTCATTGTCGTGGCTCGAGCCTACTTCCATTTCAAGTGATTTCTGACAGCATAAGTGTAATTAGTATGATTTCTTCCTAAATGGATATTCCCCGGTCGATCTGGTTCCACTCGAGGGGCCGCGATGTTGAAAAACTTTCTTCAAAATTTGGGAATACTTTACACGAAACCTCCCGGACATTTTTCACTATTTTCTCAAAACGGCTACAATTTTTTTCTTTAAATGTCTTGTAAGAATACGAGTAGAATAAAATTCACTAATGGTGGCGTAGGTCTGATTTGCACGGTTAACTGTGAATTTTCGAAAATTGCAAATGTCTGAATTTTTTCGGCGTCTTCCTACAACTACAAAATTCAAGATAGAGATTTTCCCTTCAAATAAAACTTGTTCTCCAAAGTGAGTTCTATCGTTAAGGTCATGTACATTTTGTTGAAAATTATAGTAGTTTTCGAGAGTATTGCGTGCAATATGTGCAATTTTAAAAAAGGACAGAAACAAGATCTTCTCGAAAACTGCTCCAAATTTTTCTTTTAACTTGTGATAGAGATAGTAGGAAATGTACTCTATGAGATGACATAAACGCCATAGTGCTCTGTTCTCTTGGTTTTTCAAAAATTACAAAAATGTAATTTTTTGACCTGTCTCTCACGTTACTATTTACATTAAAGGTGATTTATCCAATTACTATATTTATGACTACATGTGCTTTAAATAATGTCGTATAAAGTTTCTCGAAAACTCTACCATTTCTGTGAAAACTGGCTCAAAATTCCGCATTTTCAGAAACGCTCAAACGCCATTTTATCACAAATGGCTCGAAATTTTTCCTTTAAACGTTTCAAAGGATAGTACTAATTACAGTCTTTAAAACAATGTAAAGTTCATTTTAGGGTTTTGCTTTTGTTTTTTCAAAAATTACACTATTACATATTGTTTTGAAAGATCTCTAACCCCGTTAATATGCACATTTCCAGCAATTTGTAATCACTATTTTGTTTGTGAGTTAATGTGCTTCAAATCAAGTTGTTCGAAAACTAAAAAAATATCTCTAAAAAAGAGCTTCAAATTTGGAATTTACAGTAGTGCTTAAACACCATTTTCTTAAAAACGGCTCCAAATTTTTCAAAAAAAATCACCATTTAGGACGAGGTTTTACTGTCCCTTAATATTCTTAAAATAATATTTCCACTCTACTATTAGGGAACCGAAAAATCACTAAAATGCCAAGAAAATGTATTTTAGGCGGCAGTAGGTGGCAGCTGGCAAGAGAAAGAAGTCCGAATTGCTAGCCGAGACCAAAGGAAATAGAAAATTAATACGAGGAAGTCTGTGTCATTCTGTAGCACCACTAGTTTGAATTTGTTTTTGTCTTTTGGGAAATGATTAAGACTACCTGGCGACACTGGGCACGTCTATACTTCGTGCTATACTTCGATTTTCAGTTCATCAGCTGTTAGGGTGTCATCCAATTGGGAGCTTAAACAGTGACGTCACTACGATCAGTCAAAGTTCACTAAATAAATCGTATACCACGCTTCGCAGAAGCATGGTGTGCCCATGCACGCTGTTGACACTTGCGCGTTGTGCTTAGGCCGGCGAACACTTTCGCTGCATGCCCGCACGGAACTCTCAGATTTCCACTTACACACAAACCGCGCAACGCGTGTGTTTACTGTTTTGTTGACGAATTAACAAGAGGAGAAAGATATTAATAGTATTTAGGAAGTATTAATTTTTAATTTGAAATTAGTTTGTTAGGGATTATTAGTGTTACTTGCCTTTTTCTATTTAAATCTGATTTTACATTAATATTATGACAGATGCCGTAGATGAACTACGCACATAGTTTTCTCATCTTAACCATGTACAATAATGGACAACTTTTGGACAGTGGTCCACCTACTCCTATGTTTAGTGCGGTTGGGTATCGTACTCAACTAAAGTTTCTCGAGAACTCAACCGTTTTCTGTGAAAACTGGCTCAAAATTCCACGTTTTCCGAAACGCTCAATCTCCCTTTTCCCATAAATGGCACCAAATTTTTTCTTCAAACTATCGAACGGATAGTGCTAATTGCTCTTTTTAATATGACGTAAAGTTTAATTTGGGGTATTTTTTCGTTTTTTCAAAAATTGAATTTGAATGACAGCAATGACATTGAATTTTTTTGAAAGGTCTCTCACACCATTAATATGCGCATTTACAGAAATTTATAAATACTATTCTGTTTGTGAGTTGTATTTCTAAAATAACGTCTAATAAAGTTTTTCGAAAACTCGAAAATTTTCTGTGAAAAAGAGATTCAAATTTCGAATATGCAGTAGCGCTTAAATGCCATTTTCTTGAAAATGGCTCCAAATTTTCAAAGAAAATTGCCGGTTAGTACAAGGTTTTAGTTTTCTTGAATATTCTAAAATTAATATTTCCATTTTACCATTAGGAAACCGAAAAATTATGAAAATGTCAAAAAGTGTTCTTTGGACGGCAATAGATGGCAGCTGGCAAGAGTATGTGGCAATTCCATATAGCTAGCCCTGACCCAAGGAAATAGAAAACGAATACGGGAAAGTCTGTGCCATTCTGCAGCAGCAGTAGTTTGTCAATGAAATGTATTTATCAAAACTACACCTTCAAATAAAGTCATGCTTAATTTTTTGAAAATACGAGTGGTTTTTGTATAATTTAATGACAAACATAATAGCCTTCCACAAATTTACTCCACTTCGGACAGTTGGATGCGTCGTAAATTAGTATTTGCAATTTAGTATATTATTTCTTTGTTTCGTTTCTTACATTCGACCTTTTGTTATACATTTACACGACCTTTACACGACATTAATCTTTTAGAAATTATTTATTTTGAAATATTTAAAATTAAAATTGCCAGCTCTCAGGGAATATCAACAATGCAGGGAATGCAACAATTATATTCCGATTCGCGCTCGCGAATTTCTGTGAATTACGTGTCACTGTTGTGACTTGATATAGCTGTATGAAAAGGAGTTATATTTGTCAAATTTATGTTGATATTTGCAAGAAAATATGTAGTTTTTTAACCAAATGCTGTACTATTTGTAATTAGTATATTATTTTTTGCATGGTTTTAGAATACTCTTCTCTAATCATGGCCCTATGAAATGCATTTCTCTATTGTCCATGATATCAGGCTTATTTTTCCAATTTACAAAACTTTTGTATCATATTTTTATGCAGTTGTAGAATTACATAGTTTTGACAACACTGCGATGGAAACAGTGAGTTGTTCGCTTCTTGGTTGAATTGGACGTTTTCAAATAATAGCTAAGATGTTAGTAGCGCAGAAAGTGCAATATTTCAATACTACTTGGGTGTTTCCAATAACGCAGAAAGTATGTGCTGTTGTAGCTCCATTAGTTTAGGATCTGAATGTCATGAAATCACGGCTGCGCATGCTTCGCGGAAATAATACTTTGGGATGTAATGATTTCAGTGAGACAACTGTTTTGAGTAAACCGAATTAAATTACAAAAAAAAATGGTTTTAGGTTTCGCATGGTCGCCATGCCCCATTCCCAAGATCCACCGCTGTCCAGTCATCTGTTTTGCCTACCCTGAACTCTTGTTCATGAGCTGCCACTGCTTGAATGTGAAGCAGGACTGATGACACACAGCAATGACAGTATTCAGCAATGACACACAGGGTTTGTACCGATGGTTTCTAATATAAATCGTAATCGTCCTTAGCTTATTTTAGAGATGGGACAATAACCACAAGCGATTGCTTTATTCATGTATGCAGCAATATTATAATAAACTTCGAGAGATATATTGTTTGCAGTTCGTAATCAGCTATTCGTAGAAGCGAATACAATAGTCTCATTGTAATTTCCTCAGTACTATTCATATTTTGCATTGACCGGCCTTCAGCATTCCTTATGCAATCGGCCATGAACCTCTCGTTTTTCATGATGAACTTGTACGTTAAAATTTAATTGAATTTTATTTTACCACTTTGTCAATACAACAGTTGAATAACAACATACATATACATAATATACACAAATAATACTGTACATACTACGTATATAATATGACGCTACATACTAAGCCATTTCCTGTATATATCAAACATTCTGATCCTTTGTCCTCTAAAATCCATCCAACTTTATCCTGAATATTCCACCTTGCCCACATTCTTCCTTCCTCCAAAAAACCAAAAACCATCTCTCTAAACTATGTTCTCAATCTTCCTCTTCCATTTCACAGATCCTACATTTTTTCACTCATTATTCAGCCAATATTTTCTTACTCTCATTTCATTTCCTAACAAATATCTTGCTACCCTACGTCACTTTCCTTACAGTTACCTTTTAAATAGCTGGGAATATCATCCATCAGAGTAATTTTAAACCATTTATTAAAATTTCAATTCCTTATCGTTTCGTAATCTTCCTGCAATAACTGATCTTTTATTTCTTTGCATATATTTTTACTTAAGTATTTCCCTTCTCTTAATCTTGTCACCTCCTCCAAGGAGTAACCGTTATTATTCCAAAAACTCTTCATTTCCCTTTCCTCTCCTCTTCCTTTTCTCAAACTTACACGCAATGTTGCCCATCTATATTCTCATTTTTTTCCGTCTTTGTCTCACATCTTACCATGTAACCAGGTGTGCAACTGTTCCTAGGATCCATCTTAATTTTTTTTAATGTATTGCTTCTAGTTTCCTCTTTTCCTCCATTCCCAAATTTCTGCCCCCCCCACATCAAAATAGAACCAACAATGCTATCATATATTCTTATACCCTTTGCCACAAATTCCTGCACCTTCTTTTAATTATATCTCACTTGTTTCATAGCCACCATCCCCTTCTTATATACAGGATGTCCAGAAGCTCCCGTTACAAAAAAATACCACACATTCTGTGTTGCCAGACATGAAGAATGGCAGGTCCAGTTTTTTCGAAAAAAATTTTGTCTTTGAGAAAATTGAGTTTGAAAATCACTTCCGGGGCGCGAAATTCAAACCGGCCGCAACGACATTGCAGACAGCGGCGTCACCTTCTGCGCAGGCATTTCCTCGTTTCTCCGAGTAAATGGTGAAACAGTCGAGTAATATTCTGGAAAGCATCGCGTTCAAAAAAGTATGCAATTATTAAATGTAAAAGTTATAAATTGATTTTTTGCCTGCGGGTCATTCCATATTAAATCAACACAGTCATTTTACATCACCATCTCAGATTCAAATGAAATTTGACACATAGGTAGTATGAATGGAGAATAAGGAAACTACAAATTTTGAGTAAAATATTTCCACCCGTTTCTGAAATACAGCCATGTAAAATTTTGCAAAATTGGCTTGCCGTAAATTTTTAAATTGGTGTAGAACCTTACCAAAATAAGATAGAGAGCTGAAACAGGTGTCATTTTTCAGCTTTCTTTATGGCCTTTTATATGATATACAACTCAATAGGGGTTGCTTTCAAAAAGGTTTTCAAATTTGAATTTAAAATTTTGATTTTGAGTTTTTTCAAAATGCTCATCTTCAAAAAAATTGAAAAAATTCTATAATAATCCTTGTATATATCCAAACAGATGGTGCAAGTTTAAAAATGGGACTGCAATGGGATCATATGGTAATCTTTATTTAAAATGCACAATATTTACTTACTGTAGATTTTACTGATATAAAATGCATTTTATTTCAAATTATAAGCCCTAATATATACAAATTATTAATTTAGTGTTTTCATTGGCGAGTGTGTTGTGTTTTATTGTTATTGTTAATATTATTATTATTTTTATTAGACCGCGGAACTTCGTGCAATTGCAAATGTTTTGACTGTGCATATCGAAAGGAAATGTATATAACTTTATCTATCACCGAAAAGAAAACAAATCTACCCTATTTTTATTTTGCATGTGTGCAATTTTTTAGTTTAAATGCGTATTTTAATATATGCGGTATATTTTAGAGCACGTATTCCAGGTTTTTGTGGAGAAGAGGATCGAGGTCAGATCTTTTCGGGTATTTCTCTTTCAACTTAGAAGTGGCTTTCTTCTGACAACGCGGCTAGGGAAATTGAACTTCCTTAGTACCCTTCGCACGGTTTCGGGATTTAGTTTCTTGCCAATTCCAATTTACAACTGTGGAGTAACGTTTGGTGCATTAATACGAGGGTCCTTCTTTATTATTTTCACAACAAGATTCTCTTCTGGATCAGAAAGTCTTCGGACGTTCTCTCCGGGTTGCAGTTCAATCGCCTATTCATTGATGGACCATGAGATTGTCACTCACTGTGCTTTTTTCATTAATGGCATTTTGCAAAATTTTGGGCATCATTAACCCTTTGCATGATGGTAAATAACCAGCTGACGCTGCTCAAAGTTGGTGTTCATTCCTCAACGATTCATTTCGCTTAAATGTTTAGGTTCCCACGTATCTTGTTCATCAACTGAAAGGTGACCATGGTTTGTTTTATTTTTGGTGATAGGTAAAGTTATATACATTTCCTTTCAATATGCACAGTCAGTAAAAATATGCAATTGCATGACATTACGCGGTATAATAATAAGAAGAAGAAGAAGAAGAAGAAGAAGAAGAAGAAGGAGAAGAAGAAGAAGAAGAAGAAGAAGAAAATTCATAACAATAAACCACAACACACTTGCCAATAAAAAATAAATTAATAATTTGTATATATTAGGTCTTATAATTTGAAATAAAATGCATTTTAAATCAGTAAAATCTACAGTAAGTAAATATTGTGCATTTTAAATAAAGATAACCATATGAACCCATTGCAGTCCCATTTTTAAACTTGCACCATCTGTTTAGAAATATACAAGGATTATTATAGAATTTTTTCAATTTTTTTGAAGATGAGCATTTTGAAAAAACTCAAAATCAAAATTTTAAATTCAAATTTGAAAACCTTTTTGAACGCAACCCCTATGAGTTGTGTATCATATAAAAGGCCATAAAGAAAGCTGCAAAATGACACCTGTTTCAGCTCTCTATCTCAATTTGGTGAGGTTCTACATCAATTTAAAAATTTTCGGGAAGCCAATTTTGCAAAATTTTACATGGCTGTATTTCAGAAACGGGTGGAAATATTTTACTCAAAATTTGTAGTTTTCTTATTTTCCATTCATACTACCTATGTGCTAAATTTCATCTGAATCTAAAATGGTGAGGTAAAATTTTAATGAAAACTGTGTTGACTTAATATGGAATGACCCCTGCTAGAATGTTTGAGTTCTTTTGAAGTATTTGTACATGACGCAAGGCAACATCACAGGTTTTCTCAGTCTTTTACCCTTTCACACCAGTAATATACTAGTTTTGTATTTTTTATTCATTGTTGCGTGGCACATACGGCGACGGTATTTTATCTCTGTTCATATTGACCTGTGGGTTAGGTTAATGGCGTACGTGCTCCTACAAAGATTCTTCAATGCACTGTTCGGTCTGCATCACCACAATATGACTGTAAAAAGCATCAATTCAAATTCCGCGCCCAGATATAAATTCAGTATTTTCATGGAACGGGAATTCAGGAAACGAATATTTCATTTCCAAAACGATTTTAGTATATCACGATATTTAGAATAATCTTCAGGAGACTATCATTTACGTGGCAATCTTAAGCCCAAAGCACTAGTTCATATTAATATGTGCTAAAAATAACAATTCGAGCATTCCAGGAGATTCAATCTTTTTCATAAATGTTGGATCGTGTTCATAATTTCTTGTTTACGCCGCCGTGTACCGTAGCTATCATTTTGAACGAAACTCGATATTCTGTACGTACATTTAAAATATTTATTGAATAGAACCTGCAAATACTTGATACTATTAAGTATTCTAGTGTAAGCAACGCGATGCTTTCCAGCATATTACTCGACTGTTTCACCGTTTACTCGGAGAAAACGAGGAAATGCTCCGCGCAGAAGGTGAAGCCGCTGTCTGCAGTGTCGTTGCGGCCGGTTTGAATTTCGCGCACCGGAAGTGATTTTTAAACTCAATTTTCTCAAAGACAAAATTTTTTTCGAAAAAACTGGACCTGCCATTCTTCATGTCTGGCAACACAGAATGTGTGGTATTTTTTTGTAACGGGAGCTTCTGGACACCCTATATATATATATATATATATATATATATATATATATATATATATATATATTGAAACGAGTCGTTAATTCGACCCTTCACAACGATCATTTGTTAATGGGGACAGGGATTCTTTTCCGGGAATGGGCTCTGGGTTCCATTTTCCTCACCAATGGAAACGCGTAGGTAATCTGACTAAACATGAATCTTTATTTAACGGTAGATTACAAAAATTAGTTGTTTTTCTTTCTTACAATACATCTGTTCGATCGTCACATTATCCTTAACAACCTCTTAGTGATTGACTTCGTATTGTCATAGAATTCCACTCATTGCTCACAATTTTAATGACTATGGGGCCTCCACTACTGATCACTGCTTCCTATTCCTTCCCCACCCCCTTCTCAATATCCTTACGTCCGTTCTTACCCACACCGTCTCTCCCGGCGAGGACCTCGTCACGCCGTGTCTGCGGTCAGCTGATGAAGCGATGCTTCGCGAAACGCCGGCGGCGCTCGGGATTCATCGGGTCGCTAGCCGCCGGGGCAGGGGGGACGCTCGCCGCCGGGCGCCTCGTCGCCGCCCGCAGTTACTCCCGGCTTAACACTTTCTGCCTCAGTTCCTCAGTTCTCTGTCCGTGATAAACCTCTTCTCGTACTCCTCGCAGTCGGATGCTCAATGCCGCACAGTTTGGGTTCACACTATATTCACCTTGCGTCCATTCCCATGCTTTGCCGCATTCACGCGGATTCCACCCCGTCTAACATAGTTCACTAATGAGTTTTTCATCACTCCGATTACAGTTCCTTATTCCTATATGATCACTAATACACGGTTACCAAACATCACCAGTCAGATGCCGCATGGAACTCCACGTGCCTCCGCCGCTACACATTTACCCACGTGATTGTTTTCATTCACTGATATTATATTTCCTTTACTTCACTAATACCACAATTTACACTCACTGCATACCTTCTTCCTCCACATTGTCCCTCCTTACGCTTCCCACTCTCGATGACTCTGGATTTCAACACTGTTCATACTTTTGTTTCCGCACCGTTTGTAAGCGTCCTTTCCATTTTATGGCCATCTCCTCACTACCTTCTTTTTTCGTTGGTCACACGCGTTTCGGTTCCTCTCTGATTCGGTTCCAGCGCACGATTCAGTCGGCGCGCCCTCCGCTACCGCGCAATTCAAATGCTTGCGGTCTTAGAAACTTATTGTCATTGTTGTAATGATATTAATAATTCGTTTCAAGATATATATATATATATATATATATATATGTGTGTGTGTGTGTGTGTGTGTGTGTGAGTGTGTGTGTGTGTGTGTGTGTGTGTTTTGTGCTTTCGTAGCTCCCTCACTTGTTAAGTCAAAACCCTAAATACTCATATTCGCCCCCCAGTTCTAAAATATTTCGTTTGCATATAATTTTCTCACATTTACTCTTCCTTGTACTCTTTTTAAACTCCACCGCTTTGGTCTGATTAGTATTTAATGCAAGTTCTCTATTCTCTCAAAACATTTCTAATCTACCCTTCATCTGGTCCATATTATTAGCCAATAAAACATAATCAGCGTAAGATAAAGACCAAATTTTTCAATTTACCCATCAATAACCCACCATCCTGGCCCTTCCTTAACATCTCTTCTAAACCTACCATATATAAATTGAAAAGAAGGGCAACTCTGTCTAACTTCTGTATTGATCCAGAACTTATTATTAAATTTCCCTTCAATTATCTCTCTGCAACTCGTTTTTTGTACATTATCTTCAAACAGTTAATGATCTCTTCAAATCTTAATTTGAACATAATGCTCCACAACATTTCCACTCCATAACTCTACTCGACCCTGTTCAGATTGTGAAAGGCCGTCTTCGGATCAATAACACACGGGCACATGCACGCACCCAAGCACCCACATGCACCCACCCATGCACTCACATGCACCCACCCACGCACCCACATGCACACACACACACACACACACACACACACACACACACACACACTTAACACGACTAGCACTTCAAATTAATTACAGAAGATTTTCGTGGATAATTTTCACATTATGTTCATTGCTGACTTTTGCCTTATACTGAGATTTTTAAATCTTGGCGCGTGAGGACCTGTCTTCGCGATGGAATATCTCGCAGTATTTCCCGTCTTTTTCGGTCGTGCCGCTAGGAGTCGCATGATCGCGTGTGTATCGAGTAGTTTTGGCGATCATAAGACTCCTAGCAGCACGACCGAGAAAGGCGCGAAATGCCGTGAGATATTCGATCGTGAAGACAAGCCCTCATGCGCCAAGAATTAAAAACCCAAGTATGAAAGCACTCAGTTTAGTTAATCCACTAAAAACAAACATTCCTTCATTTTAGGATGAATAGCTAGTAATGCTGTTATAAGATATGCGTTCTATAACTGTTCATTATCTGTTATATGATATGCTGATGAACCATCAATAAAAGACACTGTGGATGACAACAAAACTCGTTAACATTATTAAGAAAATAGTCCACAATTACTCGAAACTAATGGTGTACAACAGCACATCCTTTCCCGCGTTATTGGAAACAGATACATCATATTGAAATATTGCATGATCTGCTCTACCAACATCTTAGCTACGAGTATTATTTGAAAACGTCCAATTCAATCAAGGAGCGAGCAATTCACGGTTTCCATCGCAGTGTTCTCAAAAATATGTGAATTCAATTGGGTAATAATGTTAATACAATAATTAGAATATATGCAATTGACATCAAAATAATTACGAGTTGCGACACCGTTTCATCGTTTTTCTTTTATTCAACCCGCAGTCAGTTTCTTTAAGGATTAGATGATATTAAATGGTTTATAACTAGACCCCGGAACTTGCACTAAAAAAGTTAAAAATATGCATGCAACCATGCACTTAGAATTGGCAATAAATGCACGTAAAATAGCCAATATATGAGCTTAAAATTAAGTATATACATTAAACAAAAAGAGTTAGCAACAGTTAACATTTTTATATGTAATCGTTTTACCCCCTAGTACAAAACGCGTATAATAAAATACTTATATTCTTATTAAGTGTGGAAAGTTTCCGTTTGTTTGACGATCGAGATTGAGATTCCTTGCCGAGGCCGAGGTCAAGGCAAAAAATCTTAATCGAGACCGTGAGAGAAACGGAAACTTCACACATGAAATATGAACATTTTTTCTACAACTGCATAAAAATATACAAACGTTTTGTAAATTGTATTGAGAAAAGAAGCCTGATTTCTCAGAAAATATAGAAATGCATTTCATCGGCCCATGATTAGAGAAGAGTATTAGAGAATTCTAAAACCATGAAAAATACTCTACACATTACAAATGATAGAGCATTTGGTGAGTGCTAAAACTAAATATTTTCAAGCAAATATCAACATAAATTTGACAATTATAACTCGATTTCGTACAGCTATATCAAGTCAGAACAATGACAAGTAATTTACAGATATTCGCGAGCGCGAAGCGGAATTCCATTCTTGCATTTCCTGCATTGTCGATATTTCCTGAGAGTTAGCCATTTTTATTACTTTCCCGTGTACGTACCCGTACGTACCTACCATGGAATGCTATATATTCATTTTAGAATATTCAAGAACACAAGAAGCACGTCCTGTATGGCAATTTTCCTTTAAAAATTTGCAGCCGTTGTTAAGAAAATGGCGTTTAATTGCTACAAAAATGAGAAATTTGAAGCTCATTTTCACAGAAAATTTTTGAGTTTTCAAAAAACTTCTTTTGAAGTCATTTGAAGCACATTAACTCACAAATACAATAGTGTTTACAAATTGATGGTAATGTGCATATTAAAGATGTGAGAGATCTTTCAAAAAAAATACATTTGTGTAATTTTTAACTTTGAAGAAAAAATTTGGAGCGATTTGTGAGAAAATGGAGTTCGAGCGTTTCTGAAAATGCAGAATTTTGAGCTAGTTTTGACAGAAAACTGTTGAGTTTTCGAGAAACTTTACTTGACATTATTTAAAGCACTTGAACTCATAAATATAATAATGTAAACAAATCGCTACTAATGTAAATAATACCGACTTCAGAGACAAGTCAAACAAATTACATTTTTGAAATTTTTGAAAAAACAAAAGTATACAGCTCTATGGAGTTTGTCATCTTTAGGATACATTTAGCACTACCCGTACCAAAAGTTTAAAGAAAACATTTGGAGCAGTTTTTGAGAAAATCTTGTTTTTGTATTTTCTTAAAATTGCACAAATTGCATGCAATATTGCGCAAAAAGTACTAAAATTTTCAAAAAAATGTACATGACCTTAAAGAAAGAACTTACTATGAAGAAAAAAAATTATTTGAAGGAAAAATCTCTATCTGCAGTTTTGTAGTTGGAGGAAGAAGCCGAATAAAATTCAAACTTTTGCAATTATCGAAAATTTAGAGTTAACCGTGAAAATCGGATCTATGCCACCTTAATAAGTGCATTTTACTCTGTCATCGCAAGAAAGTTAAAGAAAAAAATTGGAGCCGGTTTTGAGAAAATTTTGAAAATGTTCGGGGAGCTTCATGTAAAGTACCCCCAAATTTTGAAGAATCTTTTTTAAAATCTCAAAGCTTTGACTCGAACCGTATCGAGAGGGCAATATCCATTTTGGAAAAAATCGTTTGTATGGTTTAGGCGCTAGCAGTGTTCACAGACGGACGGACAGACGGAGATTTTCCTTTCAATTGATTTTTCGGTATCAAGGACCCACAAAAGAGGGGTTATAGTGACACCAAGTGTTAGGGGTTTTTTTTCTTAATTTAGCAACTGGTTTTATTCACGTTTTCATTATCACGGCCCGGCAACGAATTTTTTTCTGGCGGAAATTTGCCATTTTTTCGCGTAGCATTACACAACTTTCCCTATACTACGTATACCATTGGATGGACGTATACGGGAAAGTAACTATTATTCCTACCATTAAAATTAATAATAGTTCTACCTTTAGGAAATCAAAAACTTAAGAAAATGTCGAAAAAATGTAATTTGGGCGGCGATAGATGGCAGGTGACACGAGTATGTGGCACTTTCGAATAGCTTCCCCAGACCCAAGGAAATAGAAAACTAATACGGGAAAGTATGTGCCATTGTGTAGCACCACTATTTTTTTTCCGTATCGTACGTATGTATGGAGTGTATACGTATTATAGGGAAAGTTATGTAATGCTATGCGAAAAAACGGCGGATTTTCGACAGAAAAAAATTCATTGCCGGGCCCCGTTAACGAAAAAGTTGATAAATGCAATTGCTAAATTAAGAAAAAATCCCCTAACACGTGATTCAGCCAGAATCCTTGTTTTGTGGGTCCTTCATAACGAAAATCCCATTGAAAACAAAACGTCTGTCCGTCTGTCTGTAAACAACGCTAGCGACTTAACCGTTCAGCCGTGGCCTCTTGAATTTGAAACTGATATTTTAGTTTTGAGGGGTACTTTACATGAAGCCCCTAGAACATTTTCAAAATGTTAAAATAATGGCGCCCACAATTTTGACTAAATTTTGTTGTTGGATAGTCTGGAGGTCGTTTAAGAGAATGGCGCAGGTCTCATGTTGGTTGGAAACACTGATCTTTCGAAAACAAAAAATTCAAAATGTTTTCGGCGTCACCCTACAACAACAATTATGAAGACATTGTTTAATGCAATACGTACAAATACGTACAAAAAGCATATTTTAAAATAAGGTATTGCTTAATTTTTTAAAAACATGAGTATAAAGTTATGTAATGCTACGCGAAAAAAAGCGAATTTTCGGCGGAAAAAAATTCATTGTCGGTCGCTGATTACGAAAAAGTGAATAAAACCAGTTGCTAAATTAAGAAAAATCTCTTTTGTGGGTCCTTCATACCGAAAAACCAGTTGAAAGGAAAACGTCTTTCTGTCTGTCTGTCCGTCCGTCTGTGAACACTGCTAGCGCCCAAACCTTAGGTACAATTTCTTCCAAAATGCATATTCCCCAGTCGATCTGATTTAAACCAAAGCTTTGAGATTTTCAAAAATATTCTTCAAAATTTGGGGGTACTTTACATGAAGCTACCCGGACATTTTCGAAATTTTCTCAAAAACTACTCCAAATTTTTTCTTTAAATTTCTTGTATGAATAGAGTAAAATACAGTTATTAAGATGGCATAGGTCCGATTTTCACGGATAACTCTAAATTTTCGAAAATTGTGAAAATTTGAATTTTTTTCGGCGTCTTCCTCCAACTACAAAATTGCAAATAGAGATTTTCCTTCAAATAAAATATGTTCTCCAAAGTGAGTTCTTTGTTTAAGGTCATATACATTGTTTTGAAAATTTTAGTATTTTTCTTTCAATATTGCATACAATATGTGCAATTTTGAAAATTACAAAACTAGATTTTCTCAAAAGCGGCTCCAAATTTTTTCTTTAAACTTTTTGTAGGGATAGTACTAAATGTACTCTATGAGATGACATAAAAGCCATATTGCTGTATTGTTTTGTTTTTGCAAAAATTGCAAAAATGTATTTTTTTACTTGTCTCTCACGTCCATAATATTTACATTAGTGGAGCTTTGTTCACATTATTATATTTATGAGTACATGTGCTTTAAATAGTGTCAAGTATAGTCTCAAAAACACAACCGTTTTCTGTGAAAACTAGCTCAAAATTCCGCATTTTCAGAAACGCTCAAACGCCATTTTCTCATAGATGGCTAGAGAAATTTCTTCAAAATTTTCCATCGTATAGTGCTAAATGCACTCTTTGGTATGACGTAAAGTTTATTTTGAGGTAGTTTTTTGTTTTTTCAAAAATTACACATGTAATTTTTTTGAAAGATCTCTCACATCTTTAATATGCACATTACCAGCAATTTGTAAACGTTATTATATTTGTGAGTGTATGTGCTTCAAATAACTTCAAATGAAGTATTTTGAAAACTCAAAAATTTACTGTGAAAAAGAACTTCAAATTTCGCATTTTTAGTAGCGCTAAAACGCCATTTTCTTTAAAATGGCAGAAAATGTTCAAGAGAAAATTGCCATTTAGGACTAGATTTTTGTGTTCTTTAATATTCTAAAATGAATATTTCCGTTCTAGCATTAGGAAACCGAAAAATTAAGAAAATGTCAAAAAATGTAGTTTGTGTGGTGATAGATGGCATCTGGCAAGAGTATGTGGCAATTCCGAATAGTTAGCGCAGACCGAGGAATTAGAAAACTAATACGGGAAAGTCTGTACCATTCTGTTGCACCACTAGTTGATTTTCTTTAAACCATTTTTTTCTTAAAAGCCACACGTTTTTTATTAAATTGGGACTATAAAGGAAGCTCAACAGAATGTTTCAGATTTCATGTTCGTTTAAATGACTGATTTTTCAAATACTTTGAAAAAAATTAAAAGCTTTCGGCCTCTTCCTACAACTACAATTGTGAAGATACAATTGTTTTTCTTAATGAAATATGCTCACCAAAAACAGATCTTCAAATAAATTCATGTTGCATTTTTCCAAAATATGCGTATTTGTGGAGGAATTGGGCGTCAAAATTAGTCGTCTGCTGGCCTAAGAGAACTTTAACCTAAGAGAATTTTAAAACAGAGCAAAAAATTGTTTGGTAATTTATTTTTGGAACCTGAAATATAGATAATAAATGAATTATTTTATATACATAAAATTTTATAAAATGGGAAACAACAGGCATTAGCTCAAATATAAAGAATATAAATATATTTAGAACGATTATAAAGCAAATAGGATTCGACGAGATTAATATATCAAACAAAAATAGTATTTTATAATACAAAAATAATTATTAATTTATAATTATAAATATTAATATTTTATTTATAATTAATATTACCTTCAAGCAATCCGCGAAGCTTTATTGAAATTTGTGCAGCAATGCGGCAATGGACTTTTAAAAAGCACATTGTTAATGAACTAAGAGATGGTGGCACTGATAGATGTTTTATTTACTAGAGCTTGTGTTTATAAATTAGACTTTTAGAAATTATTCGAAACATATTCGATAATCACTATTTTTGTCCGTGTTGTGAGGTATAGAAAACACATATATTCACTGAACGAAAGGTCACTTATCTATGCATATGTTAGCATTTCATTAGTATACAATAAAACTGAATGTATGTAAATGTCTGTTTAATTAAATGTCACGACATTGCACCTTACATTTAAGTAGCTCATATAAAAGATTATGCACAGAAATCATTGCAATGTATATTGACTAGATAAATGTTGGATTCAATTAAAATCTTTTAAATAAAACTAGTTGAATTGCTAATAACTGTGTCTAGAAGTCTTGTAAGCAATACCCTAGTTTAACCCTTGTGTCTACGGTAAAAGAAATATCCTTTAGTCTACACTTGGGTTACCCGGGTAACCCGCCTATTTTCGGCTTTTAATATATGCTATTTTGCTTTGTGTGTCTATGTTTTGTTTGCCATTATTAGAAATCAATTGTATTTCATTGTATTATGTTGGGGTGACTGCCTTGCATTGTTGGCAACCTTTGAAACAAATGAAAAAAAATTCATGAGTTATTTTCGTACTATGTTCTGTTGTGAATCGGAAGTGTTTTACTTCTGTGCGTCTTTGTTTTCCCCTTTTTTCACATCATTATATTTTAACATCTGTGCATCTTTATTTATTCATCCATTATTGAAGTATGGAAGAATTTCAGGAACTTACAGATGAGGAATACAGCACGCTGTCTTCTAAAGATAAACAGATTTACAAATGACAGTTACTTGACCATAGTACCAAAGAAGAAAAAAGCTATTATACTTTTATCCACAATAAACTGTGACGATTCTACATCCGGACCACTTTCAAAACCAGAAATAATTTTATACCATAAAAAAATAAAGGAGGAGTAGACTATATGGACGAAATGTGTTCCCACTACAGTGTGAAAAGACTTACACAGAGATGGCCGGTGGCAGTGGCATTTTATTATAATGTAATAGATGTCGCATGTTTATCAGCATACCTCATATATAGTGAAAATAACACAATAGAAGATTGTTACACATAAAAGGAGGATTTTTCTTAAAGAATTAGGAAAGCAATTAGCAATGCCAGCTGTAGTGTGCCGCTCTGAACATCCCGCATGCCTGCGATCTTTTTCTGTAAAATGTGGAATAGAGTGCCTGCTGGGAAAGCCAGTGGCTGTTATTACAACAACTACAACAATAATAACAACAACTCAGCCTCAGCGGGATTCCAGTGGAAGGCTTCCTATTGTTGGAGACTGCTTTATTTGTAAATATCAGGTACCAAAAAGAAAAAGGAAAACAAGGAAACAATGTGTACCTTGCAGCAAACCAATTTGTGATGAACATTCTTTCACAACTATAACTTGTTGCTGTTGTAAATAAATGGATTTGATACTGTTTTCATAAAATAAAAAAGTATGAAACATTTCTTTATCATACAAAACTAGTGGTGCTACAACAGCACTTACTTTCCCGTATTAGAGGAAACAGCTAAGTAGTACTGTAATATTGCACTTTATGCGCTACTAACATCTTCGCTTGGAACTCACTATTTCCATTGCAGTGTTGTCTGAACTATGTGAATTCTACAACTTCACAAAAATAGAATGCAAAAGTTTTGTAACCCTGTATTGGAAAAAGAAGCCTGATACCCTGGAAATATAGAAATGCCTTCCATTGGGCCATGATTAGGGAAGAGCATTTTAAAACCATGCAACAAATTCTCTACTCACTACAAATGGTACAGCATTTGGTGCAAAACTAAATATTTGCCTGCAAATATCAACATAAATTAGACAATAATAAATTCTTTTCATACAGCTCCATTAGGTCACAACAATGACACTAATTCACAGATATTCGCGAGCGCAAAGTGAATTCCATTGTTGCAGACCCTGCATTGTCGCTATTCTGAGAGCTATTAATTCTTTTTACTTATTTCAAATATTTCAAAATAAACAATTTCTAAAATATTAATGTGTAAGTCTATAACAAAGTTCGAATGTAAGAAACGAAGAAAGAAATAATATACAAAATTGCACATTCTAATTTACGACGCATCCAGCTATCCAAAGCGCAGTAAATTTACAGCGGCCTATTACGTTTGTCACAAAATTAAAGAAAAACTACTCGTATTTTGAAAAAATTAAGCATGACCGTATTTATTTTATTTATTTGTCAAAATTCGGAATTGTCACATACTCTTTCTTGCCAGCTACCATCTATCATCGCCAAAAGTACATTTTTTTGTCATTTTCTTAATTTTTTCGGTTTCCTATTGGTAGAACAGAAACATTAATTTTAGAATATTAAAGAACACAAAAACCTAGCCGTAAATGGCAATTTTCTTTTAAAAATTATGTGCCGTTTAAGAGAAAATGGCGTTTTAGCGCTACTAAAAATGCGAAATTTGAAGCTCATTTTCGCAGAAAATTTTTGAGTTATCAAAATACTTTATTTGAAGTTATTTGAAGCACTTACACTCACAAATATCATCATCTTTACAAATTGCGGATAATGTGCATATTAAAGATGTGAGAGATCTTTCAAAAAATTTACATTTATATAATTTTTGAAAAAACAAAAAAAACTCAAAATAAACTTCACGCTATACTAATGAGTGTAATTAGCACTATCCGTTACAAAAGTTTCAAGAAAAAAATTGCAGCCATATACGAGAAAATGACGTTTGAGCATTTCTGAAAATGCCAAAATTTGAGCTACTTTTCACAGAAAACGGTAGTGTTTTCGAGAAACTTTACTTGACATTATTTAAAGCATATATACTCGTAAATATAATAATGTAAAAAAATCGCCGATAATGTAAATATTAAGGACGTGAGAGACAAGTAAAAAAATTTACATTTTGGTAATTTTTGAAAAAACCAACCGATAGACCAAAATGGCTTTTATGTCATTGATAGAGTACATTTACCACTATCCCTACCAAAAGTTTAAAGAAAAAATTTGGAGCCGTTTTTGAGAAAATTTTGTTTCTGTAATTTTTTAAAATTGCACATATTGCATGCAATATTGCACGAAAACTACCAAAATTGTGAAAAACATTTACATGACCTTTATTAAAGAACTCAATATGTAGAACAAATTTTATTTGAAGAAAAAATCTCTATCTTCAATATTGTAGTTGGAGAAAGATGCCGAAAAAAATTCAAACTTTCACAATTTTCGAAAATTCAGAGCTGTACGTGAAAATAGGACCTATGCCATGTTAAAAAGTGTATTTTCCTCTATTCATACAAGAAATTTAAAGAAAAAATTTGGAGCCGTTTTTGAGAAAATGTTGAAAATCCCCAGGGGGCTTCATATAAAGTACCCCCAAATTTTAAAGAATCTTTTTCAAAATCACAAAGCTTTGACTAGAATCAGATCGACTGGGGAATATCAATTTTGAAGAAAATCGACCGAACGGTTTAGGCGCTAGCGTTGACGGACTGACGGACTGACGGACAGACGGACAGACGGACAGACGGACAGACGGACAGACGGACGGAATGCCGTCAATCGATTTTTAAGTATAAAGAAGCAACAAATCATGGATTTGGACCACACCACGTGTTAGGGGATTTTTTTTCTTAATTTAGCAACTGGTTTTATCCACTTATTTCACGGCCCGGCAATTAATTTTTTTCCGCCGAAAATTGGCCATTTTTTCGCGCAGCATTACATAACTTTCCCTATACTACGTATATCACTCCGTGTATACGTACGTATACGGGAAAGTAAAATACAATATTTATTTATACTGTGAGCCTCTACTACATGATACAAAATGTAAACCTTATGTTGAATTTTGTTTGTCGGTAATATTGTTTATGTTAATTATTTTAGTAGTAATTGTTCATAAACTTGATTGATACATTTCTACTTTAGTATGTAAGTTACATAATTAATTGGCCTTCCAGTAACTAAATGTCAAGAAAAAAGGCCTTATTTACATTTGTTTTAAGTGCCGGGTGTGGGGTTACCCGGGTAACCCACTGGAGATTTAAGGGTGCTTTATAATTAAATCAATATAACTTTCTGCGAATAAGACCTCCGAGCACAAAACTACGTCATAATGTTAATTTGAAGCTAATCAACGAATAACTGGACGCTCAGAAAAAAAAATCAATGTCACAAGTCCAAAATCGATATTTTAAGTCGTAGAGGTTACCCGGGTAACCCACCGTAGACACAAGGGTTTAGCTGGCATTAGTTTTCTTTGAAAAAATTAACACTTTTCACGAAAATTAGTAAATAGTGTAGTAATGTTTATAGTTCCTTTTAATAATTATTGTATTTATCGTCAAAAAACAATTAAAAGCTTTGTAAGTTAAAGAGCTTCAAATTTCTTCTAATGAAGTTTTTCGAAAACTCAAAGATATCTATGAAAAAGAGCTTCAAATTTCGAATTTACAGTGGCCCTCAAACGCCATTTTCTTAAAAATGGCTGCAATTTTTTCAAAGAAAATGGCATGTCTGACGAGGATTTACTTTTGTTTAATATTTTTAAAATAATATTTCCGTTCTACTATTATGCAACCGACAAATTAAGAAAATGTCAAAAAAATGTACTTTGGCCATCCATAGGTGGCATCTGGCAAGAATATGTGGCAAGTCCGAATAGCTAGCTGAGACCACAGGAAATAAAAAACGAATATCGGAAAGTCTGTGCTCTTCTTTAGCACCACTAGTTTCATATATTACAAATAGGTTTTCAATAATTTCTAAATGAATAATGTGTACATGTATAACCAAAGGTCAAATGTAAGAAATCAACAAAGAATAATATACAAATTCTAACATACGAAACATCCAACTGTCTGAAGCGCAGTAAATTTGCAGCGGGCTATTGTGTTTGACACGAAATTATTAAACTAGTGGTGTTACAGAATGGCACAGACTTTCCCGTATTAGTTATCTAGTTCCTTAGGTCACGGCCAGCTATTCGGAATTGATCTATCGCCGCCCAAAGTACATTTTTTTTACATTTTCTTAATTTTCCGTTTTGCTAATAGTAGAATGGAAATATTAATTTTAGAATATTAATAAACAGTAGAATCTAGTACTAAATGGCATTTTCTTTGAAAAAATTGAAGCCGTTTCTAAGAAACAGGCGTTTAAGCGCTGCTAAAAATACGAAATTTTGGGTTATTTTTCATAGAATGTTTTTGTGTTTTCGAAACACTTCATTAGAAGTCATTTGCAGCACTTAAACTTACAAATACAATAGTGTTTACAAATTGCTGGTAATGTGCATATTAAAGGTGTGAGAGATGTTACAAAAAAATTACATTTATGTAAGTTATTGATTAAAAATTAATAAATTAATTAAAAAATAACATTTATGCAATTTTTGGGAAAAAATACCTTAAATTGAACTTTACGACATATTCCAGAGTGCAATTAGCACCATCCGTTAGAGAAGTTTGAAGAAAAAATTTGGAGCCATTTTTGAGAAAATGGCGTTTGAGCGTTTCTGAAAATGCTGAATTTTGAGCTAGTTTTCATAGAAAACGGTTGAGCACTCGAGGATATTTTTCAGACATTATTTAAAGCAAATGTTCTCATAAATATAATAACGTGAACAAATAGCCACTAATGCAAATATTACCCATGCAAGAGACAAGTCAAAAAAATACATTTACAGACATACAAGCATTACATACACGCATGTCTTTACAGACATACACGCGTTATGAGAAAATGGCGTTTCAGCGTTTCTGAAAATGCGGAATTTTGAGCTAGTTTTCTCAGAAAACAGTTGACTTCTCGAGAAAGTTTTTCTGACATTTTCTGAGTTTCTTGAAAACTCAACCGTTTTTAGTGAAAACTAGCTCAAAATTCCTTATTTTCAGAAACAGTTGTCCATGCGGAAATACAGGTTGGAGAAAGCATAATCCTTCTCTTTGCAATATTATTTAACTTTATTACCGAACTGAGAGGTCCACCCGTGCAATTTAATCGCCTCAATAGTAGTTCGTAATTAGTTTTATTTATAATGCAATTGCAGATTCTGCATGTCTCTGAACAGGTGGGGTAGTATCGAGAAGAGCTGGAGCAGCAAAATGTAATAGAATGTTCAAGAAGCTCTCGTCCTATAGATAACTTGGCGAGGAACGTTTCTTTGTGGCCTTCGGCTTCAAATTTCCAGAGTTTAAGGTCCTAGAACGCTTCGTCTAATAGTTATTCAACAAAATAGATTTTAATAATTCTCTCCGAGTGTTGCGTTAGGTATTTCACATTATTATTTAAATTCATTTTTTACTTTCCCGTATACTATATGTACGTATAGTATAGGGAAAGTTATGTAATGATGCGCGAAAAAACTGCAGATTTTCGGCAGAAAAACTCGTATTATAGGTAACGAAAAAGTGGATAAATCCAGTTGCTAAATTAAGAAGAATCTCCTAACACGTGGTGCAACCAGAATCCCTGTTTTGTGGGTCCTTGATACCGAAAAAACAATTGAAAGCAAAACGTCTGTCCGTCTGTCTCTGAACAACGCTAGCGACTAAACCGCTCAGTCGATTTTCTCCAAAATGCATACTCTCCGGTCGATCTGGCTGATCTCGTGGCCCCTTGAATTTGAAATCGATATTTTAATTTTCGGGAGTATTTTACATGAAGCCCCCCGGACATTTTCAACATTTTCTCAAAAACGTCTCCAATTTTTTTTCTTTAAACGTCTTGTAAAATACACTTAGGACCGGTTGTATGATGTAGATATATCTCTAGGAATAATTATCTAAGGAATTGCTTATTCCGAGAATAAACGACTCGTCCTGTTGTACGACGTATATTTATTCCACGGATAACTATCTCCTGTTTATCCGAAAATGCGTCTGTGAAAGAGAAAGTTGGTATTGCATTCGGCAGTGTTTTATGAGAATATTTATTAGTTGCTTGTCAAGTTTTGCACATTTCTGCCCATTTCGACTCCACAGACCACGAAGTCTACGACTGCAGACTTCGTGCCACAGACGGGACGGAATGGACCCTCGCACTATAATCACTCCATGTGGAGTTGTTTTAGGAGTCTTCCCTCTATGGTTGTAACCGTATTGTATATCTTGTAGTAAGGACAGTACAGTTAGTTATCATTACGTATAGAACTATGCTATTAGTATAGTAATTGTCAATGTAAATCTATAATGTTTTACCGCCTGTCTTGAGGGTGGAATAAAAATATTCCGAAATATCGGCAAACTGTTTTAATACCTTAATTAACTCCAACCAAATTCTGTGATCTATATTTCTACTTCAGGGTCGTGAATCTACAATGATACAAATTATTGAGGAATACTTCATGAGAAAGAAAAATTATCATCTCAATTCTCATCCAACAGCTTCCCTTATTTGAAAAATATACTGATAAAAAGTATTACACAGTAAAAATAAATATTTTTTATCAAACATTTCATGGGAAAATGATTTTTTTTCCTATACTGCAACAATTCCAAATGGAATTAAAACAAAAAAATCACCCAATTACTCTAGAAAAAAGTCTATCTTTTCTCTGGCACTGGGCGGCTAATCAAAAAAGATCACTTGCATACATAATATATACAAATACTAGCTGACCCGGCAAACGTTGTTTTGCTATATAAATTATTCCTAGGATTATTTTAGTAGAAAATAAATAGTAACTTATTGTCAGTGTTTGAGGATGTGTGTATATATGAGTTGAAGAGTCATGGAGCGCTGTGAACGATGATGGAATATAAAAATAACACAACACCAAACATTTAAATTTTTAATTTATTGTAATTTATTTTTTAAAATTATGTAAATCACTAATTTTACTAAAAAACAATATCAATCCCTCAACGCAATAGAGTGTAAAATATTTTTTGTTATTCCATCTTTAGCTAATAAACTGGATGGTTTGCCCACTCGAGAGCATGCCACGCATAATTGACTGTGTGAAAAATATGGTGTGCTCAAATCTAAGCCACAGACATCGATTGGCCTTGAGAATTTTTGATAGTCATAGCAAATGCCAATCTTAACGGAAATTGAAGACTTAAATTGAATTGGCACATCTGTTGGTATAGTACGGATCCGTGGCAGTAGTATATTATCACCTCGAAATTTGCTATTTAAAATGATGGCTTCGACAACGTTTTTCATTAATTTTTTAATAACTAATCGCGTGCCATTGCACAGCTGTGGCGGGTTCAAATTACGAAGCAAAATAACCGGAGATCCAACCTTCAGTTGTAAATTATGCGGCGGCATGCCTGGTAAATCTGATGAGTTTAAGAACTCTGCTGGATAATTCACAGCTTCGGTGGCATCGCAAACTGTATCAATAGATTTGTATGACACCATGTCCCCTGACAATAAATGTTGTATTTTCAGATTTAATTCGTTGACGTCCACATTTTTTGCTGCTAAAATTACTCTTTCTGCCAGCCACGCTAAAATTACTCTTTCTGCCAGCTACTCATAATTAATGTATTGCGTATGTACATTGGGGAATATCTTGTCAATGAGAGCATCTTGCGACTCAATGATTGTGCTGATATCGGACGGTAATTTTATGCATCCAGTTTCATGTACAGTAACTTTTCCATCGCCGATATCTAACAGTGGTTTTGAGAATGTTTCAGCAGATGGATTTCGATGCATTTTAATGCGCATATTTACTTTTAGTTGTAATTTTTCAACATTACGCCACAGTGGCGATGATTTTAAGCAGGCATTGATTTCATCAACATAAGCTGAACGTGGAATGATGGTTTGTCTAAAATCTCCTGAAAGGAGTACCAGAGTGTCGCCAAATACTTTGTCGTTGTTTTTAAGATATTTCAATGTCCTGTTCAATGCCTCAAGTGAATGTTTGTGTGCCATAGTGCATTCATCCCAGATGATAATTTTACACTGTTTCAGCGCTGTGGCCATGGATGCCTGCTTTTTATGTTGCACACTGCATCTGGGTTATTTTGAATGTTTAGTGGCAGCTTAAATACTGAATGAGCTGTTCTGCCTCCATCCAGTAAAGTTGCCGCAATGCCAGACGATGCAACGGCCAATGTAATGCCATTATTCGATCGAATTTCGGCGAGAATTAGTGAAATAAGTAATGTTTTGCAAGTTCCACCTGGTGCGTCCAAAAAAAAAGAATCCACCTTGCCCTGCCGAAACTGTGAGCATAACGCTGTCGTAAATAGTTCTTTGATCCTCATTCAATAGCGGGATATTGCGAGTAACAATCTCTGCCATTTCTACAGTATTGTATTGTTGTTCGCGATGCATTTCAGTGTTTATCAAATCAGATGCACTTCGATTTGGCGAACGCATACCAAAATGACTGAGTGGTAAGTTACCAATGATAATGCATAGATCCTCAATTGCAATCAATGCTTCATTCAAACCTATAAGGCAATTTTCTTTCACAAATTTGGAACCGTTTTAAAAAATGGCGTTTAAGCACAACTAAAAATGCAAAATTTCAAGCTCTTTTTCTCAGAAAATTTATAAGTTTTCGAAAAACTTCATTCGAAGTCATTTGAAGCATTTTAACTTACAAATACAATAATGTTTACAAATTGCTGGAAATGTGCATATTACCAATGTGAAAGATCTTTTTAAAATTTCATTTTGCAAAAATGACACAAATGTATTTCACCCAAAAATACTCCAAATTGAACTTTATGTTATATTAAAGAGTGTAATTAGCCCTATCCGTTCGACAAGTTTGAAGAAAAACTTTGGAGCCATTTTTGAGAAAATAGCGTTGGAGCGTTTCTGAAAATGCGGAATTTTGAGCTAGTTTTCGCAGAAAACTATTCAATTTTCGAGAAACTTTATTTGACATTATTTAAAGCACGTCTACTCATAAATATAATAATAAACAAATTGCCCCTAATGTAAATATTAACGATGTGAGAGACAAGTCATCTCATAGAGTACATTAGGAACTACTCTCACCAAAAGTTTAAAGAAAAAAATTGGTGCCGTTTTTTGAGAAAATCTTGTTTTCGTAATTTTTTAAAATTGCACATGTTGCATGCAATATTGCGCGAAAACTACTAAACGTTGGAGAAAAAGTACGCGTCCTTAAGAAGGAACTCACTTTGGACAACAAATTTTATTTGAAGATAAAATCTCTTATCGTTAATTTTGTGGTTCTAGGAAGATGCCGACACAATTTTAAACTTTTGCAACTTTCAAAAATTCAGAGTTAACCGTGAAAATGAGACCTATGCCACCTTTATAAGTGTATTTTATTCTACCCTTACAAGAAATTTAAAGAAAAAATTTGGAGCAGTTTTTGAGAAAATGTCCGGGGGGCTTCATGTAAAGTACCCCTAAATTTTGAAGAATATTTTTCAAAATCTCGGCGCCTCGAGTGGAACCAGCTTGGCTGCGGACTTATGGATCGTTCTTATGGTTTCGGCGCTACGGTTGTTTACAAACCGATGGACGGACGTTTTGAAAATAACCACTTTTTTGGTATCTGGGGACTCAAAACGTGTATTTGCGTTGAAATCTCGGAATCGATTTTCCGCAGCATTCGTACGTACGTATACGGGAAAGTAATAAACAATATTGTGAATGAAATATAGGGTTATGCTTTCATCAAATATCATTTTTAATTCATGATTTAAAAAATCCCCTTTTGAATAGCCCTGTCCATGAATGTATATTGACTTACTTTAGCAGAGTTTGAAATTTGAAGGGTGAGCGATTAAAACTTACAAAAAGGTTTTGAATAAGTATAACATGAGCGTTCACTGATTAACCATACCAAGTGCGTGAGTGCTGTTGTTTTATTTTATTTTATTTTTTACATTTGTTGCGTCTACAATTGACGCAACGCATCTCAACACGTCTGATGGTTATATCACAAACTTTTCTTAGAAACAAGACTGTCAATACTTACATTCGATGGATGAACGGTTACACTACACACATAAAAAGCAATCTTCATGGGTATTAAACAACTATTAATACTTCTAATTGTTGCTGCGAGAACATTTACGTTTATTTACATAATCGTGAATTAATACACACAGAGAGCATACATATAAAATGAATAAATCTAAGCCTTCTAATCATGACGTCACAAACAATGATCGCCTCCAGCGCCGAGAAATATAGTTGGTATTGGATAACATCGACCGGACCAGTAAAAATGTAATTTATTGTTCAGAAGTATCTCATCATGTAAACTATGGTGTGAGAAACGTTTCTTTGAGACCTTTGGACCTCAAAATTTTAGTTTTTAACGCCCTAGTGCGCTGTGTTGTTGAGTTATTTAACTATAAAAATCTTGAACTGCTGTCGTGAGCTGCGGGTTGCATTTGAAAGGAATATTTAGATGCGTTATTTTCAACAAATCCTTTATATTTTTGTAGTCAAAATGCAATTCCTCACGTATCCGTGAAATTCTCTTTCATTATTGCCATTATTTATAAAGATTGGTTGCGTGTGAGAGCCGCAAAGGAGAAGTATTCTGAAATAATATAGGAGACGAAACTTACTTCCTTGAGAAAGATGTTTTGTCGGTAGCAACAGCAGCATTAAGAACAACACTTAAATAATAAGTAAATCGAGATCTTCCGCACACACTCACACACACACACACACACACACACACACACACACACACACACACACTCGTGCTCGACGACTTTGACGACGCTAGTAAATCCGGTGCTGCGAAGAGCATTGCACACCGTATGCAATGATCTTTGGGACTTTCTTGCAGAACAGCCAACTTTATGCAAAGGACTGATCAAATACACATTTTGAAGCAGCAAACCTAATCTCAAATGAAAAGAGATTTCCCAGACAATAATGCAATGAATCTCGTCAAGAATTAACGGAATTTGTAACATTTCAGTAACACGAGAAATGCATAAAATAAAGATACAACTAGTTTCTGACGAAGACAAAATTGCTATTCCCTCGCAACCCTTCAAGGTTGGTGAGGTCCCCTATCCCGCTCTGCGACGAGATCCTTCGCCCCCACGCTCTATAGTGCGATATTTTCTAACTTTGCCTCTCAAGCCCTTATGGCCACGATGGAATATCACATGGCATTTGGCATCTTTCTCGGTTGTGCCGCTAGAAGTCGCATGTTCGCAAGCACTGCTTGATACGGTCGCGATCATGCGATATCTAGCGATACGACTGAGTGACACTAAATACCGTGACATATTCCTTCGTGAAGACAGGCCTTGAGAGGCAGAGTTAGAAAAATCGCAGTACATCAAGCTCTATCGACAACGTTGCGAAACAACGGCGGTCCAGTGACGAGGCATAAGGACGGTAGGCCAAAGAGTAAACGCAATAAAAATTGGATTCGTAGGCTTCCGCGGCCAGTGTCATTTGATTCTTGGCTGTCCAGGATGATCCGCGTCTCAGTTGATCGAGCTGCCATTTCCGCCATCATGTTGTGACCTTCTTCAGAGCTTTACTCTTTCGCAGTAAAAGTGCTTATGACGAGCATGACGCACAACCTGGGAGCCCACGAGACGCCGGAGATAACGCACGACGGGCGCCTTTGATTTCAGAATGATTTTATATACATCGATATTGTTGCAATATCTTGCATATTGAATTCATTAAATGGAAATTGTATATTCCTAACATATAAGATTTCTTCAATAAAGGGGGGGGGTGCAACATGCAAACCAAGCACGAGCCACCACTGCTGGACATTAGAATCAATTCTGTCGTTCCCAAATTACCATTTGAACGTGTTCATTCTCTTCTATGGTTAGCATGAGGGAAGCCTGAAAATGTAAATTTTACGTCTTTCAATTTCTTTTTCTTTACCTAAATATCTTATTTATATTATATTGAATGAAAGAAACGAGGAAAATCTTGTGTTGTACGCTTACATTTGTCACTTACATAAAAATTTCAATATTCATTTTGATGTTATTTGTAATTGTTCAATATTTACACATTTGCAGATTTAAAAGCGGATCTAAAAGATGAAGACATCAATATTTCTGAAGAACTTTATTCTATGGGATGTGTGAGTAATGTTGTTGAAGGATTGAATATAGCAAAGAAGATAGGTTTTCCTGTTATGATCAAGGCCAGTGAAGGTGGGGGAGGAAAGGGTATTAGAAAAGCAGATTCCTCTGAAAATTTTGATAACCTATTCAAGCAGGTACGTCTGTTTTTATGACTCTAAACTAATTGTCAGTCATATATTGATAATTTCACTGTTCACAAGCTGAATCGGATTGTTATTCATGTAATTATCTGATGAAATTTTATTTTCAAAATTACTAAAAATTAATTGTGGTATTGTGACGCATTAATATATCAAAATGTTCGAAGGTTCAAACAGAAGTGCCAAATTCTTCAATTTTTATCATGAAACTGGCGTCTTCAGCAAGGCATATAGAAATACAGTTACTTGCTGATCAGTTTGGCAATGCCATATCTCTTTTTTCTCGAGATTGCTCAGTACAAAGACGTCATCAAAAAATAATTGAAGAAGCACCAGCAATTGTTGTTCCAGAAGAGACTCTAGATAATATGGAGAAGGTGATTTATTAAATTTCTAGAAAATGAGGGAAATGTCTTTCTTTAAATTAATTTATTTTAATTATTTTCAGGCTGCTGTGAGATTAGCAAAACTTGTTGGTTATGTTAGTGTTGGAACAGTAGAATATTTATTTGATAAATCTGGAAAATATTATTTCTTGGAGTTGAACCCTAGACTGCAAGTGGAGCACCCTTGTACAGAGATGATTACTGGTGTAAATCTTCCGGCCTGCCAATTACAGGTGAAATACAAAAATAAATTAATATTATTCGTTAATGTTCATGTTTTCTATGCGACTCTGTGTTTTCCCTTAGAATAATAGTTGTCCCATAATGACTGTTGAAGTGGCATCAATAACATATCATGAGGATGAATCGCAACATTGATTTCTGCGCACTACTAAGGAAATATATGATACAGGTTCTGATGAAAGTCAGAGCTCCAACTACATTTTTTCCATATGAAATACATCTAAGAATTAAATATGTTTTTTGCAAACTTTCTTCATTATAATCAGGGATTCCGTTTGTTCTCATGGTGTAGGTCACGAGTACATTACTTTCCCTTTCCTGATAATTGTGAGACATTGCTAATAACTATATGTCTATCCTCTTTTATTTACAGTTGATTATGGTCATTCTACTACTTGCTCTACGTCTTTGTTGGATACATTCTTATCATGAAAATTATTAAGGAATTTAAAAAATAAGTCTTTCTCAACATCATGAATTTGTTAATTTTTTAATAAATTGTAAAATGGTTGAAAATAACTCTATTTGGTTTTTGAGTTCATTGAAATGAACAGATGTATTGTTGAAAATATTACTGCTACTTTTGTGGACAAAATGTCTATAATATCACTGGGAAGTTAATTAGATATGGGGTTTTCGATTTTCGTAACTTTGAGAAACAATATTCTGTTACTGCTAAACAAATGAAACTGAACTTAGGGCCTATGTAACTTGTTTCTCTCTATTCAATGGAACTGACATCAATTTTGCATTTATTAGCACACAGTAGGGACGTTACGCAGTACGCGACACATCAAAGTCGAATGAAGGTTGAACTAGTTTAAGCATTACAAAGTATTCTGAAGCCTATGAGGCAAAAAAGAATGGTTAAGAAGGGGGAGGAAAGCGAAGTGGGGGTGGTGATGCGGAGGACTGTAATGGGGCCTTCTCTATCCAATGTGATTCACGCCGCGCCGGACCGTGCTGCCCGGGACGGGGGGAGAGGGATTGGGCTGGTTGAATGGATGGAATCTGAGTTGACGGGGTTAAGTAATCAAGAAATTGACCTTGCACATGTTTATTTGCACTAATTACAGCTGTGCGGTACTTCTCCTGGCTGGAGTGATCTGCGTTGCCTGTGTTGCCACTGCGGTGCTGCGTTGTGATGGTGCAGGAACACATGTCCCGCACAGTGTCTCACTTCTCGGGCTCGTAAGCAGCCTCCCTGCAGCGCACGCGGCCCAACTACGATGGGTAGGACCATGGAGCCCCACACGGTCATGCGCCACCCTCAGGTGTGGGCGGTCACGGCACCCTCAGGTGTGAGCGGCACCGTTTGGAGAAGCTCACGCTGACGCGAAGTGGCACCCGCACCGACAAGTGTGACTAGTGCCGGACTGCCGCGGGCCGCGTTGCGCGTTGCGCGAAGCGCAATAACTAATTCGTTACTTGATGATTCTCAACTGCCAAGGGCAGCTTGGCGAGACGCGCGAAGCGCACTGGCTCGATCACGCGCTGAGAATACATGAACGGTTGTTCCCCGGCTGGCGGAGCGTCGACGAGTCCCTTCTCGCGGGGAATGTCCCGTTAGAGGCTACTTGGCAGACCCGGGGGGAAGGGCCTTCTGGAGGGGGTAGCAGGCCCTTCGGTGACCGCGGGTGGCCGCCGGGGAAGCGGGAGGCCGGCTGCCGTGGGCGCGCCGGCTCCGCGCGGCGGGTGTCTGCAGGAGGAAAAGAGACGCCTCCGAGGGCTTTGCGTGGTGTACGGAACATAGGCTCCCGGGCTCGAAGCCGAAGGCGAGAATGAGAAGTGGGGGTGAATTAATTGATCCGTACACGACGCGAACGCCCGAGTTACATTTCTGATGGGAGTGGGCATAGGCGATGCACTGCGCGTACATATTCACCTGTGGCAGTTTTCACTTTAACTACTCTTACACGATTGTCCGCCCCAGGCATTATCTGTGTAATTCGCCCTAGGCGCCACTGACAGGGCGGGAGCTGGTCATCCGCAAGTAACACTACCGTGTCTACCTTTAAATTCTGAGACGTTGATTGCCACTTCTGCCTTCGCTGTAATGAACTGATATAGGTTTTTGACCAGTGGTCCCAGATCTGCTGTGTCAGTGCTTGAATTCTCTTCCAGCGTTGCATGTGATCAATATTCTTAGAGACTGGCTTGTAAACCGTAAGTGCTTCGATTGGTCGCTGAATGAGAAAGTGACCAGGAGATAGATAGTTTGAGTCGTCTGGATCTTCAGTCATTGGCATGATAGGCCGCGAGTTAAGAATTGCTTCGATTTTAGCAGTCAAAGTGGCCAGTTCTTCGAATGTGAAAATTCGATTTTTGACTGTTTTTCTTAAAATTGTCTTGAATGATTTGACTGTTGATTCCCAGAAACCACCCATGTGAGGAGACCGCGGGGGAATGAAATGCCACTGAATGTGGCGCGTTGCACCGGCTTGCTGTAGTGTGGATTGTACCACAGGGTTTGCGAGAAATTTGTACACTTGCGCAAGTTCTTTGTCCGCTCCCTTGAATGTACTAGCATTGTCTGAGTATATAGCTCGCGGGAGACCCCTGCGACTAGAGAATCGATCTAATGCTCCGAGAAACGCGGCGGTGGTGAGATCCGATACGACATCGCAGTAGACTGCTTTAGTACACATGCAGACGAATAACGCAATGTAGACCTTTGTAGTGACACGTGATCTGGGCCCTCCGAGGCGGGCGACCATAGGACCCATATAATCGATACCGGTGTTTTCAAATGCCGGAGATGGCGTAACTCGGGCAGCAGGAAGCTGACCCATTTGCTGGGACGCGAACAGTTTCTTCTCCCTAAAGCATGTAATGCATTTTCTCAATACATTTCGTATAGTTTGCCTTGTACTTGGTATCCAGTACCTCTGCCTAATACATGCCATGACCGACTGCGTGCCTGCGTGAAGTAATTTATGATGCACATGTACTATGAGAGACTTAGTTAAGTGATGTTTAGACGGCAAAATAATTTGGTGTCTTTGATCGAATGGTAGGTTCGATGCAGCTAGGCGCCCGCTAATTCTGATTAAGCCGTCCGCGTACAATGCAGGTGCTAGCGGGGCCAGGGGGCTCTTTACTGATACTTCCTGCCCGGTCTGCAAGGAGTGCAATTCGGACGCGAAAGAATCTGCTTGTACGACTCTGGCTGCGAGCAGTTCAGCTTGCTCTATTTCACTGACTAATTGACTGCCGCTTCGTCTGTTTTCCTTGTGCCGACAGTTGTGAACAAACCGGAAACACCAGCCTATAGTCCGGATGATGTCCGAATACTGTGAATATTTCTGAATAACCGACATGAGCCTGAGGCGGAAATCTCGCGTAAGTGGGGGCGGCATGTGAGATCGGTTCTCTGCTGCTTGCGCAACGGTAATGTTTGTCACAAACTGGGGGAGGGTAGGTGCCGTCTGTGCCGCCGAAGTGGATTCCGTTTGCCTGCCAGCGAACTCGTTAGGGTTCGAAAGCCAGGCCGGGCCTGACCACCATAAAACTGAGGCCTTAAGATCTGGAAGAGACATTCCGCGAGAGAGCAAATCTGCTGGATTTTCCTTTGACGGGACATGAAACCAACTGAAATTAGCAGTTAATTCTTGAATCTCCGCGACGCGAAGAGACACAAATACAATACGTTTTGCGGGTGGCTTTTGTATCCAGGCGCAAACAGTTGTGGAATCTGTGTAGAGATGCACAGAACTAATTTTGCGTTTTAATGAAGCTATCACTTTTGTCACAAGTCGCGCTAGTTGAACAGCAGCGCATAACTCGAGTTGAGCAATGGGGCGTGGGCGAAGCGGCGCCACACGAGACTTTGCACAAAGTAAAGTGGCGACACATTTACTTGCAGTAACAGTCCTGACATAAACACAAGCGCCGTAGGCCTTTTGTGAGGCATCCGCAAACCCGTGAAGCTCTATGGGCTACGAACTTGGCGAGGTGCATACACACCTGGGTACCGAGATGGTTACCGCTTCTGCAAGCTGGGAACTCATAGCCTTAAATTTACAATTTATGTCTTGGGGTACCAGCTCGTCCCACTGAATATTGACTTTCCACAGTTCTTGCAGTAAGATTTTGGCCGGGATGACTAACGGTGCTACAATGCCGAGAGGATCGAAAATAGACGAAATGCACGCTAGAATTTGTCGTTTCGAAAAATGTTGAATTTCGCGAAACTTTTCAAGATTGCAAGTGAGCTTGAGCGTGTCGTGGAATGCGTCCCACGCCAATCCTAGTGCGTGGGTGGTTGATTCCTCCGAGCACGCTAACACCGATTCACACTGATGTTCCCTAATTTCTTCTGGAATTTCAGCGAGAACATTAGGCTCGTTGCTCTGCCATTTCCGTAAGGGAAAACCTCCCTTATTTAGGACATTCACTAACGAATTTACTATCTCTAATGCCTCTTGTGTCGTATCAGCTCCGGTAAGTAAGTTGTCGACATAGAACTGTGAAGTAATGATTTCCTGAATGCGAGGAAGATGGGATGCTTCATCCACAGCTAATTGTTGCAACGTGCGCACCGCAATAAAAGGGGCACTTGCGGTACCATACGTGTTCGTTTTAAGTAGATACTCTTGAACTGGTTGCTGTGGCTCCGGGCGCCAGAAAATCCGTTGCCAATCATAAAACCTAGGATATACTTGAATCTGGCGATACATCTTAGCAATGTCTGCAGAGAGGGCGACAACATGAGTACGAAACCGTAAAGTTAACGAGAAAAGATCTGGTTGAATTGTTGCTCCAACGGACAAGGCATCATTTAAAGAATAGCCTGTAGAGGTCTTTGAACTAGCATTGAATACAACTCGCAGTCGTGTAGTTCGGGAATCAGGATTCACCACACTGTGATGTGGTATGTAATACACCGGTGAATTTACATGGGATTGTGGAGCTTCCTGCATGTGACCCATGTTTATGTATTCCTCCATAAATTCTCTATACTGCGTTGCAAGGGCATTGTCCTTTGACAGTTTTGCTTCGAGCGCGTAAAATTGGGACAAAGCGCGCGATCGCGAACTCCCTAGCTTCGGCGCGTCTTTTTTGAAAGGAAGGGCTACAATATACCGCCCTTCTGGAGAGCGCGACGTCGATTCTGCATACACCTTTTCGCAATATTGTTCCTCGGGAGATAATGGAACATTGGTTGGTACCTCTTCAAGTTGCCAGAATTTCTGCAGTTGCTGTGAGACCCTTTCTATAGAATAAGTGAAATTAGATCTCATTGCGCACTTACGCGTGTCTGCAGTGGTTAATGGCACGTTTCCGGACACGATCCAACCCAGTTCGGTGTTCTGGAGAATAGGCATTCCCTTTGATAACGGAATTTTGCCTGTTAACATGATTTCTGCGGCAATGGCGGCGCCGAGTAAAATATCAATCGATTTTTTGACATTGAACCGCGGATCCGCAAGCGGGAGGTTTGGAGGTATTTTCCACTCCCCGCACGCGAATGAGACCGGTGGGAGGTCTGTGGTGATAGCGGGCATTACAATGAAAGCTTCTTGACAATGCCATTGGGTGACACGCGAAGCTATCATGAGTGAAGCGATGTTTCGCGAGCTCGTAGTGCCTGTACCAACAGTTTGGATCTCAACCGATCCCGCTGTACTTGCAATGTCAAGCTGCTTGATTAGTGCCTCTGACACTAGGTTACAATTCGAACCACTGTCCAACAGGGCAGTGCATTCATGAAGGTTACCGCAGCGATCGCTTACTAGAATTTCAGCTGTCGGTAAAAGACACGGTGTAAGGCGGCTCGAAAAAGAATTTACATTCGCACTAAACGAATTTACGTGCGTCGAGGGCGGGGATTGCACCGCGACGGAGCTGTTAGAATTGTTTTCTACAGCTCTCCCGGGCAAATCGGCGACACTGTTTTGAGCACCCCTAGCATTCCAGAATTCCTGTGAATGACCGTCGGGGGGCAATGTCTGGGTGCAGGTACTTGGGCCCGGTGGCCGCGAAACAATAGCCGGCGAAAAGTTTCCTTCTTCGCGGACTGCGGGCGAGCGCTGTTGGCTGCACGTGGAAGTGAAAGGCGCGTAGTTTCCTAGCTAGTTTCAAATAGGTAAATCGAAATTTAGCACTTAATATCTGTACTGCGATTTTTCGAAGAGCGACCCTCAAGGCCACTCAAATCCCATCTTCGCGATGCAATATGTCACGGCATTTCGCGTCTTTCTCAGTCGTTCCGCTAATTTCGCACGATCGCGGCCGTATGAAGCAGTGCTTGCGATCATGCGACTTCTACCGGCAAGACCGAGAAAAGACGCGAAATGCCGTGACATATTCCATCGCGAAGATGGGATTTGAGTGGCCTTGAGGATCGCTCTTAGAAAAATCGCAGTATAAACATAACTTCTTTTGGATGCAACATTTCAACCTCTTATCTCTGACCATTACTGCAAAACTTAAGTGTAAAATTCATAATTTTTGCAAAAAGCCCCAAAATGGTGTATTTTCAAACCTCATCTACAGAAAAGTACTTTTATGAAATGATCTAAAACACATTCCATTAGAAAGAGCAATTTTAAAGACTCTAGAATAGTATTTTAATTTGTCAACACTGGCTCACAATGCCTGGAGTTGGAGACAAAGTTGGAGAACATTGTCGTTGCAGCGAGTTTTAATTACAACAAACTCAATTGCTTCATTTTCAGCCACTTACGTTTTAAGCTGACCTTTTTGCATTGATCCATGGTAATTGAGATTTCCATTTTTTCCAATGCAAGAATTTGATCTAGCAACCCTATCGCCTTTGACCGATGATCGAAGGCAAGAAGAAGTCCTGTGTTAGGTAGACTGGTACAAACAGGCAGAGGGGTATCTATGTATGATAGACATGGAATTTGCCATGGGCGCCCATCACAAGGGGGCGCTTTTTGGAGTGTATCCGCTCTACAATAACAACCCTAATTTGAAGGAACTTGACAGGGGCGCAAATTATGTTCGCCATGGGCGCCTTCGAGCGCCCTCGAAATACTTACAGAGGCGTATCTAGGTATCTAGATACGCCTCTGTAAACAAGTGCCAGCAAGAATCACCTGTTATCACTAGTTAACTCAAATTTTATTGGTACCCTCTGAATTTCAAATGAATCAGACATTTTGGAAACTGTTGTGTTTCCGAATAAACCACGGAATCAAAACTCAAAATACAGTTTATTCTCACTGCAACAGTTATTACAATTTACAATACGGTACGGGGGCCGTGTACATTTCAGTACGGCGTTTGCGCCGTAAGGCCGTCGGGGCGGCTTACAACCGTGTGCGATGTAGCTCTGCTGGGTCGGCGGCTGGCCGCTCCTGGCGGGGCGAGCGCCGTGGCGACGTGGCCGTGGCGCGACAGCAGCGCCGAAGGCGTCACGGGCAACTTGACCTCCAGGCGAGATCCGAGTCGGAAAACTGCGTGAATGGAAGCAGCGGGTCTCGCGGTGCGAGCAAGCCGCAACCAGACCGTACCGGGGACGAGCGGGCTCGAACCACAAACCAAATGATACTCCAATATACCAAGCCAGGGGCCGTTAACCATAATCTCTATTCCAAGGACCGGGGGCAAAGCAGGTTCTAACACATAGAAACAAGTTAGCTAAGATAACTTCACAGCACACGCTCCAAGACTGCTGAGGCGGACGGTGATCGCTTGCTGCCGGCCGGCGGTGCTGACGCCAGTCAATGGGTGTCTGGGAATACTTTCCAGGCGGCGGAGCAATATTATTATATTATTATTTGTCACCATTCCCGTCACATTGTTGGAAGCTATACGCTGGGAAAATATGTTCCGCAGTCATGTAGAATCAACACCCAGGGGGTAGAATCCAAATTGTGACCATGTTACCAAGTAACAATGCGTTTTTAATAATTAATCCGAGCATATAGCTTCCAACAAGGTGACGGGAAAGGTGACATATACATACATACAAGAAGCGATAGTTCACTCGTGAAAACTGTTCAAAAGTTTGGTTGACTCAGTAGCTTAGTGGTCAGAGCAGCTGGGAGTAAACCAGAAAGCCCGGGTTCTAATCCCGGTGGGGCCAACCAATTTTTTTGAACAAATTTATTTATATTATTATTACTGAAAAAATTACATATTCAATCAAAATACTCCATGCCCATTAACGAATGCTGTCTGTTTAGTACACAGTTTTTTGTGCATATTCTCTATTTCCTGGCAGTATTTGTCAGCATTTATGGCTTCACCTTGTTTGGTAAGGGTATCAGATCTCCAATCGTCTCAACCTGTCTGTATACTCTGGACAGGCGTGCACGCCGTTTGTTGGTTTTCAGAGCAGAATCTCACTGGCATGCTTCCTATGACTTATGCATCTGACCGCCAAGAACATAAATGTCGCGAAAAATAATTTGTCAAAAGTGTCTCAAAACTAGAACAAAATTTGAAAAACATTTACGCAATAAAAACAGAGATCACTAGATAAATACAGAGGCATTTTTGAGAAAAGTTTGAAAATGAAAAAAAATCTTGATGAAAAGGGCCCCCAAAACTCAAAATATCCATTTCAAACTCAGAGGGCCTCGATTTCCTTTAAATCGATCGGGGAATAACAATTTTGGAGAAAATCGTCTGAACTAGTCCTGAATGAAACGATTTTGCTTGAGCATCGCGGCAGTTCGCAGAAAATTCACTAGACTTCAGGCCAGTAGGACTGAGTTTTGCTCGGCTGCGATCCACCGAGCGAAATTCGGTCGGACTTCAAAGCCGAGCATCCGAAGCTCGGAACGAGGGGAAAGACTCGGCGTAGTCTTGCGTAGGAAGGCAACGGGCAGTTGACCACAATGAGGCGATGGGTATATATGTGAGCTTAAATAAGGAGATGTGGGCATGAAAAAACGGAACAATTTATGCTATTGCGGAAATATTACGATTCAAATAATAATATTAATAATAATAATAACAATAACTCCACCTAGGGAGTACACGACCTTGGAGTTGGTGGTGGAGCTTGAGTACCCCCATGAGCCTGAGAGCTATGTCAGTGGTAGCCTAGCTACTGGTAGGGTCTCCCTTGCTGAATAGGTTGAAGGTGAGGGGTCTGACGAAGAAGTACTCCATTTTGAAGAGTGGGAAGTAAGTAGGGAGGGAAGGGTCATGAACCTTTGGACGTCCTGTTATTGGCCCATGGAGGGTACAGGAGAGAAACTGGGTTGGCACACCAGGCCACTGATTAGAGTGGAGGCCCGAACCTTGCATTAGCCAGCGAAGGAGGCTGCCTTCAGCAGTCAGTGAAAATCCCGTAGGGTTTAGTAATGCCGACTGGCGATCGGAGGGACCCCTTGCTGGGCCCTGCGGGGGGATGCCCCGAGGCCACTATGGGTCGCAGTAACGGATCGCAGGAAACAACCCAAATGTTAAGTGTGATCTGCGAACTCGAACTTGCTACCTGCGAATCTTCACTTGAAACCAATGAGCAAAATGAATAGAACAAGCAATGTAATGAACCTTAACGTGCCTTGTTCTACCAATGTCCCATACCTGCTCAGGAACCGAGCTAATGTCATCTTGTCGACATCTGGCCATCCCACGGATGTTAGTCCCAGGGACCCAGAGCCGGCAGTAGCTCGAAGCCATCGTCAGAGATGGACACGGGATGAATTGAAGGAGGTGATGTGGTGCTTTTACTATGCAAAAGCGAAAAATGGGGGCTAAGAAATAGAAGTTTTCAAAGTATGGAGAGAGCGGAACCCAGTTGTGAGACACACCCTGAACTCAAAGAAGCTTGCCAGTCAACGTCGATACATACTCAGCAGTGGAAAATTTACAGTAGAACAACTTGCTGACATTCAGAGAAATGCGGAGTGTGTTCTTCGATCTAACTATCTACATGATGAAAATGTAGAACTTGAAAGCGATGGTCCTGTTGAAGGTTTATCATTTTCCAATGAAACACACATCAGTGGTGAAAATTCATCTGGCAATGAATTACACGAGAATGACATGACGCGCAATCTCCTCCGACGCGAGATTGAGTTCGTCAACTTCAATTTGAATCTCGTGCACCGTTGAGAATATACGAAAATGCCCAAACTAAGAGAGTGATAGAGACAGCAAATTCTGTCTTAAATGAGGTGGTGCAGACCCCAGGTAGAGATCTAGATATTACTGATATCAATCACATCGTGTATGCAACTGGATATCTGGTATCTCAGATAATTCTGGGGCCAGCCAAAAACACTGACGGCCGACAGCAAAAAAGAGCAAACAGCCCAGTACCCCCATGGACGAAGAGTATTATGAAACGGATAGCCGATACTCGGCGTGAAATATCACTCTTAGCCGAGGCATCTTCTAAATCAACGCACACCTCTAAAGTTCAACGAAAGATATTGAATGTTGAACAAAAATACCGAATTGAAAATGACAGAAGCAGGCTAATGGTAGTTGAGAAGCTAAAAGAAAAAATTCAAGCATGGGCTCAAAGAATTAGACGTTACAAACGTAAAATAGATTTCCGTGTACAGAACCGGTTGTTCGAAACAGACACGAAGAGATTCTATCGCAATCTGACACAAAAACCGAATGGCAAAGCTGTCACTCCTTTAAAAGATGACGTCGAAGCATTTTGGCCAGGAATCTGGGAGGAGAGCAGATCCTACAACAAAGACGCATCTTGGATTCAATCTGAAGTTGATGCTGCCGATAAACTTGTGGAAACAGAGGAAGATGTTCACCAATTCTCGGAAGAGGACCTCTTCCAAGCAATTAACAACATGGGAAACTGGAAGTCCCCCGGGATTGATAAGATCCAGATTTATTGGATTAAGAAATTAACAGCAAAACATCCTCATCTAGCAATGGCAGTTAATAAATTTTTAGAAAACCCAAAGGAACTCCCGGCATGGCTCACACACGGCATCAGTGGTATTTGCTACCCAAAGAGGGAGACAGCTCTTTGGCGAAGAACTACAGGCCAATTACTTGTCTGCCATTACTGTACAAAGTTATAACTGCAGCCGTAGCTGACAAAATGTACAGACATCTAGATATGAATCACCTGATGCCAGTTGAACAGAAAGGATGTCGTAAAGGTTCTTATGGCTGTAAGGAAATCTTGCTGCTGAATGACTCTTCGCGTCTGTTTCAAACAACCGGTTCTGTACACGGTCATTTTGAATGATGTAACGAAACGCAAACGTAATTTGAGCATGGCTTGGATTGACTACCAAAAGGCCTTTGATAGTGTTCCACATGATTGGATTTTGAAGACCCTGAAATCTATCGATTTCATCCTAGACTTATTGAAATTTGCAAGGCTAGTATGAAGTTGTGGAGTACTAGGTTACTAATACACAGCGGAAAGGAAGCAGTAGAAACTAGAAGTATTCAGATTAACAGGGGAATTTTTCAAGAAGATTCACTATCCCCTCTGCTGTTTTGCATTAGTTTAATCCCACAATCTAGACAGTTGTCGCAAGCTGACTTTGGTTATAAGCTCCATGGTGATGAAAGGCCAGTATCACATTTGTTTTACATGGATGATCTGAAAGTGTTTGCTAAGAATGAAGCGATTCACTCCCAAATGCTGTCAGTCATCAATGATTTTATAAATGACATCTGCATGAACTTTGGTCTTGACAAGTATGGAAAAGTCAACTTAAAAAGAGGCAAAATGACCACGTCAGAGAACATTAGAGTTAATAGGCACACTTTGATTCAAGACCTTGAGCCAGGTAAAACTTACAAATATCTGGGCATTGAAGAATGTGAGACCATCTCGAAAGACTCTATGAAAGGGAGAATTCGCAGGGAATGTTACAGAAGAGTGAAACTGGTCCTACAGTCCGCTCTCAACTCCAGGAATAAAAGGTCAGCAATTGGTAGTTTGGCGGTGCCGGAAGCCGAATACAGTTTCGGACTAGTGGACTGGACAGAGCAGGAAATTCGCATCATGGATCAAAAAACCAGAAAATTTCTTACAATGCATTGTTGCCCACCCTCGAGCTGATGTACATAGACTTTATGTGTCACGTAAGGAAGGAGGAAGAGGTCTCAGACAAATTGAGACCTCCTGGCACAATGCAATAGTCTGATGGGAAAGTATATAGTCAGCCATCAAGATGACGCACTGATGAGGCAGGTCATGAAATCTGGCCGAAGAGTGGGGAAAAATAGGCATGTAAGTGTAGCAAGAAGCACTGCAAAGAAAACTATGCAAGACACGCAGAATGACAGAACTTCTAATGCTAGTTAACATGAAATGTGAGACACAAAAATTGTTAAAGAAATCGTGGAGAGACAAACCACTCCACGGACAATATTTGAAACGAATGGACAGGGTACAGTTCAATAAAGAGCAATCATTTATGTGGCTTAAAAGGGAAAGAATGAAGCCAGAATCGGAAGCACTTGAAATAGCTGCCCGAGATCAGGCCTAGAGTACATATTATGATAAAGCGGTTCTCAAAATTTCCCAAGATGATAAATACCGCATTTGCCAGGAACACGTAGAAACCATTGATCATATCGTCTCAGCTTGTCTAGTCCTAGTAAAGACCGAATACTTGAAAAGACACGATAGGGTGTGTAGCTAATTCCACTGGCAGATCTGTACCGCCCTCGAAGTTCCAAGCAGATGCCCCAAGTGGTAACTCTCACCAAAGCCGGTGACGTCTGTTGGATTGTGTACAATATTGTATGACCAGCAAATCCATACTGATAGCACGATAGCGGCAAGCAAACCGTTTATATTTATCCGGGATTTGAAGAAAAAAAACATTTCTACTTATCGATGTTGCTGTACCTTGCGATCAAAACGTCGTTACCAAGGAAATCGAGATCAGCCGTGGGGCGTAAAAACCCAGGTCGTACACACACTCATCGGAGCTCTTTGATTTGTTCCGCAAAATATGTGTAAGAACTTGACTAAACTCCCAGGTAATTCAAAAGACTGAGAAGTACAAGAAATTGCTTTATTTGGAACAGCTCATATTTTGCGCAATATATTGTAGAGGCACTGACAGTCCCTAGATCTGCTCCTTATGTAGCTGATTGCAATCAGGAGTAGATTTGATGTTGAGGTGACGTACAACATATTTAGTCGTAAAGTAGTGGAATAATAATATTATTTCTTTCACTTTACTTTTCAGCGTTACTCACTTTCCAGCATTTCAAAATCAAAAAAGTGTCGCCGATAAAAGGAGTAAAGTTTGCAAAACCATCTGAAAATGTAATGTTTTTCTGTTTTTTCCCGCGTGAAAAAAGTTGTTCGATTACAAACTTCTGAAATCTAAAGAAAGTATTTATCCTTATTCTTATCCTTCTTTCCTTTTTAGATTTCTTCTTGTGTATTATTGCGCCAACTCGAGGCGAATGTAAGCTTTCATAATTCTCTTAACATCCTTTTCATGCCACGGCACACTGTAAACGAGACCGATCACATTGCACTCCCCGCCGCCGCCGCTGCCGCCGCCGCCCACGGGTGCGAGCTGCGCGCGTTGCGACCTCCGTCGTGTGGGTTGCGTCCCGTATGGTTGCAGGCGCGGCAACGACGTGGCGCGCAGTTGCTGTTTCCACGAGGAAGTGAAATTGAAAAAAGATAATGTTGAACTGTAGTAGAGATGTAAAGTAATTGAAAGTTTAGAAAGTTTTTGTTATAAATTGCGGATATTCCGCGTGGGAGTTTTTAGTACTTTTTTCATGGCGGTCTTGGAAAACGAACGTCTGTTTGTAGTTTTTGCGGACATTATCTGATTATTTACTGTAATAATGAAAATATATTTGGAAAAGTGGGGATGTAGAATTACTAGAAAGAATTGCTATTAATTTTTGTGGACTTTTCGTGTAGAAATTTGAGAATGATAAGGAGGTTATTGTTTAGAACAGTGCTGTAGGAATATCGTGGTTCGGGGCGAAGTCAGCACTTTTAAACCTGTTTTCTGCATTTTCTGGTTTTAACAGGTATTATCTTGATGCTGTTGCCCATGCCTGGCAGGCGTATGTTCCTGTGCTGCGAGTGCAGGCGGTGAACGGAAATTGTTTTGTTTCATAAGTTTTTAGCTCGTACAAGCAGGACGAGTTTTGTGATCCGCGAGCCCAAGTATTTAAAAGGTTTCAAGTAAAAATGTCCAGTTACAAAAATATCCTACACGTAATGCTCATTACAAAATGTCCAGTCAGAAACGACCGCTAACAAAAATGCCCAACAGTTGAAAATATCCAAACATGTTGAATGTTTAAAAAGAAATGCTTGCATCGCACGTTGTATAATGTAATTCAAATACCTTTTAGTAATACACACGTTAGAATTTTATTTATGATTCAGGACAAGAGCAAAACAGGACACGTATGTTCTGTTCGGCTAAAGATAATGAATATTTAAGTAGCAGTATGTATTAATATTTACTGATGGCTCATTCAAAATGGTTCCATCTGAGTGCTCAAGAATGAAGACGAGTCACCCCGACATATCCACCGACTATTTGGAACATGTACTTGCTTACATTTGTTAGCCAGCAGAGAAAAAATTCGGAGCCGTTTTTGAGAAAATTTTGAAAATGTCCGCAGGGCTTCATGTAAAGTACCCCCAAATTTGGAAAACAGTTTTTCAAAATCTCAAAGCTTCGACTGGAGCCAGATCGACAAAGGTTTCATCAATTTAAAAAAAATCGTACGTATGGTTTAGGCGCTAGTGGTGTTCACAGACGGACAGACAGAAGGACGGACGTTTTGCTTTTAATTTGTTTTTCGGTATCAAGGACCCACAAAACAGAGATTCTGGCTTCATCACGTGTTAGGGGATTTTTACTTTCCCGTATACGGAGTAATATACGTAGTGTAGGGAAAGTTATGTAATGCTGCGCGAAAAAATGGCGACTTTTCGGCAGAAAATAATTCGATGTCGGGCTCTGATAACGAACTAGTGGTGCTACAGAATGACACAGACTTTCTCGTATTAGTTTTCTATTTCCTTGGGTCTGGGCTAGCTATTCAGAATTATCACGCACTCGTGCCAGCTGCCATCTATCGCCCCCCAAAGTACATTTTTTGACATTTTCTTAATTTTTCGCTTTCCTGATGGTAGAACGGAAATATTAATTCTAGAATATTAAAGAACAGTAAAACCTCGTTCTAAGTGGCAATTTTCTTTGAAAAATTTGGAGCCTTTTTTAAGAAAATGGCGTTTAAGTGCTACTAAAAATACGAAATTTGAAGTTGTCTTTGACAGACAATTTTTGAGTTTTCGAGAAACTTCATTTAAAGTCATTTGAAGCACAGTGACTCACAAATACAACAGTGTTTTACAAATTGCTGGTAATGTGCATATTAAAGGTGTGAGAGATCTTTCAAAAAATTACATTTGTGTAGTTTCTGAAAAACAAAAAAATACCTCAGACTTTACGTCGAGAGTGCAATTAGCACTATCCGTTTCAAAAGTGTGAAGAAAAAATTTGGAGTCATTTATGAGAAAATGACGTTTGAGATTTTCTGAAAATGCGGAATTTTGAGCTAGTTTTAAAAGAAAACAGTTGAGTTTTCGAGAAACTTTACTTGACTTTATTTAGTGCACATGGGTCATTCCATATTAAATCAACACAGTAATTTTACATTACCATCTCAGATTTAAATGAAATTTGATACATAGGTAGTATAAATAAAGAATAAGAAAACTACAAATTTTGAGTAAACTATTTCTACCCGTTTGTGAAATACAGCCATGTAAACTTTTACAAAATTTTGTTCCCGAAACATTTTTAATTGATGTAGAACCTCTCCAAATTGAGATAGAGAGCTGGAACAGGTGTCACTTTGCAGCTTTCTTTATGACCTTGTATATGATATACAACTCAATAGGGGTTGTGTTCAAAAAGGATTTCAAATTTGAATTTAAAATTTTGATTTTGAGTTTTTTCAAAATGCTCATCTTTAAAAAAATTTACAAAATTCTAAAATTTTCCGTATATGTTTCCAAACAGATGGTGCAAGTTTAAACATGGGACTGCAATGGGTTCATGTGGTAATCTCAAGGCCCCACACTCCTATGGTAATGTCCGTCCTTCTCCGTTGCAAATTGAAGCTTGCACTGGCTGCCATGTTGGGGGCAAATTTACGCGCATAATTCAAATACGTGGAAATTTTTCAGACTTTTCCGCATTTTCAAGGCTTTGAATACATAGAATGGAAGACTTATTGAAATACTATCTCATTGTTTAAAGTAATATATGCAAAACTAACATTAAAAAGTCGAAACGTTTATGTATCTCTGGCATAATATCACACATCTTTATCATACGTATTTACCCTAGAGCTTTATAAAGCACAAATAACTCTGTTGTTTAAAGCACGTCGCCCACGAAGTTTTTGGAACTTGTAACAGCACTTTTGAAAGCAAAAAATAAACATATAATCTTTTGTTCAGTCGGTGAGGTTGTTCAGTCAGTAATAAGATCATATTATATTGAACACACTAAAGGGGTTATCATGCAAGTATTTAGTTTTGATAGGTTGAGGATATTGTCCCTCACAAAACATCATATTGTAGTAGATGTCGGGACATTGCTTTTGGAAACTTTCGTTCTCATTTTTAAAGTGTACTCCTTTAATCCAAACTCTGTTCAAAATTGTATATCTTGACTAATTCTGCATCTTTTTTCAGGAAAAGGGTAAATCATATTACGCTAAATTTTTAGAATTCTTTACTAAATTACAAACTTAAGTAATTTTTATACACTTTCGATACATAAGAAAGTTCCGTACAGAGCACGCAAATACCTGGATTAAATGGTCATGTGAATTGGTATTAAAATATACGCGTTCTTGATGATTCCATCAACCTCTATACAAATCTCGATATTAAAGTATTAGGTTCGAATTTAGGGAATATCTACCCTGGAGAAATGGCAAGTTATCTACAAAAAGTTGTTACTTTCAGAGTTAAACTAACATTTCTTTAAGTGCAATAACAAATTCATCGACTTTTTTGTTATTAACGAACATTAGTAAAAGTAACCAGCACGTTCAATAGGTTACATCACATAATTAAACGATGTACTTGTGAAATTGCATCATGCAGGCTTTCGTCGCACGATTAGTACACTCGTAAGCCGCGAGTTGTTTCATCATTTTACTTTTTCCTCTTATAGAATCTTTCCCTTCCACAAAAGGCACACAAATAATGATATACAGCACCAATACGACTTGGTGTCCACATGCTTCCCCCAACATGGCTGCATTCAATTTGCAAAGCTACACTAGCGCTGTGGTTGGGTCTAGTATACTATTACAATGTCTTTGGGTAATCTTTACTTAAAATGCACAGTATTTACTTACTCTAGATTTTACTGATTTAAAATGCATTTTATTTCACATTATAAGACCTAATATATACAAATTATTAATTTAGTGATTTTTGTTGGCGAGTGTGTAGTGTTTTATTGTTGTTATTTTTATTATTATTATTGTTATTATTATTATTGTTATTATTATTGCTCCATATCACGACTACAGATGTTATGAGTCGGCTGAGTATAAAATCTACTCCAGGTTGGAACCAGCTACCTAAGGAGCAGTCCTTTGAATGACCTGGAAGTTTAGCCAAGTTCTTACACAAATTTTGCGGAACAAATCTCAGAGCTCCGATAACTATCGGTACGACCTGTGCTATTACGCCCTACATTCGGCTGATCTCGATTTCCAAACTCTTGTATTTAAGACGTTTCTCTGCCTCCTTGGTTACGACATTTTGATCGCAAGGCACAGCAACTTCCACAAGTAGACACGATTTTTTCTCAAAATCCCGGATAACAATATCCGGTTTGTTTGCTGCTATCGTGCGGTCCGTTTGAATTCGTTGGTCGTACAATATTGTACACAATCCAACCGATGTCACCGGTTTTGGTGAGTGTTCGTACCACTTGAGACATGTGTTTAGAACTTCGAGGGCGGTACAGATCTGCCAGTGGAGGTAACTACAAACCCTGTCGTGTCTTTTTAAGTATTCGGTCTTTGCTAGAATTGGACAAGCTGAGACAATATGATCAATGGTTTCTACTTGCTCCTGGCAAATTCGGCATTTGTCGTCTTGGGAAATTTTGAGAATCGCTTTATCATAATGTAGTGTTCTCAACGCCTGATCTTGAGCAGTTACTAGAACTGCTTCTGATTCTGGCTTAATCATTCCCCTTTTAAGCCATATAAATGATTGATCTTTATTGATCTGCACCTTGTCCATTCTTTTTAGATATTGTCCATGGATATTGTCCATTTTTTGTGTCTCACATTTCATGTTTAGTAGTACCAGAAGTTCAGTGTCTGTGTTATTTGACGTGTCTTGCATAGTTTTCTTTGCAATGCTTCAGGCGCGGATCCAGACTTCTCTTTTGGGAGGGGTCACGTTAAGACTCAAGTGCATTTATTTCGGAAACAGGGGAGGGTACAGAATGTAATAACATATATTTGAAGTATGTTATACATATATCAAATTGACAGATTGACACCATAAATATATTAGAAATTCAATATTCCCATAATCACATATCAGATATCAATCAGCTTACTATTGTTACGATCCTCACCCTATCCCCTGTGGGTGAGTCAGGTATAACTTTGGAAATTTAAATGGAAACCCCCAATTTTCGTTGCAGATTCGAATTCTGCCTGCAAAAATATGTCAATTTTATTCGGTACATTTATTTTTAAAAAATTAAAATTTATAAAGTTACCAACAATAATTTTCAAATTAGCAAAAATAACTTTCATATGATGCAACATGAAACAATTTGCGAAGAAACTTATACGAGCGAAACATGTAAATGTGTGTAATGAAAAAAATCCTCTCCTGTATTATTTCAGTAGTATACCTTTGGGTTCCGGCTCTCAGACGCAACCAATCTTTATAAATGAGGGCTCTAAAGAAAGAGAATTTCACGGAGACTTGACGAATTCCATTTTGACTTTAAAAATATGGATGATTTCTTTAAAAAAAACGCATCGAAATATTCATGTTAAATGCAATCCGCATCACATGTCAACCTATATCGGCAAATAACTCATAAACAAAGCGTTTTAGAGCCTTAAAAAGTAAATTTTTGAGGCCAAAGGTCTCAAAGAAACGTTTTTCACACCATAATCTACAAGATGACACATTCTCCGATCTATTCAATTAACTTTTCGGTTCCACGCTTCAATAGTATCAAGGCCACCTCAATATTTCAGTCCTTCCTGCTGGTAGCAATTTTTGTGGTGACACGCTTAGAAGGCTTAGATTCGACAATCTTTATTTACGCTTTCTGTTAACACCGTAGTTTATGCAGTCTGACGAGGTGTATTTACATAATCATTAATTCAAGATTTGCCCTCCAGCAACAACTAGAAGTACTATTATAGTTGCTTGATACCTATGAAGATTGTTTCTTATGCGTGTAGTGAAACTATTCAATTAACGTTTTTTAATGGTCTATAAGGGCTGTGTACTTGTACTTACTTGTGGAGGAATGTGGATGTTCAGTGAAGAGTGAAGACTGTGTTTTACCTGTACCAATATTTTCGTTATCATTCGATGAAATTTGCAAGTCAACGGGTTCAGATACGTAGCTTTCTCAAAAGTAAAAAGCTAATATTTTTGTGTCTATCACGAAAAACCAAAACCTAATTGACAAAGAATATTGAATAATTACTTCAAATGTCTTTAAGTAAGTGTTTGGAATTGTTCCAAGCAAATTCCCCATGATATTGAATAAATATTTATTGAAAATCTCTTTTACATATTAATTGCATTGTTTTTTATTTTTATTTGTAATTGTGTTAGTACGTTTTAAATTACCTTTATAGATTTTAAACAAATAAACACGTTTCGTTAACTACTTTCCCTCTTAGAATGAAAATAGAAGGATAGGGATGAGTGTGGGGTCTAACATGCGAGAGTTCTCGCACGGGTAGCAGAGGTAGCGGGGGAAAACTTGTGCTATGGCACAACCCAAAGAACAAACTTTTTAAAGTAGCTAAAGTAAAATAGCTTGAAATAAATAGAAAACAAAAATAAAAACGCACTGGCCTACAGTACTACGTGAATTAATTAAAAAACAACTAAATTTAAAATTATTGAAAGAAAAGTGCAAGTCATTCGACAACTGCCAACGATCGCAGTCCAAACGCACGATTTAAATGTTGGCGGTATCTGGAAGTATGTACACCAACGCCCAGCTGCAAACTCATATTGTAAATAAAACACTGTTTGATATTAAACTCAAGGTGTCGGTTCGTTAAGATATTAAAAATGCAAACATCGTTTGAGCAACTTTCCCATGTACCGAAGTGGGTTTACTAATGCCTACTAAATTGTTTCTAATGCTAACAAATGGTATTTAGTACTCAAAGATGAAAACATTACTTTGATTATTTTTTAGCTCGGAATTGTTTTTCTTGAGGTACGTAAGGACGCAGAAAATACTTCAATACTTTTTAGTAAACAACAAATTTTTCAATTTTCTCACCCCAGCAAGTTGGCATCCTGACTCTCCAAAACCCACTCGGTTCTTCATAACAAATCAAGGAAAGTTAAATAATATTGCAATGAGTAGGTCTGTTCTTGCCCGATCCGGTATTTTCGCACTACTTTACTCGGCTTTCTCAAGAGTAAAAACCTTTTCTATTATTTTACTATCAAGGAAAGCGAAAAGCTAACTCTCAAGGAAGATTGAAAAATGTCTTCAAATGTTGTTTTTAAAGAAGTATGAATTGTTCCAAGAACATCTCTCTATAATGTTGAATAAACTTTAATTGAAAATTTGTTTCAAACATCAATTGCATTGTTATTTTGTTTGATATTCTGTAAGTACATTAGTAGTTACTCTCCTTTATGGAACGGATAGACAAATGGATAGGGAAAGGGTGGGATTTAACATGCGAGAGTTCTCGCACGGGTACACTAGTTAATAAATTATTATAATTAATAAATACATGTATATAATAAATAAATAAACTAAATTATACTTTTATTTTTTCCCACAATTATTTTTCTCATTTTCATTTTTCCTTTTTTCACTTTTTTTCGTATATAGTGCTCTTTTGTATATTAATAAATTTGCATCACATTTGAATCTCCTTCAATGGCGATTCTTCTATAACAATGTTGTAAACTTCATTATAATTTTGGGGACAACTTCACCGAGACATGCAAACATCTAATAATTTAATTTAATGCAACATTTAATATATTTCAAATAACTGATCTGATTTCTTTTGCATTGCCACTGTGCTTTGTATAATTAAAACCCAAATAAAGTAACATCATTGCAATACTGTTCATCAAGAATGAGAGCTGCCAAGAGATCCTTTTGATACAGGATTCGGACTCAACGTCCGTAAAACATTCAAATAAGATATTTTAGGCATCAGACTCTATCCTCGCTCATCAGCCGAACTAAAATTCTCTCACCGGATTCGGACCCAGCGACAGCAAAATATTCGAATAAGGTCTTTCAGCAGTGGCGAAGCTGAAGGGTAATCTGAGAGCCCTATAATACCCAAATTATTTTTCAATAACATCTGTCGTTGCGTGCCATTTTTCAATATTTTTGTTACTGAATCTTGAAGAAAATTAAATGTGTTCAACTTTTTTTTCCCGTTTACGCGCAAGGTAATTATCAGAGCTGCAGAGATATACTCTTTGGGGCCGGTAACTGAGCGAGGCCAGTGGATAGACACCGGCTGGCTCTATCTATACGCACAAGAGAGCGTGCACTATCTTCCTTTCACTTGTATTCACTAGGCAGAGATCCCAGCTGTAGCCTAGGCTCTCGGTAGACACGGACTTCTACAGCGATGCGCGCCCATGTCTCGACCAGACAAATTCAACTCATCACCTGACGTTGTGGGAAAGTAGAGTTGTTTGTGAGCCGTTTGAGTGATTTTTGTTGGTGTTTTCTTGACGAAACAATTAATGAAGCTAAAGATATAGTGTTGCAGACAATATCCCACTGACTATGCGCCAGTCCACGGCCGTCTCTGGAGATGGCCGTGGCCAGTCTCATAACTTGTAAACGGTTCACGATATCGAAATGCAGTTTTCGCTCAACAATGTGGAATCACGAATCAAGTAATACGCCACAGAGATAGAAATAGTAGCAATACGTAGTAAATAACCAGTTAGATATGCAGAGACTATTGAAATCTGCATCAAAGTAGTCATGACTATGAATGAACTTTCAGGGCGAGATTTATTTGAAAGGTACAAAAATTGTATCTTTTAAAATTATTGATACAGTAGTGACTCAGATGGACTACAGGTTTCAAGATTTCGAAAACTTTCATTTTATTGAATTTCTTGACGAAAAGCACTTTTTCACTTACAAAGCGTCCTTTTGTTCAGGAAAGTTTTTTCCTAATAAAACAATATCCATTCCTTGACAGTGAGAGGCCTCAAAATGAACTGACAAATGTATACATTAATAATGTAAAATACATGCCTGCAGTTGTTTTGTATTTGTAGTAGTATTTGTTAGACAAATTGGTCTAGAAAAATATCAAGAGACGGTTCGGTTGAAACAACTGAGTCTAACTGTTCCTTTATATAGTGCAGCATTATGTGAAGGGAATATGATTACATTAAAGAGTTAAGACATTCTTGAGAAATTCCACGGGAAATTAACTGTGCAGAAACGAAAGCTTTAAAAAAGAAATTATCGACGATTTTGTAGAATAAAAAAACGATGAATGTAGCTAATTTACAAAATATGTAAGATTAGATTTTCAGAATATCCAACTGCATGACTCTAGCTTCGCCACTGTATTTTAGGCGTCAGACACTCCCCTCGCTCATCAGCCGAACTAAAATTCTCTAAGTCTAATTCTTTTCGACAAATCTAACCCCTGTTGATAGCCTTAACTTGTGCTGAAAGCGGCTTCTTACGTTCTAACAAAACTAGAACCGACATCAAACTTCAATGATCAAATTAGGTTCGTGTTACTGATTACATTACACGTTTTTAGGTTAAATAAACATTGAGTTCGATAGGAGTTCCAATACTGAATTGGATTGTATTATCGAAACTGAATTCTAACAAACACCTGAAAGCAAGATTGTTGAAAATTTTACATACAGACTATTATTATTATTACCAAGTTTAGCTAGTTCTATTCCCTTCGAACAACAGTTGTGACTTTTAAGATGAGACCATGTGTTGACGTCCATTTTGCCCCAAATTCTCTCGTTCAATTGGTGACAAATATTTACATTACGATGGTAACACTAGTAATGCGCAGTGTATTTGATTCCGACTTTAGATGTGTTACTTGTTTAGATATATTTCTTTGAACTTAAAATATTTTTAAAGTGATCTTGAATACACGTATGTTTTATACAAATTAAATTCCAATTTCTATATAAATCCATTAGTTTCAGGACTGCTAAATTTTTAGAAATTTCTAGAATTGTCTGAAAATGTCTCGGACAGTCCCGATTCTGAAAGGACACTGGAAAGGTTATCAGTTTCTCAGAGTTGTTTAGATATCTTAGAGTTTCTCACAAAATTGTGACGGTTCATCATTTGGGAGGGGGGTCATGACCCCCGTGACCCCCCTTGGATCCGCGCCTGCAATGCTTTTTGCTACACTAACAATGCCTCTGTTTCCCATTCTTCGGTCAGATTTCATGACCTGCCTCATTAGAGGGTCATCTTGATGACTGACTACATACTTTCCCATTCCAACTATTGCATTGTGCCAGGAGGCTTCAATTTGTCTGAGGCCTCTTCCTCCTTCCTTACGTGACACATAAAGTCTATGTACATCAGCTCGAGGGTGGGCGACATGATGCATTGTTAGCAGTTTTCTGGTTTTTCGATCCATGATGCGGATTCCTTGCTCAGTCCAATCCACTAGTCCGGAACTGTACTCTACTACAGGCACCGCCAGACTACCAATTGCAGATATTTTATTCCTGGAGTTCAGAGCAGACTGCAGGACAAGTCTCACTCTTCTGTAATACTCCTTGCGAATTCTCTCTTTCATTGTGTCGTTCGAGATTGCCTCACATTCTTCAATGCCGAGATATTTGTAAGTTTTACCTGACTCAAGATCTTGAATCACAGTGTGCATATCAACTTCAATGCTCTCTGACGTTGTCAATTTGCCTCTTTTTAAATTGATTTTTGCACATTTGCCAAGACCAAAGTTCATGCAGATGTCATTGCTAAAGTCATTCACGACAGACAGCGTTTGGGAGAGAATCGCTTCATTCTTAGCAAACACTTTCAGATCATCCATGTAAAACAAATGTGATACTGGCCTTTCATCACCATGGAGCTTGTAACCAAAGTCAGCTTGCGAGAACTGTCTAGATAGTGGGATCAAACTAATACAAAACAGCAGAGGGGATAGTGAAAAATACCCCTGTTGATCTGAATACTTCTGGTTTCTACTGCTTCCTTTCTGCTTTGTATTAGTAACCTGGTACTCCACGACTTCATGCTAGCCTTGCAAAATTCAATAAGTCTAGGATGAAATCGATAGATCTCCAGAGTCTTCAAAATCCAATCGTGTGGTACACTATCAAATGCTTTTTGGTAGTCAATCCAAGCCATGCTCAAATTACGTTTTCGTTTCTTCACATCATTCAAGATGACTTTATTCAGTAGCTAGATTTCCTTACAGCCATAAGAACCTTTACGACATCCTTTTTGTTCTACTGGCATTAGATGATTCTATTATTATTATTATTATTATTATTATTATTATTGTTGTTGTTATTTTTGATGTTTTGTTTCCCGTTGATCCTTGTATTTATATAGTTGAAGATGGAAGGTTGGGGCGAAGTTGACCATGCAGGATCAGTATACAAACTTCAGGAATATTTGGATTTCATTTTATTGACTCGACGCTTCTTGCAGAATGTTTGCACCTTATCCAGAGTAACCAAAAATTAATTAAAATTACTTTTTCTAACTTTCCAAATTGAAACTTAACCTCATTCTCGTGGAAATAGATGTCATATTACATTTTTTTATTAGATTATTAGACATATTAGATTTTTCCGTTCTGTAAGTTCAATATTTACGTGTCATGTAAATATTGTACATTCAGAATGGAAACACTTTAAATGTAATATGACACCTATTTCCACGAGAATGAGGTTAAGTTTCAATTTGGAAAGCTAGCACAACCAAATGTCAAAAAATTGGCAAAATCGATTAAAACTAATACAAATATTTATTACTCATTTATTACTAATTTATTACCCCAAAATTAAGTTAATTACTCTTCCCCTTTATGAAAAATAAATTGTTAAACACATCGTAGATATACAACCCTCATGACACCATGCCAAAAATACAAATACTATTATAGAGAGAACAATCGAACGAAACCAAGAACATTATTAAATACACATTATATACTACTTTATTACTTACAAAAACAAACTTAATACTGTTGCCGTTCATGAAAAAACTATTGTTAAAATCTGAATCATAGTTATTCAATCATCCCAGAAATTCAAATACGAATGTAGAGAGAACCAACGAGCACAATCAAACCAAACCAAACCAAGGACATAATTAAATACACATTACATACTAATTTATTACTCTAAACAGACATTTATTACTGTTGCCGTTTATGAAGAACAAATTGTTACGCCAGCACAACCACACTTTGTTCATAAATGGCAAGAGTAATAAATTTAATTTTTGGGTAATAAATTAGTAATAAATGAGTACTAAATATTCCATTTGGTTTGGTGCGATTGTGCTATAGTGGTTGTGCCAGCTTGACACAGCCCGTGAGCGCGCCGCTCTATTCTCTTCCGCGAACATCTGAAGCCCGCAGTATTGAATACCAGCTTCTTTTTCAGCAGGAAGCGGTGCGTCATTGACGTATCTGTAGTTGTTTTTTTCGTTTTTTGAAGTAAATTTTCCCTTCTCCAGTAGCCATGGAGAGGCGGAAATTTCATTTGAGCGACTTTATATTTTTTGTCTCAGTTTTGGAAGGGCAGGTATCTTAAAAATACTATTATTTATAGTTAACTTAATCGGCCAATGCGGAGAAAGCATCGGCCAATCATCAAAGTCTAAGAATTCCTCATCACACGGTCTAGTTGCTCTGATGGCCAGAGTTTTCAAAACTACCAGTTTACTTGCCGGGTGATGGTTAGAGCCGGCGTGCAGGTATCGGTTGGCGTGAGTAGGTTTCCTGTAAACACTATGATTAAAATTGTTAAGATTAATCTAGAACTTTGTCGTTACCAGGGCCCGGCAAGAAGAGTTATTCTGTCAAAAAGTCACCGGTTATTTCCCGCTGCTTTTAATACTGCGTGAGCTGTACGCGAGAAAGTAAAACGTAAAAATAGCTCAGTTTCATTTGTTTAGCAATAACAGAGAACAACGGTGCTGCATGAGAGAAACAAAGCGCTGTATTTCATAAACTAATCAACTCTGAAGCTGCTAAAACTTCACAAAAGTTCCTTTTATATATGTGGGACTCAACGTGGACAACACGTGCACAATTCTTAAAAATCCGAGATAGTTGCGCGGGGCACTTCTTCAAAATTAGACCAATTTACTTGGAATCACCCTAGGCCACTATAGGCAATATTTGAAATGCAATGGATATCCGGAATTTTTTTCTTCTTCAGAATATGTACTATTAACTTCAACTTAATGAAGATTAAATAAGGTGATGTTCAATAAAAATTTGTACTTTTCAGATAGCTATGGGGATCCCACTTCACAGAATCCAAGACATTAGACTCTTATACGGAGAATCCATTTCTGACGTATCTCCAATTGATTGGGGAAATCCACGTCATAAACCTCACAAGCACGGACATGTCATTGCTGCAAGAATTACATGTGAAGATCCAGACAATGGTATGCATTAGTTACAAAGACAAATATCACTTCTCTTCTCCAGGGCATTTCACCCTGAGGAAGGCCACAGCATGATAGCCAAAGCATTGGCCTATGTGCCCAGGATGCACAGTCTTTGGTACAGGCAAGTAGATACTGACTCAGGTTGTAGGAGCCTATGCTTACAAAATACACTTCACAAAAATTTTAGTTTTTGTTGAAGGTCCTGATTCAAGAATTCTAACACACTTAATTTTAAAAAAATGTTTTTCTAAAAAGTGATGAGGAACATACTTGATTTACCTTAATAGTTTTTATTACACAGAAATTAATATTTTCGAATAAATTATTGCCAAAACTGCTCCTTGCTACTGGTAATTGTGCACAGATTGCACTTTTCCCACGGTACATCACACAGTTTTTAATTGTTTATGTAATCTTTATATATATATATATATATATATATATATATATATATATATAAAGCCGGGTTAGTTACTCCATTTATATATAACTCAAAAACGGCTTGACCAATTTTAATTATCTCTGTTTTATTGGATTCATCTTCGGGAATCCAATAAGGAGAAAGGCGGGGTGAGAGACGAAGAGAGAGAGAGAGAGACCGAAAGAGAAGCTCTGTTTCCTACTAGTTTATAGATATAGAAAGTGTGACAGTGCCCAAACTACCCCTCTTTACTTAATTTATCATATTTATAAATTTTGGTTGGCTAGCTCGGTTTAATTCGTGGAATTGGGTGTATTCATACTTACAACCTTAGGGCTCGTCATTTTCTCTCTTGTGGGCTCAAAATACCGCTCTTACGAGAATTCGGTTGGAGAAATACTTCTATTTACGTTATGATTGGCTTGATTTACTGGATCAAATAATTTAGAAATAATAACACAATATTTCCTGAATTATTAATCTGCGACATGAAGTGCATGCTGTTATTCATTCATTTAGAAGCAAGTTTCGTTCCTTTCTTTTTTCAATTTAAGTTATTACAAACTTTGTTTTTCTTAATTCTACGTCTTCCCCTAACATTCTATTATTTTGATGACCATCGAATTGTTTAACAAACTAAATTTTTTTATAGTCGAAATCTAATTCCTTAAATTTAACTTAATAACTTAACATTCTTGGCCTTGAACAAATTAATTTTGTAAGGTCTTTTTCGTAATTTCGGGACGATGAAGACCGCATTCCTGGCGCTTCGGAAGACTCATTCTCGGTGTGGAGCGTCGCCCATCCACCAGTTCTGGATTCCACACTATCTTCCTATCTGCCTACGTTTTATTTTCTCCGTGTCCTACTTCTATTAATTTTCTATAATCACGACATATTTTTAACTTCTAAAATTCAGCACAACTCGCCAATGTGCATCTTCCGTCGACCAAATCCCACAAAATCGAAGTTAATTTTTGCTTTGCCGTATACTATACGTACGTATAGTAGTACTATACGTAGTATAGGGAAAGTTATGTAATGCTGCGCGAAAAAAACAGCGGATTTTCGACAGAAAAACTCTTATTACAGGGCCCTGCTAATGGAAAAGAGGATAAATCCAGTTGCTAAATTAAGAAAAAATCTCATAACACGTAGTGCAGCCAAAATCCCTGTTTTGTGAGTCCTTGATACCAACAAAACAGTCTGCAAAACGTCTGTCCGTCCGTCCGTCCGTCTGTCTGTGAGTGAACAACGCTAGCGACTAAACCCCTCGGCCGATTTTCTCCAAAATTCATACTCCCCTATCGATGTGGCTGATCTCGTGGCCCCTTGAATTTGATAACGATATTTTAATTTTGGAGGGTTACTTTACATGAAGCTCCCCGGACATTTTCAAGCTTTTTAAAAAACGGCTCCATTTTTTTCTTTAAACTTCTTGTAAGAATAGAATAAAATACACTTAAAAAGGTGGCATAGGTCCGATTTTCACGGATAAGTCTGAATTTTCGAAAATTTCGAAAGTTTGAATTTTATTCGGCGTCTTCCTACAATTACAAAATTGCAGATAAAGATTTTTTCCATCAAATCAAATTTGTTCTTCATAGTGAGTTCTTCCTTTAAGGTCATGTACATATTTGTAAAAAAAATAGTAGTTTTCGCGCAATATTGCGTGCAATATGTGCAATTTTAAAATATTACAAAAACAAGATTGTTTCAAAAACAGCCCCAAATGTTTTCTTTAAACTTTGGGTAGGAATAGTGATAAATGTACTCTATTAGATTACATATAACGCCATATTGCTCTATTCTTCTGTTATTCAAAAATTGCAAAAATGTAATTTTTTTGACTTGTTTCTCACGTCGTTAATATTTATATTAGCGGCGATTTGTTAACATTATTACATTAATAAGTACACGTACTTTAAATAATTTCAAGTACATTTTCTCGAGCACTAAACCATTTCCTGTGACAACTAGCTCAAATTCCACATTTTCAGAAACGCTCAAACGCCATTTTCTCATAAATGGTTCCAAATTTTTTCTTCAAACTTTTCGAACGGATAGTGCTAATTGCACTTTTTAATATGACGTAAATTTCACTTTGAGGTTATTTTTGTTTGTTTGTTTTTTTTCAAAAATTACACAAATGTATTTGTTTTAAAGTTTCTCAATTCTTTAATATAGACATTACAAGCAATTTGAAACCTTATTATTTTGTGAATGTAATATGCTTCAAATGTGCTTCAAATGAAGGTTTTTGAAAGCTCAAAACTTTTCTGTGAAAAAGAGCTTCAAATTTCCTATTTTTAGTTGCGCTTAAACGCCATTTTCTTAAAAAATTCGGCTTCTTAAAAGATTGCCATTTAGGACGCGGTTTTTGTGTTCTTTAATATTCTAAAATTAATCTTTGCGTTCTACCATTAGGAAACCGAAAAATTGACATGTCAAAAAAATTTACTTTGGGCGGCAATAGATGAGAGGGGGTTTTCTTAGTGAAATGTATTTGTCAAAAATACATCTTTAAATAAGGTCATGCTTCATGTTTTGAAAATACGAGTAGTTTTTCTGTAATTTCGTGACCAACATAATAGCCCGCTGCAAATCTACTGCGCTTCAGACAGCCGGATGCGCCGTAAATTAGAATTTGCAATTTTGTAAATTATTTATTTGTTCGTTTTTACATTCGACCTTTCGTTATACATTTACACATTAATCTTTAAAGAAATTATTTATTTTCAAATATATATTGCAACGCTAGCCTCTCACCGACACACCGTCAAAAAAACACATTATCTTTCTCAAGAAAACCTCAATCACGAGCTCGTGTTTCCCCCCCAAAAATACCAAATACAATAAGTCTTACAACTAATAGTTTGACAAATATTACGCTGGTTCTCTTTTAGGCCTGAGCGCGGCCACGAACAGTTTTTCGAAATGATACAATCAAGGAACTTTTAATGATTTTCAGAATTTAATTTTCTGTTTAAATAAGTTTTTTTGCCAGTTGCGAGCTCAGGCTGGCTCGAAAATGTAAAACGTAACTCTTCAGAGGTCGTTGGCTTCTCTTCATCTGGTGGTCGTCCCACGAGGCCCAGGGCGGAGCGGCGTGAATGGAGTTTCTTTCTCCACGCAGGTATTAGCGGCGGCGGTGGTATAGCGGTTAGCGTAACGGACTGCTATACCCAAGTTGGCGGGTTCAAACCCGATCGAAGCCGTGGGCGAAAAAATCCTTCGTACGCCTTCCTTCGGAGGGGAAGTAAAGCCGGCTGCCCCATGTTAGTAGATTTACTTGCATGTAAAAGATCCTCAAGCCTAAATGACGCCTCTGAGCTAAATTCAAATCGCCAGTTTCGTCGCCTCAGTAATACCTTCTTTCCGCTAATCGGTGAAAGGAGCGGAGCGAAATTTGCGTGGTCAGACGGAAGAGCATGGCCTGAGTCTCGCCACGTAAAATAAGGCATCAATTCAATTCAATACGCCTGCTGGGTTGGAGGCGACGCCTCGTGATTCAGTTTGTGAACAGCTGTCGGGACGGGCGTCGACAGTTCTCTGGGTCACGCCGCGTGAATGGAACGGCACCGAGTTACAGCAACCGAGTTACAGCAACTTAATGTATCGAGTATTTATTTATAACGATAATTTTCACTATCTCTGTTCACAGCCAAAAAAGAACAATTTATCTCCAATTCTAGGCATGAAAATTAAGTAATTTGCTTCTGGGCGCCAACAGAAGAAATTCCCTGCTCAAAAAAATAATAGATATTAATTAATTAATAAACATTAATTAAGATTAATTAAGATTCGGGAAAAATCCCGAAGTGCGCGAACCCTCCCTTATCTCTCTTCTCCTCACACGGAGCCCCGCACTCTCCAACGTTCAAAAATCAAGTCTCTCTCTCCACTCGCGTTACAAAGCAACTGCCCTGCTTCCCCCCACCAAATTCACTAAAAGATTCCGGAATTTTCCAGAAACTGGAGTAATCTCATTAGAGATTGACTGACACTTACTACGCAGTAGCAATCCTTTCTTCCAATCATTGACGGCGGTCCTCACAGAAACTGGATGGAATTTTCCTCTGCGCTCTCTCTCTCTAACTTTGTTTATGAAATGCACGTGCACCTTCGAGCGGCTGGCTGGCGGGCGGGGTAGTGATCATTTGTTGTAAGCGATCGCAAACACGACACCCTGGGTGGTTCCCCGGCGTTCCGTAGCTAAATGAGGGCGGGCTGGCCCGAGCGGGAGCGAGGGACGGCGCGCGGTCGAAAGGGGTCGGGAGGTCCCGGGAGACGGCGTAACTAATCTCGCCAGCGCCAGGCAGGCGGAAGAGTCGGAGGCGGGCTTGGCGTTTCCTTGAGGCCTCCGTGAACTCGTCCCGTGAAAATAGTTCAAAATTAAATTTTATTAATTAATAAATATTCGGTAATGCTATTTATATATATATATATATATATACAGGGTCTTTAGTTTATCTTGCAACCCATGATTGCTAGCGCCTGTTCTTGTTTCGGCAATTTGGCAACCGCGTGTCTCTGCCTTCTTTCAATACCGCCGTGGCTGACTCGTTGGGACAGCAGAGAAGTAAGAGCTGCGCGTCATAATCTGCAGGAACTTTCCTCTTTCTGTGTTTTCCCATTCAAGGGATTCGGCGGGCAGGTATGCGGCTCACAAGCCGGAATCTTTTCACGCTGTGCAGGGTGGGTGGGGTGGGGTGGGTGGAGGTATGAGCCAGCAAACAAAACGTCTCTTCAGGCGAGTCTGTCTGCTTAGGAATGGCGAGTCTGTATTCTTCAGTATGTTCAAGAAACAAAACTGTAACACAGAAGATGGGGAGGGAAGTTATGACTGATTTATCGATTTATTAACAGCAAAGTAATAATAATTATTATTTAATGAACGCCAGCTCGGAGAAAAATTACAAAGATATCTCGTGAAACATCACCGCCAAGCTGTTTATTATTTATAACAATAATTAATTATGGTACCTGGAAATTAAAGAAATTGGAAAATCGTAATAAAATTAATAAAAATATTAATAGGATAAAACTCTTGAATTTTCTAATAATTTCTCCTCCTTTAAAACAGGCACTGCGACTCCGCTTTCCATCCACGTTCCCCGTGTCTCTGAAACGCTGGATTAATCTACAAATTGTTGATTTGTTGGGAACTGGCGTTTCCAAAAAAAATTCTTGAAACATTTCCCGACTCTTTAAGAAATATTTAGTGCCAACGTAAACTTCCACCAAAATCACACGTTGAACCTTCGTCAACATTTTCGAAGCGATTCTTCTTTCCTAAACGCGAGTTCCTACGATAATGAATGAAACGTGAACGAATGACTGCCCAAGGACAGAACAAGTGCTTGCTTTCTTCCAACTAAAATAGCCCCGTTCTCCTACCCCAAAATCTGCGACGAGGGGTGGGTCGTTAAAAGTGAAAGGGAAGCCAAAGGTATTTCACACGTTGCCAAATTACCAAAACAAGTGGTTGTGTTCTCAGATACGGGTTGCGAGTTAGACTAAAGACCCGGTATATAGTGACGAAATGCGGATGCCCACATTCGTCCCACACGCCCATGCGACAGATCATCGGCTGCAGACGTGCCGAGCGAGCGCGGCTCGGTTTAAAAGGGGCGCACTTTCTAAATTGATACGCGCAATGCCCGCGGCATAGCGCGGAGCACGAAGACGTATGTCGGTCGAAGGAGAGGGAAATGACGAGTTATTACCCCTTCGAGAGAGGGATGACTCGACCTATAAAAACGCCGGTCGACGGAAGATTATTCTTTCTGTTCCCGATCACCGTCCAAGCGATATCATCAACTTGAGCCCGTCGAGGTGGGTTGGTCCACGTCCTGACGGGGGGATGCAGAGAAGGCTCTCAAGTGTTCCTTTCTCCATTTTTTCATCTTCTTGCTTCTCATTTCATGTCATGTACGTTCTTTTCACTCCTCTTTCTTCCTCACTGGCCTTCTCTGTATGCTGAACGCCCACCCATGTGTTTGCCGTGCATGGCGACCCATGTCGGAGGGAATGTGTGTCCTGGCAGTTGAGAGACCTGTTTGTTTCCCAACTAGTCCTGGTGCTATGTCTTTTGGCTTGCACTAAGGGGTACGTCTACGTATTTTTGGGGAACATTCCTTGTAGGTGTCAATACACTCGCTTTGGCCTCGGACTCTTCTAGACGGGCGGTCGGGAGCTAACCCACTCCCGATCAATCGGCTCGGACTAGGTCTTGCACTGAACTCCAGGGTGAGCGGGGGGATCCACGGCGGTGCAGCGCTGTGACATTCCCCTACTATATCTCCGTGTCAGCCCTGGCACCCCAGTGGGGTGTCCCCTTGTTGGGCTCCTTGGTGGGTGGGGAGCATGGAGACGAATCTGCTTCAATCGTATGGAGCCCAAAACAAACCCCTTGCCCTCTTCCGCAAGGAAGAGGCGATGTGAGACGGTAGATTTGAATAGCTTCTTCCTTCGGGAAGAGAACAAACCAAAGAAACCTCGGTTTCTTGTCATGTCGTGTGTTGAAGTTGAAAAATCCTTCAAAAGTGTTAGTGCGGTCCGCCTCGCGCGAGCCATTGAAGACTGTTTTGGAAAGCTGCAAGCGGTCGTGCGACAGAGGAATGGTACCATTCTTTTCGAAGCGCGCACCGACGAGCAGATTGACAAGATCCAAAAAACCAAGCAGATTGCCGGCCTCCAAGTGGAAGTGACCACTCACCCTACCCTTAACTTATGTAAGGGAGTGGTCAATCACGAAGACTTTGCGCTTGAAAGTGAGGACGAACTTCTCTCCTTTTTTAAGAACCACGGCGTTACGGAGGTGTATAGGATCAGGAGGAAGGAGAATGGGAAAGAGATCCCCACTCCCACCTTGATCCTGACTTTTAATCTCCCTTCTCTCCCAGAGAAAATTAGCTGTGGGTACTATAACCTTCGCGTGCGGCAGTATGTGCCGAACCCCCTGCGCTGCTTTAAGTGCCAGAGGTTCGGTCATACACAACAAAGGTGCATGGCCGTAAGCCCTGCTTGCGCAAAGTGCGGTAATTCCGCGCACGATCCCAACCCTTGTTCATCACCAGCCCGCTGTGTAAATTGTGAAGGAGACCATGCGGCCAACTCTAACAAGTGCCCCACATATCTCAGAGAGCGGGAGATCCAAAGGATTAGGGTGACGGAGAAGGTATCTTTTCCGGAAGCGAAACGCCGATACCTGCTGAAGAACCCTGTGGATCTCAGGCGTTCTTTTTCTAGCACTCTGGCGAACACGGTCAAAGCGACGAGCATTCAGTCCTCTCCTGCTACTCCTCCAGTAGCGAACTTTTGTTGCCAGGTATCCCCAGTGGACTTCCCTGAGGAGACATCGCCTTTGCAAGGTGGGAAAATAATAATCCCCACAAAATTCAAGACACCACCCAAGAAGACAACAAAGACAAAGACAGAACAAGAATCCACTTCTCAGCCGCGCAAGAAGGCTGATGTCACACGGCCTATTGGCCTGGACAAGAAAAATGATAGATCCTCGAAACTCCGACCACCTACCCCGACTCCTGAAACTCGCTCTGAGCGATCTCTCAGCCTGTCGAGCAGTGGTCAGGACGAGTCCGCCTCGGAGGAAACTTCAGCCGGGATGGACACTCGCTCCTTCGGGCGGCAGAGGCGAAAAAAGGAAAAGAAGAAATCCTCTTAACTTCTTAAACAACGGCTCTCCTATCCTGGAATCTGAACGGATTTTCTCTCCGACGGGACGAATTAAAATTCTTATTGTCCCGTTATACACCATCAATTTTCTGCTTACAGGAAACGCATCTTTCTCCACCACGGTCCATACACTTTCGCGGTTTCACCCCTTATAGGGTTGATGTCGATGACGGCCTCCGCGCTCACGGCGGAGTTACTACTTTGGTCCAGGATTCGCTGTATTCTGCAGAAATCCCTGTTCACACAGACCTTCAAACAGTTTGTGTGCGGGTGTATCTGCCGTCCCTCTCACTCACCGTATGTAATATCTATATTCCCCCAAGGCAAACGGTGTCGGCTGATGACCTTCTAAGTCTAATAAACCAATTGCCCACACCTTTCTTGGTTGTGGGTGATGTAAACGCCCACAGCCCTCTTTGGGGTTCCTCTCGTACGTGTCAAAGAGGTGCTATTTTGGAATCTGTCATCGACACCATGAATTTGGCTATTCTCAACACTGGGGAACCAACTCATTTTGCCGTAGCTACGAATTCTAGCACGGCTATTGATGTAGCCCTTTGCAGCTCTTCACTTGCTACTGCTATGCGGTGGACCATATTAGAAGATCTTTATGGAAGCGACCATTACCCCACGATTGTCCACATTGATCATCTTCGCCGTAGCTGTGCACGGCCCCCTCAATGGATCGTGCGACGAGCCGACTGGTCGACATTCCAGAATAATGTTAACCTGTCAGACGGTCCCTTCGGAAATGTGGACGAAATGACAGAACATTTTAATAGCGCTGTACTCGCTGCCGCTTCCACCGCAATTCCGAAGGCAAGTGGTAAACCGCGACACCCTTTCGTTCCGTGGTGGAATGAGAACTGCTCGAGAGCGGTCAGTGCTCGAAAAAAGGCACTGGCACGTCTCAGACACTATCCAACAGTGGATAACTTAATCGAGTATAAAAGATGCAGGGCGAAGGCTAGAAGAACTATCGTAGAGAGCAAAAATGCATCGTGGAAAGCGTACGTTTCGTCTCTCAATTGTCACACGCCACCACGCCTGGTATGGAGAAAAATTCGACAGATAAGAGGACACTCTTTACCAAATACGGTGCCAGGTCTCCTGAAAAACGGAGAAATGATTACATCTCTAGATATGATTGTAGAAGAACTCGCCGCGCACTATGAAGCCATGTCAAGTTCGGCGAACTACGCTCCTGACTTTCTTTTGATCAAAGAAAGGATGGAGAGCCGTCCGTTGGATTTCTTCTGCAGAGCGTGTGAAGATTACAACACACCTTTCTCCATATCGGAATTGCGCTCTGCTCTTGCATTGGCCAGACGAACTGCCCCAGGTCCTGATGAAATACACAACTTAATGTTACAACATCTTCCTGATGTGGCGATGCAATTTCTCCTCCGCCTTTATAATCGCATCTGGGAAGAGCACACCATCCCTGCTGTATGGCGAGAAGCCATAGTTATCCCAGCTCTGAAGGAGGGAAAGGATCGGTCGCTGGCATCGAGCTACCGACCTCTCGCTCTCACCAGCTGCGTTTGCAAAGTGCTGGAACGGATGGTAAACCAGCGCTTGGTCTGGACCTTGGAGTGCAGAAACCTACTGGCACCAATTCAGTACGGTTTCAGGAAACACCGGTCTACCCTTGACCATCTCGTCGCTTTGGCAACGGAAATTTCAACCTCGTTCGTTCTGAGACAACACCTTGTCGCCGTACTATTCGATATAGAAAAGGCGTATGACACCACTTGGAGGTATGGCATTCTGCGAACCTTGCACTCGTGGGGATTCAGGGGGAAGCTCCCCTTATTCCTCCAAAATTTCTTATTGGACAGATCTTTCAGAGTTCGCATTGGTGACAAACTGTCTAACAGTCACCCCCTTGAAAACGGCATCCCCCAAGGCTCGGTGCTAAGTGTCACTCTGTTTGCCATAGCCATAAATAGTATAGCGTCGGTCGTGAGGGAACCTGTGAAGGCATCGCTGTTTGTAGATGATTTTGCCATTTTTTGTTCATCCAGCAGCATAAGTGTGATCCAGAGGCAGCTCCAACTGGTGCTCAACAAGCTACATGAATGGAGCATGTCGACAGGTTTCAAGTTCTCACCTACTAAATGCACTGGAGTGCACTTCTGCAGAATATACCATTTGCATAGCGATCCAATCCTGTACTTGGGAGGAAATCAGCTTCCATTCACTGACTCTGCCAGGTTTCTGGGGCTGACTTTTGACAAGTCCCTCACGTGGCGCTCTCATATCCGCACATTGCAAACCAGATGCGTCTCCCCCCTCAATCTTCTTCGAATGCTTAGTGGCACTTCATGGGGAGCCGACCGCATTACCCTACTGCGGTTATACAGAGCACTCATTCGCTCAGCATTGGATTACGGTAGTGAAGTGTATGGTTCTGCAGCTCCTTCCACCCTTCGACCCATCAACAGCATACACCACGCTGGAATTCGCCTCTCAACAGGTGCGTATCGCACCAGCCGTATCGAATGCATTCTAGTTGACGCTGGGGAGCCATCCTTAAAAATAAGGCGAGATATTCTATTAGCGTCTTATGGTGCTAAAGTGTCAGGACTCTTTAATCATCCTTGTCGCCGAATAATCACTCGCCCAAAATATGAATCTTCTTATATTCTTCGAACTTCGCTACCCCAGCCCCCAGGCATTCGATTGCGAAATCTTTTGCGGGGACTTAATGTCGATCTTCCCACTCCTGTGAAACCCCCAAATGACCTGATTCCCCCTTGGAAACTCCTTCTCCCCAATATTGACCTCAGACTCTCCAATCTTCCCAAACAAAATACTAGTCCTCTGGTTTACCAGAAGCAGTTTCAGGGTATGAGGGAAGCCTATCCGGATCATCTATTCTTGTACACTGACGGGTCATCGCACAATGACGCAGTGGCGTGTAGTTTTCATTGCATCTGGGCCACCAAATCATATCGTCTTCATTCACAGTAGTGAATGTAGTACATTCACTGATGTAGAAGTACATTCACTGCTGAAATGTATGCAATACTCAAAGCCCTAATGTACATCGAGTCAACGACGTTGCAGCGAGTAGTTCTCTGTTCTGATTCTCTCAGTTCTCTTCAGGCTGTCTCCCAGCCCTCGTCAGACTACCTGACAAAATCAGTTCAAAACCTGATTCATAGTCTCATGTCCTGCAACTATGACCTGGTTCTTAGTTGGGTTCCAGGCCATGTGGGAATCACAGGGAATGAGCTGGCCGACCTGGCGGCGAAATCAGCTACTCGTAATACTCGTATCGACGTTCCTGCTGTGCCATTGTCCGATGTTAAGGCTTACTTGAAACGATCTTTGTTTAGAGCGTGGCAAACAGAGTGGCACAATACCAATTTTAAACTAAGTGGGATAAAGAATTCTGTAATTCCCTGGCGTTCCTCATCTCGCTCCTCTAGGCGTGAGGAAGTCATTTTAACCCGTCTTCGAATTGGACACTGCCATTTTTCCCACGGTTTCCTCCTTCGAGGAGAAACTCCTCCCGTATGTGACTCATGCAGGACGGTTCTGTCTGTGGAACACGTCCTCCTGAACTGCAGGAAATATGTTGGCAACCGACGAAGACATGGCCTGGGCAACTCGCTAAGGGAGGTGCTCGGGGATGACGATTCCGCGCTCTCAAAAGTTTTTTGCTTCTTGAGGGAAAGCGGAATATATAATCTTATTTGAGAGAATAGAATAGTGTTTTACTTTTTTGTTGTTTTATTTTTGGCCCCTTTACAGCCAACTTTTAGTTCTACTATGAATTTTACGTGTTTGTTATATATTCTTTCTGTCATACTACTTGAATACTTGATGTAGAATTCAAGTCTCTCTTTACGTATGATTTTAATTACGGGGTAGGCTCCATCTATAACACATACTGAACCTATTCCCTTTTTTAAAATACTTCGACATGGGCGCCAATGACCTTGGCAGTTGAAGCGCCCTCTAAACCTTAATTAATCAATCAATCAATCAACTTGAGATTTTCAGTGAGTTAGGAGTGTTGAGCGTCAGAGAGACGCGTAGTAAGGCACGGCGCGGCGTACATAGAATCGAGGACGGGCGCAAGTGCCGTGAAGTAGTTGAAAGAGTCTGTGGTTTACGAGAGGGGACGGTGATTTGCATTACGCGCATTTTCCAGTTAAGAGGCGCTAAATAGACATAAATAATTGGTGCGACGTAAACGCCCAAATTTTCAGCAAACACACTACTTCATTCAGTTGCGTCGTGCATGTGACTTTCGCACGCGGGTTGATCGTGACGACAGGAGAGAAGAAAGAAGAGGACGTGGTCGCGAGGTTCCATGGAATCCGGCGATAGAAGAAAGAGGAAGACGTGGTCGCGAGGATCCATAGGAATCAGGTACTAGAAGAAAGAAGAGGACGTGGTCGCGAGGGTCCATAGGAATCAGGTGGTAGAAGAAAGAAGAGGACGTGGTCGCGAGGTTCCACGGAATCCGGCGATAGAAGAAAGAAGAGGACGTGGTCGCTAGGGTCCATGGAATCCGGCGATAGAAGAAAGAGGAAGACGTGGTCGCGAGGGTCCATAGGAATCAGGTAGTAGAAGAAAGAAGACGTGGTCGCGAGGGTCCATAGGAATCAGGTAGTAGAAGAAAGAAAAGGACGTGGTCGCGAGGTTCCATGGAATCCGGCGATAGAAGAAAGAAGAAGACGTGGTCGCGAGGGTCCATAGGAATCAGGTAGTAGAAGAAAGAAGAGGACGTGGTCGCGAGGTTCCATGGAATCCGGCGATAGAAGAAAGAAGAAGACGAGGAAACGCCGCGACGAGCAGCGGACGACCTGTATTGCGATTTTTCTAGGAAGGACTCTCAAGAAAACTCAAAACCCATCTTCGCGATGGAATATGTCACGGCATTTCGCGTCTTTTCTCGGTCTTGCCGGTAGAAGTCGCATGATCGCAAGCACTGCTTCATACGGTCGCGATTGTGCGAAATCTAGCGGAACGACTGAGAAAGATGCGAAATACCGTGACATATTCCATCGCGAAGATGGGATTTGAGTTATCTTGAGAGTCCTTCCTAGAAAAATCGCAGTATAGGCGGATCGGCTCGCGCCGCCGCCGGGCGCACCTGGCTGTCGCTCCAAGGTTGAGGCACGCAGCTGGCGAGACTCGGTGAAGGTAAAAGTGAGCTGCGAACTGCGAGAATATAGATCAGATCAACGCCCCGTGGCCGGGGAGAACTGTAAAAGGGGAACGTTGTGGGGGAGAGCGCCATAATTCACGGAGCTAGCAGAGATCGTAGAATTTACTACCATTTTTTTAGTAACTGCCTGAGAAATTTGTATAAAATTGTGTTACTTTTGTGATATTAATAGCAAAGATTTCATATTTAAGAGTACGATGAATCAAAGTTATGGTCAAATTGATTTGAATACTGAATGTCGCAAGTCTGAACCCGGCGTCACCGGGCGACTTCGGCCGAAAATTTGTTGTAAATTCTAAGGTCCGATTAAATTAAGAAGGTGATTGACATTTGTGAGTGGAGGGGAGCGACGTTGCCAGGTCGCAAACCACTGAGCACGTGTTACCGGGACACGAAAACAAACACTTCAAAAAAAATACGTGTAAAAGTGTAAAAAATACGACAAAAGCCTAACCTCAACGCAACTCATCACAACACAGTACACATTGCGCGCGCAGCACAGGCAGAAACGCGGGCAGCGCGGCGGCGGGGAAGTCGCTGTGCGATGCTCAAATGTTCCCCGTGTTCGGCAGAGGCAACTGAGCGACCTGACACCTCACGTTTTGTCTCTCTGGTTGGCAGCTGCCATGGAAACGGGAGAGGCGTCCTGATGTCACACAGAACTGTCAATCACCTTCTTAATTTAATCGGACCTTAGGTTAAATAGTCGACGGGAATTCCCAAAGTAGGATACACGAGTATTGAATGAAAGTCACCTCGACAAAGAGAAAGGTACCAGTGATTTGTTTTTTTGTGTTTTGTATTTTTTAATGATCAATGTAATCATTTAAAAGGGTTAAGAAAAATAAACCCAAGTTTAATTGATTTTATGTGTGTGTATTTGTTTGGATTCCTCTGGATACCCAAAAGTTCCCACTGCCCTATTCATCCGATTTGCATGATTGACACGGCGTTGGATTCTGGAAGCTTGTCGCCATCGCGCTATAAGCCCACATTTTTGAAATTGTTCCTGAAAGTACGAGAAAAAAATTTAAAAACGAGTTTCTGCTAATTTTTTGGAAAAGGGGCTTCGTAGCGTAAATTCTATTTTAAAAAGGAGTCAAATGCCGTTTACAGATTGAAAATCGGACCATTTGTTCAGACGTTATCAGTAAAGTAAATTCCTTACGATAGTGCTGCAATCTAGTGAATTTTCCTACAAGTTTTTTTCGGTACATTTAGCCTTAAGGTATCGACAATGCAGGGAATGCAACAATTGAATTCCGTTCCGCTGTCGCGAATTTCTGTGAATTACGTGTCATTGTTTGGACTTATTATAGCTGTATGGTATCAGGCTTCTTTTTCCAATACAAGTTTACAAAACTTTTGTATTATATTTTTGTTATGTTGTAGAATTCACACAGTTTTGATAACACTGAGATGGAAACAGTGAATTGTTCGCTTCTTGGTTGAATTGGACGTTTTCAAATAATAGCTAAGATGTTAGTAGGGTAGAAAGTGCAATATTTCAATCATACGTAGCTGTTTCCAATAATACGGGAAAGTATGTTCTGTTGTAGCACCACTAGTTTTTTTTCTCTCTCTCTCAAATAAACTTTCTGCCAGACATGATCCCATGTCCGAATCCCTGCCAGACCGAGAGCAATTCTGGCGCAAAATTTGCTGTCATCGGATCAGCTTATTTTTCCCATTATCATATTCTGCATTGTTATTGCACTGAATCCGATGCTAACTTGTTCCTTCCTGGGCTTATCGGGGTTATCTTATCAATTGTAACAATCGTCTTCTATATTATTTCGGTGTATACCTTCCCTTTGCGGTTCTCACACGCAATCAATGTTTATAAATGAGGTCTCTAAAGAAATGGAATTTCACGGAAACGTGACGAATTGCACTTTGACTTCAAAAATGTGAAGGATTTGTTTAAAAAACGCTTATAAATATTCGTGTGAAATACAATCCGCAACGCACGTCAGGATTTTAGAATCTATATCGTTAAATACAGGGGCGGCTCATCCTAAGGGGCCACAGGGGCCGGGCCCCAACAAGATTTAATAAAGCAAAAAAAATGTTTTTTTATCTTTATCGTAATCTCATTGTGATAATTGTAGTACTTTATTGGAATTCTTTATTCGTGAAGATTGACAATTCGTCTCCAGAACTCATTCCAAGTCCCAATAACCAGGAATTGAGGGTCATAGTTACTTGCCGCACTCAAAGATAGCGTTAGTAGCATTCAAGGGGCCGGCCTGCTTGGGGCCCCACAGCCGGTAACTCCGCTCCGTTTACAAGGTCAACGCCCTTCCGCACTGGGCCCGAGTACTGCTTGCTAATTTTAGCAGCCCATGGGGCCCGCACCATCGGGCCCTTCTCGAGGAACGGCAGGCTGAGCGCGCGGTTTTCAAAGTGCACGTGAAAGTTCTGCGCGCTATAAGATGAACACAGTGGATTCGTTACACCGTTTTCAGTTTTTTTCACTGAGACTTGAAGAAAAAAATGATATTAAACTGTTAGTAGCACATCAATCGAGTGTACTTTTTATTTACACAAGTTGATGGGAAGAAAAAATGAACATTCTGTAATTCGTAATTTCAGCAAACAACTATGGTTCACTATGAGTGAAGAAAAACAAAGCTTATTTTGCTTTTTTGTTTATTATTTGGTGGTGAGGGGTTGTGGACGACAGTGGGCTGTAAGGTTCTGAAAGATTTGAGGGAAATGATAAAGAAACACGAAGAAACGCACTAAGCAACACGAAGAAGTTGCATTTAGAAAACGCTTGTAAATTTAAAACTTTTCGAACCTTGAACATTGTTGTACAGATTGATTCGGCGGTCAAACATAGATGTAGCAGATTTTGTTTCTCTGCAGGCCGATTAAACAACTGACATAACACAACCAAGTCAGTTTGTCTTAATTTTACGGTATGTTTCCCTTTCGAACTCTAAGCATTCAGAAAGATAAGCTACGGCATTAGCATTTTTACAAAAATCATTTGTTTCCATTGACATAACAATATTTGATTAAACATCTTAATAAAAATTCCTACTTCTGTTTTTGTGGAAAACAGATTATTATTAACAGATATAGATTTAAAGGTTAATTAATTAATTGATAATTAATATTAATTAAATAATTGATTAAATGACAATTATTTAATTAAATAAGATTGATAATGAGATGAAATTCGTGCTTTTGCACCTGGCCCCACCAAGAAAAAATATCACGAGCCGCCACTGGTTAAATAACTCCTAAACAAAGCGTTCTAGTTCCTTAAAAATTCAAATATGGAGGCCAAAGGCTCCTCATACCATAAACGTTCCTCAAACCATAATCTACAGGATAAAATCATTCTTGATCATTCTATTACGTTTTTGCTGGTTCAACGCTTCTCAATTCTACCCCACCTGTTCAGAGCCTGTTGAATCTGCAACTGTATGAGAAATTACTAATTACTTGATATTCTGTGTAATTGAATTACACGGATGCACCTCTTTGCTTGATAATAAAATTAATTAAGAATAGTTTGTATTGACAAGGGTGTATTATATTGTTATCAATTACAAGGTGACACATAGAAGTGATGGAGGATAAGAGGGTCTTGAAGAAAAAATGTCTATTACAGGCTTAATATGGAAATGGAAAAATAAGGAAGAGGGTGGGGTAATCATGCGAGATTCTCACACGGGTACACTAGTGTTTCTTATATTCACAATAATTTATTAAAAATTATTTTTCTAATTTTTTAGATATTTATGCAAACACATCTCTATTGTTATTCATCAACACCTTACATCCCAATGTTTCATTGTTGTTTATATTTTCCCTTCCGTCTTATCTTATTCCGTAAACATATTTTTCTTAATTTATATAAAATACCCAATAGGTATTATACAGCCCCAAATTAGGTATTAGGTACTGTATTTTCAATAGAAATAATTATATATTTATTGTATAATTTAATTATAATTCCGGAGGTACCAGAAAGCCGTTCCACCAGAAATCAAGCCTGGATATAGATAGATATATAAATATAGTTAGTCATAGTCATAGACATTGATATAGATATACCTGCATACTTTTAGTCATAGACATAGACACTGACATCGATATAGATGTACCTACATATCTTTGTTAGTGTATACTGTCGTTAATGTGGTTTTATATTCATGTTACAGGTTTCAAACCTAGTGGTGGCTTAATTAAAGAGCTTATTTTCAATTCAATGAAGAATGTTTGGGCATATTTTAGTGTATCTGCTTCAGGATCACTTCATGAATTTGCTGATTCTCAATTTGGTCATTGTTTTTCATGGGGAAGAAATAGAGAAGAAGCCAGATTGTAAGTTTTTTTAAAGTGTTTATATTATAACAAAAATGCTATCTCTACTGATTATTCAACATTTTACTCTTTCAGGAATCTAGTAATTGCTCTTAAAGAAATGATTATTCGAGCTGATTTTCAAACAATTGTGGGATGTCTTATCAAATTACTAGAAATGCCAGAGTTTGTAAACAATTGTGCTGATACAATGTGGTTAGATGTCCTTATATCGAAAAACATTCAAGCCATTAAACCAGATATTTTACTTGCTGTAATATGTGGAGCAGTCCATATTTCAGAAAGAAAATTTTTGGCTGCATTCAATTCTTTCCAGACATCATTAGACAAGTAAAAGTTTTAATCATCTTTCCCAATGTTGTTTCATTGTTTTGTTTCCTGCTAAATGAACTTTTACAATAATTAGCTTACACACATACTTTTTAGGAAATTGAATTATTCAGTTTAATTTATTTTTAAATAATTTTTCCTAGAGGACAGATTCCAAATCCTAAGGATCTACTGAGTACTGTAAATGTTGAATTGATATATGAGAATATCAAGTATAGTATAGATGCTTTCAAAACAGGAAATAACTCCATTATTTTAATTATGAATAATTCTCATCAGGAAGTTGAACTAGAACATCTCTCTGATTCAGGTACTTATCTCTTATTGATGATAGTGTTATATTAGTTGACAATTAACTCTTATACTGAAGAAAATAAAGAAGGTATCAATTTCAGGTATAATTTCATTTACATATCATTAGTACACAAGTGAAGTTCATTTTTAATGCTTTCAGTAAGTCATATTTTGCCTATACTTTCAATTAATAAAGTTCTGGAGTTTGGATGAACAAAATTATCAGTCATCCTTTTTTTAAGGTATTTGTCTACCTCAAAATGAAATTTTTTAGTGAAAAATTGGAATTTTTGTTTTTCGTTGTCTTTTAGGCATCGAAATGTGTACTTTGCATTACTTAAAACCATGTGTTTCTAAGTTTGTTAACTTTTGATTTATTTGTTCTTTTCCAAATGCATGCACATATGCCATGTCCCATGGCCATTTGCAATTCAGGCAGCTCAAAATGATAGAAATTTTTTTCACTTTCAGTGCTAAAATTTAAAAAAAATTAAGATTATTTTGTGAGAAAGTTTACAAATGCAATTTAAACTAATATAAAGTCCTTATGTTGTCACATCAAAAGCAGAATATCCATTTTGAAACAGTTTCTTGTAGTTAGGGATCTAGCGTTCACAGCTACCATTTTAGAGCTAATGAATCTTACACTGGCTTTCCCTAAAGTTATCTTTTCTCTCATTTGATCTGACTTGAGTCATCATAAATCTTCTAACTTTGAAGATATCTTTAAGATTCATGTTTTATTTAATAGCAGAATGTCCATTCCTGTACCTAAATCTGAAATTGTTATAGAAAATGCACATTATCAATAATAAATTGCTCTGTTAATCAATATTGTTTACAGTAATTTTTAAAAGTTCTAATTCAAATCCATGCAGAGAACATACAAGTCCCTTACCAATCTTCAAATTTAGTTCAAGCACTAAATTATAATGCAAATGATAATGTTAATAAAGAGTCATCAGAAAATATTTAACGGCATTTGAGTTATTTTGTTTCAAATCATACCCTGTTTTTGGAAAGGGAATATCGGATGAAGTAATTAAAATAATTCAAAACATATGTATATTTTTGACTTAGTTAATACCTAATCCTGTGAGTAACAAGGAACAGGTAGACAAGTACCTTAATTAAGTCACAGAACAGTCCAAATATGCAGAAAAAATGTTTCTTTGAACCTGATTCCCCCCCGTTAAAATCAATATTGTGTATTAAGGTGTGTCAAGAAAACAACAATAGATTTTATCTTTTCTCCAGCAAGAGATATAGACTTGATGAAGTAAATAGAATCAATTTCAATTTGATTTATCTCAAAACATGATTTTTGATTTAGCAATCCTTTGTCTCTATATACTAATGATGTTTTATTACCAGTTGTTGAATTTTTTTATTACAGGAATTCTTATTCTGATATCTGGTAAAAGCTTTACAACCTACATGAATGATCAAGGCAATCGATTCAGTGTCACTGTAGATAATAAAACATGCTATTTTGAAAAAGAAAATGATCCATCTTTACTCTTAGCACCTACAGCTGGCAAGTTACTTAATTATTTAGTTGCAAATGGAGAATACGTTTCACATGATCAGCCATATGCTGAAATTGAGGTAATAAAATATTTATTTTATTTCTAATTACACTACAAACTGACAGTTATATATCCTGTGAACTGTATTGGTCCCAGTGTTATTTACAAATAGTCAAATGCACAGACAGATGAATGATCAGATAGACAGATAGACATTTTTGAAAAAACCTCTTTTGCATTATTAGACACTTTCAAAGCAAGTATTTATCTCCAACACTCATGGCTATTATTATCTGTCTGATTACTTCACAATGCTCAGTAAACAGATAGATTAATGACTTCAAAACATTAATTAAACTTCTGTAGTTCTGAGATTCTGTTTAATGACATGCATTTTATTTAAAAGTGCCTATGTAATTAAAAATGTTATGCCACAGATAATATACTTGAAAATCTAGAGGGCTCATTATTCACAAAGCGTAGTGGTCCTCACAGCCATTAAAAAAAATTAATTAATGCCTTTAATGAAGACAACTAATGTGACACTTTTTTTGTTTGTTTGTATTTTGGACTTTATTAATAAGACAAGTAATGAGATCTTCTCAGTAACTTTTAACACATACATGCAGTTTGAAAGGAGTAAACTGTTTCATAGGTAATGAAAATGGTTCTGACATTAACAACAGAATGTGCTGGAAATATTTTCCATGTTAAGAGTCCAGGAGCTATCCTCTCCCCTGGTTCTCTTATAGCTACTCTTGTTTTGGAAGATTCATCATTAGTTGTCAAGGCTAATGATTTCAAAGGTCAATTTCATGGGGAAAGTACCTTGTCAAGCATTAATCCTATCAACAAGGTATTTAAGAAATGCAAACAGATCCTTGAGAATACCATCAAAGGTAAATATTGTATCAAAAGGGATCTCTGCCACAAAGAGTCTTCTTGTGACATGTATTGAACATCACAGTATATTTTTTTAAATAGCATCGTGTCATCCTGATTAAAAATCTAATTATTAATGAATTCTTTATGATTCCAGGTTACAATATTCCTGATTCTTATAATCAATTTGAAATGAAAAAAGTAGTTGAAACTTATCTCAAGGTTTTACAAAATCCTGAACTTCCAATACATCAACTAATGGTACAGTCAGTGTTGCTTTATTATTTGGTGAAGGAAAAGTCAACAAAATATATTGTGATAATATATTTTTTACAGGAAATATTATCTTCAGAAACTTGCATTCCTGAAAAAGTTAAGAAGAATATATATTCTCTTTTAACATCTTATAAAATTTCCCTTGGATCATTGTCAGTAAAATTTCCCACCATTCAAATTGCAGAATTAATTAACAGGTATTAATTATTTTAGAAGAAATGTTGTATCTATTTTTCGGTTTGCTGTTTATGTATAAAACTGTACCATGATAACATTTCTATGAACTTCTTGTCACAAAAATATTAGATATGCAATGAATCTCACCTTTCCGCAAGATCGAGCTGTGTTTCTTCAAGCAACAAAAAGAATAGAGCAGTTGATGCAATTGCATAAAAATGGCATAAGAAATAATTTTATTTCTTCTGTGTGCTGTTTATTAAATGAGTATTACAGAGTGGAAAGATGTTTTCAAAAAGGTAATATGATGCAATTAATATTGAAATTGAAAGTGAAATTAAAATTGTGAGAGTCGCAAGACTAGGTATGTATTTGTTCCAAATTACAACAAATTCTTTCCATGTGTTTCAACCATGTCCTTTGATATTCCTTTATATAATCAGTTTTTTCTTTATTTCTTTCTATTATTTTCCCATTTATTACTACTTTTACCCTCTTTAATTCTTTCCCCAAAAGACCATAATCTTTTTTTTTCCCACATGATATTTTCATTCATTTCTTGATTGTCTTCTTGTAAATATAGTGTTTATTTGATATTTTCTATTCAATAATTCATTTTTGCTCTCTATTTTGTGATAATGTTGTTGGCATACAAACTGAAAAGTAATGGTGAGAGTCCCCATCCTGTTTTTGTAGTTTGAATGGAATGTGAAGTTTGGTTGCCAAGCCTTAATAAACATAAATAAAGTCTTAAAATGTATTAAAATGTATTGTTAAAGACCTTACTAATACCATAAATGAATTATTTTCTTATGATCTTTTTTACCAGATTCATATGATGAATGTATTTCTGAATTACAAAAAGAAAATACAAATAATGCAGGTGTAACAGCAGATGTATTTTCTCATATTCATGTGAGTATTATTCACATTACTGTGAATATCTTGTGAAATAAAGTACTTTCTCATTTTTCTCCCAAGGAGAATGTGTGTATGTTGAAATTATAACCAGCAATTGAATACTTGGTGATTAGTATGAATATTATACCAAACGTTATCAATTCCAGATTGAAAAAAAAAATTCTTTAGTTGTGATGCTATTGAATTATTTTGAAAATATGTTGTCAAACATGCCACAAATATTAATTAATAGGCTTTGTAATTTAGCATCTTTAAAGAAAAACGAACATCTCCCTGTTTCCTTGAAGGCCCAAAAAGTAAGTCTTCAGTGAATGACTTAAGTCAAGAATGTAATGATGATATATTGAGTTAATAATTATTTTTTTCACAGCTTCTTCTGTCAGCACAACTTCCTACATATAGAATGATTTACAATGATTTAGAACGAATATTTTTGACTGTTTTGGAATGTCCAAAACAATCTTCACAATTGTTGAATCTCATAGCATGTGATGCATACATTTCAGAAGCTTTACTTGAGTTCATTTATCACAAAAATATAAAAATTCGCACTTCAGCTCTTGAGGCAAGTACACTACTGTAATGATTATACACAAAAACCTTGTCTCTTTCTCAATAGTTCCTTTCTTTATAGGTATATGTGCATCATGTTTATGTTAACTACCACCGTCATTGTTTGCAACATATTGAAATAGCTGCTGACATAAATTCAGTATTTTTTTACTTACTACCATCTACATCGGAAAGGTAGTTGTATTTCCACTAACTAATTTACACAAATTTCAAAACTGTTCCTAAATCACCTTAATTGTGATTTTCAGAGGCTACAAAAACTACACAAGTGTTACAGAAAACTTCTTGGGAATTGGTTGCATGATTAGTCTGAAATTTTTCCTTCATCTTGAGAAAAATATTTACAAGTTATTAGAAATGAAACATCGGTATATGGCTGAAAATGTACCTTTATTTGATAATTTAAGTGAAGAGGTATATAAATTTTCTTGTAATTCATGAAAATTCTGATTTTTTTATATTTGATCAGTGTGTTGATACAATGAAACTGTTGAAACTGTTGAGGGCAGAGCCAGTAAGGAAGGGTACAATATTTGTCTTACTCATTCATGAAAATTATTGATTTTTTTGTAGGTATATCATCATTATTTCTTTCTAAATATAGCAATTGAGTTTATTGAATATGATGATGATAATGTTATCAGTAACAAGTGTCATGATTTCTGTACCAAGTTCAGAAATGTCTTACGAGAAATGGAAATAAAGAGAATTACCTTCATTTTTCTGACCAAGTATGATTATAGCTAATTTTAATTTTAATTTTTTTTTTTGTGGAATTTTAATTTATACATGAGAGAGAAAGATATAATGTAAAATTCTTTGCAGAGAAAAAAAAAATCCAAAATTTTTTACCTTCAAAAGTTGTGATGATTTTAAAGAAGATTTGCATTATCGACATATTGAACCATCTTCAGCATCACACCTAGAATTACATAGCATGGATTTGTACAACTTAAAGTGTATTAAAACATTGAATCCAAAAATACGATTATACATGGGAAATGTAAAGGTAATTAATAGGTTGAAGTATTCCATAAAAGATATAACTAAATAGTTTCTACTCGTTACAATTTCTTTTCCTTTACTTCTTATTTACTCCTCCCCTCGTCATAATTGTTTTTCATAAAATAAAATATTGAAGAGAATATTAAGGTACAATAAGTTTTTATAAATAAAAAATCTTGAGGGTTTTTTATGATACAACAAGAATTAAAATAAATGCATAAATTAATGGATTTTTGTATCATTTTATTGACAGAGAGGAAGCAATGCTGTGAGTGATACTCGTTTCTTTCTTCGATCATTTATTCATCATAGTGGCCTATCATCTAAACCATCACTAGAGTATGTGAAAATACAAGGAGAAAGAATACTTATAGATGCTATATGTGAGCTTGAAGTAGTGATGTCAAGTACTGACATTAAAAATGTTGACCGTAATCATGTATTTGTGAATTTCATTTCTCCTGTTATTGTGGAGCTCCCAGAGGTAAGTTCATGTAATTGTGATATGCGATATTATGTAACACCTTAATTTTTTTAAAGAATGTTTTATATTCATGTGCGATATTTCCAGAAGAGAGAAAAAGAATTAAGAAAAAAAATTATTTGAAACTACTGACATGTATTTTCAGCATTTTTTTACTTGCTATTGAAACAATCTTTTACTTCCTTTTATCAATGCATGCAAGAAAACTATTGTGTTTTGTAAGAAAGGTATCAATTCTAAATGATTATACAGGTTAGCTTTCTAACCGCATCAAATCAAATTCTACTGCATTGTTTTTTAATTAAGTTATAAACCCAAGTCTTTCTTAATTACATGATAAACAATAAAATATATACCAAAAAATATTTGAAGATATTTGTTATGAAATTTCATTCTCAGATGTACTCCATTTCATTTTTCCTCCTTTCCAGAAAGATGATATTTTTAATATTATCAAAGAAATATTTATGAAAGTTGTCATTTTATTGATATTTTAAATTGCTTCATAACTTACTCCTAAATTCCTCTGTGTATTTATTACTGATAGTGTACTCAACTGGAAATTAATTGTTTTTTGTTTTGCAGTTAATAGAATGCTTTGAATTTATTCTGAAAAAATATTGTTTTCATCTATGGAAATTAAGAGTTCTTGATATAGAACTGAAAGTACAAATTCAACAGTCCTGCTCTTGTCCTACTGTAAATGTCAAATTATTTGTAGAAAACAAAAATGGTTATGTATTTAATATTTTTACTTGCACAGAGGTCTTCAGTTTGTCAACTGGTGAGGTATGTTTTTTCCCCTCTATAACCAAACTATATTTTATTAAAAATAGTAATATCCTGTAGAATGTAAATGGTAAAGTTTTCTACTGCAGTAGGAATACTTTGATCATTTTCTCACTTCACAAAATGTTTTTATTGCACCAGATAAAATCCATGAAAAGAAAGATTCTGAAAGTAGGAGAAAGGATATTGGGATTCTTAAGTTGGAGAAAAAATATTGAAGAAGAATTGGAGGCAAGAGGCCTCAAAGATGGAGAGTGGAAAGATTGGAAGAGATAGAAGCTGAGTGAGAAGTGGTGCCAGCCTTAAAAAACCTTGCAGCATGTACACATACAAAAATTTGAATTGTTTGCAGCATCTTCTTACAACTAAAATATTAAAAGTAGCAATTTGTTTTCAAATGAAAAGTGTTCTCTCTAATTAGATCTTTCATTAACGGCATCTACATTTGAAAATGTTAGTAATTTTCAAACAATTTTTAAGTGAAATGGCAATTTTAAAAAGTATTATAAACAAGATTTTCTCACAAACTGCTTCAAATTTTTTCTATGAATAGTGCTAAATGAACTGTATAAGATAACAAATGCCATTTCATGATATTCTTCTGTGGTTTTCAAGAAATACAAAAATTTAATTTTGTTTACATCTGTGTCTCATCATTAATATTGACATTACTGACATTTTGTATACATTATTGCATTTGTGAGTTCAAGTGCTTCAGATGATATCTCATAGAGTTTCTTGAAAGCTCAAACATTTTCTCTGTAAATGAACTCAAAATTCCTCATTTTCAGAAAAGCTCAAACCATTTTCTTGAATATGGCTCCAATTTTTTTATTTCATTCTTTTCTATGGGTAGTGCTAAATCCTCTGTAATGATGACAAAAACCAGTTTGCTGTGTTCTTTCATTTTTTCAAAAATTACCCAATATATTTTTTTTTAATATATCTCGTGTCATTAATATTTATATTAAGAGCATTTCTTATATATAACAGAATTTCTGAGTACAATTGCTTCCAATAAATTCTTATGAAGTTTCTTGAAAAATTAAAAGTTTTTGGTGAAGAAGAGCTTCAAAATGTGTTTTTTTAAATATGCTCAAATGACATTTCCTTATAAATGGCTCCGTATGTTTCAATGAAAAAGTGGATTTAGAATTATAGAGATTTCAGCCTTCCATAATATTCTAATAGTCATGTTTCGATTCTACTTTGAGGTATTCGAAAAAGAAGAAGAAACATGAAAAAAAAGTGCCAATAGATGGCAGCTGGAAAGAAGGTGGGGCAAAAATGGAAAGATGCTCCAGACTAAAGAGATAAGGGACTTAAGTCTTCATAGCAAGTTTTCAAATGTATTTTTGGTGAAAGTAGGAGGGATTGACTTCGATGTGATCACATTTTTTCATGTACGTATTTTATTTTATTTGTTCAGGCAATTGCCCAATTTACAATATGGTAACAATGCAATATCGATCAATTAAAGTCTTACAAAAGTTTTGCTTTTGCTGGTGATTTAAATCTATAAACAATCTGATTAAGCAATATTTATAATATGTGCAAGCAAGCTAATTATACAGTACACAAAAATCCAAACAAAAGCAAAAGAAATACCCAAGAAGCTGTTCAAAATATATCTATTGGAAGAACAAAATATAAGAACCCTACATCAGGAAAGAATAGAAAATAAAATTATGAACCTCTAACAAAAAGAAGAAAGCATAAATCTAAATGGAAAATGTAGAAACTTTAAATAGATAATAAAATTAGCTTTGGGTTATGAACAAAAAAAGAACAGAAAATGGCTGCTTTCCTGGAATAAGGAAATAAAAAATTAATATTAGAAAGAAAAAAAGCATATAGAATGTACCTACAAACAAGAAACAATGCACCTACACACAAGTTACATTGAACATAAGAGACTAAGGGCCCATGTTTAGGAGAATAACGAGAACAACCAGAAGAACAGACTGTGAAAAATTCACCAAGATGATAGAGGGAGATATAGCAGGTGCACAACAAATAGGCTTCAAAATTCTCAAATTCTCAAAAATGGAAAAAAGAGATACTTTGCACACTAATATCATTCCACAAACTGAATAGATAAATCATTACAAGAAGTTATGGTACAACCAAAAAGAGGAAGGCCATGAAGAATAAGAATAACAAGAAGAGGAAACAAACACAAGAGAACACAAGGACAAATACGGAACCAAACAGAAAGGACACCCACAACACTGCACCACCAAACATTGGAAGGAGGAGTTAAAAAAGATATTAATAACAGCAAGAAACAGAAAATATCAAAGCCTAGATAATATCAGCATGGAACTATTGAATTAAAGAAAGAAGTGAAAACAAAATAGAAAAGGAAGAATGTGGCTTCAGACAAGGGAGAGGAACCATTGTGCAATATTTACACAAGAACAGAATGTACCAACCTGTATTCTGTTTATAGATTATGAGAAGGCATATGCCAGGGTAGACCGAAGACTGCTTTGGTAAATCCTCAAAGAAGAGAAAGTAGAATACCTACAAACAAATGTAATAAAGAGTTTATACAAAGATTCAAAAATCAAAATACAAAATACAAATGGAAATATATCAGAAGAAATAACAACAAATGTAGAACTGCATCAGGGTTGCACATTATCTCCAACACTATTTAACCTATACATGAACAACATGACCAAAACTTGGGAGAAGGAAATAGAAGGAAGTATCACAATAAAACAAGACCAGAAAGTAAAAACAATACTATACGCAGATGACCAAGTAATAGTGGCAACATCTGAAGATGAATTACAAAGAGCAGTTCATACATTAAACAAACTCACAAAGGATTACAAAATGAAAATAACACTCTCAAAGACAAAATCCAAGGGATTGATAGGTACAGAATATAGAAGAACAAAAATAGTCATAAAAAATAAGATAACAGAAAGTGTCAACATTCACATACTTGGGGAATGAGATATCTTTAATAGAAATATGGAATCAAAATTAATAAAGTACAATAAAATAAATGGATGCATTAAAAGACACTTACTGAGGATAAAATGTTCATGATGATGATGATGATGATGATGACGACGACGACGACGACGATGATGATGACAGTATTTGCTAATTTACACAATGCCACATGGGAACATTTGTAAGAGTGTTTGTTCTAGAAAAGGGAATAAGAAATATTGGCTGGTCTACATTTCACTATTTAGGTATTGGAACTCTCCATAGTAATCTGTTAATCAGTTCATAACAGTCAATATTGTAATTATATAACAGAGTTTATGTTAAAATAAGTAAATATTAGACATTTTATGTGAGTTAAAAGTGCTCATACCATAGTAGTAATTTCAAGGCCATCATGTGTCTTGTAAAGAGATGGTAATTTCATTATCCCTGTGACAAAGTTAAAAAATTTATCTTGAACAATTTTAATTTTTTACTAAAAACAGCATCTGGTGGAGTCCAAACAGGTGATGCATTTAACAACATGGGACAAAAAAGGGTTAGATATAATATTTTAAATGACTGAGGATTTATGAACTCTGATGCCAATCTTCTAATGAAGCCTAATTTACTGTAAGCCTTGGATACACACACAATATAATCAATATGGAGATCAAACTTCAATTTTGGAGCAAAAATAACACCAAGGTCTTTAAATTGCATTACATTTTCCAAAGGGTGTTCATTAATTTTGTATCAAAATTGTATTGAATTTAATTATCTAGTGAAAATCATAAAAACATAATTTTCATACATTTTTAGCTGTTTTTGGCTGATTTTTATTGGGGGGGGGGGCCTTCTTTCTGTGGGGGATCAAGTATCCTAAATGGTCATCTCTCAAGGCTATATTTGAAAGTTTCTTCATGTTTCTGCCCCAAATTCATTTGTTACACTGTAGTCACACTTTGAACAACTTACACATTTTTCTTTGTATTCGAAGGAAGTAGATTTTTTAGCCGAGGATAAATATCCTCGGCTTTTCGACCCACTGTAAACACAACCTAATGGATGTCATAGAAGAAGAGAAATTGATTTGCAGAAACAATACATTCCTCAGCAAAATGCCATGGAAAACATTTGTTCATCTAACAGAGAAGAATACAATGATGTACATTTTAACCATCTGAAACAACTCACTCTGTATATGAACATACCACACATTAATAATAATTTCACAGTCATTTAGTTCTTGTATTTTTACAATATTAAAGTTTCAAAATTGTTTAAAATTTTAATGCATAGTTGTAAAATATTTTTTCTCCAAAGATACAGAACTAACAAAATAAACAGAATAAAAATGCTGGTAGAACTCATTGTTTGCAAATTTTGCCATTTCAAATTCCTCTCAGTAGTTTACCATTTACTTGTGAAATCTTAACTGTAGTGTTTTAATGATATCTGCTATATATCATTATTAATGTACTTCATTGTATTGAGGTACCTCTTTTTTTTATCAATGGATTTTAGAATTGATTTCTTGATTTTATAGTTTGTTCTTGAAACTTATAAAAATGGAGAAAAATGTACAAGCACTTCGTTTACCAATGCATATGCTCTCACAACTCCAGTTCAACATAAACGTTATTGTGCTCAAAGAGTGGGCACAAGTTATGTTCATGATATTCCTGAGATGTTTCAGCAAATGTTGGAGAAATTGTGGAAGGAATATATGGAAAACAGACCTAATAGTAAGGATAATATTTTTTAATATTAAGTTCCTTAACATATATAAAGGGAAGGGATATATAAGGTTCAGAGAATGTGAAAAGCATGAGAATGGAAAGCATTTTAGGGTAATGCCCCTTCTTCTATCTGCAGTAGTTTTGTGTCTGTAATGAAACTCTATCATAATAAAAAAAACTGCATCTCTTTTTGGTGTACTGTATTGTAGACTGTTTAATATATTTGCAATCTTTTATAAGCATGATGATTGCTAGTTTTTGAGTCACTTGTTTCAGGAATCTACATCCAGAATTGATCATGAATACTTGTATTTCAAGAAGGATCCTTTTGTTTTTAATACAAACTGTACATTTGTAAGAATTAATAATTATTCATGAAAAGAAATGCATTTATAATTCCATCATGATGATTAAGCCTTGAAATTTGTTCCACTCTAAATCATTTACGTTAAGATTTTTTCTTAACAATCTTAAGAGATAATTACATTGTTCCTTTTGTTTTCAGTAAATCTTCCTTGTCAATTGATGGAATTTTTTGAACTAGTGCTAAATGAAGAAAAGGAAATTAACATCATGAAGAGACCACCAGGGGAAAATGCCGTAAGCAAGTGGTTTCTTACTATTTTAAAAGTATTTACTGATTAGAGGGATGCAAAATATTAAATGTCTTATTGCTAAATTGGAAAAAATTGTTAATTTTCCATTATGTTAAGGTGACCAAAGAAGGGATGTGATGGAGGAAAACAAGTTTTTAAAATCCAAAAATATAAAAAAAATTTTTTATATGTATGTATATAAGGAGTAATATAAGTAATATAGAGAAAGTTATGTAATACTGCGGAAAATTGATTTTGAGATTTTAACGAAAACACATCTCATGGGGTCGTCTAATATAATATGTGCACGCTTTCTTGAGCCGCAGAATACTAACTCCTACACCTTTACTGATATTCATTGAAATCATAATAAATAAATAGCAATAAGAGTTGTTGATGAAACATGATAACAGAAATATTCACTCTTGTATAATAAAAAGTATGTTGCATGGAAAAATGAGCTACAGATTTGATATAATAATCCCGTTGACAAAATAATCATCCCTCCCTCTCCTCTAGCATCTAGCAAAATAAGGGCTCAAGAAAGTTTGAGCAGGTGATATCGTAAAAGTGTTTTTTCAAAACACCTGTCTGTGTCTTTCTCCGTCCATCACTGAACAACACTAGTGCCTAAACTATTCATAGGATTATTTCCAAATTGAATATTTCTGGTTGATAGGATCTGACTCAAAGCTCTGTGATTCTGAAAAACATTCCTTTAATTTTGAAGATACTTTACTGGAAGCACATGGGACATTGTCAAAAATTTCTTGAAAATGACTCCAATTTTTTTCTCTATATTTCTTGTAAGATTAGGGTTAAAACACATAAAAAGATGGCAAAGTTCTGATTTTCACTGTTAACTCCAAATTTTCAGAAATCATGAAAGTTTGAATTTTTTTTGGCATCTTTCAATATTGAAGACAGAGAGTTTTGTTCTTCAAATGAAATTTGTTTTCCACAATCAGTTCTCTATTTAATGTCATGTACACTTTTTCTAAATTTTTTGTCATTTTCTCTTAATTTTGAGTGAAATGTGGGCAATAATATATTAAAAACAGGATTTTCTCAAAAATGGCTCCAAATTTTTTTTTTTAAATTTTTTTCCCATGGAAGTGCTAAATCAGTTGGATTAGATGACATAAACGCCATTTTGCTGCTTTTTTTCTTTTCTTTTCAAAATTTAAACAAAAGTAATTTTTTTGAAATATCTCTCACATTGTTAATATTTACTTTATGAAAGATTTTTATACATAATTACATTTGTGAGTAGAAGTGCTTCAAATGATTACCAGTGGAGTTTCTCTAAATCTCAAGAGTTTTTTGTGAAAGTGTGCTCAAAATTGTGGTTTTTCAGAAATGCTCTAATGACACTTTCTCAAAAACAACTCGAAATTTTTCATCAATAATTTCCATATAGGACCAGATTTTACTCTTCTATTATATTCTTAAAGTCATTTTTCAGTTCTACGATTAGAGGTGTGAGAAATTGAGAAAATGTGAAAAAATGAATATGAACCCCCATATGTATCACTGTAGTGTGTTCTCGAACCAAATGCATTTACTGCACCAAACTGCACTTTCTACAAAATCTACCAGGGCCGGATTTAAAAGTATGCTGCCTGTAGGCTAAAGTCCATTTGCCGCCCCCTTTATTGTTCATAGTTGAATAATACTTTGTTTTATACAACAAATGGTAGAGTTTATTCTTGTTTTCAATTTTTAAACATTTAAGCACAAAAGCTTTAATTTAGATTAGATAAAATTACAATTTTAACGGTTTACACAATAAATTTCACAATAACATTAGTTCTTCTACTTGTTTTTTACTAATGTCTTTCCAGATTCGTCAGAAAAATAAAAAGAGTTTCAAAAAAAAGGAACTGAATTAATTAGTTCTTGGCAATCAGAGATCACTTTTTTAAACATATTTTTATACTTTAATGCTAATGACTATGTTTTGCATAATTGAAGATTCCAATTCAATTTGAATATATTGCCAAACTGCCACCCTTAAAACTTTGCCGCTCTAGGCTGCAGCCTACTCAGCCTATTTAGAAATCCGGCCCTGAAATCCACAATACAGTTCTTGCAGTTCTTCCCCTTCCTGTTCAAAGTTTCTTAGGAAATAGAATACTTAGGAGAGCTTTCTCGTACTCACATTAATTAATAAAGAAGAGGGAAGGGGAATCATTACAAAATACGGGATTAAGTTAAAGAAGAGATAAGTTATATGTCTGGACAGGTAAGACATTTATATCAAAAGAATTCAAAGGCTAAGATTTTCTATAATATTTGCACATCACAGACACGCAGGAAAAAAAAGAAACAGAGAAAGACCCACAATAAAGTGGGGGAAACCCTTAATGGACCAAACTACTGCAAGCACAAAAGGAACAGGTTTGGAAGCATAATAACTTGTGTGTTCATGATGGTGATGATGATGATAATGATTTCACTCCTATACAACAGAACTGTTTTTGCTGGTATGTTATGGAGTCTGATTTTTATTTCTTTGGACATGTTTTAAAATTAACTTTTTGTAGGTTTATTTATTCAGTTATTTTGGCAATTTCATAACTATGCACTTTTCCCACGAAGGTATTCCCAAGTAAGTGAAAGTTGTTACCTGTTATTTACTTGGTTTTCTATTGCTATTTTGCAATGTTTTCTTCCTTTGAATCCCATTACTTTTATTTTTGCAATGGATTTTACATTTAGAGTATAAAAATATCATTAATAAAATTAGTCCTTCACATTACAGTAAGACAACAATACTGTTCACATTGTAAAAGATAGTCTCCATCAGTTAAGTTTTGGAACTTAACTGATGATCTGAGCTCATCTCAAAAGATAATTCTGTTGCCCTGGGTCTAACGAAATTCTCAAGAATCTGGCATTCTCAGTCCCATTTTCCATTCCAAATATTCAGTTACCACACACCTCAATGGGTGAGTGGTTACCTTGCTGGCATCTCAACCCCTGGAGTCTGGCTTAGGTGTGGATTTTTGGAAGTGTGAAAAATCAACACAGGCCATGCCATACTACGGCACATAAAAGTTCCCTGGCTAAATGCCTGGAAAATTAAATTGCATTCAAATCAGATCCTCCATTTGCTGAGCTGGAGAGTAATAGATTAATGTTACTGAGACCATTGTGTCTCTGGCAACTAGTAGTATAGGATTCAAAATTTATTGGCAATGCTACAGGTGACACTTATAAATCTCCCAGCAATTTTGCATATGTCATGGGGGGAGGGAGGGAGATGGCTCCATCTCCAAATCATCAGACATTACTAAAAAACTAACAAATAAAAATATCCATGAACCTGTTAAAAATCTAATGTTCATATTCTCAACTTTCAGGTAGGAATGGTTGCTTGGCTTTTTACATTATTTACTCCAGAATACCCTGAAGGTCGTGACATTATAGTAATTGCTAATGATATAACACATGTATCAGGGTCTTTCTCTCCACTAGAAGACTTTTTGTTTTTCAAAGCATCAGAAATGGCAAGAAAGAAAAAGATTCCACGAATATACATATCTGCAAATAGTGGAGCTCGTATTGGGCTGGCAGAAGAATTAAAAAATCTATTCAGAATTGCTTGGGAAGATAAAGAAGATCCTAATAAGGTTTGATTGCTGAAGCTTGTAGAAATGTAAAATTTAATGTACTATTTCTTTCAGATGTTTCTTTTAATTTCAGGGTTTCAGATATTTGTATCTCAAGCCAGATGATTATGCAAAAGTGCATTCTATGAATTCAGTGCAAACTCAGATAATAGAAGATGAAGGGGAGCTACGTCACCAAATAACAGCCATCATTGGTATACAACATATATTTTGTACATCAGTATTAATTTCTGAAGTTGCTTTCCTATCTATTATATCAAACTTCTTTTCGTAGGCAAGGAAGAAGGAATAGGTGTAGAAAATCTTCAAGGTGCTGGTCTGATAGCGGGAGAAACATCAAGGGCTTATCAAGAAATAGTAACAATTTCAATGGTTTCTTGTCGGGCAATAGGTATTGGATCTTATTTAATCCGTCTTGGCCAGAGAGTCATTCAAGTACAAAATTCACATATCATTCTCACTGGATATCAAGCTCTGAATAAGGTGATCACAAAAGATTGATAAATAATATTAAATTTGTATTTAAAATTAAGTAGTCTCTATATTTTATCAATGAAACCAAAAAATTGACTTCTCGTTTTACTTTTATCTTCTAGCTGCGGTTTCTCTTTTCTATTGAAAAGATAGTATGCAGAATCTCAGTAGTTTAGTAGTTCTCTTTTCTTATTTCTGATCTAAAAGCAAACATTTACAAAACATTGTTTAAATAAAATCAAGAAAATTTTGTAGGTCTGTTTGTTTTATTGCAGTTATTGGGACGAGAAGTATACTCTTCAAATAATCAACTTGGAGGTACCCAAATAATGTACAATAATGGAATTACTCACCAAATTGCATCCCATGACTTTGATGGCATCTATAAAATTCTTAAATGGCTTTCGTACATACCAAAGGTTACAGGAATTTTCAACTTGTAACATTGTTAATTTAATTTCAATTACTTTTTATTTAATATCCCATTTTCTCATAGGATAAATTATCATCGGTCCCTATTATGGACAGTTTGGATCCTGCTGACAGACCAGTTGAATACAAACCAACTAAACTACCTTATGATCCCCGCTGGATGTTGGAAGGGCGCCCTCATTTGCATAACCCAGATAAATGGGAAAGTGGATTTCTTGACAAAGGATCTTGGGATGAAATAATGAAACCTTGGGCTCAATCTGTGGTTTGTGGGCGTGGAAGACTGGGAGGTATCCCTGTTGGAGTTATTGCTGTAGAAACTCAAACTATTAATGTCACATTGCCAGCAGATCCAGCAAATGAAAACTCAGAATCAAAGGTATACATTTTGAAACAACTGTATACTACTCTTCTATTCTATACCCATTCTTTTGATGTATTAAATAAAACAATACCAGTTGATCACATCTATGACTCAATATCCCATAATAGAAGAACAATAAGTCTGTTTATGAAAACCCTAACAGACAGCCAAGTAGCTTGTACAAATATTAAATATTATGAACAAATTTCAAACATTGATTTATGAGTAAATTCTTAATATGATGAATTTCATTATTTAAAAATATTTCAAACACATATATTAACTTTTCCTACTAGATTTTTAATTGAAAATGTCACAGAACTAAGAAAATCCCTTTCTTTACATTGAATTTTTTTTCTTATATCTTATATTTTAAAGACTTTGCATGAAATTATTATTTGTGTGTATAGACTGTTACCCAAGCTGGACAAGTGTGGTATCCAGATTCATCCCATAAAACTGCACAAGTTATTCAAGATTTTGGTAAAGAAGGTCTACCTCTCATTATTTTCTCAAATTGGCGAGGATTTTCTGGAGGAAAGAAAGGTATATTGTGAACTTATGAAATCTTGGAGCGTGGGACTCAGTAATCATTTGTTAATGAATGACATTCTTAGATTCTTCCAGTCTGTTGCAAAGCAAAGGGAACAATATAAAATATATAAATCAGTTGGTCCATCATTTATATATTATATATAGTAGTAGTAGTATTAGTGAGGTTCTTTACAGCTGACGCCGCTTCTCGCATCCTAGCCGCCACGTCCTTCGATCTTCCCAATCTTCCTCTTGAAGATCTCGTTCCTTCATTGCCTTTTCTATCTCCTTTTCCCATGTTTTTCTCGTTATATCATATATAATGACATAAAAGTATGGGGTGCTACAACAGCACAAACTTTCTCATGTTCTTGGTAATGGTTATATGATTATTATGGTAATGTTATAGATGATGTACATCCTTCTTTCCAACTAACACTTTAGTGAACACTTGAAAAATGCAAATGATATATCTCAGATTACTCAAAAATACTAATATTTTCAAAAAGGTTTACACAAAATAATTTTAAGATTATATTAAGTTATTGATTGTATTATAAACAAATCTCTTACTTCAAATATCTATTATTGAAAAGGTAAAGAACAGATTGCACTTCAGGAAATTTCAAAATTCCTGAGTTTTCAATGAAAACTGAATCTGTTCCACATTATTAAGCAATAATTGCACTATATGAACAAAAAATGTTAAAGAAAATGTTTGGAACCACTTTTGAGAAAAATCATGTTTACATAGTTTTTTACATTTTGATTTTTTTTTTTGCTCAAAATTATTCAAAAAGCATACATGTTAGGAAAAAAATTGTACATGGTATTAATTGAAGATCTAATATTGAAGAGCAGATTTTATTTACGAACTAGTGGTGCTACAACAGCACATACTTTCCCGTATTATTAGAAATAGCTACGCAGGATTGAAATATTGCCCTTTCTGCCCTACAATCATCTTAGCTATGATTTGAAAACATCCAATTCAACCAAGAAGCAAACAACTCACTGTTCCATTGCAGTGTTGTCAGAACTATGTGAATTCTACAACTGCACAAAAATAGAATACAAAAATTGTGTAAATCTGTATAGGAAAAAGAAGCTGGACAATATAGAAATGTATTCCATAGGGCCATGATTAGAGGAGAGTATTTTAAAACCATGCAACAAATGCACCATGGTACTCACTACAAATGGTACACCATTTGGTGCGAAAACTAAATATTTTCATGCAAATATCAACATAAATTAGATAATTATAACTTCTTTTTATACAGCTCCATCAGGTCACAACAATGACACATAATTCACAGATATTCGTGAGTGCAAACGGAATGTCATTTTTGCAGACCCTGCATTGTTGCTATTAATTATTTCAAATATTTCAAAATAAACAATTTCTAAAATATTAATGTGTAAATCTATATCAAAAGGTCGAATGTAAGAAATGAACAAAGAAATAATATACTAAATTGCAAATTCTAATTTACGATGCATCCAGCTTTCTGAAACACAGTAAATTTACAGCGGGCTATTAGCAGGAAATTGTAGCAAAACTACTCATATTTGCAAAAAATTCCACATGACCTTATTTGAAGATCTGTTTTTGATGAGCATATTTCATTTAGAAAAACAATCATATCTTCACAATTGTAGTTGTAGAAAGACGCCAAAATATTTTTATTTTTAGAAAGTTTTGCAAAATCAGGCATTTTAACGAACATGAAACCTGCACCATTCTCTTAAGCTTCCATTATGCTAATCCCAATTTAATCAAAAAACGTTGTGAGGATTTTAAGAAAAAAATGGTTTAAAGAAAATAAAAAATTGTTTATGTTTGACACAATTTTTCGAAAAAAATACTAATGTTTTTGAGAAATTGAACATGACCTTATTTGAAGACCTTTTCTTTATGAACACATTTCATTAAGAAAAAAAAATTGTATCTTCATAATTGTAGTTGTAGGAAGATGCTGAAAAAAATTTGAATTTTTTCAATTGTCAAAAAATCAGAGCTTTCAACCAACATGAGACCTACGCCAGTCTCTGAAATGACCTTCAGATTATCCAACAACAAAATTTAGTCAAAATTGTTGGCACCTTTTTTTCTCTTTTTTTCCTGATAAGTTTGAAAATGTCTCAAGGGCTTTGTGTAAAGTACCCTCCAAAATTAAAATATTGGTCTCATATTCAAGGGGCCGCGAGATCATTCAGATTGATCAGGGAGTGTCAATTTTGGAGAAAATCGGCTGAACAGTTTAGTCACTAGCGTTGTTCACAGACGGACAGACGTGTTGCTTTCATTTGGGTTTTAGGTACGAAGGACCCATAAAATAGGGGTTCTGAATGCACCACGTGTTAGATTTTTTTTCTCTTAATTCAGCAACAGGATTTATCCACTTTTTTGTTACCAGGGCCCTGTAATACAAGTTTTTCTGGCAAAAATCTGCCGTTTTTTCGCGCAGCATTACATAACTTTCCCTATACTATACTTACGTACATATGTATAGTATACGGGAAAGAACATATTCTGAATCTTTAATAATGGACTTGTAGAACAAGGTCCAAACTATTTTTAACTTTTGGAATTTTTGAAAATTCAATTATTTCAATAATAATCAGGCATTTTTATAAGCGTATATTTTTCTATTTGAGCAAAAAAAAACAAAGAAAAATTTGGGAGCCATTTTTGAGAAATTTTTGAAAACGTTGGAACTTTTGTGTAGAGTACCACCAAAAATTAAAATGTCGGCTTCAAATTCAAGGGGCAGTGACATCAGTCAGTTTGATAGGAGAATATCAATTTGCATCACAATCCTGTGTACAGTTTGGGTGCTAGTGATGTTCTCAGAAAGATTGCTGAAATCCTTGTACTGGATTTTAAGGACCTATAAAATGTGGTTTGTGACTACACTATGTATTTAAGAAAGTAATTCACTACTTCAAGGAGTAGGAAAAATGTGCTTTTTTGGTATCGGGGACCCACAAAACTAGTTTTTATGATTAAAATTTGGTACATTTCCTGCAGCATTACAATACTTTTTGTATGCTACATAGTACACGAGAAAGTGAAACATATTATTTTCATGAAACTAATGTTAACTGCTTCTTTTAAAAAGATTATTCAGTTACTTGACAAATAATTGAATGTGAATTCTCTGAAACCAAAACAAAAATTTCCAAATACAGTAAGGTGTAATGCATACAGCTTTCTTTCTTCTTTTATCTCTCAGGGAAGTCCCTAGACATTAAAATTAAGAAAAATTATCTGTTCTAGATCAAAAATATAGTTAATTTGACAGGTAAATTGAAGTCATTTTAAAGTGATATTATTAATTTTTTTTTGTTCTCATCTTTAGATATGTTTGAACAAGTAATGAAATTTGGATCCTTTATAATTGATCAACTTAGAGAATACACTCAGCCTATTCTAGTATATATTCCACCCAATGGAGAACTTCGAGGAGGAGCATGGGCTGTCTTGGACAAAACCATAAATCCCAGTTGCATTGAAATGTATGCAGACCCTGAAAGTCGGTTAGTGAAATGTTCTCTTTATTTCTATACTTTACAGGAGTACTATATTTTTTTTTGCTGATTTTTATTATTTATGAAATAAAGTTGAAGAAATTCTTACGAATTCTTTTTTCTTGCAAATGAACAAATGTTTCAGAGGTGGTATTTTAGGTCCAGAAGGAATTGTTGAAATACGATTTCGGGCAAAAGATTTAATTAAATCTATGCATCAGAATGATCCTGTGATAAGTTCAGCTTCTGTTGAATTGGAACAGGCTGATTTGTCCGCAGAAATGAGAGCTGTGCTAGAAAAAACAATTGCTGATCGTGAGCAATATCTCATGCCCATTTATCTTCAAGTTGCTATTCATTTTGCAGATCTACATGATGTTCCATGTCGAATGAAAGAAAAATCAGTTATATTGGTACAGTTTTTATTTTACTGCTTTTGAATAAAATAATTATTAATTATTTTATTAAAAAATACATTATTTATAATTATATCCTCTTCTCATTGTTTACATTTTTTTAACAGAATGCATTTTCTTGAGAAAAATCATTTAAATAGAGCAAACATGAAAGAATGCAATAAAAGAATAGAATTGGTATAAATAACAAATTACCATTAAATAAACCTTTCTGTGTACTGGTAGAAGGACGTTATACACTCAAACTTCAGAGACATTGCCAATAGAGCATGGTGTCTCATAGGTTAAATTGTGGGGCTTAACCTTTTCCTTTTATTCATTAATAATATGCCATAATCTCAATGCTGTAGAAGAACATCTTTAACCTGATGATACAAATGTTCTTTGTGAAAAGAAACAATGAGTAGTATGATATCTAATATTTCAAATTTGTTTTGTAATAATAAGTTAATAGTAACTTAATGAAAAAGCAATGCAGTTTTCCATATCAAATAAGAAATTGCATTCTCCTTTGAAAATCGATGATGTGCAATTGACTAATGTCACAGTAACAACATTTCTAGATCTTTGAATTCAGTCACACCCCAAATGGTTGTTCATATAAATGGATTGAATACAAAATTCTGTTCATTATTTTATAATTTTTTTTAGGGGACTGTTCCATGGAGGCAATCGCGTTATATTTTCTACTGTCGTCTGAAACGGCTGCTCTTGGAATATCAAGCAGCAAATATAATCATCAGGAACCACTCTAATATTACTTTTGAAAATGCTCGTTTACTACTTCATAAATGGTTCATAGAAGAGAATGAAGAATCAAATGTAATAAATACTTTTAGTTTTCATTCTGATAACTTGGTTTAAGGATCATTTTAAATCGCAATTCTTTTTTTATAAAATCAGGGTCACTCTTGGGAAGACAACTTGTTAGTAGCAGATTGGCTGGAGAAAATTGGAAATAATCCAACGGACTCCTTGATTACCCATAAATTGCTGTTTATAAAAAATGGTCTAGTACTGGAAGAAATTAAATCAACGCATGAGGTAAAATGATTTAATAGTTATACCCAATAGTTATTGTAATATTTGGAATTTCATGTTTTCGTGCTTTTTATGGTAAAGTTCTTCCTATAATGCAGTGGCGTGCGGTGATAATTTTAGTAGGGGAAGCACTTTTGAAATCCAAGGTATAAAAACGTAAAACAGATAACGATGATACGAATTTTCCCAAAATGTGAATATTAAGCAGGTAGCATCTTGCATACGAACGTAATTGGTTGCCCGGGAGAAAACAGACCCCAGGGAAAATTTCGTTGCCTAAATGACTTCTAACATTATAAACAAATATAATTCTGTATTTATGCGATTATAACTTAAATTTATTGATCGAGTACTTTGTTATTTAAAATTATTAACACAAATGTACAAAATCCATCAATGCATTAAAGCATCTTTTTTTCTTTCATAATATGAAAAATGTGTGCATAAACTTTAATAAATGGTGAATGTTGATTTGAAAATGTATCTATACAGTTCAGTAATAATGTTTTTCACAATCTTTACAAACAATGGATGTGATGTCCGTTCTACTGTTTTCTTACACTTTTCACATTCTGTGGATGCTCTGCGGTTTAAATTCCTCGGACAAATTTCACGTCTTGTTGGTTCTCTTTCTTGCAACGTGTGTTTCTTGTTTTTGCTCACAATGCAAATATTGTATTATTTTAGGTATCAGCTGTCGCGACAATCCTCGTAGAATTTATCTCATAATAGACCAAGGGCGAATACGATCTAAACCTTCCGTCTTCAATTCTTATGTGTGGTGAGACCTCGAAATATCAGTAATATTTTATTTTCCTGAAAGTTGATCGTGCCTACTTCGAACGTATTACCGGAAAGGGATCCGTAGGCGTTGCGCCGTGCCGACGGCTCTGCTTGTCAACATGGGTTCCCCCCACATTCCTCACTAGATGCCATGACTACTGCTCGAAATGAGCTCACGAATTCATTCCTTTCCCGCAAGGGAGAACTGTAGAACGGTACGCAAAGAATTCGTTTGTTTAGAATACTATCTTTAAGTTAATATAAACGTTCTCGGTATTATTAGGTACTTGATATTATATGTATGTAATGACATTGTATTATAATGTAGTTAGCACGTACGTGAAAGACGCCAAAATAATTAATTCTTTCGAACTTGAAATTGCTACCAGTTGATCACAAGAGAACGCATTTAAATTATCATTCTCGCGCACTCACGAATCGACCCGACTTTTCACGAGGCATGACGAAGCCCCTGCACTGTCTCCAAGAAGCTTTGCTGACGTCACGAGACGAATCTACCCACCGTTCTGAAAACATCACACACACTTAGCTCAGAATCAGAGTTGAGTGAACAGTTTTGCTCTGGTCATAAGCAACGAATATTTCCAATATATAAAGGATTTTTTCTATGCTTTACTTAGGGGAATGACTCATTCCCTTCATTCCATGGAATGCACGCCACTGCTATAATGTAATTATTTTTAATATCAGTTTCAATTTTTTTCATTTTCACAATCATCAATTCCAGTTTTTTTCTATCTTAGTATGAATTTACTTCTTACTGATTTAAAAAATAGTTCTTTGATTAGGTCATTCTATTGAATAAAATCTCACATTTCTTTTTTTACCAGAGACATTCAAATTCGCTTTCATTTGCTGAATCTGCATTATTTAAGAATTTTCATAAGGATCTTTAATTGTCTTTGAAAAACAATTTTCTTCTAATGATAAAAATTACAGGTTTTGATAGAAGAATATGAAAAGTTTTGTCAAGAGTACATTACAAGTATAATATTAAATTTGAGCTTATGCTAACACATTTTCGCAAATCTGTAATTTAATATAGTGAAGTTTGCTCTAGCAGGAAACATAATTTTAAAATAATGTAGATTAAGTGACATAAAAGTCTTCCCGTTTTTGTTTAAAAAGCAATGTACAATTATTTGATATCAATATTGTAGTTACGCAATGAGAAGACGGTGAAATGAAGACATAAGCTTCCACTTCTAGAGCCTAGGCTGTTCGGGAGATGAATGCAATTGCCATTTCATCCTGAAGAAAGCTGTTGTACATGGACTGAAACTTTGACAGCCATATGTAGGACACAGCATCTCCTGAACAGCCTAGAATCCAATGAAAATAAGGTAAGTTGTTCATTTTGGTTTTCCCCCTGGCAAGTTTTCTAAATAGAGCTCTTAAGTAACAAAATTTAAATTCAAGTACCTCTTTTGTCCTCAATATTAATAAGTACATCAGACTTACAATTGTCTTTATGTAGTAAAACACTTTTAATGCCTGTTAGAGAATGATGCTTGTTAGACAACAACCTCTAATTTCTCACAGATCATTTCTTTTTCTGTAATAAGTTGTAATTGTATTCATTGGTTATTATCATGTCTTATCTGTCATGTTATGTATTTATCATATCATATCTGTCATGTCGTGTATTCAGGGCCGTCTTTGGGTTTGAAAGTACTCAGAGATTTCGGGGCCCCTAATTCTTAGTTCAACAAATTACGTTCTGGCGATCATAAGTTATTAAAAATTGAATATTACACAGTTAATAAGCATTTTGATTCCTCTTTTTAAGGTAAGGAAGGATTTGTAAAAAAACTAGATAAACGGAATTAAATAGTATCTTTCATCTCTGTATTTCCTATAGTAATAGTTTACTAATGACTCTTAACAATAGTAACATAATAAAATATGATTAAAAAACAACACAAGCAATATTTACATAATAAGATCTAAGTAAAAAACAAACTAAGCATTTGTCAATGCTACTTTACGTAGTTTCGCACGCACGAAGTCGTCAATTACATCGTCGAAGATCAATTCGTTCAAAATATCGTACTCAATCCTCACTCCTGGAAAACATTGCCTTTGATATTAACCAGCCATTCAGCAATACTGAAATTTGATGGATATAATTATTTGTGCGATACGAATGAAAAACTAAATAGCTAAGATGTTAATAGCGCAGAAAATGCAATATCTTAATATTGCGTAGCTGCTTTTATAATTCGGGAAAGTACGTGCTGTTCTAGCACCACTAGTTCAGTTTTGTTATATATTTTTTATTATGTGTGGGGGCCCTTTGATCATGGGGGCCCTGAGGCACGAGCCTCGTCTGCCTGTGCCTAAAGATGGCCCTGCGTGTATTTATTTTTTTTATTGTTTTGTGAGCGTGGATGGGTGCGTGCGTAAGCGAGCATTGCCTCCAAAATTTATCTTTTCATGTTTTCATGTAAACTGATCATTTACACTTAATTAAGAAAATAGAAAGATAAGAATCATTTTCGTATTTGAGGTACAAAGAAGATACTCTGACCTGCATTTACCAGACTACTTTTCTTCCATCCCTGAAACCAAATAGTTGAATGCTGGTAATTTTAAAGAGGTCAATATTGGCTCATGGCTCTTTGGTTCTATTTCCCTACCTCTCATTCGATCACATCGCTATCATCCTTCATGACCTCATCAATATATATAATCTTTTTCGTATCTGCCGCAGGTACAACAGGTCTGGCCAGGTGATAATCTCAACAGATCCTTTGAGCACATCATTTCCAGTGAGCAGTCCAAAGTAATCTGGAATTGATTGTGCAGTTTGAAGCAGATTACATCCTTGTATTTCAAATGAATTGTTGTATTATTAAAGTTTCTTAGAAACAATAAACATGTAATATTAAAAACATTTTAAGTCCATAAAAAGTCTTTCTTTCAGCCAGTGTTTAGCTTGAGAAAGACATACTTTATTCCAAGGACAATGTCAATTTTTTATTTAAATTTTGTTCATATTTATAAAAGTATTAACCAAGGATTTAAAAAACAAAACAATACACGATTGGTATCTACTTGTGTGTCCGGGAGACTCCGAGTGCTAGGCACAGATCCCAACGTTTCGGCCATCATTCTGCAATCTTCCTCAGGGCGAAATTCGCGGAGGTGGTCTACGCACGGGTTCATGTAGAGCAAGATTCCTCTCTACTCGTCAGCTGGTTGGCTGGACAGCAGAGAAAGCATCGGTCAATCAGGCAACGGGCTCTCTGCGTGGGGTGGGAGACGGGGATCCGCTCGTGGTCAGACGCCAAGGGGCAGCGGGGACCGCGCACTGGTGTGACGGTAAAAAAAGAGTTTTCCAGGCCTTGTGGAGACGAAGGCTTGGGTCGACATTAAGGTTTTGGGAGTGTTTGAGAATTTCCACAGCCAAAATTCCAATTCCCTCTTCGGTCCCCAGCGGTCTTCCCTGGCCAGTAGATGAGGATTATCGAAAGAAATGGCAGGACCTCGTGCATGGACAATGCTTGGACAATCGACTGGCTTACCGCTGGGCTGCCCGCAGCGACTCTGTATGGTAAGCAAGCTCCAGGTGGGCACCTTGTCCTTTTCGGATATATCCGCACCCCTTCAGGAGGCGAAGGACCACCGTCAGACCAAAGTCGGATCACTCCGGCACGCAGAATACGCCTTCCCATTCGATGCCTGGGTATTGCCGCGCTACTCCAGCCGACTGCTTTGAGCCAATTTCGTATTCGGGGCGAACCCCTACCCAAATGCCCATTGGCTGTCCGGCCACTGCCACGACGAAGCCAGTGGCGGCTGCTCTTTGAGGACTCTGGGGCGGCGCCCCCCAGTAAAATTAACAAACACGAAAGGTTTCAGAATTTAACATACATGAATTGTTAAATCACAAAAATATTGGTATGAGCTTTATATCGCATGTATGATAAAAATAAATGTTTTTCGTATGAATGTATTTCCACGGGCTGCACCAAGGGTCAATGTTCTCACACAGAACGTAGACCGTCGGACTGTCGGAGGTCCGTCCCAGCATTTGCCCAGCTATACTACATTACAACGTCTTTGTTGCCCAGGCACTTTACGGAGGACGAGGCATAGTGGGGGAAGAGGGCGCCGGGCGGGGGTGCATTGAAAGAGTGCTTTGGCGGCGGCAGAGTCCGAAGAGATTTTCCGCAAACGTAATGTTCTTGTGGGCAGACAGAGTGAGTTAGCATATGCGATTCAAGTCATTTTCACGTGTTCTGTGTTGAGTGGAATAGTTGTGAATGTGAGACAGCGGAACACTTTTAACTGATGGTAGTCAGAATCTCAGTATTGAAAGAAAAATTGAATTAAAGAAATTAGGCCCGCCAAGACTTAACTTAAAATTTACGCAGATTCAAAATGCCTGTAAAAGCAAAAGTGTATACACGAGAAAATTTAATTCCTCTCTGTACAAATATGCAGACTGGCTATGTGGTTGTGACATAAGAATTTTTTTTGTTATACGTGCCTTGTTATGAATGTTAGTGATCGTCCAAGGACAAAGGATGGTGTATCAGACATTAAACACCTTGCCCAAAAAGAGAAGAAGTACAAATTGAGTGAACAACACATAAACAGTGGAATAGAATTCACCATGCTAGGCAAAATTGATATAAGGTGTCAGTTAGATTCAGCTTATAGAATGAGAATTAAGAAAATTAATGAAGATGTTTCCAAGAATCGTTACAATTTTAGTAAACTGATAGACTGTATTAAATTTTTCTGGAAGTTTAAACTTGCACTAAGGAGGCCTGAAACAGATGGATCAGACAACCTTGCTATTTTTCGTTGTTTAGTTAATTTGAGCAGAGTTAATGGGCAGAGTTGGACTCCACGTTAAAGCAACATATTAAGAAAACAAATAATCATGTGTTTTGGGGGCCGCCCCCTACCTCGGAAAGCACCGGCCGCCACTGGACGAAGCCCCGAACCAAGGTCCGAGCGGCTTGGGGCCCTCTTCCCGTCTGCTCAATGCAATTACCTTCATGCTGTCGACGCGCGTACCGCCGAGAACTGGACAGTCACTGTTCCAATCCCCGTTTCGGGCTTTAAAGTGGGTTCGGGACTCACCCCTGGGGGCTTACCCTCTTCCCGACCTTTCTCCTCTGTGATTGGCGGCAAGCCGCCTAGTGAACAAGACCCGAACGGTATTTCATCTCCGTCTGGGCCGTCGGCCCGCGCCCCGGCCGTCACCGCAGCCGCAGCCACCGCCGGCCGGGCCGGCTTACTTGCACTTACAATGAAGCAAGTGCAGGGTCTGCGGCAGCCGTTTCCACAGCCTCAAGCCCCGCCCTCTGTCTGATAGACCTGTATGTACGGTTACCCGCTTGTCTTAGCCGATAGTGTTATTTGTCTCTCGAAAGTGTCATCCCTTTCTAGACTCAGGGGGTCCCTCCGAAGGCCTCCACCGCGGCCGGCTGGATCTTGCGATTGCTCGCATTTTAGTCTCGCTCGCCGAAGAGGCTGATTAGTCTCCAAGAGTGTAATTTTCAAAATTACTGCAGTTGCGTCCCAGTTTGGAATTATCCCCACATTAGATTCATCCTTACATCTAACTTATACTATTCTTACATTAGCAGTCTTACTCTATAAATGTCTCAAAGAGCGCGGTTGGAGGTTGTACCTTCGATCGTACTACGCATGGCCTCTTCCTCCTTCCATTTCGTCTGCCGATTTCAATCTTGCCCTGAGCTTAAAAGCGCCTCACGCGTTCGTCTTTTGCTCCTAAGTGTGTGTTTTCTACCCTACCCTTTGCATCAGATATCGGCAGCGGGTATGTCGGAGGCTCGGGGACGCACTGTCGCTTCAATTCCTCAGAGCTCTAGGCTCCCCCTTGCGGTTCAACCTCGCCCAGTGCCGTTCAATTCCTCAGAGCGCTAGGCTCCCCCTTGCGCTTCAACTCCGCTCAGCAACGTTCAATTTCACAGAGCTCTAGGCTCCCCCTTGCGCTTCAACCTCGCCCAGTGCCGTTCAATTCCTCAGAGCTCTAGGCTCCCCCTTGCGCTTCAACTCCGCCCAGCAACGTTCAATTCCTCAGAGCTCTAGGCTTCCCCTTCCGCTTCAACTCCGCCCAGCAACGTTCAATTTCACAGAGCTCTAGGCCCCCCCTTGCGCTTCAACCTCGCCCAGTGCCGTTCAATTCCTCAGAGCGCTAGGCTCCCCTTGCGCTTCAACATCGCCCAGTGCCCTTGAATTCCTCAGAGCTCTAGGCTCCTTCTTGCGCTTCAACATCGCCCAGTGCCCTTCAATTCCTCAGAGCGCTAGGCTCCCCCTTGCGCTTCAACTCCGCCCAGCAACGTTCAATTTCACAGAGCTCTAGGCTCCCCCTTGCGCTTCAACCTCGCCCAGCAACGTTCAATTTCACAGAGCTCTAGGCTCCCCCTTGCGCTTCAACCTCGCCCAATGCCGTTCAATTCCTCAGAGCGCTAGGCTCCCCTTGCGCTTCAACATCGCCCAGTGCCCTTCAATTCCTCAGAGCTCTAGGCTCCTCCTTGCGCTTCAACATCGCCCAGTGCCGTTCAATTCCTCAGAGCGCTAGGCTCCCCCTTGCGCTTCAACTCCGCCCAGCAACGTTCAATTTCACAGAGCTCTAGGCTCCCCCTTGCGCTTCAACCTCGCCCAGTGCCGTTCAATTCCTCAGAGCTCTAGGCTCCCCCTTGCGCTTCAACTCCGCCCAGCAACGTTCAATTCCTCAGAGCTCTAGGCTTCCCCTTCCGCTTCAACTCCGCCCAGCAACGTTCAATTTCACAGAGCTCTAGGCTCCCCCTTGCGCTTCAACCTCGCCCAGTGCCGTTCAATTCCTCAGAGCTCTAGACTCCCCCTTGCGCTTCAACATCGCCCAGTGCCGTTCAATTTCACAGAGCTCTAGGCTCCCCCTTGCGCTTCAACCTCGCCCAGTTCCGTTCAATTCCTCAGAGCTCTAGGCTCCCCCTTGCGCTTCAACATCGCCCAGTGCCGTTCAATTCCTCAGAGCGCTAGGATCCCCCTTGTGCTTCAACCTCGCCCAGTGCCGTTCAATTCCTCAGAGCTCTAGGCTCCCCCTTGCGCTTCAACTCCGCTCAGCAACGTTCAATTTCACAGAGCGCTAGGCTCCCCCTTGCCCTTCAACACTGCCCAGCGTCGTTCAATTCAGCACAGCTCTAGGCTCCTCCTTGCGCTTCAACACTGCCCAACGCTGTTCAATTCCGCATAGTTCTAGGTTCCTCCTTGCGATTCAACACCGCCCAGCGTCGTTCAGTTCAGCAGAGCTCTAGGCTCTCCCATGTGTGAGCAAACACTCTCGGCGTCACAGGTAGGTATGCCTGCGCCGTCAGCAACTTTCGCCTGGTACGAAGCTAGAGTACTAATTACCCTACGTCCCTTCCTGGTAGTCGACAGGCGCTTTCAGCGTGGTCGCCGTGCCAGCCTACCCACCTTTCGGCTGAGAGAACAGCTTACTAAACTGTCCCAGCTTACCGGAGGCATACCTAATCATCGCCCGTGATTTCGCCGCGACGCTTGACGATGCTCAGCTCGTGTTGCCGGGCTCGATAGGCAACCCACCAGTTGGGCCCCTGGCGCATCGACCTTTGATTAGAATTTAAGGAAGGACATGCTTCAGAATGCACAGGATCCTACATATAAAAGTCCAGGGGAACAACCAACCCTTGTTAGGTGTTTTAGTTTCTACCGGTACTGACGGTGAAGCCTCAAAGTGGAGGCAGTGAGGAAACGGGAAGGGGGCCCCGAGCCACCCGGACCTTATTTAGAATGACCCCCTGTTGGGCTCTTGGATTCATCGTAGCAGTGGCTCAATACTCAGGGCAAAGAGAAGGGACATGTCCCGGCGTATGCAAGTGGCGAATTTTCTAGATTTTGGTACTAGCATGAATAGCTAGGAAATCCGAGCTGGCAGGACGGCCCGACCCACGTATTGTATGGGAAGGTTGCCGTGAGGGCAAACTGCATTCTGGAGGGATCGAGATACCAACCTATGGGCGTACTTGTGCGCCGGCGGGGAGTGAGGATAAAATCGAAAGTCTTATAGTGCGATTTTTGTTAACTTTGCCCCTCAAGGCCCTTCTTCACGATGGAGTATGTCACGGTATTTCGCGTCTTTCTCAGTCGTGCTGCTACGTATCGCATGATCACGAACGTATCAAGCAGTGTTTGCGATAATGCAAGATCTAGCGGCACGAGTGAGAAAGCCGCGAAATGCCGTGTGATATTCCATCGTGGCCATAGGGGCCTGAGGGACAAAGTTATAAAAATCGCATTCTAAGTGCCCATCCCACGTCCTCTGGTAGATCAAGGTAATGTGTGGAATGGTAGACCACGCAAGGGTCCATATCGCCTACCCAGACCTTCTGACGGGGAGCTGAGTACCTGGCGATTTGCCCTTCGTCGGGGATACGCCGTTAACTGGGGTCGGGTGGTCGTTTAAGGGCTGGCCAGGTCCGTCCTTGCGCGTGGTAGGCACGCCCACCTAACCTCGCCCGTTAGATCTTACGACGTGGCTGTGCCGGGATCAGACATCAGGCTAAACGTGGGAAATCATGCTCCTCTCATCCATCCCGCCAACGGGGCCCCTTATAGTGTTCGGCACCCTTCCGACGTTCCCCTTCCGGGCAGTTACGCCCTTTGTGGAAACACGGCGTTGGTGCGCTAGAGTCAAGAGACAAACAGACAGGTGATCTGGCTTTCCCAGCCGGGCTTCTGTATATGGGAGCCTCTGCAACCCCATCCCATCCTATCCCGCCGGGCTTCTGCATGTGGGAGCCTCTCCTCCCCATCCTATCCTACGCGCAGCGGCAAACCGCCTTCTCAGCGCACCCTAGTACTCTGGACCTGACAGGGGCCGTGACACTCGGGGTCCGGAAGGGCGCCTCAACCCTCCACCAGAAACAGCGCCCACCTACGCAAACGCGATTCCCCCCATGCGGGGGAATATGTGCATGGAAGGGTATGGCCGATTTATTTGTATTTTTGTACTTGTAGTGGTAAATGTGTCCACAGAAGCGTTTCTCAATGGTTCGCCCCTTCTCGCCGATAAAACTGTGGCCGCAGCTGCATGGGATCTCATGTACCCCTCATGACGAGGAGAAGGATGCTTTTACGCGTATTAGCTTTCGCCCGAGTTTTTCGTGGGGTTTTGAAGGCCATCATTACGGCGAAACGGCTCAAAAGCTTACCAATTTTTTCAAAGACTCTTTATACACAGGGTAGATTGGCCTTATTGAGGTTGGTATCGTCGCTAGGTAGAGTGAAGTCAGCAGAGCTAGAGGTGGTCGCTGCCTGCCGTACGGCTTTTTTAGCAGTGTGTACGTTAGCTCGAAACGTGCCCCTGAGAAGCTCGATTTCACAGTCGAAGGATTCATCATCACACACCCTAGTTTGCAGTTTTCAGCACTCCCACCTCCCGTTTAAAGTGCGATTTTCATAACTTTGCCCCTCAAGGCCTGTCTCCACGATGGAATGTGTCACGGTATTTCGCGTCTTTCTCAGACGTGCCGCTATATATCGCATGATCACGACCGTATCAAGCAGTGCTTGCTATCATGCGACAACTAACGGTACGACCGAGAAAGACGCAAAATGCCATGTGATATTCCATCGTCACCATAGGGGCTTGGGGGGCAGCTATGTAAAAATCGCACTTTAGTTGCCGGGCGACAATGAGAGACAGCGTACATGTAACGGTTGGTACGAGTCGGTTGCCTGTTAACATTGTTCGCTAGACTGCTCATCACATGAAAAAGCTTTTAAAATAGTTTAGTGTCGTTGACGCCATTTTCTTCTAGTATATGAAGTATGGAGGCTTTCCATTAAAACGATCAGACAAAACGAAACAAAAATATCAAATTATGTGATATCTATGTGTATTGAAACAAATAGCAATGGAAACAGTCGTTGTATTAGCTGGCAAATGGCCAGTAATGGTAGGTTAACAGAGAACAACCGTCTGAGAAAGTATTACGTGAAAAAGGGAGGAGGTATAATAGTAAAGATTTCAAGACAGCTGGGAAAGAAGGAATCTGATTGGAGGAAATCAACCATGGAACGCCCAAGAACAAACTACGTCAATGCAGTAATTCAAAGAATAAAGAACCTAATGTTATTCCACCCATAGAAACTAACAAAAATAAATTACAATTTACAAAACAAATTTATTTTTTGTAGATCTTTTCTTAAATTATATGTATTTCTCTCTTGTGTTCTCATGTCTCAAATTAGAAAGCCACCTTGGGCAATAATATGCAGGATGAGTCACGTAACTTTAGCACTTCTGTAACTTTTTAACGGTTAAAGTTATTGCAATGCAGTTTTCACGGAAGTGCATGAGGGAAAGGGGCTAATTGATACGTGCATTAATTTCTATTTTTATCACTTGTATTTTACGAGATTTTTGAGGTAACTTTGTTTTTTCAAATGGAACTATACATATTTTTTCAGTCCACCATGACGAGCGTAACTAGTGGTGCTACACAGTGGCACAGACTTTCCCGTATTAGTTTTCTATTTCCTTGGGTCTTTGCTACCTATTTGGAATTTCCACATACTCTTTCTTGCCAGCTGCCATCTATCACATCCAAAAGTACATTTTTTTTGTGATTTTTTTAATTGTTCAGTTTCCTATTGGTAGAACGGAAATATTGATTTTAGAATATTAAAGAACACAAAAACCTAGTCCTAAATGACAATTTTCTTTTAAAAATTATGTGCCGTTTTAAGGAAAATTGCGTTTTAGCGCTACTAAAAATGCGAAATTTGAAGCTCATTTTCAGAGAAAATTTTTGAGTTTTCAAAATACTTTATTTGAAGTTATTTGAAGCACTTACACTAACAAATATAATAATCTTTACAAATTGCTGGTAATATGCATATTAAAGATGTGAGAGATCTTTCAAAAAAATTACATTTATGTAATTTTTGGGAAAAAAACTCAAAATAAACTTTACGTCATATTAAAGAGTGTAATTAGCACTATCTGTAACAAAGGTTTCAAGAAACAATTTGCAGCCACATATGAGAAAATGGCGTTTGAGCATTTGTGAAAAAGCGGAATTTTGAGCTACTTTTCACAGTAAACAGTTGTGTTTTTGAGAAACTTTACTTGACATTATTTAAAGCACATATAGGGCCTACTTGTAAATATAATAATGTGAAAAAATCGCCGCTAATGTAAATATTAACGACGTGAGAGACAAATAAAAAAATACATTTTTCCAATTTTTGAAAAAAACAAAACAATAGAGCAATATGGCGTTTTGTCATTTCATAAAATACATTAGGCACAATACCTACCAAAAGTTTAAAGAAGAAATTGGGGGCCGTTTTTTGAGAAAAGCTTGTTTTTGTAATTTTTTAAAATTGCACATATTGCACGCAATATTGCGCGAAAACTACTAAAATTTTCAAAAACATGTACGTGACCTGAAAGGAAGAACTCACTTTGGACAACAAATTTCATTTAAAAGAGAAATCTCTGTCATCAATTTTGTAGTTCAAGAAGAACGGCGATAAAATTTTTAACTTTTGCAATTTTCGAAAATTCAGAGTTATCCGTGAAAATCGGTTCTATGCCACCTTCGTAAGTGTATTTTACTCTATTCTTACAAGAAATTTAAAGAAAAAATTTGGAGCCGTTTTTGAGAAAATTTTGAAAATGTCGGGGGGATTCATGTAAAGTACCCCCAAATTTTACAGAATCTTTTTCAAAATCTCAAAGCTTCGACTAGAACCAGATCGACCGGGGAATATCCATTTTGGAAGAAATCGTACGTATGGTTTAGGCGCTAGCAGTGATCACGGACGGACGGACAGACAGTCGGAAAGACGGACGTTTTCCTTTCATTTGGTTTTTCGGTATCAAGAACCCACAAAAGAGGGGTTCTGACTACACCACGTGATAAGGAATTCTCGCTCGTTCCTCGCTTGTATCGTAATATCACTCTCGTGTATTAATACCCATCATTACATCATCGTTTCATAATGTACTATTATTACTTCAACTCCATTTAATGGGGTTTCATAAGATATGTATTAATGGGATCTTGAAACAAAGCACAATAAGAATAAATAATTAAGACTGTACAAAAAATATTGCATATTTTGAGCAAACAAATTCAATATTAATAAGAATATATTAATAACTTAGGAATATAAACAATCTTATTTCAATACATACTTCTTATGACAAATTCGTATTTTCAATCTCTAAGAAACACAAAATATCCTTTGAGTTTCTTTGACTTTCCGAAATTCACATTTCAATCATGCCTTAAACACGCTTAATGCATGTAAAAAATTTCGATTAATGAGAATCCTCAGTGTTTGACCGGGTACTCCTCACTCACGAGGCAGCTGAGCCTGATTCGGTAATTATAAGCCACCGAAACAAGCGATCGGTTGCCCTTCATCGACCTTAGGAAGCAATGAATCCATCATAACCCTCTGCCCTCTCCTTCGAAAAATATTCTTTGGGTTTGCTACTAAGCGTCTAAACGTGTTCAACAATTTCCAGTTCAAACAGCACCTTAATTGTGAAAGTCCTGTGAATCATTCCGCCGACACTGCGGCTCTATAACAGGTAAGTCCAGCCCGCAACGGAAGGACGCATTGGCTTAGAACGTCTGCGCTTGGAATTGCGCCAACTTTTGCATTTCACCTTGTTACAATGCACAGGAAATAACTTGCTACTTGCACAAGAACACTAATACAGATTTGCGACAGTATCATTCGCAGAGGCGCATGCCTTCGCTGATCCAAGGCTATTTGCACTTCTCAACTTACCTTTAGACTTGCGTTCTGAAATTTGAAAATTATTTAATCTGACTTTATGTATGTTAACGTTGGTAAAGACAATTTTCAGATAAATTTTAACGTACATTCCAAAATCAAAAAAGCTTTGCCGCAGCGGATCAAGCAGTATACTAAACTGTTAATCTGTTAGGAAATGAATGAAATAAAAATACAGGTAACGATTACTGAAAATGTTCTCCTTTTATTATTACAGAAGCGTCCTGACTTTTATGTATTAAATTGAAAATTTGTAAGAGTGCAGCAATGTTATTTTATTACTGTTAGTAATATGTGTTCGAAATGTCCACCCGCAACTCCGCGCCTCAGCAAGAGCGATCCACGCACACGCAATAGCATGTAAGGTGCACTTCCAACGATGTCCGATGCAGTGGCGTAGCTTCAGTTGGTGTCACCTGGGACGAAGCTAATGGTGTCACCCCGCTATAAATTAAGTATAAAAATATCTATTGCTGCACTGATTGTACATTATTTTATTAAAAATATAAACATATTTGCACATGATAGTTATTTTTAATATATTAAAAATTCTATGTAATTAAGAATAATTTGCAATATAATTGCAATTAAATAATATCTCCTTATGATTTAAATGTATACTTATTAAGTTAATATTAATAATTTTTAACTAAACCATACAAATTATATAATTCCAACAATAAAATTTTCAAACTACTAAAACTAAGAAAATTAATTATTTGTAAATAAATTTTGTAAGTAAATGATTTAAATTATATAATTCCAACTATAAAATAATTTAATTGGTGTTACCCATAGAATAGTGTCACCCGGGGCGCGCCGCCCCCCTGCCCCCCCCCCCCCAGCTACGCCACTGGTCCGATGCGCCCACAACTCATCTGCTGTTTCCGCCGGAGTAGAATACACAATGCAAGTGTCCCGCTCCACCTGTCCATCGCTACCCATATTGTTCACTTAGTTGCGTACGACGCGCGCAAAATGAGCCTGCGCCCCATCCGTGCATTCGCACTCGCGTGGCATGGTCTTCATGTTCTTGTGGTAGAAAGCGCAAGTACATCCTTCCATCCAATCGCTCGGGAAAAATTACTGGCTCTATAAGATGATCTCCGACCATGACACCCCAAACATTTACCAAAAAACTTCTATCGATATGTCTTCTCTGATTGCGTATAAATTTTCAGTTGCCGACGTATGTAAATTGTAGAAATGCATAAAACCATCGCGCGAAATCTGTGCTTCGTCACTAAACATAATACATTCCACGGACGATGCATTCCCGCGTTCTGCTTAAGAAGCCACTCACAGAACGCCACTGGAGTCGATTTATCTACTTCCTGCAGGTGATGCACACTCTGAAAATGGAATGGTTTATTTATATCATTCACTTTTTAGAACATTACATATCGTGACGTGCGGGTGGGATGAAACCTTCCTCTTGCTGTGTGTCGTTTCGTCCGAAATAGCCTCTAGCAGGACCTGCACGCCGAGGAAGTCATGCGAGGGGCCTGAATTGGTGCAACGCTTCCCGTCTCTGCAAGTATGTTGATTGATTAGTAATTACGGGCGCCTCAACTGCTAAGGTCATTAGTCCAGTATGTTTTGTGCATGTTTTACTGCGGGAGACGGTGGACATCTTTCCCCGCTGGTTGGCTAGACCTGGAGCCGACCAAACGTCAGCTTGCGGGTTTTATCTCTAAACAGGTATCTCCCATCAGCGGATCACCATTACGGTCAGGACAAACTTTAAGCTCCTGACTGGTCTCCCGGCGTGTGTGGAAGTGTAGTGCGTGTTAATATAAGTGTCTGTAAGTAAGAGGTGAATAGCACAAGGAAGAGGAAGGAAAGATTGCTTATGTTCCGTGGCCCGTTGGATAGGGCACAGCTCCGGCATTTACCTGGTGTTGTTCGGAGAAACCACGGAAAACTACTTATTACAGTAGATGACTGCTAGAACTCCACGCCAGGCAGCGGCTGAATTCGACCTAGCTACATAACTAATAGTGTCGAAAATCCTGCCACCGTTGGAAACCAGTTTGTTGAGAGCGCCGCGTGTTGTCTGCGCACAAGGTACGCAACGATCGAAGAATCGTTCCCAATAAACAGAATCTTTGAAGTTGCCAAAGCATTTACCGAGCAGTAACAAAACGTTTCCATATTCTCGGAACGTAATCCCGCGGTTCTCTTCCATGTTTCACTTGACATTGCCGTGGAGCTGCAGGAAACTGTAATGACAAATACAACAAAAAGCAGGAAAATGCCTTTCGCCAACCAAGCGTACTACCCCGTGAGCGCGCTACTCGAACTCGTTGCGCTTGCACCTGTGTCACTCTGAAACACGCTTCGAGAATATGCGGCAATGGTCGAAAATCATGTCCCAATTCATGTGCCCCGTTTTTATCAATAGGGAATGAACTTTCGAAACAGTGAAAAAGGAATTTTCGTCTCAAATAAAGTTATCTGCTAGCCTCTTCAGGGAAGTACACCAATAAATAGACAAACTGCATTTCCAAAAATGGTCTGCCCACACCAATATCTACGGTGTTGGACACTCGCATTGTCATGAAATTTTACCAGCTCGCACAATACCAGGGGCGGATCCAGAAACGAATTTTGGGAGGGGAAATTTTTTATTCAAAATGTTTTGGTCGAATGTGTCATGTTACAGATTATGTAGAATGACGCAGGCTAAACTCAGCTCATGATGCGATACATGTTATTCGTTTTAATGTTTATACGAAAATATTTTTGCTTGTAAGTTTCGTGACATATTAAAATTAATAGTTACTGAAACATTTTGGGAGAGGAAATTTCCCTCATTTCCCTCCCCGTGGATCCGCGCCTGACAATACCAATGGAAATTCTTATATGTAAAATGTTTGAACTGAAGAATTTCAGAAATAAGAAGTTTCTGAAACGAACATCGGGTTTTAAATTTTTGGGGAAACGCCGGATGTTAAATTTGGTTAAATGTTTTTTTACGTTTTGGTGGTTTTCGTAGCGCGGTGGTTTCTGCGATGAACACAGTCATGGTGGAAAGATATGGGTGGGCTACTCCCTTCGACTCTCGTTATATACTGTCTGCCCTTCGATAATTTAACAGAACACATACTTTGGTTTTTCTTTCTTGGCGCACTGGGGTGTGTCAATAAAATGGAATATTTCATGGTATTTCGCGTCGTTTTCGAGTGTGCCGTTAGGAGTTGCATGATCGCGACTGTATCGAGCAGTGCTGGCGATCATGTTGCATGGACAGCAAGATGTGTCGGAAAACATTTTGAAAGAGGCATAAAGTAACAATTTTCAACGACAAGTAACATGATGACGATGTAATTGAAATAAAAGTTGCAATATTAGAAAAATGCTTCACATATCCGTTTTAATGAGTTGTATCAAGGTGGTTTTGGTATCTGGCTGCATTTAAAATTCCCGCTAATATTGTGACGCAAACTGGTTCCTTAAGCTCATTGGCCAATGTCGGATACGATGCGCAAAAATCCTCTCCCTCTCTCCGCAGTGTGGTGGTGCGCAAACGCAGAGAGTATAATATTGGGGGTGCGGTAGTGGTGTGCGTGGTGCGGTCCGAAGGAACTAAGGAACCCACGTGTGTGTCAAGCTTGCATGAAGTGAGTGGCAGGTGCAGGGCAGGTGCCTAAAATTGATTTGCCGGTGCGTCTGACAAACACTCTTGGACGGATATCATTTTTTATTTGTACATAGTAGTTACCATTAAATTTCACTATTATATTTTTGGCATTCTGTTTCCGATATGTTGGAGGACTCGGACAGTACTATAATATCTTTACTTTATAGTACTATAATATCTTTACTATAATATCTTTACTATAATATCTTTACTACATATCTTTACTGCCCAGAGCTGCATTTTAACGCGGATCCAATTTTATTCAGTATTATCAAAGGGATTGCAATGAACCTACAGTTATGTTAATTACCTGTAATAGGTTAAGAGATATCCTTAAATCTGCTTCAGTGAAATGGAAGGATTTTTAGGATCTATTCCATTAAATTTGTTATTTCTATAGCCCTTAGAGGTTTGAGAAAACAGTAGACCAACACAAGGGAATTTTAAAAAAATCTGCCGACTACCAAATTAATAAGTTTTATTATTTGCTCCAACTTTTAGTTATTAGAAGCACAAAGCCATTTTTGTGTATGTTCTAGTATTAATAAGTGTAAATAAATTATTAATTTAATTAAATAGTACAGTTATTAATAATTAAATTTTGAGACAGTAACAAATCAATTTTTATTACATTTTCATTCATGTTTTGATGTCATGTCATGAAAAATATTTTGATTTTGTTTACTGACAAATCTTGTCTTCAATTAATGAACTAGTGGTGACAATTGTAAACCAAGAAACCTTAGTTTTTTAAAAATCACTCTGCTCCAAACAGTAGTTGAAATGATGAACAAGAAAATTGTATCAGGATCCTATTAACAGTTGCTTCTGTCCAGGAAATTAAATGTATGCCCCCAACTCTTATTTAAAGTATTACCACATTGATATAAATGTTTACTCTAAAAACCTATATTGTATGTAATTGGTGAATCAATCAACTAGTCATAATGTTATGCATGTTGAAGTCTGAGGTGAGTGAAATGAAAGGTTCCCCCTTCATTTATTTTTTGAAGTGTTTACTTTGAAGTATTTACTAACTAGCGTAGAAATTGTATTTTGAGACATTGATGCTGACTGGTGAACAGCAGTTCATTGAACAAACAATAGTATTTAATGACTTCATTAAGTTTTGTGGTAAATATTGTAGTAAAATTTATTAATTTTCTTTTATTTCTTCATGAACAATTTTGTGCTTAATTATAGTTACGTTCTCAAATCAAATTATCATGAATAGTTGTAATATTGAATTGTGTAACCTACTGTAATGATTGACATATGTAGATGCTTGTTTTCTTGGTTGTGTAACAAACTATGTAACATAATTAATTTTTTTCTTTTATGAACTTTTTAAAGTATTTGTATTTACTTGTATTACAGAAAGATCCAGAATGAACAGAAAATTTCGAGGGAAGTCACATCATCGTGGAAGCAGAAAACCTTTTCACAACACACGAAAAGATTTTTCCTCAAACAAAACCATTTTCACAAGAAAAATGTGAACAAAGCAGCATTTAATAATGTGAGAGATCGGTGTGAAGGACAGAACTTGAGCAGGTTGAAAGAAACAGATGTGGGTATTACAGAATACATAAGTGATCATGAAGGTTTCAATGGAATAATAAAACAAAGATATTCTGACTTCCAAGTGAACGAGATAGATGGTGATGGTACCGTTGTTGCTCTGACAAGCATTGCACTTCCAGCCGTAAAAGGTTTGTTCTTTTCTGAACAAGCACACGTATATGATTATATGTACTTTTTTTTGTGTGTATGTCTAACTGCTACAATTGACGTGGAAGAATCACAGGACAAACTTGAAGAAATATTGTGAGGCTAAAGGACGGTACTAGGTACAACTTAAAGAAGTCCTTTATAGTTGAAATTACTCTGAAACTTGGAATACATTTTTAGAGGACTTCAACATTTGACTATTGCAGCACAGTTTCCAAAAATAATTTTACTTATGTTATTGTTAAATTTTATTATAGTGTGTACGCTGTTGTTCCATTGTCCATGTTAATTTTTAAATTTTGTCATATCATAAAAATTTAAATAGTACAGTTCAGTGGTGTGAAAACATATTTATATGATTTTGTCAAATTGCCACACTGTGTTACGAATTTGGTTGTATAATTGACCACAAGTATATGTGTGTGTTTATTTATTTGTTATAGGTATTCATAATTTATGTTCTCAGTTCCCCAGGCAAATGAAAGACATGACCATGAGGAACACCTTAAATCAGTTGTATCTCCTGAAGTATTTGAGAAAATTACAGCACTTCTTGAGCAGTCAGAAGGGGAAGATAAAAATGTTGAAATTGAGGTATGTAAGTGTAAACTCTTTATAACTTGAAGCTCTCTACATTGTAGACTTTACTTGAGTATGGTTTCATTACCTCATATCCATTATGTTGATACATTGGCAATGAATCTTTGTTGCTTGAAATAATTTGACAATGTATCTTAGGCTGTCAGAATTTCTAAGACTGTTGTTTTGTTTATTTCATTTGTTGTGGATGCCTTTTGTTAACCGTTACAAAACCCATTGGAAGTCATGACCTGGTCATGAAAATGGCCAGTGAAAGGAAACCTTAGTGAGTTGTCTGAAAGGTGAAAATTCATGTAAGAATGGTTGGCACTACTGTAATGTTCATTGTAGTTAACAATACTCTTTCATAGGCTTCATTTGTTTTAGTAAAGTGTGCAAAATAGCAGCATCGATGGTGTAGTGGTTAGCGTAAAGAACTGTTTTACCCAAGTTTGCAGGTTCAAACCTCATTGAAGCCTTGGATTTTAAAGGGCAAAAAAATTCTTCGTACATCTTCCTTCGGAGGCAAAGTAAAGCCGGCTGTCCCATGTTAGTAGATTTGCTGCATATAGAAGATTCTCAAGCCTAAAGAAAGCCTCTGAGCTAAATTCAAATTGCCTGTGTCGTCACCCAAGTAATATCTTCTTTCTCCACTAGTTGGTGAAAGGAGCGAAGCAAAATTTGTGTGGTCAGACGGAAGAGCAGGCCTCATGGTCTGAGTCTTGCCATGTAAAATAAAGCTTCAATTCAATTCAATTCAAAATATATAGAGTTGATAAAATAAAGTTCAGCCAGAATGAGCTTGAAATTTGCATGAAACAGCTACATTAAGGCAACAATGAGTTTAACACCCAAATGCTAAGAAATATTCAATAATCAACTATGCTATGCAATGATATGCCAACAATAGAGAAAGAGATGATTAACACCGAAGAAACACTCTAAAAACTACTCACTAGAGTAGTTTTTACTGAAGAGTGTACAGTTCACCCCCTCCTTCCTCCAGTACAAAGTGTTCTACTGTTCATTATTGTGGTAATTCCCTTCTTTTGGCCTCTTATTTATATTTATCTTTACTGCCCGGGCTCGTCTTAGTTTACACAATGTATAAAGGTGTTTCTATCTTCCAGGGAGGGTCAAAGTGGAATACCTCAGGAAATTTGTTTTTTGTCACGAGTTGTCAAATAACACTCACAGGATGGGGTGACTCAAGGAAAGATGACTAGGACTCTAATTAATTTACATACAATACAAAACACTTGGAAATCAAATACCAAAATTATTTATATATTTATTTTCCTTCATTCATAGGAAATTTTCAAGGCAACATTACATTACAGAAAAATTTTTCATAGATGCCTTGGTTGCGGTGCAGTGATAACCAAGCATGTGGAAAGATGTTCTTTTTTCATGTGACTTGATGCATTAAATAAATCGTTTAACCATTTGCAAAATCAGTTAACATTGTTGTTTTTAGGTCTCTATCTTTCCCCCCCCCTCTCTCTCTCCCCCCCCTGTCTCTTGGTCTCTTTCTAACATGGTTGTTTCAAAAAGATTTGTGGAAAACTGTTACCATTTGAACTTCACATTTATTCTCCTATGTGAAATTATCAACCAAAACTTCTGTATCACTTTAAGTACCAATTATTATCTTTAAAAACATTTATTTTAATTTAATTCTTTTTCCCTGAAATTATTATTGCTTAAGTGTAGGTAGTAATGTTAATTTTTTATTGATAGGTTACAGAAATGAATAAAGATGATCGTAGAAAACTGCATAATGCTATAAAAGCTATAGGAAGTGGGCAGTTAGTTAGCAACACAAAGGAAAAGGAAGAAAAGAAGTATATGTTTGTTTGTAAACATTCTAGCAAAGGTAATTTCTCCCAATTTTTGTTTTCAATTCCAGTAATGATTTTCAGTACCTAATTGCTTTTTCCATTTATTGTGTTTCACAAAAATACCTAATAAGTATTATTGATGACATTGTTAGAATCAATTGCTTTTATGCATTTATTAATTTTTTTTCTACATTACCACCTCTCGGATTTTATTAAATAAATTGAATTTTATCCTAACAATAATGAAGTTACTAGTTTTCTTCAAAATAAAATGTGATGATGCCTTAATATTGCCAATTGATTAGATTTGTCAAAATGAATAGCAACTGCTTTGTGACAGGAGAAAAACACTTTAAATCAAATCTGTAAAATAATGCAATGTTGTTTTTAACAAATTTATATGATTGTATCCAATAAGATATATCTTTTTGTGCCATTTTGTTAGGAAGTGCTTTTATAACAATGCTAATGTTATGGACATTTTTGTAGTTGCTAAGTCTTGACTGGAATTAAAAACACACACAAACCAACATCTCCTGTGTTTCCATCTTTTGTATTTTTTTTTGTTTGTTTGTAATTTAATCAGAATGTTAAAGTTCTGTTCTTCAGTTACCCAAATATTGATTCTGAATATTTATTTACTTGTGGATATGGACATTGTTGTTTCTGGCATCTCCATCAATAAATATTAATTTTATTGAATACTTTTTCTTTGTTGGATTGGAACAATCTTTATTTTCTGCATTGCTAGAAGCAGCATTCAGGATTTTGATAAAACTGGACCCATACTAAATGTATCACAAGGAGAGTGCTCTATAAACACCATGCCAAAAATTGATATATTCAGTGCTTGCTGGAGAAATACTTCAGGAAGCATACCCTTTAATAATTTGAATGCTCAGAAGGAAAAAAATAGTAATTTAAAAATACATAAAATTGAGATATCTGTGACACTATTAGCAAAGGAAGTAAATAATATTAGTTTTTAATTACCTCTGGGGTAGTTCACTTGTAAGGTATTTCTTTAATATTAATTCTAGATAAAATATATTATATGAATTACTTGTTTACTTTAAGAATATGTGATGAAATTAGATTATACAGGCTGAGTTATTCGCAAAGGATGCATTACCACTACCGCTGCAGCAGCTCTGAATGGGAGGTTCTAGTGTTCGAGCATCATCGATTCGGTTGGTTCGAGTATCATCGATATGGTTGATTCTTTATGCTAGTTATGTAGCTAGATCGAATTCTGACAGTCTGGAGGAGATTTGCAGTGGCCAGCTGTACTGATCGGTAGTTTTCCATAGTTTCTCTCATCAGTACCAGCCAAATGCCAGAGCAGTATCCTGTGACAAGTAGACTATAGACTGATCGTTACCTTTCCTACCGCCTCCTCATTATCTTTCCTACCCTCCCCACACACACATGAAGGTGGTTGCTGACCCTTTCTTGGAATTGTGTTCATATGTGATTATTGCGCTTATTGTAAAAATATATTTTGCCACAGACAGTTCAGAATGGAAACTAACTCTAGTCAAATCTGTAAACCGTAACCTGTACAAACCAGAAACCTGCCTTACCCGGAAAATTTCCAAAGTGGAAATGGAACAGTTTTTCATGTTCTGCAGGGGAAAAAATTTTAATAAAACAAAATGTCTGTTAATTTAATCCATTTGGAAGAAAGATGCGAGATGTTCTTAATGAAATTAATGCATCTGAAAGCCTGTTTTAAATTCTATATTCCTGTGACAAATGATTCAGTTGTGGCTGCTGGGCATTGAAGGAAAGGGTTCAGCTTCAGCTTCAACTTCAGCTGTCAGCATAGAATTTGACCGTGAGATTCCTTGTCTCTCAAGACATGGGCCGTATGGGAATTCCCACTCACCCGACACTGAGGGAAAGTGTATGCGCATGGCTTCTATTCACACATTTCCCTGTCCCGTGTTGAAAATCATAACCTTTCGATCAGATACACACTGTCCAGATACTCCTCAACAAGATAAACACATTCACTGTCCAACAGATGTCACCAGTTTTGGTGAGTGTGATGTGCTTGGAGCATGTGTTTGGAACTTTGAGGGCAGTACAGATCTGCCAGTGGTAAATACCCTGTTGTGTCTTTTCAAGTATTTAGTCTTTGCTAGAATTGAACAAGCTGAGATGGTCTAATCAATGGTTTCTAATTGTTCCTGGCAAATGCAGCATTTATCATCTTGGCAAATTTTAGAGGACCGCTTTATCATAATATCATGTTCTCAATGCCTGATCTTGGGCAGCTATAACAACTGCTTTCGATTCTGGCTTCATTCTTCCCCTTTTAAGCCATATAAATAATTGATCTTTATTGATCTGCACCTTGTCCATTCTTTTTTGATATTGTCCATGGAGTGGTTTGTCTCTTCAAGATTTCTTTCACATTTTTTGTCTCTCACATTTCATATGAATGACCATCAGAAGTTGTCTGTGTTATTCTGCGTGTCTTGCATAGTCTTCTTCGCAATGCTTCATGCTACACTTACAGTGCCTCTGTTTCTCATTCTTCGGTCAGATTTAATGACCAGCCTCATTTGTGAGTCATTTTGATGACTGACTTTATACTTTGCCATACCCACTATTACATTGTGCCAGGAGTCTTTAATTTGTCTCACGCTTCAAGTTCCTTTCTTATGAGACACATAAAGTCTATATATATTTGCATGAGGGCAACATGATGCATTGTAAGCAGTTTTCTGGTTTTTCAATTCACAACTCGAATTTCTCGCTCAGTCCAGTCTACTAGTCCGAAACTGTATTCGGCTGTTGGCACCGCCAAGCTTTCTATTGCAAATATTTTATTCCCGGAGTTCAGAGCAGACTGCAGGACAAGCCTCACTCTTCTTTAATACTCACTGTGAATTATCATTTTCATTATGTTGTTCGAGATGTTTTCACATTCTTCAATACTCAGGCACAAGATTTTGAATCACAGTGTGTATATTAACTTCATTGTTCTCTGACATTGTCATTTTCCCTCTTTTTAAATGGATTTTTGCACACTTTTCAAAACCAAACTTCATGTATATGTTATTGCTAAAATCATTGATGGTAGACAGCATTTGGGAGAGAATCGCTTCATTCTTAGCTAACACTGAGATCATCTTAGTAAAACAAATGTGAACTGGTCTTTCATCACCTAGGAACTTTTAACCAAAGTCAGTGTGCACCAACAGTCCACATAGTAGGATCAAACTAATGTAAAACAATGGAGAGGATAACAAATCTCCTTAGAAAATCCCCCAGTTAATCTGAATACTTCTTATTTCTACTACTCCCTTTCTGCTGTGTTTTATTAACCTGGTACTCTACAACTTCATACTAGCCATGCAAAACTCAATTAGTCTAGGACGAAATTGATAGATATCCAGGGTCTTCAAAATCGAGACATGAGATACATTGTCAAAGGCTGTCTGATAGTCAATCTAAGCCATGCTTAAATTATATTTTTGTTTCCTCATATCATTCAAGATGATTTTATTTAGTAGCAAGATTTTCTTACTGCTTTAGGAACTTTTATGGCATCCTTTCTGTTGAACTGGCAACAGATGGTTCTTCTCTAGGTGTCTGTACATTTTGTTAGTAATGGCTGCAGTTATAACATCGTACATTACTGGCAGACAAGTGATTGGCCAGTAGTTCTTTGCCAAAGAACTGTCGTCCTCTTTGAGTAGCATGCCATGTGTGAGCCATTCCGAGAGTTCCTTTAGGTTTTCTAAAATTTTACTAGAAATCTTTACTAGATGAGGTGTAATGCTGTTAATTTCTTAATCCAATAATTTTGGACCTTATCAATCACTACCTCTGCCGTGCTTCTTTATTTATTAATCTGTTTTTTTAAAGTTGCTCAAATTGCATATTTTCAACCAATATAGATATTCATAATTATAATGTAATCATACTCATAAAGAGATTAATATCATCAATGTGTTACAAAAAATTCACTTACATATCTTTACCAATTAACAACACTTGATCAAATGATAATAAACTAGTGGTGCTTCCAAAGCACATACTTTCTCACAGTTTCTAAATGGTCCTAAATGTTATTACACTACTACATAAACCAGTAAAAGTATTTTCAACCAGCAAATTATGTTTCCACTCCGCGACGGCAACTCAGATCCTCAATGTGCTGGCACTCATACCATTACAACAAACAAGTGCCTAATGGGTTGAACTCGGGCAGAGACATAAAAGGGTAAATGCCAAATTCATGTAAAAAAAATTGGGACAAGGTATAAAAAATTCCAGAAGAGATATATTCTTCCTCTTCATTGAAATTCAAATTCAGCTAGTGGCACCCCAAATGCACATGCTTTATTACATTGTTTCCAAAAGCCCTTCAATAAAATATGCAGGGTTGGTTTATCAACTTGGATTGCATGCTCTGCATAGGTTGAACAAAGCCAAAAAATGAATCAAAGAGAATCATAAAATGGTAAATACCTGATAAGAAAACAATTAACATGATGGATGTGAGGAAAACGTTGGATACATGAATACGTTTCACAAATCCAAGAAAAGATGTGAAAAATTAAAATGTTGAAAATTCGAAAATTGCTTCCAGAAAATATATCATTATTAATTCTGTTTGTTATTTAAATTGTTTTACATAGTTTTCAATAAAATTCCTAGAATTCTCAATTAATTTCTCCGACAATGGAGAATAGTGACAAACAATTGTCCCTGACCAAAATTCGAACCAGTGAACCTTGCCTGAGAAGAGAGAAATCTGTGCCTGGCATTCTGCCACTGTGGTTACACATGGCATTTGTACTTATGTAATGGTAATATGTGTTGGTGAATTCATTTCTAGCATTAGGAAGCCGATAAATCACAAGAATGTGAAAAAAATGTCTTTTGGGTGCCCCCAAAAAATATATGGGAAGACAATAATTCATAACCAAAATCCTAGTTCAAAATAGATAAGAAAATTAAGTTGTGCGAGACAGTCTGTGCCATTCTCTAGCACTACTAGTTCATTTCCTTCTTTGCCGTTCCTTATTACACATGCAGAGAAAATTTAAAGAAAAATTTGTAGCGGTTTTTGAGAAAATTGGTTTTGTAAATTTCAAGTGGAAATTATGTAAAAACTGCTCGTTTTTTTTTTCAGAAAATTGTACATGACATTTTTTAATGAGCTAACTTTGTACAACAGACTCTGTCTGAGGTAAAAATTCCTATCTACAATTTGGTAGTTTTAAAAATATTTTTTTGAAATTTTCGAAAAACCGAGCGATAGCTGAAAGTAGGACTAGCACCATATTTCTTATCATCGGTTATTACAAAAGTGAAGAAGATTTAAAGAAAAAATTTTGAGCGATTTTTGAGAAATGAAATTTTGGTAAATTTCAAGCGCAATTTACGAAAAAAAGTACTGGTTTTTTCCAAAAAATATACATGACCTTATGTAAAGTGCTAATTTTGTACAACCAACTTTGAGGCAAAAACCTCTATCTTTAATTTTGCAGTTTTGAAGTTGTTTTTTGCAATTTTCGAAAAATTGGGGATATTTACGAAAATGACACCTACATCATTCCCTTAAACGCCCGTCGCACTATTCAACAACACAATTTAATCAACAAATTTGGGAGCTTTTTTTTTTCTTTTTTTTCTTTTCCTTTTTTTTCTTCTTCTTTTTTTTTCTTTAAAAATCTCCGATAAGCTTCATGTAAAGTACCCCACAAAATTAAAATATTGGTTTCAAATTCCAGGAGCTTTGACATGAGTGAAAACGATTGGGGAATATCAATTTTGAAAAAATCGGCTGAACGGTTTAGGTGCTAGCGTTGACCACAGACGGACAGACAGGCGAACAGACGGTCGGACGTTTTGCCGTCAATCGATTTTGCGGTATCAAGAAGCAATTGAACTTGGATTTTGAACACACCACAAAATAGAGGATTTTTTCTCTGAATTTAGCGGCAGGTTTTATCAACTTTTTCCTTACCAGACCCCAGCTATAAGAGTTTTTCTGGCGAAAATTCGCCTTTTTCCGACACACGATTACATAACTTTCTCTTCTTACGAAGTATTTGTAAGGCGAGAAAGTAAAAACTGAAGAACAAATTCAAATGTCAAATAGTCTTTTCTGCTAAAAACCTGCAGTGCGATGAAGTTAACATTATGGTGAAAAAAATCTGTTGTGTTTGCATTTCGAAAATTTATTTATTTATAAATTTATGTGTAATGTTCAAAGCAATCATGTTATTCTTTAGGAAAAAGTTTATTTCATTCTTGTGGTTCATTTTACATGATACGTGATACTTTCTAGATTCGTTAAATTCCCCCTTAAAATTGTGATATTGATGTAACAGGGTGCTTCATGAGTGGGAATGGTCAAAATGGAAATTTTTCTGATTACATTTGCCATTTATGAAATGCAAAAATTTGCTTAGGGTAATAGGAGATTTTCTTGTTATGTTTTACATATTAGTAAAAACTTTTTCAAAATAGTTAATGTATTAATTTTGCTACAGTTCACCAACTTATTTGACTGATAATTGTTTCTAAAATATCTACACTATTTTTAGTTAAATCAGAGAGATCCAGATGGCCTACCGAGTATGGAGGTGATTATGTATATTTCGTTCTTCACAAAGAGAATTTGGACACAATGGAGACTGTCAACTTAATAGCTAGTAGGTTGAGGTATGGAAATAAATGATTTTTCAGAATATATTCATTTTAAAAATCTGTTAATTTTGTGTTCAGACTTGCACTAATGAAAATGCATGTAGCTCTGCTGTTCACATTTTCTAACTTCATAATTGTAAAAGTTCACAATTTTCCCCAAAAAATTGCTATTTAATCTTTTGTAATTTTCATTCTCTTAATTTAATCACTTTTGAAAGAAGAAATGTCTTAATTTGAAAAATCACATAAAATGAAAGGAGACTTCCATTGTCTTTACAAACATTTTAATCTAAACGAATTTCTGTGCGCAGTAGAACCCTCTGAAAAGTGAATCCAGCTTAGGAGATATTATTATTTCTTATAAGCTGAATTCTCTCTGAAGACAAAATTCCTGCAGTTGTACTGTAATAATTACCATTGCTTTGACCTTCTTATAAGATGGTTTGTCAATAGTACACATTACCTAATTTCATAACTGTTTCTTTAGGATACAGTTTCACATGAAAAACATTTGGTTTTGAAATGTTTAAGATGTTTCAGATTTTGAAAATGTATATTACTCATTCATTTAAATTGTGTTTCTAACATGACAAAACTACATATTAATGATTTACTGTAATTTTCATAACCAAAGTAATGTAAAGTGTTAAGTCTCTGGTGTAGGAAACTGAAATAGCCGTCACAATTTTGTAATGCCTCTACATTGATTTTGTTTCTCCAGGATTAAACCTAACATGATAACATATGCTGGTACCAAAGATCGTCGAGCAGTAACTAGTCAGATGATGAGTATTCTGCGCACTGAGCCTAAAAAATTACTAAATGTAAGTTCTCAATTATATGGAGTATCCTTGGGCAACTTCAGTTTCAAGTCAAAAGGTTTAAAATTAGGAGATCTTAAAGGAAATCGTTTTCGGATTGTTCTCAGGTAAGACAAGTTAGCATATTGGCAATTATTTATAAGAATTAATGTTATATTTTGATTTAGAGTATGTTTCATGGGAATAACTTATTAAAGAAAAATGAGTAGAAATGTTACCCTAGCCTGTAATGAAAATATACTTGAAGAACTGGATATCATGATTCAGTGCATGCACACCAACTGCAAAGAAAGTATCTATTATGTTGGATGAGTGAATGAATTTTCGTCAATATTACATTCCTTGAACAGATGTTGAGTACCTACTGTCATTGTGATGCAGCCCATTTTGTGCTTTGCTTTCGCAAGTTATTTCAGATTTTCATCACATGTGGTATATGGATGACATTGTCACTTTTGTATATTTATTTACAGTATGTACTCTTCTGTCCAAATACAAACGGTTAACAAAAATATAAATATAAAGGTGGCAAGCAAAATTACAATGTAAATAAAGTACAAAAATTAAGGTAAAAGTAAATTCCATCGATCAGAAAGCAAATTACGGAAAATCCTTTCAAACAGCTAAGCTTCAAATAAATTGAAATGAGAAATAGACATTCTCAGAATCTTAACAAACCCAGTAAGACTGTGATTACGTATATCTATATTGCCACGTCACTCGCGGTCTCCGCGAATGTTTCAGCAAGAAAGAACATCTGAATGAGGTTAACGTAAAAAAATTTAATGATCCAAAAAATGATTAACCTAGATTTACACTACCATGCACGAGCTCGTGAGTTTTCCCCGTAATGCAAACCAAAATAAGCGAAACAAGAGAAATTAAAATTTAATTATTATAATCAACAACAGACAAAATGCATTACACAAAAAAAATCTATGACTAATTTTATTAACGGCCAATGCGCGGCCTGAAATATTTCTTTCTCTGTTTGTTTTGAGCTAACTGCAAAAGTTCATTCCGTAGCGCCTGAGGGGCAATTGAGCGCTTTCGGCGAAGCTCTCGTACACATCACCGTCTGGAGATTTTCGTGGTCATTGCCCCATTCAGCGAGGCGTCTCAGAAAGGGAGTCCGAGCGGCCCGGCGGCGGCGGTGGTGGTGGTGGAGGCGGGTGGCGGTGGTCAGGTCGTCTGGGCCGCGCGGTTCTGCGCGCCGCTCCGAGGGAGGGTGTGCGGCCGGGAACAATGCTCCTCTCAACTGGTCGAGTGGGCGCCGTCAAGTAGCACTTTCGACGGGCATTGACGTAAGCGGTGGCGATCTTGACGATTAACGTAGTCACTTCCGCGTGCTTATGCCAAAGATAGACTAATAATCACGTCTACTTCAACAAAATTAATTGTTTTGGTTCATCGAATCGTGGCCAAGCACGGCACATTAAATAACTTGAACCGATAAAACTATGGTTCAGAAAATTGATCAAGTCCGAAAGAGAAACTCTCTTGAAAAGTCTCGCCACAAGATAAAATCAAGTGAAGACCCCGAAGGGCAGTCACAGAGTGCCTTCACGAAGTCTTATTAACAAGCGCCTCAGTCGAAAGTCGAAAGCAGAGCGATACTCAGCCAAAAGCCGAAAACAGGATGCTACTCAGTCAAAAGTCGCAAGCGGAATGCCTTTGGATGTTACTTTCTTTCTGCTCGCTGCCTCGGTCCCCCTCCAAAAAATCTCCAAAGTTCGAGAATGTTCTACTACAATTTTGAACCCGTTCGGCGATAGACTACAGGAAATAGCGCAGTGAAATTGCTTCGTCCAGTCGCTGAAGGCGTTTGAACAGGGATCTTTAATGGAAAATTTCCGGTATCTTCTGTCTCAAGTCTCTCTGTCTTACGTTGTTTACTTGGACGCACGTGCAAGCTTAGACATGCGTCGTAGGAGTGGGCCAGGGCGAGCCTAATTTTTGTTGACATCCACTGGGTGGCGGCCCAGGGGCTGGAAGGGGGTGGGTGCGTTCTCTTAAGGAACGCTTCCCGGAAGACAAACACGTGGAGGGTGGTCGGGTACAAAGAACGGGGGGGGGCGGCGGAGGAGGCGCGCAGCTGCGCGTGACGGATTAGAGCGGGGGGAGTCCCGCCAAAAATTCCCCGGCGCCAGTTTGGAGGCGCCTTTCGCAGATTATTGCCAGAGAATTGTAGAAATTAATGCTAATTTAATTAAGTTTATATTCGGTAACGCTACAATATCCACATTGTTTACAGTTTTACAAGTCCTGAAAACTAGATATTTGATGTGTTTTGATATTTGCTGTGGGAGAAAATTCTCAATTAAAAAGGACAATTAATGCCTTGAGAGCATTGTTGAGATTCTAAACAAGTTGGGAAAGCAAAAACAGATTATTGATGGTATTATTAATAATTTATAAAGAAATATAAGGTCGTTATATATTCTCAAAGATCTCAGTTATACATAATATTTAACATAGATGAAATACTTGAGTAACTATGCTCCAGAAATGGATTGGGAAGACTCAGTCTGGGTGATAGGATTCTGAAGAGTTTATGCTGAACTCGCAAGACTGTTTATATGGAGGGCAAATTAGGGTAAACACACAGTGGAAGCAAAAAGCAGGTGAGATCTAACTACGGAAAGGTACAATGCTTTCATGACTACAACACCCCTGATCTCTTAATAAGTTCTTTTAACCCTTTTTGCACCAATTCCCACTTTAAATGTCCAATGTGGCAATGCCCAGTGCTCTCCATTTAAATGGTGGTTTGGAGCAGGAACAACCACTGGATGTAATGAAGGGTAAAAATAAATAAGTTTAATCGCAAAATATTACCTTCAAAGAAGTAGTGGCTCTAGTATTATAATTTAGCAGTTCAACATTGGATTAGCACTAAAAGTTGCAAAAACGTGCTACCAGAAAGCTGCAATGTGTGCATGGATGCAATGACAATGGACCAGTGCTAAGCACACAAAATTAATTTGTGCATTAATGGGTTAAACATATTACCTTATTATAATCGAGATAGATCACTACTAGCAGTAATAAAATCTCACTCATTTATTTTGCTCTCTGTTAGATGCACACGCTTTGAGGTTGATGCCGTTGCAATTTACTTCTTGTAACATCTGCGCAGAAATGAAGAAAATACAGTACATTTCAAGTTACATGAACTGAACTAGTGGAAAAAAATTAACCAGTAAAGTTTTGATGTCGCTGTGTGAGATGGCACAACCATACAGCGCTGGTCCACACTGAGGAACAAAGGATTGATATAGAGGAGAGTGGGTAACTGGGTGGGCCATAGGACTGGAACTGGAAATTATACTGTGGCCCCCCCAGTGGGACAAAGGTGCAGGAAGAGTTAATCAGACCTAGCTGTTAATGGCCGTATCTCATTAGACCATATCTAGACCTATAAACGTCCATATCAAAGTGTAGATTAAAATTCAGTATAGTACAAAATATGACTCTGAGGTCTCTAATTGTAGAGACGTGCTGTTACATTTGTGCCGTTGACAGAATGGAAGCTTTCAAGGTTGTTTGAGACTCTTGGGAAGGTAATGACCTTACATTTCTTAGGTTGTAGATGATGGTCGTTAGTTGAGATCCAAGTGTGACAAGCTGCTAGGCTATCTTTTTGGGCAGTAATATAATATATTGTAGATAAAACTGAGTAAATATTATATGAAATATATAATTGATTTTGATAAATTGCTTTCAATAATTTAGAGCATGGTGCATTAGTGCCTTGAATACTTTGTACAAGGCATTGTTACAGAATATTTAATATTTTTTAAATATTTTTCATCATCAATTGAAAATAAATATCACTTAGATTTAGCTTGAGTAAAGGACGATCTCCCGTGTTTATTAGTCAACTGAGCAAATCTTCAACCCATATTTAATTACCTTGATACTTTATGATATTCTAAAAGACTTGTTAACTTGTGTTGCAGAAATGTTACTGGAAGTGATGATCAGATTGAAAAGGCTATGGCATCCCTTTCTGAACGAGGTTTTCTGAATTACTATGGTTTGCAGAGGTTTGGTAGTTCAGTTTCTGTTCCAACTCACGCAATTGGTAAAGCACTTCTGCTGGGCGACTGGAAGTTGGTAAGAGACATTCTGAGAAGGAATTAGGCAGATGTGCTCATTCTAATACAGTAGAAAGTATTTTATGTACTTTGTATTTTGTATTTTATAGACTTTGATTTTACACACTTAACTCACAAGACTTGTTGTATCATGTTGCTCTCACTGCAGGATGCAGATCTCTTATTGAAATGTTACATACCGCCGATTGCTAAAATTTCTTGGAAATTAAGGTGAAAGGTCACAAAATGCAGCGTCAGTAATACTTTTCACACCTAAAGGTGAAAATGATCTCAGTCGCTGAAATGCACTTCCTGCTACTGAGATAACAAGCGTTCTGGACTGTGAGAACATCACATGTCTTCACATACGGTACCTGGAGTAGACAGCTTGCAGTAATAAAATAGGAAAAAATGCTGCCGCACTGGCGGGCAGGCGCACTGGCGGGGAGGCACACTGGCGGGGAGGCACACTGGCAGGCAGGCAGACAGCCACACAGGCATACAGGCACACAGATAGGTAGGCAGAGAATGAGAGAGACAGACAGATGGACAGGAGGAGAGAGAGGTGGCTCGTGGTATCAATTGATGTTATCACAGTGCCTCTGACTAGGACGTTCAAGGGTTTGAGTCCCAACATTGGCAAAATATTGGGATTTAATAAATTAGCTAGAAGCTAGTCATTAGTTCAAAAAGGCAAATACAGAGGGGCTTCACCACTACCTGAGAGAACAGTACGATCGTTTTCTGAGAATAGACGGGAGCATGGACGAAATTTGGAAAGTGTTTAAGAACATTCTAGACAATGCATTACAAACGTTTGTGCCGTGTAAATTCTTAAAAAGCAATTCAGATCCAGAATATTACAATGCAAAAATTCGACGTATGAAAAGAAAAACCAGAAAGGCTTTCAGAAATAGACATTGTAGTGAAACTGACAGCATACATTTTCGTAATTGTTCAAAAGAATTAGAACGAGAAAAGAAAATTGCGCAGGAAATATTTTTGAAACAAATTCTCAACAGAGATGGAAATAATTGGTCAGGGCTTTACAAATATGTTCGCAGAAGAAGAGGAAATAAAGAAGAAATTCCTATCATTAGAGATACAAAGAACACGTTACTAATAGATGATCGGGAAAAAGCAAACGCGTTCAATACCTACTTCAGTTCCGTTTTTAAACCAAAATCTCACCACACTCAGATTTCGAGCGAGGCTGTACCAAACCAGTTTATTATAGACGCACATACATTGCGAAAACGAATTAAATCTATGAAAAACGGAAAGTCGCGGGGTCCAGATGCCATTTCAACTACATAATTAAACTCGGAGGAGAGGCAATTTTACCGTATTTAACAAGATTATTTCATGTTTCAATCAACAACTCAAGCGTACCCGACGATTGGAAGCTAGCTACCGTGGTTCCGATTTTTAAGAGCGGTGACAGAACTGTTTTAGCCAATTATAGACCGGTAAGTCTTACGTCAGTTGTATGTAAGCTAATGGAACATTTGATAACAAACTATATTAGACAAGAATGGGAACAAAAAGAATGGCTCTTTCAGGGACAGCATGGTTTTAGGAATGGTTTCTCTTGCGAGAGTCAGGTAGTATCATTGTTTCAGGATATAGCAGATGAAGTTGATGATAGTGGGAGTTTGGACGCCGCAATAATAGATTTTGCAAAGGCATTTGATGTTGTGCCACACGACAAACTGGTTCGTAAATTGCTGCAGTCAGGTATTGATACCAGAGTTGTCGCATGGATTGATGAGCTTCTTCGAAATAGGAAACAGAAAGTCCGAGTTGGACAACAATTTTCAAATCTAGCAAAGATAACTTCAGGGATTCCTCAAGGAAGCGTTATTGGACCTCTCCTCTTTCTAGCTTTTGTGAATGACCTGCCAGACAATTTAATTTCAAAGGTACGACTATTTGCAAATGACTGTATAATGTATCGAGTTATTCAATCAAAAGTAGATGAGGATATTTTGCAGGGTGATCTAAATAGACTACATTTCTGGGCGGAAAACAATAGCATGACAATAAATAGTTCGAAAAGCAAAACCATCACGTTTGGTAGGGGTCGCATGTATACTGAAACTCAATACAGTTTAGGCAACGAAAAAATTCCAAGAGTCGTGTCTTGTAAGTATTTGGGAATAATTTTTGATAGCAAATTGAGTTGGGAAAATCAGGTCAACTTTGTCGTAGGGAAAGCGTGGAGATCCTTACATTTTACTATGCGAATACTAAAAAAGAGTACTGCGAAAGCGAGAGAATTAGCTTACATATCTCTAGTTCGCCCTTTAATGGAATACGGGACGATTTGTTGGGACCCTTATAGAATCTCACAAAAGGAATATTTGAATAGAGTACAGAGATGTAAACTTATTTTCCGAAGCAATAGAAAGAAAGTAGAGTGGGAGTCACTAGAAATCAGGAGGGTTAAGGCAAGGCTCTGTGCTTTGTACAAAGCGTATGCCGGTTATCCAGCTTGGAAAGATATCCACATCCGGCTCAGTAGACCCATGTATTTTAGTAGAGGGGATCACAAACACAAAATTCAGTTCAGGCCACAGAGAACAGATGTCGGAAAATTTTCCTTTACAAATAGAACTATAACGGACTGGAATAAGTTGCCTGCGACAGCCTTGGAACCCTTTCCTCAAGGTGTTCATAGATTTAAAAGTAAACTAACAAATGATATTTGTAAATTTTATTAGTTAGTAAGTTAGATTTATTAGAATGGTTATTTTTTTATTATTATTATTATTATTATTATTACTGTTATTAATTATTGTTATCATTATTAGTATTGTGATAATTATTAGATGCATTGGTTTATAGTATTTGTATTGAAGTGTGGTGACGTGTTGTGAAGTGTAGTGCAATACAGAAGTAGAAAGAGAAGTGAATTGAAGTGAAGTATATGTTATTATAAATTATCTGTACAGAAACATCATAAGTGTAGAATTAATGCGGTTATTGTTATTAATGCATTTATTGTTAACATTGTTATCTTTTTATTATTATTATTATTATTATTATTATTATTATTGTCTTAAAATAATTTTTAAGTTACATTGTATTTAATTCATAATTAAAATATGTAAATTTTAATGTTCCGCCACCAGGTTGCATAAACCTACTTGCGGAAATAATAAATATCTATCTATCTATCTATTACAAGGAAAATTGTCCGGATGAGAATTGTATTGGCCAGCTGCTCTTGATTGGTAGTTTTCCATCACTTCTCCAATCAACTTCAGGCAAATAACAGAGGAGTTCCCTATCAAACAGGCCATGGACCAAGCACAATCTTTTAACTCAATGTTTTAATTGACTCAGACCCAATGTTTTAATTGAAGTATAACTTTGTTTTCAGGATAGTGTTATCACGCATATTGTTAGATGACATTCCAATTAAAAGATGTTTTGCTGGCTATTGTCCATCTTATCATCCTTTGCATATGAACAGTTATCAAAAAATGTTCATCACAAAAACACAGAAAATACTTGCAACAGATATAACTTGCAGACAACAAGACCTGGAGTCAGTGGATCCTGCTCGCCGTGTTGACTGAAAAATAATTATTTTTTATTCATTATTCAGTTATGCTTTCATAAAATGGTTAAGGGCATAAAATCAAGCAAGGAAAACAAAGCAGCCAAAAAATGTACCAATACCTTCCATTGTAAATATGTAAAATATTGAAGGTTGTGCGTCTGAGTCCAATCGTCCATGGTTGTCCTGATAAGAGTTACAGAAAAATCTCACTCCTTAAAAATTACTGGAATTTTTTAACTGTAATTTTATTTAATTTCATTGTTAATATTTTTCTGGAAATTTGTTTTTAGGCAATTGAATTAATCTTGAAACCTAGAGAAGGTGAACCAAATCATGCTCTGGCAAGAGCAAGGAAGATATGGTGGGAGACTCGTGATGCAACTAAAGCATTACAAGATCTTCCAAACAGAGAAAAGTTAATTGAAGGGAAATTGTTGTTGGGTTTAAGTCAATGTGCTGCTAATGATTTTGTTAATGCTCTCGAGAGTGTAAGTATTCATAAATCTTGATGTCTTCTGCAAATGTAGTAATGTGTGAATTCTTAGAATTGTATTATTTACTGGCTAATAACCTTGCCTTGCATGGGTATTTATTTATCACAATCATTTAACAAGCAACATTGCATGCCTCTGTGCATCCTGTTCATCCTTCCATGGTCATAGTACTTATACCTTCTATTCTGCCCATTCAATCCCTTCTGCTCAATCTATTCCTCTCGCTCTTAATTCTCCCTGTTCTTCTTCTGCTCTTTCCATGACTCCTATTCCTTCTGCTTGGCTCCTGCTTTTCACTCCATCTTCTCCATCTGCTATGCCCACTCTTTTCTCTTCTTTTGCTCCTTCCGTTTCTCCCATTCTTCACTTCTTTCATTCCTCTCGCTCCCTCAGACCTCTGTATTCTGTCCCTCGTGCTCCTTGTTCTTCAACTTCACCTGTTCCTCTTTGCCTGCTCCATCTGCCCCACTTCCTCTGCTTCACTCTGCTGTTTCTACTTGCCCCACTTCCTCTGCTTGCTTAATCCAATCCTGCTCTGCAGCATGTGTCTACTGTGATTTTGTTTTAAAAAAATGGTGGAACATTCTGATTCACAAATATATTGATTCTCAGCCTTCCAAAAAAAAAGTATTTTTGCCAAATTTTGGAGCAATTACTCTAAAAGGATTTGTAGGGAATGAGAACACACATGCACGTACTTTCAATATTATGTAATAGATTGCAATGATAAAAGTAGTATTTAAAATGTTTGTTTATTTTTTAGCGTATTTAGTATCAAACTTTGTATTTTTAATATTGACTATATTGTGTTGTAGATACCACGTAACACACGCTTGTTATATTTACATTCGTATCAGAGTCTTATATGGAACAAAGTTGTCTCTCGTCGTGTTAAAGAACTTGGTATTAAACCCATTGCTGGTGATCTGGTTTTTGTAAATGATAATCAATTAGAAATTGACCCTGAGCAGGAAGAGGAGGAAGAAAGTGAAACAACAGGTATATTCCAAAAGTTGTGAATTATGAGAATCTATTACAATTTCCTCTGAAACTATGTATTGCTAACCTGCAGGCATGAATTTGATTAGGAATTGCAACTGATTGTGGTGTTTGTTATTATATTATCTTATATGTTGTCCCCTCCTATGCAAATGCTGTCTGTCGTGCGTAATTCACATAAGAGAGATGGTCACGGGGAAATGATCAGAGCGACCAGAAGGGCAAGGGGGTTAAGATAGGGGACGAAATACAATCACAGTAATTGTAAATCAAAGTGTAACTTTAATTATCACCGTATTTGGTTGTGACGGCATAGAAGTAAGGAAAGTAGAGAGTCATTAATGAGAGGGAGTGAGATAGAGATAGAGGGAGAGAGAATGCAGTGGAGCAATGAGTCCTCCGGCGGGCATCTGATAGATGAGGTTATCTCACAGTTTGTTTATTATATTGTTTATTATATCGTAGCAACGAGGACAGCATCTCTAGGTATTGTTTTGTTCCTGTTGAAAATAAAATAATGACGCTGGTTGCTATGTATTATATTATATTGAAAAAATGCGTTCGTGTATTCGTAAGAAATAAAGTCTGTTCATCTATAGAAAGTTTAACAGTCGATATTCTTAACAGCATTCCGTTGTTGCTGGCTGCCAACATGGTCTTCGTTCGAGAGGGCAGCTGTAGCACGGGCGTCGTCACACACTGCAGGCGGGAACTGCCCCTCGGTGTTTGGGAGGTCCCTTTTAATACCCTCCCTCTTATCGTGGAACCTTCCCGAGAACGTTGTTAGGGAGGCAGGTACCCAAGTGGATGTCAACATTATTTCCGAAACTTGCCTGCTCATTCGGTCTGCTTGGTGATGGAATATAACTTATACTTTTCCACTCTGATGGCGAAATGCTTAATAATATTATTTTAAGTAGGCTCATTACAATGTTATGATCAGTACAAACGTCATGTATTTCAATAAACATATAAAAGGGGACGGATATGTGAAATGAACATACTTGCTATTGGTTTGCATGCTTTCTTTTCATTAACATGTTAGTCGTAAAAGAAATGGAAGGCTAGAGAATGCTTAGGATGAAATGGATATTGTAAAAAACACAACCATTGAAATATAAATTGATACAAAAAGCATTTAGCTGGTAATATAACAACATGATATTTTTTGATAAATATCTAGAATTTAAGATGTACAATGTAGTGTGCTAAATGAGAACAAAATGAAGTTCATTAAGTAATTTTTCAATACTATGCCGTCTTTTGTGTTTTTTATCCTTTTCATATTTACAAGTTGTCTGAAGCAATTTCATTATACCTATATGAATAATATTTCAAGACAGACTATTTTTGATTATTACCTATGAAAATATTTTAATCCTTTGTGCTCCTAATTCTTCAGGCCCTGCATTATCAGAAGTACTTTACTTAAGTCCCAATGAAGTGCTGCCATGGTGCTCACTATGCATTGGTGATTTCTAAATTTTGAATCGTAAAAACAGCAGTATTTTGATTAAGAAACAAAGAAAAATACTGTATTTGGTTCACATCACTACACTTCTAACTAATTAATTTAATAAACAAGTTTGTAATGTTGAACCCCACTCAAGATAGGAGCACAAAGTGAAATATGAAATAAAATGAAACAAATGATGGATAGAATAAATTTTACATTGTGATTTTGATGTTTAATTGAAGATAATGTTTGGAAAATTATTGAGAATTCAACCATGTATAATTATCTTGTTGTGACAGAACCTGCAGCTAACACAAGTAAAAAAGATATTGTAAGAATTATCACTGAAGATGATCTTCCAAACATACTTATTCAAGATGTAGTAATGCCTTTGCCTGGACATGAGGTTGTATATCCCAAAAATGTTATGAAAGATTGGTATGAAGATATTTTGAAAGAGGATGGACTGTCTTCAGCCAGCTTGAAGCAAACTGTTCGGTAACAAATTTGATACTTTAGATTCAGCTACTGAAATATTGACAAAATTTGAATGTAAGTAGAACAGTGTGAGTGACAGTTTGTGAGTGGTGACTGATCATTTAAATGTTTGAATTCCAAAATGCTTTATTATTTAGTTGGGGGTAAAAAACTTTCTGGCCATAAATTAGAATTTTCTGGAATATTAAGAAAGAAAAACATTTTTAAATGTAGAAAAACAAGAGGGCATTATTTCTTAAGTAATAATCATTTACCCAAAACTGTTGTGGAAGTTTCATTTCAATAATGGACAAATGTAGGCGATCCCTCAGTCGGTTACATGTTGTTTGTGATGTTTATGCCAACAACAGTCTTACAGTCTTGTATGTATTTATTATTGATGGCAGCTGCTGAGACCGATATACATGTATCAAGTTACTATTAAAAAATAGTATTTTATTGACAAGGCAAGAAAGTGGATGTTTCCATGAACAGATGTAATTTCACTTATTTCAGTTTCGTGATAACAGGGCTTTGTTCTTGTGCATCACTTGTAAGTTAGGCAGGATGTTGAGTTTGCTAAGTGTCCCATGTTTGCACAGAAAGTAGCTAATCTTATCAGTGGAGAAATAGATTTATAGGTAGTGTCTTGATTATAAATCAATGTGGACTCAAGTTAATTGTTTGACATCATCTTTAAAGAGTTGTCTTTGAAAATGCATAGTGTGAACAGGCTAGTTTTTGATATGCCAGCCTTGATATATTGAGAGAGATATGTGGTATTCTTTCAGTCCTTTTCATGAAGCACTTGTAATATTTTCTTACCAGGCATATCCAGTCATATACTGGATGTGCTTATATATGTGTTTATTATACTGCGATTTTTGTAGGAAGAGCTCTCAAGATAACTCAAATCCCATCTTCGCGATGGAATATGTCACGGCATTTCGTATCATTCACAGTTGTTCCGCTAGATTTCGCACGATCGCGACCGTATGAAGCAGTGCTTGCGATCATGCGACTTCTACCGGCAAGACCGAGAAAAGACGCGAAATGCCGTGACATATTCCATCGCGAAGATGGGATTTGAGTTATCTTGAGAGCTCTTCCTACAAAAATCGCAGTATAATAAAGGACTTATGGTTATTGATTTCAATTGCTTTGCGTTTTTCTATCCTATATTTCATTAACAATTTTGGTGTTCAAAAAAGAATATACATACTCATTTCACTTTGAGTAACAAACAGCTTGTTTACTTGCACACAACTGCCTGAAGGTTTGGAGGTTAGATTTCCCCTGATGTCAAAAGAATCAATTTCCTTGATGGCTTCAGATGTTTTTGTAACTGATGAAATGATTTATGACCATATGTACAACACTCCAGTATTTGTTCTCATTTGTAACTTGAGATTCCCTTCATATCTAGGAATATTACAGTGGGCTCTTTCTTCTTATAAAAGTATTAAAAATTCATAATATCCAACTTAATTTCTTTCATACTTCATCCGACTCCTCTCACTGATTTCCTAAGTGGAAACAATGCCAATGTGTGCCATTTATAATTGCATTCTATTGCTTTTGTGTATGGGCCCTTCAAGTCAATCACATTCATTGTTCTTCAGCTAATGGAAAAGTTGAAGTACGCAGGTTTTTCAGGGTAAACCTGGACTTTATTTTACAGTCCTATTAAAGTATGGCAAAACAATCTGTTAGTTATTATGTAGTCCCAAGTGTCCTCAGTAATATACAAGTGTCGTGCTGTGGATATTTTGCTGTCTGGAAGAAGCAGCATCCTAGGAACAGTTGTGAATGTTTTGGCCATCGTGCTGTGACCTTCCTGATGGCAAAAAGCACATAGTGATGAGAGCTGGGGGTTAGAGGTGAGAAGGAGGTGTATGCCAGAGTGGTGCTCTTGTGTAGGATGAAATTGATATAATGATCTTTGAAAAAGATGTCTCCACCGTGCATGTGAACACAGGCAGAGGCTTCAACAGCTGCTATGTCCTGAATACTTGCCATGAAGTACATTCATGCAACATGCTGTATTAAAGAACAAAACTAAGAAGAGAAAATTGTGACTGAATATAGAGGGGAGAGAAGTTATTTGCACTCATATAAGAGGGTTTCAATGATTTTGAAGTTAGAATTAATTAAATTTAATATGTTTTAATTATGTGACAATCTTATGAGGTTACATGAAGTTAATCAGTGGGAAGTTTTTTTGTTTGCAAAGTGGATTTTTTAACAAGGTATCATTGGAATTGTGGGATGAGAGTGGGTGTTTACTGACACTGATTGGATTTATAAGATTATTACATTAAAAATAGAAACATTTAAAATCCTTAAAGATGCCTGTTATTTTTTATACCTAAAGGTCACAATAGGCCATGAACATTACTTATATGTGGAATCTACAATTTGGCACACATTCTACAATGTATTTTTAATGCAGGAAGTATTCAGTTGGTGGAGCTTACAGGAAGATGATTATTCGCCCTGACAATCTGAAGTGGAAAACAATGCATTACTCTGAGCCTTTTAAAACTCTTGAGTTGTCAGATAGAGAGAAGATGCAAAACATGGAAGCACCAAAAGATGAACCAGGTTTCTTTCTATTTTCAAAGAAATTTTTATTAGAAAGGCTGAATAAAATATTTAATATTGACAGGTTTTTACCCTTTTGCAATAGATGGTACATACAAAGCACTTCTTTTGGACTTTTGTTTGCCTTCTTCAACATATGCAACAATGGCATTGAGAGAAATTTTGAAGTCTGACACTTCTTCTCAGCATCAAGCATCACTTAATAATTATCATATCCAGAAAGGCAAAGGCAATGATGTTTCAGTGGATCCTTCAGAAGAAACTGGTAAAGTACTAAATAAAAATTACTTTCTATTAACATCCTTATAAAATATATTGTAATTGTTTTATATCCAGTACTTCTGTTATCTGATATAGTTCATTCTCATATGAATATTATATAATTTGTATTTACTAGCTATGCCAGTAATATTGCTGCTGTTACATCAAATCAATTTGTTTAACAAGGTATTCATCCTTTTAATATCACACCTAACTTTTTTATTGTCATTGCAGTCAACAAACCATGTTCAAGTACATCTACAAAACCCACTGAAGAAACAAGAAGTGAACAAAATGACCCAACCAAAGAAATTTCTGAAGAGAAGATTGTGTCAGTAAATGATGAAAAAATAGAAAAATCAGAGGAGGTAATGCCAGCAGAATCGTGTGGTATATGGAAGGAAAAGGACTGCGAAAATGAAGTTGAAATTGGAGAAGAAGGTAAAAATGATGAAAATATTGTTCGAAAAAGAGAAAATGATAATAATGATGTAGATGTGGTAGAGAAAAAAATTAAATTGGATGTAGAAGAAAAAAAATCAACTGAATGATTATAATTAAAACTGTGTGCTGTTTTATTTTGTTGACATAATTTTTTTTAAGTAAAGTTTCATTTCTGATGATGGATTTAGAAAAAGTGCTTATTTTTGTACTGGAGTGGTATGATGTTGGAGTAAAAATAAATAAAGTGTAAAAAGTGTAAAATAGAGAGAATTTGACCTTCCTTTCTTGTATTCCGTAATGATTCTTTGGCATCCATTTTTCACATATGTTGATGTTTTCAGTTTCAACTCTGGTTGTTGTTGCTTTTTAAACTGAAGTGTAGTGGATTCAGTAAACTCTGGCCTACAAATCAAAGTGTTAACATATTACCAAATATGTTTTTAATTGGGAAATATGTGCAATCAAATGTATTGAATGAGAATAAACATATTTCCATTTTCAGAGAGAATTTTTCAATGGAGTAGAGTCAAAGCTTTTACACACATTAATGTAGTTATTTGATGTAAAATATCAATAAGAAGTAGCGTATTAATTGAAAATTACACTCTTCTAAAAATTGAAATTTTGGAGATTTTCCAAATTTCCAACTGTGGTATCTCTGTTGGGGGAATAAAAATGTGGAATTTCAACACATTGTGATCACTCTATAATTAACCAAACAATTTATATTTTGAAGTGTCAATGGTGTAACTTTTGAAGCATTTTATCATGCATTCTGATTGTTACAATAAACTATCAAATACTGTAGTGCCTTTATTTTTCTGACTATCTTTTGTATTAGATAAAGTAAAACTTGCTCAATGCAGAGTGTACATAATGTGGAAAGCTGTTTAAAGTGAACATGAATCGTGGTCCTGCCAAACATAAGTTCTTCTATATTACGTTGTATAAAGTGAAATCTTGTCTAATATGGAAACTAGTGGTGCTACAGAATGGCACAGACTTTCCCGTATTAGTTTTCTATTTCCTTGGGTCTTCACTAGCTATTTGGAATTGCTACATACTCTTTCTTGCCAGCTGGCGTCTATCACTGCCAAAAGTACATTTTTTTGTCATTTTCTTAATTATTCGGTTTCCTATTGGTAGAATGGAAATATTAATTTTAGAACATTAAAGAACACAAAAATATTGTCCTAAATGGCAGTTTTCTTTTAAAAATTATGTGCCACTTTAAAGAAAATTGCGTTTTAGCACTACAAAAAATGCAAAATTTGAAGCTCACTTTCACAGAAAATTTTTGAATTTTCAAAATACTTTATTTGAAGTTATTTGAAGCACTTACACTCACAAATGTTATAATCTTTACAAATTTCTGGTAATGTGCATATTAAAGATGTGAGAGATATTTCAAAAAAATTAACTTTATATAATTTTTGAAAAAACTTAAAAATAACTCAAAATAAACTTTACGTCATATTAAAGAGTGTAGTTAGCACTATCCGTTACAAAAGTTTCAAAAAATATTTGCAGCCATATATGAGAAAATGGCGTTTGAGCGTTTCTGAAAGTGCGGAAATTTGAGCTACTTTTCACAGAAAACGGTTGTGGTTTCGAGAAACGTTACTTGACATTATTTAAAGCATATGTTCTCGTAAATATAATGTGAAAAAATCGCCGCTTATGTAAATGTTAACGACGTGAGAGACAAAAAAATTAATTTTTGCAATTTTTGAAAAAACAAAAGAATAGAGCAGTATGGCGTTTTTGTCCTCTCATAAAATACATTAGGCACTATACCTACCAAAAGTTTACAGAAAAAATTTAGAGCCGTTTTTGAGAAAATATTGTTTTTGTAATTATTTAAAATGGTGCATATTGTACGCAATATTGCGCGAAAACTACTAAACTTTATTTATTTATTTACGTCAAAAACAGTTAAGAACTGCGTATGACGAGCTATGGGGAGAAGTGAATTTTGTGCACGTTTTCATAATTCTGTGGTCTCTATCCTAAACCATATTTTACTCGAATTTTGAATTTTGAACTTTAAAAAAATGTATATGACGTTAATGAAAGAACTCACTTGGGACAACAGATTTTATTTAAAAGAAAAATATCTATCTTCATTTTGTAGTTCCAGAAAGACGCCGAAAAAATTTTATACTTTTGCAATTTTCGAAAATTCAGAGTTATCCGCGAAAATCGGACCTATGCCCCCTTAATAAGTGCATTTTACTCTATTCTTACAAGAAATTTCAAGAAAAAATCTGGAGCCGTTTTTGAGAAAATTTTGAAAGTGTCCGGGGGGATTCATGTAAAGTACCCCTAAATTTTACAGAATCTTTTTCAAAATCTCAAAGCTTTGACTAGAACCAGATCGACCGGGGAATATCCATTTTGGAAGAAATCGTACGTATGGTTTAGGCGCTAGCAGTTTTCACAGAAGGACGTTTCCCTTTCAATTGGTTTTTCGGTATCAAGGACCCACATAACAGGATTTATGGCTACACCACGTGTTAGAGGATTTTTTTCTTAATGTAGCAACTGGTTTTATCCCCTTTTTTGTTATCACGGCCCGGCAATGATTTTTTTCCGCCGAAAATTCGCCATTTTTTCGCGCAGCATTACATAACTTTAGGCCCATTCACAATGCAGACGTAAACATAAGCGTAACGCACAGACAAACATAAGTGGTAGACTGAAGCATTCACAATGTACAACATAAGCGTAATCAAAGATTTTCTATTTTCTGTGGGCCATTCTAGTTACTATTGGTTGGATGTGGGAATCTATATTTTATATATATTGAAATTTTGTGAAACGTATGTACACAGCTCTTTACGAGCCAAGGCCTATACCAGCGGCGTCTCGGCCTTGCGGCCATGAGTTGGGTTAGGTTAGGTTAGGTATTTCAATAAAAATTCAAACTATATGGTACTACTATGAATATAACAACGAAACTCAACTACAAAAACATCGTACGCTACAAAACAATGCAGAAAACCGTCGAAAATCAACCAAGCAATTTGGATCTATCGATTTCGATACTCGATTTTGAGTTAAACGTACTGTGATTGGCTCATTTCTTATTTCTGACATAAGCATAAGCACAGAAGCTTGCTTGCAAGCTTTTAAGTTAACGTCTTAAGCGTTATGCTTATGCGAGTGCATTGTGAATGAGTCCGCTTAAAAACGTTGTCCTAACTTTTATGTTAACGCTATGCTTATGTTTATGTCTGCATTGTGAATGGGCCTTTTCCCTATACTACGTATATCACTCAGTGTATACGTACGTATACGGGAAAGTAAAAAATACCACTCCTTTGAGGTTCCACATTGAGCAAGTTTTGCTGTACTAGAATTTTTTTTGACTTCACTCAATATTTATAAGATAATTCAGTAATATTTTCTTTGCAATTTAAATGTTTCTTTGTGTGTCAAGATTTGTTTGCTATAAGCTAACCTTCGTCTGGATCTCTTTTACTACCCCTGATTCAGTCGCTGCCATTTTTGCAATGAGATTATGTAAAACAACTGCGTTTCAATAACTAGGCCAAAATGTACTATTTATTAGCACGTTTAGATGCTGTTCTCTTTACATTATCGCTTACTACTTGCGTAGTATTTAGAAAATATTGAAATACAGCAGCCAAAAACGGGATTTTTTAAAAATATTGAAGCTTGTAGTGTGGAGCCCTAATTACAAGAAAATGGATAAATCTTGTTCCCATTCAGCAGTAAATTACTCCCTCTAACACTTTGTGTACTCAGAATCCACGTTTTGTGGGCATTGATTACCGAAAATTGCCTGCCGTCTGTGTGTGCGTCCGCACGTCCGTGTCGCAATGCGAGGGCTTAAATCGTTAAGACGATTTTCTCCACCATTGGTATTCGCCCTTCGATCTGGCCGAACTAGAGACCCTACGGATTTGAAACGAACAGTGAACATGAAAGTGACATACCGTTTGTACCATACTCAAAATCAACAACCCCTTGGCAACGCATATGCGCCATGTACAGCGAGCTCCGGCGTTTACCGTCGAATGTTTGAACCGCCATTTTGTATATCACTATATATATATATATATATATATATATATATATATATATATATATATATAGTGATATTCAATTCTGTCCTTCAAAGTTACGTCCGGAAGAAGGGCATCAGTGAGTCCCGACGGCGGCAGGATTTTCGACATTAGCTTGTCAGCTAGGTCGAATTCAGTCGCTGCCTGGAGGAGAATTCTAGCGGCCGGCTTCTCTGATCGGTAGTTTTCCGTGGTTTCTCCGATCAGCACCAGACTAATGCCGAAGCAGTACCCTACCCCGGGCCACGGACCGCGCGCTATCTTTCCTTCCTCTTCCATGTCCTATCCTCTCCCCGTATACACATAAACTACACTTCCACATACTACACACATGCACTACACTACCCCACTTGCCAGGAGACTGGTCGCCGGCTTAAAGCTTGACCCGGCTGGGACGGTGCCCAGCCGGAGGGAGATACCTGGTTATGGAAAACCCCACTAGGCGACAGGTCGGCGCCGGATCTCGCTATCCAGCTGAGGAAATTCACAGCCCCTCCCGATGAAAACATGCACTACACATATGGGACTAATTACTTCGTTAATTGACGCGCCCGGAGTCATTAACAATCAAAGTTAGGTCTTTAAATAAGGTCCTGTTCAATTTTTCGAAAATATGAATAGCCTTCGCGTAATGTTGACTGAAATATAGGCAATTTTTCATGAATTACTTGAAGTTTTACAAGTGATGGCTTTGTCAATATGGACAGACATTGCGTTGATATATTACGTAACCTTTATTAATGCAAGAACGTGCTTTTTAGCTCCCCTATTTTTTAAAACGTCCGGGGGAGCAGAAATTGCATTAGTTTACTATTTAACTATAACCTTTACTAATGTGAGAAAGTACGTCTCGTTACAGCTTCCCAATTTTTTGAAAACGTCTGTCTTTCTGCGAACTATTAGCGCATGAACTATTCATCGGAATTTTGCGGTAATGAGCAGTGGCGTAGCGTCAGGGGACGCTGAGATGCTGAGCATCCCCGTATATAAGAACCTTAAATACTGTATTGATAATCTTACAAGTGGTCTGTTGAGCGAAACACGTTTTGTATTAATTTAAAATTGATTTCCTATGATTGAATTCGGCGGGCTGTTGAAGCTGGCCTCTGATTGCTTGGAAGCTAAAATACTTCAGCGTCTGCCACCAGATTGCGACGAGCAATGACGCATGCGCAGATGGCGAGGTCCCCCTCTCCCCTCTTCACCCCTGGCCCAGAGAAACCCGATTGCTTTACGCTAGCGTCTACTGCGGAAAGAAGCTCGTTTGTGCACGAGAGCGCAGCACACTTCAGGCGTTCAGTAAATTATCTTTCTCTCTCTCACTCGGGAGTCCCCGCTTGGTCATGGGTACAAACTGTAGAAATAGTGCCTGACTACTATTTCTTAATTAATATCCAAGAAATTGTAATATCTCTTAAATAGATTACATATTATTTAAGTCTGCAATGTATAAATTAACAAATGGTCTTATTGCCATTCGCGTATAAGAATTAAAGCTGAGCCATTGTATAATATGCTTTCAAGACATCGGCAGCCCTGACTGCTGTGAGGATTTTGTGGGAAGCGCCTACACCGTCGTAAGCAATCGAGATCGTGGAAGTAGTCCCAGTGTATCTGCCTTGTGTTGCGTTCGCCTGTTAGACGAAGTAGTTGATAGTGACATTTTGTTTGTTATTGTTGAGCATCCCCAAACGTGTGAGTCACGCTACGCCACTGGTAATGAGTATTCTGCGGTCAATCTGGAGTGGCTCAAAGCCCTGTGATTTTGAATAATTCTTTAAATTTTGGGACTCCTCATTATATTTACCGAAAATGGCTCCAATTTTGTTTTTACTTTCTGGTAATGTTATGACAATTAAATTCGCCGCCTCTTTTCTATGCTTCTCAATCTGGCTGCCAGAGGGCGAGAGCCCTGGATTCAGCCCCCGGCCGCTGGAAGCGCCGTAAGAGCAGATAGTGAGCACCTGAGTAAGTGCGGCCTATTGCGCGCCAATGCCGGCCCATGAATAACCCGCGCGCTCAACTGGGCATTTTGAACCTACTCTCCCCAATGATATGTTAAGACTAAAACGACAGACAATTTTACAAATACAGATGAGACGAAGACAAACATCGACTTCAACAATTATAGAGAGCGATTGCATAGACAACTTACTACAAAACGCACAAGTACGATGAAATTGACGACTTGAAATTGACGAAAAAACAGTCCCAAAAACCCCACAAAGAAGCGTGGCCAGAGCAAATTCCACCAAAATCTCCCCACTAAAAACCAGGACGAATATCATGATATTTGATCCCCAATCCATTGCTTTGCTCACACTATGGCCGTGAACTTCCTTTCCCCTCATATCCCCGTACCTGATCCCCTAATGCTTAATGAACTGAGATCCCCAAACTCACCCTTAAACCAACGCCCCTATAACCAACAATAGAGAAATGCTGCAAATTATAAAATACGCAGACTCGAAAAGCCCCTGGTCCCGACGGAATCCTCCCCTCCCAAATACACCACCTCCCTTAAAACGCCATTGACCTCCTCACCAAGATCCTAGATTCCTGTTTCTCATTCAGTTTTCTCCCCACCGCCTGGAAAACCGCCCGCGTTTCCATGATCGCAAGATCCGGTAAGGATCATCAGCTTCCTTCCAACTACCGTCCCATCAGTCCGCTCTCTATCCAAAGTAAACTCTTCGAGAAAATTATCTTTCTCCGGCTCTATCCAATTCCTAATCCCATTATCTGCCTAACACAATTCTGTTTCCGTGAGGGCCGCTCGGCTGCTCTCCAGACCCTCGTCATGTCCTTCCCCGTAGCTAATCCCCTGCATGCCAAAAAAAGGAATTACCTATATCTTCAACACATATCATCCAAGCTTATGTCGCAGTTTCCCACAGCATCCTCCTCATGAAACTCAAACCCCATACCCCAACACACTTCTTTTCCATCCTCCAAAATGACAGCAGACCGCTACTTCTTTGTGAAACACCTCTGTAAAGGCCGATATACACGGTACAGTATTCGTGCAGATTCTTCATGTAGTCCAGACTTTACGCTTTCTGCATGAGAAAATTAGGAACATGTTCGTAATTTTTCGTGTAGAAAGCATACAGTTTGACTCCAGCGCCTCTAGCGGCAGAATCGTTCGCAGAAACGGTAATCGGCCATGTCGATTTTGCGGTTAGGTGTGTGAAGGTGCGATTGTATGAAGTGATGTATTGTGATAAACTACCTTTTTACTTATCCCTGCCTTCAAATTTTTATTCTTTATGCTCCTCATGGTTAATTAATACTAAATCAAGATCACAGCCAGTACGTACGCACAGAAATACCGTCACTCAAAGTACTCGGACGGCGCATTTCAGTTGTTTCCCGGTAGCCCCTCTAGCGGCGGCTTGTGGCGATTCATGCAGAAAGCGTAAAGTCTGGTATAGATCGTGTATGCGCTACTTTTTGGCTTTTACACGTTCAGTTTGAGATCTTGACGTTTCTGTACAGAAACTGTACGAGAATCTGCACGAAAACTGTACAGTGTATATCGGCCTTAAGAAATCTCCTAGATATCTAACTCAAGCCGGCATCTCTCAGGGCGCCATGCTTTCCCAAAGACTTTTCTCAGTATACATTAATGATATCCCTCCCACTCTAGGTGTAAAAGCTTTCCTTTATTCTATTGCCTTCCTTTAATCCTTCTGATCCCTAAATCGTTTCCTAAGCCGACTTCAAACTGTCTTCAACTCCTTCCACTCCTGGGCCCATATATTACAATAAACCCCACCAAAAGCCAAGCCAGCATCTTCTCCAACCGCCGGGCCGTCACCCACTCCCTCCTCCTCTGCTACATACCATTTCTTTACTTAATGTGATTCTTCCATACGAACCTCCTGCCCAGAGTAAGTCCCAGGTACTTTGCCGAGTCCTTTTGAGGAATAGATTGCTACTCGAATTTTATTGATGGGCATGTTTCGTGTTTAGACTGTGGGAACACTTTTCTTACGAGGCACAGAAGGGACCAAATATTGGAACACATTTCTTACTATTTTTTGTGATTGACGAGAAATGTAGGGATCAACATAGTAATATGAACTATTTTCTTCGTTAATTAGTAATGCTTTAAAATTCAATTTAAAGAAATTTGCATTTTTCCTTCTCACCGTTTACTTATCTCGGTATTTTGAACAACGAATATTACGAACGATTTTTACTTTCTCGCTTACTATTTATGAATTATAAGTATTGTAATGATGCACGGGAAAACTGGGAATTTTCGGTAGGAAAACTCCCATTGGCTGGCCCTGGTAACAAAAAGTGGAAGAATCCGTCCGTCTATATCTGCCTGCCTATCCACCTGTTGGCTTCTCTGTGAACAAAGCCTAACTAGTGCTACAGAATGGCACAGACTTTCCCGTATTAATTTTGTATTTCCTTGGGTCTGGGCTAGGTATTCGGAATTACTACATACTCATGCCAGCTGCGATCTATCGTTACCCAAAGTAACTTTTTTTTTGACATTTTCTTAATTTTTCGGTTTCCTAATGGTAGAACGGAAATATTAATTTTAGAATATTAAAGATCAGTAAAACCTCATCCAAAATAGCAATTTTCTTTAAAAAATTTGGAGCCGTTTTTAAGAAAATAGCGTTTAAGTGCTACTAAAAATTGCGAAACTTGAAGCTTTGAATGCTTAATCAATGCTAGCAAAATTATTCACGAGCTCTCAATTGAACCCTGCCAAGTGAATCACGAGAAATAATGAATCACAAAGGGAACCAAAGGAACCGTGCTATCCTAAGCCCGGGATCAACCAAAAGATCTTGTTTTGTCGAATTCTCCATGGAGACTTCGGGCCTCGCGTGTCCCTCAGTATTTCCCCATGTATCCTCCAAAACTCGTTTCCTCTGAGAAGTCACCTGCCCTCATAAAACTCGCGAATCTCAGATCACGAAACGGATTTTTAAGGACACAGGCCATGTTGTTTTCGAGCTATGCGCAATTGTAATGTGTAACAAATCTGTTTTTATGACAATCTGCGAGCTTCAACTTTTTCCTCCGTAAATCTTTTGGATGCACGACTGGGGAGTAATTCCCTATCCCCCAATAGCAATTAAAGGATTTTGTGTGGATTCATATAAATTGTCAAAAAACATCTATCCTTACCGTATTGTATTTAGATTGATTACTAGGGATTCCTGGCGCGTCATCTGCCAAGGTCACTGGTCCCATAAGTGTAGTGAATGGTCTTTGGCTTGGGAGATGGTGGTGATATTGTCCCTCTGGGTGGCGAGATCTGGCGCAGACCTACTGTCCCCTGGCGGAGTTTTCCCCAACCAGGTATCTCCCACCAGCGGGGCACCGCCTCAGTCGGGACAAACTCTAAGCTCCCATACCGATCTCCAGGAATGTGTGATAGTGTAGTACATGTGTGTGTGCAAGGGGTAGGAAGGATACGACAAGGAATGGAAAGGAAAGATTGCGCTCGGTCCATGGTCCGTTTGTAAGGTACTTCTCCGGCATTCGCCCGGTAATAATCGGAGAAACCACGAAAAACTACCGAGGTGGCCGCTAGAATTCTCCTCAGCGACAGAACTCGATCTAACTATCCGACTAGTGTCGAAAATCCTGCCATCGTCGAGACTCGAATCCCAGGACCTCCCGGTCACAGGCACTCCAGTGACATCAGTTAATGCCCTGAGCCACCTCTCCCGGCGTATTATATTTAGAGAGGATATATCCAAAGCAGGGAAACCTCATTACAATACCACCCTATTAAACGACCATCTATCTCAAAGTCCGATTCTTCTTGGAACGGGCATTAGAACCCTTACGTAGTGTATAAACCAGGGACAGAAAAGAAATTGAATACAGGTAAAAAATACCGATATTTTCTCATATCTCTATTCTCTTTCAAATACCTTTATTCTTTAATACCGTCAAAATATTTTTATAGGACGTCTATACTGGTGTGAACATCCATAAAGGTTATACCGGTGGTATCCACAGAGAGAAAATAACTTCCGTTAGTTAATCATTTTGTGAAATGCTCATTAATAAAATGTTCAAAAATGCATGCACGCACGCTCAAACTCGCGTACACACGCATACGCACGCTCGCCCATTGACGCGTCCCTCTCTTTCTCTCCATTCCTCAAACACACACACATACTGAAAGGCTGATAACGGTGGGGAGGGATACGGCCACAGGACAGGCGGCGCGTGGCAATTTCTGCTCTTCCATTATCGGGAGGTCGTGAAAAGTTCTAATACTAATTGTTGCATAAACTACTTGCAATGCTTCATAGCACTTAAAAATTTATTTTATGAAATTTGAAAGGTGCTGCAGAAGCTGGTAAAATTTCATGTCAGTCTGAGTGTCCACCATGGTGAGTGTTGCGGGTTAGTGTTAGACTGATCTGGCAGGCAGAGAAAAAAACATTGTAAAATTGGGAAAAAACATTTGTATGAGATGTACAGATGTACAACTATTAGAAAATTCCCGCGCGACGAAATGTAGGTCAGCGCCAGATCTCACGATCCAACGTCAGAGGAGCACCGCCATCTCTCGAGATAAAACATGCACTACACAAAGGGAGCTAATGACAGTTGCCGCGGAATGTTTCGGAAACAATAAATCGGGAGAAGTCGGTGTTCCCCTCCCGCTAGTGAAATGCGGCGTCGAACCATACGTCGGCTTCAGGGGCGTTCCCTCCTCCAAACATATCCCTGTCAGTCGGAACAAACGCTAGACTCCGACTGGTCTCCCGAGTTGTCTGGTAGTGTAGTGCGTGAATGAGTGTATTTAAGGCGAAAGGATGGGGAACAAAAGAAAACGCTCGACCAGTCACCTGTTTGTTAAAGTATTATTCCGGCATATGCCTGGTACGGATCGGAGAAACCATAGAAAATACCATTCAGAAAACCCGACCACTAGAATTGCCAATGGCGCAATTCAACTTAGCTAGAATATGGCTAATGTCGAAAATACGCCACCGTCGAGACTCGAAACCTAGCACCTCCCGGTCAGAAACCCTACAAATTAATAGTTGTTCCTCTGAGCAATCTCAGTGGCATAAATTACAATGATGTCCCCGAAAATACCGGTATTTTCGTGAGAAAATAGTGGCGAAGAAAGAAGTGGAAGAAAAAGTTTTAGAATTTGCTGCTTAAGTTGGAATTTTGAATTTCACTGCAAGTAATTCCTTGCATGAAAGACTTGGGCGCATCAGTATCGTTTTCCGGTCAGCCATTGGGTAAGCTGGTGATGGTTTCGAAAGTTCACCTCCCTTTGATTTTTGATGGATATCATATGAAGGATATACACAACATGGACGAGACCGAATTCTTTTCCGAGCTTTGTCATATAAATCTTTAATGCTAAAATGACGTACTGACGGAATAATAATAAAAAACGATCAATCGTGACTTTCGGTATCAACGGAAAAGGTGAATTCGAACCACTTTTATAATGGCCGCGGTAATGCTTTTGGTCATTGGCAAATTCATTTTCCCAAGATGTTCCAAAAATATGGATTATTTAGAAATAATTCAAAAATATTGATTATTAGAACGTTTAAAAGATTCTGACGTTTTTCCGAACAGACACATTAATACTATTTTTTCACAATTTATTTAATGCAATGTAATGTTTAGACCGTTATTGGAGTGGTATTCAAAAAATGTATCTAAAAACTAATTACAAATGTTGTTACAATTAGGTCTGAAGAATAAAATTTCTGAAACATCATAAAACAATAAAATAAAACCAAAACGAATTATGAGATATCTTGGGTCCAGGATTGTAAAAGGCTTTATTAACATTTTAAAACGAGTTGCATTTCATTAAAAAATTGTCAGTGAATAAAAAAACCATGGGTCTACTGATGTAAACATTCCTGTGGTCACGGGGTAAAAGTTCTTAAGTCAAAAATCTTAGTTTGGAGAAAACAAGGGTTAGATTTTCGAGCCACCGCTTGTTCCGATGCTAAACGCTATTTCTTAAAGCTTTTTTTTTCTCGTTAAGGAGGCAACATTTGAATTCGGGCATTTTACTAAAATAAAATATATATAGTTAACTTGTAGTTTCAGTACTTAACCCAATTTTGCCAAAAACTGACTTAAGAAATTTTACCTCGTAACCACAGATTTAATAGACCAACTGATATGACAAAAGAAGTTTTAAAAAATAGCTACATGTAATGTTGAAATGATTCAACAAATGACTCCGTTGTGTGAGTTTTTACAATATATAAATTGGCTTTTTGACATGTCGAATGATGCTTTATGAAACTGTTAAACAGGAGTTAAAAACAATTTAGCAGACTTCCCTTTTTATTTTATCAGAAATAACATTTCAAACTGTGAGAAATAAATCTCTGTATGTTAATTAATTTTGTTGTCAAAATATCCCAAGATGAGGTATTTAACTAACAGAGAAGCCTGTACACCATTTTATATAATAGAATTTTAAAAATATTTTAGATTTTAATTTTGCAAAATACGTTTTCAAGGAACCGTCAGCGGTCGCTTAATGAAGGTTAATCATAACATGCAATGATTTAAAAGTAATATTTATCGCCATGCGGAATTCTTCAAGAGTAGTTGGTCCATAAATAAATTCATTTAGATTTCCGACATTTCTGAACTTATGGTCTTCTCATCAGGGCTTGATAGTGTGGACTCACCTATTTTCTTGTGTTACTACGGCATGGTCATAGGAATCTCTTCACTAGGCACACCATTTCTCCATCACCATGATTTCAAGGCTGATAATATTTAAATATTTAGATAATATTTATCGTCCACTACGAAGTATAATATTCATGTCAATATATCAAGAACTGTTTTCAAAGATACTGAACTGTTTTCAAAACAAACGAAACACAAAAACAAATGTTTTATCCAGACAATTTAAACATCTCTGAAATGGTCACCAGAAGACATGTAATGTAAACTATCTCTTTCATTTCGTCTTATTTGTTTAAATTTTGCAAAATGTTGTTTGCTAAAGGGTCCACAAGTTTTAGAACTTATAAAAAGCTCGATTATTGGATGCATTTGACAAAGTTGCTGCCTCCAATTTACTGCAGGTATTTTAATACCAGTCAAGGGTATTCAAGAAAAAAGGGAAATGAAAGACCGAATCGATTGTTTACCAAGTGTATGCCGATAAAACCAGTTTTTATGGAACCTCCAGGTAAGGTTGCCATAATTACTGGAGGTACAAACGGAATAGGAATCTCCGTGGCATACGAATTACTTCATGCTGGAGCCCTCGCAGTAATTTGTGTAGGCTGTGGTTGCGTAGACGAAACCGGCGCTGTACGAGCTCTGCAAGATAAATTTGGCAAAAAAAGAGCTCGTTATTTTCAAGCAGACGTGAACTACAAAAGGGATTTAGAAAATCTGTTTCAGAACGCCATTTCCAGTTACCGTAAAATAGATATTCTCTTCAATAACGCAGGTGTGAGGAATGATTTGGACTGGGAAATGTGCGTCGACACAAACATTGGAAGTACAATAAGAGGTACTCTCATGGCATTATCATGTATGGGCAAAGGGAAAAGTCCGAGTGGCTATGGAGGGATTGTCGTGAATTGCGCTTCTACGTTGGCATTCGACACCGTGCCATCTTGTCCGGCGTTCTGTGCTTCGCATCATGCTATCGTCGGCCTCAGCCAGTGCTTGGGAGACGCGTATCACTACCGACAAAACCATTTACGCGTGGTGACATTGTGTCCTGGAACTAGTTATACGGATATGTCCGCGAATGATCCAAAGCGCCAACACGGCATAGGTTTCTGCGAAGACCCACAAAAATTAAAAGAAAAACAGAAACTTCAAAACGCATACGCTGTTGGCAGAGCATTTCTGTACCTCGTGAGGTATGGGCAATCTGGTCGCCATTACGTGGTAGATGGCGCAGAGATGACTGAGGTGACACTGCCTCCTAGATACGAATTTTGTATGCCTTTATGCCGTTACAGGAAGAAAAGGCTCTTTGGTTTGTTGTAACAACGGCGGAAAATTATCACAGGCGTGCAAGAATTGTCGCAGCATGCAAGAATTTGTATTGTCGACACACACTAACTGAGTTGAGATAATTTAGAATATGTCTTAAGTAAAGTTTGGTTGTCATAATTTCTGTCGCAGCTCGTTTTTTAATGAATTGAATCACTTAAATTAATTATGTACGAGAGTATGTACGCAACTGCTTCTGGGCCTTCGTAATAAATTGAAAACACTGAATGAGAATTTTTTTAAGACTTTCTCTAATCATAATAACTTTGCAAACGATTTGAAATATTTACATGATATGGTTTCTTATACACCAAAAATTGTTTTGCAAAATGTAATATGAGTACACGGACTTCTTATGCATTTAGCCAAAATGCACAATATTCCACAATAAGGGTGATAATTTACCTTGAGCTTAAAACGTGATTGTTTCGTTGAGGCAGAGGATGTGAGAGCAACAACACCATTAATGAAAAATTCAGAATGTATAGTGAATAAAAGCAAAATATATTAATAGAAAATTGTTAAACGAGGCGTTCAGAAATAATGATAACTGACTTTCCACGTTTCTGATGAAAATGCAAGGTGAAACTGCGCACAGTGTGGCCGTGTATAACTTCTAGGTCAAAAAGGCATTTGGCCCCGAAGTTATAGCAATGCTAATGCCTTGAAGTGCAAATTCACTTCTTGAAAATGAATCACATGATGAAATTTTTTATTCTAAGATTATATGATTAAATATTTTTAGTTTAAACAATTGAATAAGCCATGGTTTAACTATAAAATGTGTTTTTTTTCATTAATCCCCAAAAACGTTTAAAATACTTATTGCCAACTTTTCCCCTTTCTGGCCCCACTGTGCGGCAGCTGGAATTCGCACAGAACTTTTCCAATAATTTGGAATTCGTCCAAAAATCAGTATGCTACCATTATTAACGCTGGAATGTCGTAAATCCTGCTTTTAAGGGAGCGGGATAATGATTATTTTATAGTATAAACAATAAACCTTTTATATTAATTATGTTTACTTGTATTAATAAACATACTGTTTAAAAATTTGATTTATCACAACTTGATATCAGCATAGAAACGCCATTTATCACAACTTGATACCAGCATCATTAAGGTTGGTTCAGTGATTCAATTTGTAAGCAATTAAATTTTAGTACTACTTATCATTTACTCGTTTTCACTTTAACAGATAGCATCACAACAATTTCCTCCATTAACTCATAATTATCAGTGAACTCATAATAATTATTATGAGTGAGTAGGTACTATTACCTAGAACAATTATATGAGGTGTTTAGGTTGAATGAAGCTACATTTACTATCAAGAAACCGTACCTCGTATGACCATTTCGCCCATGGATATCGGGGAAACTAGACCTGACGAACACCATGACTGATATGGAACTGATTTTGAGTGTCGGTTCGAGTGTATGATTTGCAGTAAATGTAAATGATTTACAGTAATGTAAATATTTTCTCTCAGATGTAGAGATAGTTTATAGCAGGGGTGGGTTTTTACCATTTGAGGAAACATTTAAATTAGCCTGCAACAAAGGAGCTTCATTTTCGTTGAACTCCCTGAATTTTCGAGAAATAATTCGAGAAAGTAGCATATGTGCTGTTGAAGCACTACTAGTTTTTCTAGGATTAATTAAATTGTCGCGCGAGGAGTCAAATGCGACCGTATATTATCTTCTATGAATATGAATTTATCTTTCCGCTATCTTGTTAAATTTCTTTTTTGTTCCGTGTTAAAAAGACTTACATAACACTCCATAACAATAGATAAATTCTAGACATAATCCAAAGTAATTATTTTGTCTGCCGACTTTCAAGAGAACACGATAATTGATGCGTGACGTGCAAACTGCATAAGAATGCGCGGAGAAGTGCATGGATCATCGTAATCAAATGTGATGCTGATTGTGGGTTAGAAGAAGGAACTCTTTAATTTAAAGGAGCCTCTCGAGGCACTTGTTGCATAAGCCTTCACGTACGAAGCGACACGTGGCGTCTGGTGTTCGTGAGGCAAGATCTCTCATTTTCCGCGTCGCATTTGCGGAATTTTGAATATGTTGTTCGAAATGAAAATTCATTTGTTTTCCACTTTCGGCGGAAAAAAAACGGTTTAAGCTTGTAAAATCATTTTGCAAACGAGGGGCGTAAAGGTGATTTTACTATTTTACCTAGAAAAATGCAAACTTTTTGAGCAGATGCAGTAGAATTTATTATGTGACCAGGTCATATTTAACATTCTCGTAGAGCATTTTTCTCGTCCATACATGTAGGACAAAGTACTACCGATATATCCAATTCTAAATGTGTTAACGTTGCCAAATACAAAGAAAAAATTATGAAAAAAAGTTATACTAATTATCGATAATTTTCTATGCGTGCAGAAATTGAATATGTTGAAAAGTTTTATATTATAATATAAAACTAATGAAGCAACTTAGAGCTCCCGCCCCTCCCGTCCTCTATATTCTGCTCTGTATGTTCCTCTCACTCTTAACCTTACGTTCGTCCCTCCTCGCTTCTCCCGCATGCCCTATCGACCATGGTGCACGCATTGTATTCACTACCAATGGGACCAACTTAGGTCCGAGGATATGATTTTGTTAGTTGATCTCTACCCCCCTCGCATTGTTAAGCTTCATGCTCCTGTTACATAAAGCCCTCTGCCCTCTGAGTTATGTCTAGTTTCTTACCCAGGAATTAGGGGAAAATCCCAAAATGATTGAACAGTTTTGACTGAAAATCGCAAACATTCGATTATGATAATCCGCAATTTCTTTACGTATAGAATTGGAACGCTTTAGTTTCTTTCCAAATATAATCAATACTAAAATCGTCGTTATTCATCTCTTTGAGAACTTTAAAATGGTGGTTCTCTTTGAGAACTTTAAAATACATTAAAAAAACAAGGTTTGGCGTATGTCAATATCTCAAAATTACAAATGTTTTAAATAAGAAAATGGAACAATTCATTTTCTACATCAGCAATGCAGCTAAATAAATCTGAAGTGTCTGTGATTTTCGAATTTTCAGCTTTAAAATAATTTTTCAATATATTTATTTGATTTCTAAAAAGAATCTCGCGTCAAATCAATAGTGTCTGTTCGCTTGTACGAACCGATTTAACTAAAAGACTACTGAATCTATCATCATAAAATTTAAACCCATTGTATACATTACCAATGTGACCAACTTAGGTCCGAAGATATAATTTTGTTAGTTGATCTCTACCCCCCCTCGCATTGTTATGCTTCATGCTCCTATTACATGAAAGTGAGTGTATATGTTTGTACTCGTATTTTGCACAAACACTTTAGAACTTTTGGAGTGATTGATCTCAAACTTGGCACGAATACTTTTGAGGGGCCAAGATTGAAAAATAGCGTAGTTGCGGTGAAAACTGGTACCTCAAAACGACGGCGAAAGGAGCAGACGGAGCGGAAATACAGCAAGGAACGGGTGAAGCAGAACAAGCGAAGAGAGCGAGGGGAGCGGAAGTTACGAAAGAGAGGGAGGAGCAGCGCAGCGGACGAACGTGGAGCAAAGGAGCGGGCCGACTGGAAGGAATTTGGGTTGCAGAAAGACGGAAGAAGCGGGAGGTGCATGATGAGAGGGAAGAACAGGTAGAGCGGAAGGTGTTGGTAGGACGATCGTGGCATGCCAGATAGAGCGTACAGGAGAGACGGACGAAGCGTGATGAGCGGGGGGATCAGATAGAGTGGAAGGGGCTGGGTGGGCGGGGGGGGGAGGTGTTTGCAGGACTGCCATGGCATGCCAGTGCGGGTGTGTGCGGGGAAGACGCTTGATAACCGGAACGAAATGTTCCTGCAGAATAGGATGGATGGGCAAAGCAGGAGGGATGGGCAGGACTACCATGGTCCGCAGGGGAGAGCGGGGTGGGACGAACGTAAAGTTAAGAGCGAGAGGAACATACAGAGCAGAATAGACAGGAGGGGATGGGGCGGGAGCTGTAGACAACATGAGCAAGGCTGGCTGAAAAAGGCGTTGCGGAGGATATGCACGAAGTGTGATGAGTGAGAACTGGTATAGTGGAAGGGGCTGGTTGGGGACGGGAGATACAACCAGGACGCACATGGCAGGCCGGATAGAGCGAGCAAGGGAGACGGCCGAAGCATGAGGGGCTGGCGAGACATTTTATTAGACGATTGTGAGAAATAAATACATGGCCAATGCCGGGTAATCAGCTAGTCTACAATAACTTGGTGTAGAGGTGTATTTCGGTACCTTAAATCGTTTGGAAGATATTTGTTGCGGCCAATTTAGGTGTTCTGTACGGAAGCATCATATTTATATAATGTGTTTACATTTTTTGCGTTAAGAGTATTCAGCGTCTTTTACCCATGAGTTTCACTTGAAAGAAAAATCTCTCTTTAATAATCTAGTTGTACGAAAGGGTCTCACATTCGTAAACTTTATCAATTTTCTGAAATTCGGAATTCACAGTGAAAATCGGACCTACGCCATCTTTATAAGTGTATTTCACACTATTCTTACAAGAAATTCTTCAACCACACATTTGGAGCCATTTTCACGAAATTTTGAAAATATCACATTTAATGTACCCCAGAAATCTAGACAATTATTTTCAAAATCGCAGAACTTGGAGTCGTGCCAGAGCAATCCGGAAACTAATTTTGGCAAAACTTCTCAGAATAGTTTAGGCGCTAGATTCACAGATGGACGGGCGGATAGACGGAAGGACAGTCGAGTAAACAGACGATTAGATGGGCGGACGGATAGATGGATGGGTGGTTTATAAGTTAGCAAACAGACTGATGGACAGACGGACGGACGGACGGACGGACGGTCGGAGAGATGGACGAACAGACGGACGGACGGATAGACAGAGTTACGGACTCGGACGAACGGAAGTTTCGAAAAAATCTTTTTCGGCATCACAGGACTAAAAACGTGCATTTCCTTTGAAATCTCGAAATCTGTTTCCCGCAGCATTACGTAACTTTCTTTGTAGTACGTTTATTACTCACGTATGTACGTACATACGTGTACATACGTACGTATACAAGAAAGTGACTATGAAATCCGATCTAGCAAGGAAATTGTGAATGCAGAGCTGGAGTTTTCCAGTAGAGACGAAAATAAATGTGATGAAAGGAATGAAAAAATGAAAGGGCTTCAAAAGTTCAAGAAGCATTGAAGGGTGTTAAGAGTTTAATATATTTAGAGTGTGTGGAAAATGTAGAAACAAGAAGAAATCTTGAAGAAAGACATTGAAATTTTGAATATACACGATTAGACACTTTACTTTACTTCTGAAAAAGAAAAATCAATTATAGTTGAAAACTATAATATTTCGGATTTCACTGAAAAACAATGAAATATACGTCTTCCTCATCTTAAAAATCATCAAAATCATTAAAAACATACCCTTAATAATAGATTTTGATGCACTGAATACGAAACTTCAATTAAAGCCATCACGTTACGTTTTCCTTATTTTGTGAAATGGGTTTGAATGACGGGAATTGCGCTGGTTTCCCTTTCCTCCTTAACTCAGCGCTTGGTGCTACTGCGACACCGTAACATATAGCCAGCACACAACTGTATAACAAACATGAGAGTTACACTTTTAAAGTTCCAACGAAGTTTAAAGAGAAGTTACACTTGTTTATATTTCCCTTTCAAGGTTTCGAGAGATTTTGAACCTTAGGGATTGTGATCCTAATGTTGGGCTGTAGACTGACTTTACCTCAGTAAAACTGGGTATTTGTTTGTAATCTCACAATAGTTATTTATGCACCGAGGGCGTTATGGATCTAATGGTCGAGCAGCGACAAAATCTCAAGGGCCTTTGGCCCGAGACCATTAGGAACAGTTAACGCCCGTGGTACATACATGATTTTATTTTTTACGTAATAATATTGATTTATATTTATTTATTTACTAATTAACTAGACGTTGACTTGACTCAATTTTGTTTTTCATATTTCCCTCTCATATTTCCCTCTCATAATACCTTCCATAAGAGAACATTCAACTGTTTTCAAGCTTTTCTCGTCACCACGATCCTCTCAATCCAAGTAAGTTATGTAGGGTACATCGAGCTCCTTATCGAAGGTAATAACAAGCAATAATGTATCAGTAAAAAATAAAACACATTTTTATTTGGTTATATACTATTACATAAAATAATTATTTAGAAAATATTAAAAAAGTACTAAATATTACTTAAATTCTTATGCAATGAATTGTAGACTCTCAATAGCACATATAGGCAATTTATATTTTAGTCCCATTAAACAAAAATTAAGCCTAACATTTGAAAAAAAATTAAGTTCACTTTTTTTTCAATTTTTTTTATGAAATCTCCACAAAAACGATACATGATTTTCTGACTTCATATCTGGATTCAGCATCTCTGAATTAATAAAAGGTACGTGTATTCACTCAGAGGAAAGAAAAAAAACATTTGAGCCTCAGCTTTCTCGGAAATAGAAAGCCTCTAATGTAGTGAACCAAAAATGTTCGACCCCCAGAGATTCCGTACAATTGGAGTCTACTCCATGCTGTAACCGCTGGCCGATGAACACTGCTAACGCTGCTGAGATATGGGATGCGTGCATTTTCGAAGGTCGGAGAATCCCAATAGTCCTCGCAGCATATGCAATAATCTTGAACAGAACAAAATATTAACTCAGTAGTTTCAAATGAATAGAGCAATATCAAACTTACAGCAGGAGAAACTATTTTATTCTGTTTTCTTCAAACCGAACGCTGTATTAATTGACGTTTATAGTACAAGCGCGTGTTCTGTCTTATTCAACACCAACAGTAGTTAGCCATGATGGCGACATCCCGTCGACCCTACAACCTCATTTCCGTCTTCATTATATCCTAATGTAATCCATCGCTATAATCCAATCTCTTTGTTCTTCACGTGGTGAATCTAAGTTTTCCGGAAAGTATTTACGATGAGAATGGAGAAAATACAACTTTAAGTTCATATTATATCCGAGTCTTTTGAATTTTTCCGATCATTGTTTTAACAGTATGTTCGAATCTATGATTCCAGAAAAGTTTGATAACATGCCATAATAAGCCGATAATATGCCGATAATAAGTCACAAGGTTAATGTTCTATGCCAGTCATTTTATTTCTAACGCCGGTATTATTCATTAGTTGACGAATATATAGGCCGTCAAAAATGCATTCTTTTACCTTTGTTTCTGAGAGCAATTTACATTTTTGAATAATAGATTGAAAACAAGAGTAGGTTTTGTCCATCGCTTCGTTATTTCAAGTTTGATGTGCAAAGGATGTAGGAAACTTTTCGGCGAGTTCCTTAGTGGGGAATTTATTACATTTCTGTCCCTGTCACTAAGTGTATTCTTTTCAGACAAAATGTAACTTCCCAGTCTTTCTCTGGCGATGGAGTCACATTTACGTCAGAAACACGACAGTGTTGGAAATTCTCCCTGTTGTTCTGTGATTTTTCTCTATTTTTCTGTACCTAAAAACGGAAGAAGAATTGACAGTAGTCTTTGGTAATGCTTATTGGTGAGACTGGAATAGGGACACCTAGTCCATGTCGCACGAATCTCATTACGGGCAGGTTTGGATAGATGATGGCTGTCTTGTTTTTCTTCATAAATTGAGATATTTTACTCAGACAAAAATAAGAATCATTGATGAACCATCTCCGTTGAACTAATGTCTTAAATTTTCTAAACACGTTTCACAAACGATGTGTGGAGTGATTTGACTAATTCCCTAATTTAACTTTAAATTAATCCTGATTCAATATTTTGATCTTTTGAGTAATGTTTATTTCTTTTCTGATTCTTGATCACACAACATCCATGCATGTAACAAAAACTATTCGTACTGTTCGGTCTCCCCTTGATTGATTTGTACTATTCACATTGCTTTCTTTTTTCAAGGAAAAATTGAAACTAGACTATATACGTTCAAAACAGACCAATGCCTCTCGACCGCTGCCTCCCGCTTGAAACGCTCATTCGGATGGTCAGTTCGGAATTTACTATAGTGTAAGACTGTTAATACACAAAGGAGGTTAAAGGATAGAACCTGCTAGGTGAGCAACCCGATAGAGTAAAACACCTAATTTTTTTACAGTGAAATAAATGGTCATGCTCAGATTAAATACGTTCACTTCCAAAATGACAACCATACCAATGAAACAATTCACAAATGATGGATGAGGAATTTATACACAGACAAGGTAAAAACAAGGTTTTTATAAAAACACAATTAAATTCTGAGAATCAGGGAAGATCTGAGACCTTTTTAAAACCATCAAATTACTAGATATTAGCATTTAAAATGGTAACTAAGGATTCAAATTTCATTAGACATTTCCTGGTTCTCAGACTTGTGATCTTATAATTGTGAATGCATAAATTCGTTCTCTTATGTGTGTGATGATGAATTGGTAGAACTTGATTGTAGGAGAGTCGTACTCATCATTTGTAACAATTGTTTCGAGATATTTCGCCAATGCTCAAGAAAAGTGACACGTCTCAAAAATTGTAATTTTTCAGGAGAACGGTTTCAACCTGAGCGTGGCCACTTACTTCGCGGTCAAAGATGAAGTGGTTTACTCTAACGGGTGGCTAAAGTAGGATGGTTCCCTCAAATTTATCCCGGAACCAATGTAAGTATTCAGATGAAGTTTTCACTAAAACGATTGTATGCTTAAAGCACATAAGAAGATGTTTATGATCTTATTGCCTTTTTGATTGTAAAAACTAGCCGAAGAACTCCGTGTTGCCCGCGTATTTATTAATCGCAATCATGTAATAGAAAGGAGAGAGGTAAGAGAAAGAATGATGTTTTGCCTGTCTCGCCCTGTGGTGCTAGCTACTGGGTAGGCAGGACCTGCCCGGTCCTGCTCTGGCCCTTCCCTATCAGGTTCCATCGTACCCCGTTCCGTTCCGCGCAGCTCCTCACCGCCTCGCCACGCCGCACCCCGCCCCGCTCTGTCACGTTTGCTACGAGCTTCGTTAATACCACCACCATGCTCCCGCAGTTCTAAACAGATATATCGCTGCATATTTACAGTGAACTTTCAGTACCGATTTTGATCTGAAATTATTCAAAGCTAAATGGCAATATTAAAATGAATTCAAACGAATTGTGTAGGACTTTAAACTTTTGGGATGTAAGAAACATTTACAGTCTTGATGGATTTTCTCACCCTATAAGATATATTCGAAAAAAACAACTAGTGGTGCTACAGACTGGAACAGACTCCCTTGTTAGTTTTCTATTTCCTTTTGTCTCGGCTAACTATTCGGACTTGCCAAATACTCTTGCCAGTTGCCATCTATCACCGCCCAAACTATATTTTTTTTAAATATTTTCTTAATTTTTCGGTTTCTAAACAGAAGAACGGAAATATTACTTTAAGAATCTTAAAGAACAGTAAAACCTCATCCAAAATGGTAATTTTCTTTCAAAAATGTGGAGTCGTTTTTAAGAAAATAGCGATTAACCGTTACTGTAAATGCGAAATTTGTAGCTCTTTTTCATAGAAACTTTTTGAGTTTTTAAAAAAAATTCATTAGAAATTACTTGAATCAATTTCACTCACAAATACAATACTGTTTACAAATTGCTGGAAATGAGCATTTTAACGGTGTGAGAAATCTTTCAAAAAATTACATTTGTGTAATTTTTGAAAAAACAAAAAAAAAAAACCACAAAATGAACTTTATGTCATATTAAAGAGTAAAATTAGCACTATCCGTTCGAAAAGTTTGAAGAAAAAATTTGGAGCCATTTAAGAGAAAATAGCGTTTGAGCATTTCTGCGGAATTTTGAGCTAGTATTCAGAAAAAACGGTTGGGTTTATCTTTTTCGTTACTTCAAGTTTATACTTTTCGAGAAACTTCGTATGACATTATTTAAAACACATGTTCTCGTAAATAGAATAATGTGAACAAATCGCCGCTAGTGTAAATATTAACGACGTGAGAAGGAACTAGTGGTGCAGAATGACACAGACTTTCCCGTATTAGTTTTCTGTTTCGTTTGGTCTCGGCTAGCTTTTCGGACTTGCCAATCCCTCGACATCCGCGGATTCGCTATTCGCGAGTTCTGAACATTCGCGATTAGAGAAATGCTACCGGTTTTAACGTTCGCGACTTAAACATTTGCGAGTGTGTCTTTCGGTCGTACCACATTTTCTTTGAAAGCAAGCATATTTCATTTCCTTTATCATCATCATCTGGGAAATGAACTCGGCAGACCTCGGAGCTCGAAGTAAAACTTCTTCCAAAAATTTCACAGATGAAATGTCAGTTCACATTTATAGAATAACACCATTGTAAAATAATTCAATTCTGTTGCGTCAAGTTGGGGGTAAGGGTTTTGGCCAAATGAAGAGAAAAACCATTCAGGATCTGTGCAACTCTCATTATAATGAGCTCATTGTAGAGGACCTTCGGGAAATCAGTGAAGAACACCAACTCGACGGTAATGATGAAATAACGTAAGCGAAACTACGTCCTGGAGCAACTTCAATGTCAAAACTGTTGATGACGTTCTAAAATCAACAAGCTCTGGTGGAACAGGCATTCGAATGTGATTCAAACATGGAAATAACTTAGAAATTTAAGAGAGAAAAGAAGCAGGAACTCTTTCATATTTGGATTTTAGAACAGCGAGAAAGATGATGAAACAAAAAAATTAGCAAATTCTTTATCTAATCATTTTCAACTTTGAAATAAGTTTCAGACATAATTTTATTTCTTCATTTTGGAATGTTAATTGTGAATTCTGTTGTAGTAGAGCTTAATCAGTTCTACTGTAATTGATTGTCAGATTTTTTCTTTCTTTTTTAAACAGCTTTTCGATATCCAGGAACCTAACCCACCTTCCTTCATTAAAAGATAGACTCAACATTCGCGGTTTTAACATTCGTGAAGTTTTTTGGGAACCTAACCCTCGCGAATGTTGAGGGATTATTGTACTCTTGACAGCTGCCATCTATCGCCGCCCAACATTTTCCCGACTACATCTATCGCCTATATTTTTTCGACATTTTCTTAAGTTTTCGGTTTTCCAATAGTAGAATAAAACTATTATTTTAAGAATATAAAAAACAAATAAACTTTGCCCTAAATGGCAATTTTCGTTGAAAAAGTTGGAGCCGTTTCAAGAAAATGGCGTTTAAGCGCTACTGTAAATGTGAAATTTGAACCTCTTTTTCACAGAAAAGTTTTGAGTTTTCGAAAAACTTCATTTGAAGTCATTTAAAGCACTTACACTCACAAATTCAATAGTGATTACAAATTGCTGGAAATGTGCATTTTAACCGTATGAGAGAATAACATGTGTAATTTTTGAAAAAACAAAAAATATCCCCAAATTAACTTTACGTCATTTTAAAAAGTGCAATGAGCACTATCCGTTCGAAAAGTTTGAACAAAAAATTTGAAACCATTTTTGAGAAAATGGCGTTTGAGCGTTTCTGAAAATGCTCAATTTTGAGCTACTTTCCACACAAAACTATTCAATTTTCTAGAAACTTTATTGGACATTATTTTAAGCATATGTATTCATTAATATAATAATGTGAACAAATCGCCGCTAATGTAAATATTAACGACTTGAGAGACAAGTCAAAAAAACTAAATATTTGCAATTTTTGGAAAAACAAGAGTAGACGAATATGGCGTTTATGTCATCTCATAGCGCACATTTAACACTATCTCTACCAAAAGTTTACAGCAAAAAATTGGAGCCGTTTTTGAGAAAACCTTGTTTTTGTAATTTTTTAAAATTTCAAATATTGCGCAAAAACTACTAAAACTTTCAAAACAATGAACATGACCTTAATGAAAGAACACACTTTGGACAACAAATTTTATTCGAAGGAAAAATCTCTATCTTCTATTTTATAGTTGTCTTGTATGCGGTTTCCTACAGGACGACGCTGAACAAATTCAAACGTTTGCAATTTTCAAATCTTCAGAGTTAACCGTGAAAATCGTACCAATGCAACCTTTATAAGTGTATTCTACTCTATTTTTACAAGACATTCAAAGAAAAAATTTGGAGCTTGTTTTGAGAAAATTTTGAAAATGTCCGGGCAGCTTCGTGTAAAGTACCCCCATATTTTGAAAAAAGATTTTCAAAATCGCGGCACCTCAAGTGGAACCAGATCGACCGGGGAATATCCATTTTGGAAGAAATCGTACTTATGGTTTTGGCCAGGGCCGCTCAGCGATCTACTCCGAGGAGACGCCGCCATTTGCTCTCTGCTCTTTCTGGCAACCCTAGCGGCAGACGGAGCAGATGACGTAATCTTTTATCGATCGGTGGTTTGCGGCGCAGTGGGATGCGTCTTGCTTTTTCGGGGTATTTTCCATCGCACGGACAGAAAACGTCTCACTGCTTTGGGATCAATATTACAACAGAAAAATGTATAATATTTACAATTATTTTTACTAATTATACACACATTTAACTAATTATGCATTTTATAATGATATTAATATAATAATATACACTCATCGTCAAAAAACAAGCTGCACCTCGAAGGACCCTACTGATACGCTGCAAACTTGATGGGTATTTTGAACACCATTCACTAAGCCAATGATTTCGTTTTCACGGTCGGCCGCGCACTGGGGGGTTGGGGGTAAGGGCGTGACGTCGCGCCCACCGGCCGAGAAAAGAGGGTCTCAAAACGGCCGTGCCGACCATTACGGCATCGGATAACGACGCCAGAGCGTCACCTGCACATACGCTGTGCCTAGGCGACGCGTTCGACAGCCAGTTTTCCAGATAGAAGCTTTCAAGAGGCCGCACCGTGGATGAGCGGGAGACTGGTTGGTCCTGTTGCCGTATTGCGCGCCACACCGGTCGTACGGACACCACCATCGCCCGCTGTTGGTGGCAATGGACTGAGGAAGGCACGCAAACACGACATACAGGATCTGGACGCCCGCCACGCATCATGAGGAGGGAGGACCGACGGATGGTCCGCCTTGGGCGACCAGATCCAACGGCACCGATAGGTGCTTCAGCGGGCTGTGCAGCCTGCACTGTCCCATCCCATAAGTGCCAGTACCACAGGCAGGCGGTACACTGACACTTGCACAACACAGGGCTCGGCGTACGCTGACCGTTACGACGCCTGCCCCTCGCACCCCAGCAACGTCGCTACACTCGCCTAGTGTCGGGAACGACGGACCTGGGACCATGCAGACTTGCAGTGGGTCATCAGCGACGAGTCCCGCTTCTGACTTCATGGCGTCGACCACTGGGTCCGTGTCTGAAGGCGGAGTGGGAAGCACCACGACGAGCGGTTTGTGGTATCCCATCACACGTCCCGCCAGCCTGGTGTGATGTTGTGGGGCGATATCCTATGGTGCACGTTCACCGTTACCGTTCCTCAGGGGCACCGTGACAGCCGCATGGTACGTTCAGGAGATCCTTCAACCGGTGGCCCTGCCGTTCGTGAACGCTCATGCCCATGCCCTATTTCAACAGGAAAACGCGCGTCCGCATACCACAGCCATCTCCCGAGCATGCCTTGCAGCCGTGGAAACTCTGCCATGACCGCATTGCCAGGCCTTTCCCCAATCGAGAATGTTGGGGATGCTACGGAGCCACCCCTACCCACCAATCTGCAAGAACCGCGCGCTCAGGTGCAGGCTGCATGGCATGGACTAGCACAGGACTCAATTAGGGACCTGTACAACTTCATGCCACGACGTCTGGACGCGTATGTTTGCCAACATGTACAATCTGTAGGCGTAGGGAGCAGTAAATATTGGTCCTACAAACGTGAAAATGTAATCATTTTGTATGCGTAGTACCCTCTACCAGCCTGCCAACAATGATCGCAATGACGTATGACGATGAGTGTAATATAATTATATTATTTATACAAATATAATTTCGTTTACTGATTGTTGAATTCAAACAAAGACGGATGATCCAGAAACAAGTTTTCTCTTATTTCAACAATGTGGTTACAAAAATCTTGAGTCCGTATACAATGCCTAAGTGCCGTATATCCAGGAGAGAGAGCCGAAGTCGTTGCCAGGTCGCCAATTGCCAGAAGTAGTTCCAAAGATGCCGGGTCGCCAAGTATCCGCCAGAGAAGTCCGTAGTCGCAGCCCAAGTTGTCCTCACCAGTACACTCCGTTGCCAATACACCGCTCACTTCTCTGTAGACCAGTACTCCGTAGCTCGCTCTCTCACACTCTGCCTTGCTGAGCAATACTTGTGCAGTTTCGTGAATCGCGCGTAAGGTGCAATGCACGTTCACTCCACCGCGGTGCAGCCATCCCTACCCATACGGGCATCTATGGCCAATCCTGCAAAATGAAAAAGAAAAAACAGGTCAGAAGACATTAGCCAACTGGCGCGCGCATTGCGTGTGCAATAGTTAGAAAACAATGTTTATGTTACAAGTCTCATTTCGCTGTTTCAGATTTCTCTTACTCCAGGAATTGTTTCGGTCGCTTATACTTCGCCCGTGGAGCGGGTTCGTATGAAGCGACCTCGGAAATGAGAGTATTTTCCGAGTCAGCGGCTTTTCTGAAAAATTGAGAGGTTAGTTTTTTGAAATGTTCTACTAGCAGTGGCAATGATAGGTCGCGGTGCATATCTTTAATTAATGCATACCTAGGGGCGCAGAGGGCGGCCCTAAGACATTCATTTTGAACTACTTGCAGTTTATTTAAGTGACTTTCTGCAGCGATTGCCCAACTAGGGCATGCGTAGTCCATTTGTGGCCTGATAATTGCTTTATAAAGCGTGAGGCAGTTCGCCGTTGACAGTTTGCTCCGCTTGTGAAATAAGCATCGCAAGCGGCCTTTGGTCTGCCGCGCTTTCTTCCGCACGTTATCTATGTGCAGGTTAAAAGTGAGTGCGCTATCTAATGTCACTCCTAAATATTTAACATTTTTGGCCCAGTTTATTACATCGCCACAAAGCGCGAGCGGCCTCGGCTGCGTGAATCTTTGCCTTCGTGTGAAGAGTACCGCCGCACTCTTGCCCACGTTGACTTTTACCCGCCACAGCTTCAGCCACTCCTGGATCTGAAGTAAATGCTGATCCAAATACTTCTGGAGAAGCTCGATCTTTTTAGACGTGGCTATTACAGCCGTATCGTCTGCGTACAAGGCGAGTTCCGTTTGAGGGTGCGAAGGTATGTCGCGCACATACAGGCTGAAGAGCGTAGGAGCAAGCACGCTCCCTTGCGGTACTCCGGCCCGAATGGCGCGGCGGGTAGATTTCGCATTCAGAAGCGTTACTTGAAACGTTCTGTTTGCGAGGAAAGAGTGAACAAGGTGCACTAGGTAAGTTGGAAGGTTTATAGATTGGAGTTTGTAAAGGAGGCCGACGTGCCAGACCTTGTCAAATGCGCTGGCGACGTCGAGGAATACTCCACCTGTAAATCGGCTCTCGTTGAAGTTGCGCCTTATGCGATCTGTAATTCGCACAAGCTGATGAGTTGTGCTGTGGCCCGCGCGAAAGCCAAACTGCTCCTTATTCATTAGTGAATTTTCTGAAACAAATTTGAGAATTCTTTTTAGGATGAGTTTTTCACACAATTTACCGAGTGTATTTAATAAACTAATTGGTCTATACGACTCGGGCAGTTTTGGATTTTTTCCCTGCTTGTGGAAAGTTAGAACATGCGCATGTTTCCACTGACTCGGAAAGTGCTGAAACATAAAGATTGAATTAAACAGTGCGACTAAAAACACTATGGCTTGTTGCGGCAGCTTCTTCAGGACGTCGTTCGTGATGCCGTCCGGGCCGGGAGCTTTTCTAGCTTTCAACTCTGCAATAGCCGCTTTAACTTCTGTTTCATCTGTGAAACTCGGCTCGTCGGCGGGCGCGTGCAGTGCCGCCATCACCGTTTGTTGCACTTCTACAACGTGCGGTATAGGCGGCGCCTCCTCGACCGGCTGAAACTGAGATTCTAAAACATTAGCGAGGAGCTCCGCTTTCGCCTCGTTCGACTCAGCGAATTCTCCAGGGCTGATTTGCAGCGGCGGCACTGTAATAGGCTTCCTGGAAAGCGTGCGCGTGATTTTCCATAGTGAATTATCTTCCGGTTTGAGACCTGAAAGAAATTTTTCCCACTTCTGATTGCGATACTCTGCCAGTTCGATTTCAACTTTCCGCTTCAATCGATTTAGCTCTCGCTTATCAGCGGGGTGTCGCGTGCTCTGCCACACTCTGCGCGCTCTGTTTTTCCTGCAAATTAAATTTTCGAGATAGGGGGTTAGTGGCTGCTCCCTCTTAGAGGAACGTTGCTTCTCTGCTGCTGCGTTGAGGCTGTCAGTCACGGCTTCGGCGAATTTTGCTGCTCCAGTTTCAATCTGCTGCGGATCTGAAAGAGCGGACGCGTCTGGGATGCGCTGCTGCAGCTCCGTCTGAAAAAGATTCCAGTTTGTGCGCCTCTTCTGCGTCGTAGGTGCAGTAGTCAGTGTCGCGCCGCCGCGTCTCATCTCTGCGATTACTGGGAAGTGATCAGAGGATAATTCATAGGTAGTGGTTAAAATAGGTGAAAAATGAATCTTTTGGCAAAGCGCGATATCTAAAACATCAGGCTTGCCATTCGTCCCATGAGGATAGAAGGTGGGTGTGGTGGGAGCGAAAATCTCGCAGCCGTTTGCATCAGCAACTGCTTTCAGCTTACGGCCGCGCGGGCAAGTGATGCGGGAACTCCAGGCAGTGTTCTTTGCATTGTAATCACCTGCCACGAATGTTGGAGTAGTGTTTGCCGCAACTAGTTTTGCAATATCTGCAGCTAGTTGGGCGCACGCTTCCGCGGAGCGGTCGGGACGAGCGTAAAGAGAGACGAGCCGCAGCGGCCCGCGTTCCGTCTGTACGACGACAGCAGTGGCCTCGGCGTGCTGCAGCTGCGGGAGAGCTGTAACATAATGAATTATGCTGCGTCTGATTAATATTGCTGTTCCGCCTCCTATATGAGAGGCCGTCGTATTTGCTGCTTGTGCCGCTCTGTCGTTCCGGTAGCAGATATATCCTGGAATGGAAAGAGAAAGATGCGGGCTTAGCCATGTTTCACCCAGCATCATGACAGAAATGTTATGCCGAGCGAGAAAGCTGTGAAGTTCTGACTGCTTCGCGCGCGAGCAGATGCCGTTGCAGTTCCAATATGCGACGGTGCAGCTATTCCTGTAAAAAGAAGGAAAAGCAGCCATTATTTAGGGAGCGGGGGAGGTTTGGGGCATGGATGAGGAAGAGCGTGCCTCATCCGTCGCGCCGGCCGCTGCGGCCGCCGTCACCTCGTGCGAGTGCACAAGGAGTTGTGTCACTACAACTTTTAGTATGATCGCCGGCCACTCAGCCGGATCGCGGCCGGACACGGCGCGCATAAGCGCCTGCGTCACGCGCACCAAGTCGAGCCCGTTGCGGGCGAGCTCGTCAATGGTGCGGCTAAGCACGCGCTCCTGCTCGCTCAGGGAGGTGGGAACGGGTGTGGCCTCTGCCGTCCGCCTTCGCTGCTCCACCTGGGCGGCGCGCTCCTCGCGGGCCGCGTCAGCGGCCGTCGGCGGGCGCTCCCGCTGCTGGCGGGGGCGTGGCGCCGCGGCGTGCGCGTAGGAGTGCTCCTGGCGCCGCTGCGGCCGTTGTTCTCGTTGGTGGCCGCGTCTCTGCGACCGCGGTGGCTGCGGTGGTGGCTGCGGGGGCGGAGACGCGCTGCGGCGGCGCGAAGGCGTGCGCTCCCGTGAGGGAGATCGCGACGCCTCCGACCGCGCGTCGGCCGCTCGCCGCTCCTGGATGCCGGCGCGTCGCCGGCGGTCGCGCTGCTGCCGCTCGTGGCGCTGCTGTTGGGCCGCGTTTCCCCTGAAACAACGGCGCTTATACTCGGGGCAGCCCTTGTATTTCGCGCCGTGATGGTCGCCCTGGCAGTTAGAGCAGTTACGCTCTTCCGCTGGGGGGTTTTGCCCCAGCGGGCACTGCTCAGCTCCGTGGGCGTTGCCACAGAACTTGCAGCGCGTGCGGCGCTTGCAATTTCGTGCCACGTGCCCAAAATCTAGGCAGTTGTGACACTGCGTGGGCCCGCGCGGTGGCCGATACACCTCCACGCGGACGCGGAGCCCACGGATGGAGGTTACCTCCCGCAGCGCCCGGTGGCGCTGCGTGTCCTGCAGCGTTGCAATGATCAGGGGCAGTGGTCTGCCCCGTCGTCCGGGCCGCTGGCTGCATATGCGCTCCAGCTTCCGCACCTGAAACCCGAGATGTTCCAAGTTGGAATGGAGCGCGTCGAAAGAGAGTTCCAGCGGTATGCCCCGCAAAACATACCGCAGGAACTTCTCGTTCCCTGTGGAGTACGTGTGGTACTCCACAGAGCGTTCGTCGAGGGCGGCCAGGACATCCTGGAACCCCCGGTGACCTTCGCACCGAATCCGTACGGCGTCGCCGGCCACCTCCGCGGTGACCTCGCGCTCGCCGCAGGTCGTCTGCAAGGCCTCCAGGAGGCCAAAAATGTCCGCCACCCCGTAGACGAAGATGGGGGGTGGGCGGCGTCGGCGGGAGACGACCGTGAAGCCGTCGTTGTCTTCTTCTTCTTCGCCCTCGCCGGTTGGCGCGGGCGGATCGTCAGCGGTGGAGGTGGCGCCCGCTGAGGCGGGCGTCGGGACGCGCTCGGCGTCGGCGTCGGCGTTGGCGCCCGCTGCGGCGGGCGATGGCGGCGGCGGCGTCGTGGCGCCCGATGTTGCGGCGCCCTGGGTGGCGGCCGACGTAGAGGGCCCTGCGCCCGCTGCTGCGCTCTGCTTCTTCCTGCGAACAGGAGTAGCAGCTTTCTTGGCGCATATGCGCTCGACCGAGAGAGAGCCGGGGCGCTTGGTAGTGCCCCGTGGCGTCCTGACGTCGGACCTGCCGCGCTCCTCAAACCTATCCCCCGAAGGGGTCAGGAAGGGAGATGGCGGCGCCGACATCCCGCTCTCTTAGAAGCCCTAAAAAGGGCTGTTAAATTAATTTAAATGCCCTAAAAGGGCAAGCTAGGGCTTTTGCTCTTTTAGCCCTAAGAAGGGCTGTTGTCGGCTACTGTTTTGCTCTTATAGCCCTAAAAAGGGCTGTTGTCCCACGGTGGGCGGCGATCCAGCGGTGGCGGAGCGCTCTTCAGCTGCGCCCGCTTCCCTCGGCGTCCTCCGTCGGTCTCTCCTGTGTCCTCTCGAATCTGTCACTCTGCCTTGGAGCCGGGCCGGCGCCGCTTTATAGCTCGCCAGCGGCTGCCGCTCGCCGGCTAGCCCTGACGTAGGGGCAGTGGCGAGTCCCGGTACGCCTGCTCAGCCGTGACGGCCGCGCGCGCTTCGCCCGAGCTAGCCTGCCACCGTTCGATGGCGCTGACGTGGTGATGCGGCACGGCGGCGAGACTTTCAAACGAGCGCGGGCGGTCACCATTAATTATACACATTTTTGTGATTTGAAAATAAAAAAGACAATTTTCAATGCAGCGTGGAAAGAAAAATTTCTTTTTGCAGATTGCACCAGATATGTCACATGTTTAGTTGCAAAACAGTACTCAATCACATTAAGAATTTTAATTCCCCGACATGGGAACATTTATCATGCTTCTGATTATGAACTGTATTCCTTAGATAACCGAAAAATATGAGTAAATAAACTAATAACGGAAATACGGATAGTAAAGGAAGTTAAAATTTAAAAAAGTAAATTTGCAAAAATAAATTATTTTTCTTAATGCGTTTCACATTGTGATATGTTGTGGTACTTCTCATTTGATATTAAAAATTTTCAGAGAATAAATACTGCTCCCAATTGTACTTTGGTCCAAACAAATGTAACATTCGAGCAGTATTCCGATGCAGTTTCGGGTAACGTTTGTAAGAGATTTTCATAAAATTCTAATAAATGTTTATTTTGTTTGACATGTTTCCCTTCATTGAGTGGCAGACTGCAAATCAATCATTTCTAATTGAAAATCAAAAGAAACAAAGCGTACACCAAAGGGAAACGGTGTAAATAAATTAAATTCTAATTTTAAATCAAATAAATCCTTAAATTTGATTTCAAATTCCGAACGCGATGTTTTGAATACATTTACACGCTCTCCAAACTTCGATATTTCGTGAATGTTTGACACTGAAGCTAATTTTGAGAAGAATTAATAGTTCTTCTGTGCCAAAGAGACAGTTTTAAAATAAATAAAATTAATCTCTTTTATTTTGTTGTATTACTGTTAAAACAACATAGGAACTTCAAAATATATCAAAAAAGTACTTGATAAGAGAAATTGTTTTTCAGAACATTGAAAACGTCCTTACGTTCTTCTTCAGATTACTTGTATTCAGCATCATGGTTAACCGTATAGTGTCGTTGCAAATTAAACTTCATGTGATTACAGCACTTTTTTGCATACTAAACATTTGACTTAGCTGCCGCAATCTGCGAAAAGATACTTTTCTTCCCATGCTGCAATGAAAATTGTCAGTGTGGACGCTTTGGTTTGCAACGTGCTCGCGTTGTCTTCCATGTTTCCGCGACTGAAGTTATCGAGACATGGTGGTTATCGCAGGCCGAGCATCGGCGGGCTCCCGGTGTCGGGCTCTCAATAGCGAACATCGCTCCGGGCTTCCGATTTGCTCTGCTTGAGCAGTCCTGGTTTAGGCGCTTGTGGTGTTCACAGACTAACTAACGGACAGACAGACGGATGGAAAGATAGGCGGACGGACGGGCGTTTTCAAAAAATTTTTTTTTTTCGGTATCAGGGGACCCCAAAACGTGTATTTCCGTTCAAATCTCGAAATCGATTTTTCATAGCATTACATAACTTTCCCTATACTACGTATATACGTATGTAGTATACGGTGAAGTAAAAATAAAAGAGCGCTGTCGTGAATTTATCTCTAAGGGGTAGGGAAACGGGACTGAATTAATATTTGCGAAATCTCATGCAGACAGTAACTTATGGGTGGTATTGGTAGAGTCATCACATTCAGCGCTATCTGAATGTAATCATTTCGCGACCACCAGCCTTAAGAGCACGAGCACTACTTAACAACGATTCAATTTACTACGAGAAAGTCTTAACATGTGGCAACATTAATTGATTTAGCTGAGTTGTCAGTTGTTGCAAAACTGTTGGAAGGAGCTTTTCAGTGTAGTGGCCTTTTCAAAACTCGATAGATGGCTTGAGTAACGTCTCGTATAGATCGCTTGCGAGGATATACTGATGTCCTCGTGAGCAGGGGAAGGCCGCGGATGCCCCAGGACTGTTGTCAAGGTCGATGCCACGAGCGGGAGTCCGTGGCACGAGTGCCACAACAAAATCGCCCCTCCACGCAGTTTATCACCCCACTACAAGAGACAACGCCAAAACAAATGTAAAACGGTGGGGTTACTACTATAATACTCTATTTAATACAATAATACTATAATACTACTATAATACTTGAAAGCTTTTGACGTTATTGACCATAAGATCTTGCTCTCAAAATTACCTTCGTATGGAATTCGTGGTATTGCCCTAGATTGGATAACTTCTTACCTTAAACATCGGACTCAAAGAGTAGAAATACCATACTGGCAGGAAAGGACATTACATACTTATGTTTCCAATTCTTTGCCAATTGAGCATGGGGTCCCGCAAGGTTCGATCTTAGGTCCTTTTCTCTTTCTGTTATATGTAAACGATATGCCCTCGTCTATTAAAAATGGAAGAACGGTTCTGTTTGCTGATGACACGAATGTTCTTTGCAAAAAAAAGCAGTAAATAGTACAATTTCAGAAGTTTCAAATTGGTTTAATAATAACAAATTAATTGTTAACGAAAGAAAAACTGTTTCAATGCATTTTTGCATCTCAAATCGGAAATCGCATGTTCCATTGAAAATGAACAATATGCAAATAGCTGATGTCGAGGCAACAAAATTTTTAGGTCTTTCAATTCAATCAAACCTCAAATGGAATCTACATATAACAGAATTAAACACTAAATTAAGTTCATTATGCTACGCATTCAGAATTCTTTCAAATTCTGTCAGCCTTCATGCAACTCGTTGCGTTTATTTTGCAAATGTGTATTCCCGCCTGAGATATGGCATAATATTCTGGGGAAGCTCATCCTGTAGTATTCAGACCTTCAGATTGCAAAAGAAAATTATTCGAATAATGAAAAAATGCCTTCCACGTGATTACTGCAAGCCTCTTTTCATTGAGCTGGGAATCTTACCATTGCCTTGTCTATTTATTTACGAATGTGTAATATTTGTCAAAAATGACCTACTTAACGGAGGGAACATATTTTCATGCAATATTGATATTTATAATTACAACACACGCCGTATAAATCACGTGCATCAAGTGTCAGTATCAACAGCTCAGTACAAGAAATCAACATACAATACATGTACGTTACTTTACAACGCATTGCCAGATGACATAAAACAATTAAAGTCGGTATACAAATTTAAATTTAAAGTAAAATCTTTTCTGCTGCAAAATTAGAGAATATACTGATCGTGAAAAAGAAAAATAATGTTTAATGTAACAAAACAAAGATATATAATGAATTAGTTTACGTTTGCATTGTATACATTTAAAAAAAATATTTAATACGCCTGTAACAAGTAATGTACTTCAGCTTCCGGGTCAATGACCCCCATCTCGATCAGGTTTTTGTCCAGTTTCCCTGATCCATTGAGCAAATTCTGAGATGGCCCCTTGTTTTGCTTCTGGACGTAAAATGTAGCTTCACTGTGCGCACGTTTTGTTGAGCACTCCTTTTGCTTGTAGTTCATTTACCGTTGAAATTGATTTTCTATAACTCGGGACAAAACATTTTTCAAATATTTTTATTATTCTAAAATAATTATTTTCTAAATTCATTTTTCGTTTGTTTTTTTTGTTTTTTTTAAATTCTGGCCCTCAAGAAAACGTGCGCAGATAAATTTCTTTGCCCACACGTCATATACAGTTTTTACTGTTTTTTTGACAAATAAATAAATAATAACAGTTTCCTTTCCCGAAACTAGTTAGGCAGAGAAGCTCGTGGCATGCTACGGTGCCACGAAGAGTGCCACTGCCACCAGTAGACCTTGACACCACTGCTCTAGGATCTCACGGAAAAAGAGCTGCTATCCGCTAATTACACAGCGACCGACCAACAACACATCCAGTAAAAAGACTAGAGCTGAACACCGAGCATCCAAGAGGAAAACCTTGGCCTCGCAAACTGGTGGATTAAATTCTCCCTCAATGGGATTGAAGATCTCTTCCCAAATATCAAGCTCATATTAGAGCTCTTGTTGACACAAAAAGCGAGCAGCAACGCGAATATGACACCCGCAGAGACTGCTGCTGCTGACCTTACGCATGTCTGGTGCACTTTATTTTGCAGTGGTATTTCTTGAAATTTAAAGAAATTAAGAAATTTAAAGGAATTAAGAAATTTAAAGAAAACTTTGGAGCCGTTTTTGAGAAAACAAAAAAAAATGGCCAAGGGGCCTTATGTAAAGTACCCCCAAATTTTGAAGAAAAAGTTTCAAAATCGCGGCGCCTTGAGTGGACGCAGATTGACCGGGGATATCCATTTTCGAAGATATCGCACCTATGGTTCAGGCGCTAGTGTTGTTCACAGACTGACGGACGGACGTTTTGAAAGAAAACAACAAAAAAACACTTTTTCGGTACCATGGGACCCCAAAACGTGTATTTCCGAAAAAATCGATTTTTCGCAGCATTACATAACTTTCCCTATATTACTCCATATATACGTACGTATACGGGAAAGTAAAAAATATAAAATACTCTACGATTAACATTTTTTCAATAACATTAAAAATAATAGAGGTAAAATTCTTAAAATCGAGAAAAATGTTTGGAAAGAATACTACCACGTATAATAATTATTTAAAAACAATACGCCAACTAGTTTCTATAAAACAATTTCTTGAACCTAAGAAAATCTCAAAACTGATACAAATTTATTAATAATATCTCGAAAATAATTATTTTCCCTTCAATAAAAATTAAAGTTTTGTTTTTCGTTTCATGTCTTTTCCATTGAAGTAGTTTTATCATTTGCTGAGTTTCAGTATTTCAAATTGTATAATGTCTGCATCAACATTAGACTTGAGCACTAAACATTTCGACTAGGAAAACTACAACTCGATTTTTTTAATTCATCAATTTTCACACTTAAGCCCACTTCGTTACAGCAATTCCAATAAATTACATTTCTATCCGACCTTCAGAGAGTCGTTTCCAATCCTTCGTTTGAGACGTGTTGCACACGAAGACTTAGAATAAGACATTTTATACCTACCTTCACAATTAAGAAACTCGTTTTAATCCTCTGTTACAAACAAGCAGATTGAAAGCCTGCTCTTATTTTCCTCTCCCATTGTCAGTTATCAAAGGGATATTGAGTTTTGTCTTTGCATATTTTCCGTATCCTTTGCGACGTATCATTTGGCGTTGATAATTCATTTCGCGACAGATGCTGCCCACACGTGTACTCGCGTCGCAAATCCAAGTAGTGTACCGGAAGGTTAAAATGTGTAGTATAACAATAAACACCAAAGAGAAATGCGTGCTATCAGGACCTTTGATCAATATACTATTTATATAAAATATGCGTCAGTTATAATATTCACAAATTATGCAGAGAAATAATAAGAAAGTACTTAATATGCTAGATAGAAGTCTAAATATGCTGTATTAATTAAAAAAAACTCCAAACATGAATGTGCATGAATTTCTCCAAAAAACTAACAAAACATGCAGCAATGCACGGAAAAGTATGCATTTTGTAAACGATGTTTTCGTGAAACATATATTTACAAAGTTTGAAATCTCTATGAAGTTTAAATAAAGCATGTTTATGCGTGGAAATCCAGCTTCTATTTATGTTCAATGATGTCAAAGGCTTTTGAAAGATCTAAAAATGTTCAATACGTGCTTCGATTTATTCATGTATGAAGCTACATTTTTAAGAAAAGAAAATATGACTATTAAAAGTACAAAATAAGGTTTTGTACTTCTTTGCTTCTTCTGAGAAATACCGCAGAATGACGTTCTCACCTGCATTTAATATGTATACCTTTAAACCAATCTTAAAATTTACTGTAAGCTCAATCATAAATTTTCTTAGATTTTTGGTATTAAATTTCTAGTAACTTCATTAGCAGCATCAGATATGCACATTTGGGTTCAACCATAGCCTCTATTAAAAACATAGTTGTTTATTGACAGTTTCCTAGGGAGCTAACACGATTCACATATCACGAATTTTAAATTCAATAACCTAATATTTTAAATATATTTTCTCAAAATTATGGTCGTAAAAAACATAGCATAAACACCTCGTGAGAGAAATTATTTTTCCCTCCGTATAATTGTAACCGTCAGGCTAAAGCCCTCGAGATGCAATTATATCTTGCAAAAAATAATACATTTCTCTTCCCTGATTCACAATCTGCTATTTAATTACGAGACGGAATGTTCCTGGACGTGGAACATAGGTTGAGTTCGGGAATCCCACCGTCGTGTCATGTAAAAGGCATTTTTACCGTGTGATGTACAATAGTTGAGTCACGTCCTCAATTAATGAGAATTTGTTAGAGTGATATGCAAATTTCAAATATGAATCTGTGCTGTCAGGTGATCCTTAAGCATTTTCCACTTGATAGCGCTGAAAAAATCACCAAAACGTAAAAAAACAACAATTTAAAAAAAAAGTTTAAAATATATGAGGAAGGTGTGGAAATTAAAGAAGCAGAGAAATATTATTTATTGTATGTGACGATATTTATATTTTAAAGTAAAGACCTGTATTTGTAAAACATGAAATATTATAACAATTATTTGTATAATAATTTACATGTATACACACATTGTGTAAGTTTTGTTTTAAGGAGTTACACACTGAGTACGAGTTGCAAAACGTTTAATATATCTATACATTAAACAGGCGATTTGAATTATGCTCAGGGGCTTCTTTAAGGCTTAATTATCGTTTACAGGAAGTTAATCTACAACATAGGATAGACAGCTTTATCTATAGATATAGATATAAGCTTTATTCTGCAATTCGGCAGACGTTGCCCTGTGGCAGAATGCATAAACCTGAAAGTACATTTACAATTACAAACATAATTACAAATAAAAACAATATATAACAAATCAATTTAGAAAACAAATTATCTTATCATCTAGAACATGGAAATGCATTTACTACATATACAACAAATGAAAATCTACAACATAGTTCAACCGGTTTTATTTCCCTTCTTGGACGCCAGCTTAACTATATAAACTTTTGCAATAGCTGTGCACCTTCTTAAAAGTCCCTGTATATATATCTCGATCGCATAATGGACTTAATCCTTTACATCAGTGAAAACGTTTTCATGCATATGTAAGTGCTCCCGCAGACAACCAGGGGCGGATCCAGCCGATAATGTTGGTGGGGGCCATTATAGATTTTTGTTAAATAATAAACATATTTGTTATTACATTGAATAATGTTTTTGTAGTGTACGTGTATATACGGTATTCTACAATATTATTGTTTAAATAATTACGTAATAAATTTCATTCCAGGTTCCGTAAATAAATATTTAAATCAATTTTGTCAAATAAAGGTAAACGAAAACGCCTTTCTTAGGGGCGCACGGGGGACATGCCCCCTCCCCTGATCAGCCCCCCTCCCCGGTTCCTTAGTTCGGGAAAGCACTCAGGAAGACTGGCGTAGAACACACAATATCGTCATTCTTGAATGAGTCTTTCAGTTCATCATTCACTTGAAACTCTATTATCTCCATTTGTAAATTTTCTGGCTCTTTCAAAACCTCTACTTCAATAGCTATTTATGCAACGAGCACAAAAACTGAATATTTCGTGTACAATGAAAAATGTTGACTGACGGGGCGACGATATCAAATGCGTCCGACATTTTGAAATGAGTTTCCCAAATGCACTTTTGGTCAAGTTGCGTACATTTTTTTCAGCGCGAGTACGTCGAAACCGGTTAGTATAAAGTCTTGGAATAATTCTCAATATGCGAGGCGACAGCCATGTTGATTCAGCCCAGTGTTTTCTTTACTTTGCAGTACCCAGTTGTCTTATATGGGCATGCCTTCATTGCGGTACACGTACGGCAAATAACACTTTCCAAATCAATAAATATTTAAGGTATACGCACTAGTTTACACGCATGGGTGCTGAAAAAGGATTTTTTTGTATACCAGCATTATAAACGACATTTTCTGCTGCTGTTAAAGAAATTGTTCATGAAAGGGCAGTTTGAGGCACAAATGACAATGTGTTAGCATTTTACGGCACGAATGATTGCGTCATCACACATTCAGCCAATAGCATCGAGAGAATCTTGGGGAAGTAGCGGTAAATAAAACAGCCGACCATCGTTTTCTCGCACAAATGACAAATACCCGAGACATCACAAAAAAAGTTGTTTCGCAAAATTACGTTTGATGCTCTTAAAAATTTATAATTCTGTTATATAAAAAAGTAGTGCATTCAACTCATTTATAATGTTGCTTTATTGCATTCGTACACATTCGAAAATTCGCTCCTAAGGTCGCTCGATTTCCAAACATGTACGTACGCAATAAAGCTTAACATTATAAACAAATTACATAAACTACTATGGAAACATTCTGTTCTCATTTGCACAATCAGGAAGTTCGACAAATCTCACTTCAAACTCTTCCAATGACATCTGTTGCTTGAACTTGTGTATCAACAGGAAAATCATGGTCTTTATCTTCAAGGTCGATAGAAATTCTCTTACATCATGGAAAATGTGCAAAATTGTATTCTTAACCTGGCATTAAAAAATCAATTTCTTTTCAAACGCTTTCACTGAGCTGAGTGCATAAACTTGTAATTTTTCCCGTGGTTTTAAATTTAAGCCGTTCAGAGTTGTCCAAATTTCAGTCGTTCCAGTTGATATATTTTAAAACGAATAGCGTAATACAGGGGTTAATGGGCTATAGAAGGGAGAAATGATGGACACTGCTTTGACAGTGAATGCTTACGGTCAACCCCAAAACTGGCCAACTGCGTTAAAATGATCTGTTTCTGAATGGAATTAATTTTTTGAAATGTGGGTTTATGTACGTTAATTTACAAAAAAAAGTCCATGCTATTTTTCAATACGAGCTACGCTTTACAGCATCGCTGTACCTGGGCCACATGTATGTGAATTAACGACGTTCAGGTTTCGTTTTGTTTCAATATGGGAACATACACAGAATTTTAGCAGATGAAGAGGTTTATAGACTTCAGATTTTATGCTACTGTTATTCATTACTATGCTAGTTTGACCTTGATATTAGCACCATCACATTTCTCATGCAGTAATCGTTGGTGTTGCCAATAGGTAGCAAATCGAAAATTGTCAAAAAACTCCCGAATGAAGAGAAGTCAACTTAAGAAAATTGTCAGCTACTTGAAAAGTATTTCGCGCGAGGAGGGCAAATTGCTCATCTTTCTCTCGTCCACATGCGATACCATTTCTAGAATTTAATTTTTAAGTTTATAAGTGAAAAATACGGTTTGAAATTATGTTCTAATTTTCCGGTTCTGGATAACTTCAACCAATTAACTGTAGTTACTATTTTAATATTATTTATTTATTAATTAACTGAAGCAACTATTTTAATATCAGAAAAGAATGAACAGAAATCTGTGATAGCTAAATGCCTCGAAAACATGTTATTTTATTAATGACCAACTTTATACGGACAGCTGGCAACTAATGATTACATACAAATTTCACATGAAAACATCGTGACATTTCGGCAATTATTTTAACACTTTTTCAGATAGTGGTCTAAAATTATTTCAAAAATATTAATAATACAATTCATCCGACCTGGATGGTCGGGCTGGCTGAGAGTGTGTATCGACTCAACGCTTCGGTCCGAAGGATCGTGGGTTCGAGTCTTGCCTGTCCTGCATGCCTGCGTTGTCGCAGAGGACCTCGCGTTCTGCTGATCCCAGATCAGAGAAGCCCGCAAGTGTGTTGGTGTCTAGAGTATGGTCGAATGTGCGTCTCATCGGGTCGTAAAGGGTAACCAGCTGTCGGCTGGATAAAATACTTAAAAAGAAGAAGGAGAAGAAGAATACAATTCAACAAACTTCGTACAAAAATAAATCAGAATACATCCTATCTGATATCACAGTACATGTAAACTGTGCCACCGCAACCTACAAGTAACAACCTCTGTTGTTAAAAATGTGGTAATACTGTGGCGAGAACTATTGTGCCATGGCTACCTTCAGCGAGGATGTGGCAACGCTGTGGTGAGACCTAATGTGCCATGGCTACCTCCACACTAGGAGGCCATGAACGTGCGCCAGTGCATGGCCAACTTTCTATTAGCATCGGCCGTGGCCACTTTGATGGACGACTGTGGTTGACGTTTTACACGTGAAAACGTCTAGGACAGTTTATTAGCAAGCGTGAAATTAATTTTCATTTAGATGAATGCGATAATGTGTTCGACTCCTGTGATGTTACAATATAATAGACACGATATCTTATCTCGTTTTGGAGTCTCATTTGCTGATAAAATTGAAAGCGCAATTCCCCTGCGATATTCTAAGTGGTCAAGTTTGCAACCTCTCTTCATATGTAGTTGTCATGTTTTTTGAACAGTCACATCGATACACTGAGCAATTAGTGGAAAATACCACTCCTAATCGATGTGCGATACAGTCTTACATTTTGGTCGCATCTATCCTTACATTTTATATTCGTAAAAAAAAGGGCTGTGTAATAGTAATTCTAGTCTTATTTTTTTGTGAGTATCTGCTCACTTTGAGCAATGGTTTAATAGAAGTAGAATTTGGAGGTGGAATCACCAAGGTATTGTGACACACACGACAATATTCGACAATACTTCTGATGTGCAACAGTCGCATGAACCTCTTTCGATCTTTGTCATGATAGATTTTGTTGCCAGTGGACATTATTGAGTCCTAGTTTCTTTGATAGTACTTGTTCCTTTTGTTTTCTCTCTTTTCCAGTTATTCTAGCAGTGGGAAAGACGTAAAACTTATATCAAAATAAAGGTGAAAAGGAAATTTGCGAAGTGTAGATATAACGTTGTATTGTAAGACCACGGGAACACCCAGGCCCATTTCTCTAAAATCTTTTTGAATGTTTGCCTTGTTATGGGTCCATCCGTACAACGAAGCTATGTGGTGTTGAGCCCACCCACAATTTGTACCCATAAAATGGGTTTACTCTTATAAATTGTTTGAACCAGTGTCTGCCATAATAAGGCATCATGGATTCATCCACGCTATGGTGTTCTTCAGTTGGAGCAAACATGAAATTTTGACACGCTAAAATAAAATCGGTTTCTACTCATTGAATTAAAAATTAGACCATTTTGAGAAGCTTTTGACTGTTCCTAGTACTTTCTGCGCCGATGAACTTGCATATAATCACTTACCAGCAAAATTCCAATAAAGCATTTTATTTTCTGTCAAGTGATATTTTTTCCCAGTATAATTTTTCTGAGAAGAATAACTATTCGACTCTATAATTATTTGGTCAACAAGACTATCATCAAATAGGGAAAAGAATTCTTTCACCGGTAACATATCTTCTTTGAATATTTCAACGGAATTCCCAGTGATAGTGGTCACGGGGCACAATGTTTTTGTCCATGGGTGTAGTTTCTTTTCTTCTTACGATGTTTAGTCTTTGAATATTTTCCACCATGCTCCTCCTCTCGTTGTCACCATCAATGAGAACACCTTTCAGCATCTCTGCCTCAGACCACAACAAACTTCCTGGAAGATTGTTTATATTACCAATGTCGTCTTCACCTGAATTTTCAGTAGTGACTTCCTCACAAACCTTTTCCTGATGTTGAATAATTGACTACTTCCCCAGACCCTCGTGTCATGAACTGGACCGTCTTCCAGTAATTCAGTTATTTCAGCCAAATTCCAACTTCTGTTACAAAAATGAACATTAATTCCAACTTCTGTTACAAAAATGAACATTTTTAGGCCTTATTCATTCGTAAAATCTTATTCCATGATCAAATAATATGTACGTTTAATACCCAACGTTTTTTTCAGTAATACGAAATGATGACAAATTTTCCTAACGTTCCATAGAAGCGACACAACAATTTGAACATCCACTAAAATTATTTGTTAGCTCAAAATTAAAATTAATTGTATCCAAACTAATATTTACTATCTGCACATTAAATACAACTAAGTTTTTTGTTCAGAAATTATAATTGAAATTATAAATGAATTAAATATTTTCACTTTTAGTAAACATTACAAAAGTCTCAAATCTTCTCAAAATATCCCGAACGATTGCTCTTCACTGCTGCACAAAAACAACTGAATCACTATGTGAATGCATTCAAGTAGTTTATATGTATTGCTTCATTCAGAAAAATCCGGCGGAAAAGGCAAAAACGTCTCGAAACTAAAGAAATGTTAAGTGTTCCATATAGGGTACGTCAGGCATATTTGGGTTAAAATAAAAAATTTACCCTTTTCAAAGATACAAACTCACTAAACACATATCTCATAAATCATTAACGGAGAGAAAAGTATCGTAATTATGGTCATCATGCATGTAGTAGCTTTAGCGTTTACCGCGCCATCTCTGAGATGACAGCTGTACTCCTTGGGTTACGGTTTATTTACTTTACTTAAATTATTAAATCAATAATGACCTAAATATCATAATCCTTCGGACGCACAGTGGGATGAAATGCCTAAAACGTGGTCAAAATTCATTATCTCTTGCAAAATGCAAAATAATGGCTATGTTGGGGTTTATATTGGGGTTTTCGACTTCACCAAATACAAATATGGTATCAAAAATAAAAAAATTCAAAATGGCGGATTCAATATGGCGGACGACATTTGGAAAAACGGGGAAGAATGCAACAAAAATGAGAGCAATGGGGTTTTCGAGCTTTCTGATTGCGAGTATGATATCAAAAAATAACAAATTCAAAATGGTCGATTCAATATGGCGGATGACATTTGGAAAAACGTGGGAAAATGCAACAAAAATGAGTATTTTGCATTCTGACTTACTGTATATTCGAGCTCACTGATTACGAAAATAATATCAAAAATAAAAATTCAAAATGGCGGATTTAATATGGCGGATGACATTTGAAAAAACGTGTAGAATGCAAATATAACAAAATATTTTAGTCTGATTGCGTACAACTTTTAACCCCGTCGTCTGTCAGACGACGCAAGTAGTGCCGAAACAGTACCCCACCTCCTTCCCCTCACTCCCCGTTTTCAAACTATGTAGCTTCATTATGTGACTATATTGTTGTGCTCATACGGTATACGGTATTTTAACACTAGTCGTCCAATACACTACTCCTTTGTACTTACGTCAGTGATATTTTTGTGCTTTATTCGCTAATACAGTAAATAATAAATACAAAATCCTTGTATTGTAGCATTTAAGTTTTGTTCTGAATCTTTAGCAATCATAATGTGACGATGACGATTGTGACAAATGTCGTGTGACGAGGTACTTCTGCGGACGCTTCTCAAAAGGCATGTGTATACAGCAAGTGTCTGCTGTGAGAGTCAATTTAGGTGTATCTTTAAAACCCTTTAACATGTAATTTATAACTCCTATAATATCATACAATGTTCAATTCATTAAATTTAGTGTTTCATTGTAATACTAGTGGTGCTACAACAGCACTTACTTTCCCGTATTAGAGGAAACAGCTAAGTAGTACTGTAATATTGCACTTTATGCGCTACTAACATCTTCGCTTGGAACTCACTATTTCCATTGCAGTGTTGTCAGAACTATGTGAATTCTACAACTTCACAAAAATAGAATGCAAAAGTTTTGTAACCCTGCATTGGAAAAAGAAGCCTGATACCCTGGAAATATAGATATGCCTTCCATTGGGCCATGATTAGGGAAGAGTATTTTAAAACCATGCAACAAATTCTCTACTCACTACAAATGCTACAGCATTTGGTGCAAAACTAAATATTTGCCTGCAAATATCAACATAAATTAGACAATTATAACTCCTTTTCATACAGCTCCATTAGGTCACAACAATAACACTAATTCACAGATATTCGCGAGCGCAAAGTGAATTCCATTGTTGCAGACCCCGCATTGTCGCTATTCTGAGAGCTATTAATTCTTTTTACTTATTTCAAATATTTCAAAATAAACAATTTCTAAAATATTAATGTGTAAGTCTATAACAAAGTTCGAATGTAAGAAACGAAGAAAGAAATAATATACAAAATTGCACATTCTAATTTACGACGCATCCAGCTGTCCGAAGCGCAGTAAATTTACAGCGGCCTATTACGTTTGTCACAAAATTAAAGAAAAACTACTCGTATTTTGAAAAAATTAAGCATGACCGTATTTATTTTATTTATTTATTTGTCAAAAAACAGAAACAGAATGGCACAGACTTTCCCGTATTAGTTTTCTATTTTCCTGGGTCTTCGCTAGCTATTCGGAATTGCCACATACTCTTTCTTGCCAGCTACCATCTATCATCGCCAAAAGTACATTTTTTTGTCATTTTCTTAATTTTTCGGTTTCCTATTGGTAGAACAGAAACATTAATTTTAGAATATTAAAGAACACAAAAACCTAGCCGTAAATGGCAATTTTCTTTTAAAAATTATGTGCCGTTTAAGAGAAAATGGCGTTTTAGCACTACTAAAAATGCGAAATTTGAAGCTCATTTTCACAGAAAATTTTTGAGTTTTCAAAATACTTTATTTGAAGTTATTTGAAGCACTTACACTCACAAATATAATCATCTTTACAAATTGCGGATAATGTGCATATTAAAGATGTGAGAGATCTTTCAAAAAATTTACATTTATATAATTTTTGAAAAAAAACAAAAAAAACTCAAAATAAACTTCACGCTATACTAATGAGTGTAATTAGCACTATCCGTTACAAAAGTTTCAAGAAAAAAATTGCAGCCATATACGAGAAAATGACGTTTGAGCATTTCTGAAAATGCCGAAATTTGAGCTACTTTTCTGTAGTGTAGTGTTTTCGAGAAACTTTACTTGACATTATTTAAAGCATATATACTCGTAAATATAATAATGTAAAAAAATCGCCGATAATGTAAATATTAACGACGTGAGAGACAAGTAAAAAAATTTACATTTTTGTAATTTTTGAAAAAACCAACCGATAGACCAAAATGGCTTTTATGTCATTGATAGAGTACATTTACCACTATCCCTACCAAAAGTTTAAAGAAAAAATTTGGAGCCGTTTTTGAGAAAATTTTGTTTTTGTAATTTTTTAAAATTGCACATATTGCACGCAATATTGCACGGAAACTACCAAAATTGTGAAACACATTTAAATGACCTTTATTAAAGAACTCAATATGCAGAACAAATTTTATTTGAAGTAAAAATCTCTATCTTCAATTTTGTAGTTGGAGAAAGACGCCGAAAAAATTCAAACTTTCACAATTTTCGAAAATTCAGAGCTGTACGTGAAAATCGGACCTATGCCATGTTAAAAAGTGTATTTTCCTCTATTCATACAAGAAATTTAAAGAAAAAATTTGGAGCCGTTTTTGAGAAAATGTTGAAAATCCCCGGGTGCATCATATAAAGTACCCCCAAATTTTAAAGAATCTTTTTCAAAATCACAAAGCTTCGACTAGAATCAGATCGACTCTGGAATATCAATTTTGAAGAAAATCGACCGAACGGTTTAGGCGCTAGCGTTGACCACAGACGGACAGACGGACAGACGGACGGAATGCCGTCAATCGATTTTTAAGTATAAAGAAGCAACAAATCATGGATTTTGACCACACCACGAGATAGAGGATTTTTTTTCTTAATTTAGCAACTGGTTTTATCCACTTATTCGTTTTCACGGCCCGGCAATTAATTTTTTTCCGCCGAAAATTGGTCATTTTTTCGCGCAGCATTACATAACTTTCCCTATACTACGTATATCACTCCGTGTATACGTACGTATACGGGAAAGTAAAAAGGGTTATTCTTCATTTTTACCCGAAGTAGTCTGCCACACTGCGCCTTTGTAATAACGCTTGGTACAGGGCGACTTCGAAATCTAGGGTTAATGTAACATGGGGCCCAATTAGAGATATTTCCATTAAAATAAAATGAGAGTCAGTAATGCTGATTCAAATATATTGTATAACACACATGGTAAAAGTGGTTTTATTTTTCTCGTAGGATTGCACTATTCGGCCTGACGGTCTCTGTCGCAACACCACTTTCTCGCAAAATAGAATGTAATTTTCTCTACTCATATCATAAATAACTATTTTAGTCAGCCATGAGTAAATTTAGTTACTTCAGGGCATGCGTAGCATGCTGAAAGTTTAATTTTTGGAAACAGTGCTTTTTTAAGGTTGAAATTATCTGTGAATGCAACAAAGACTGCTCTGGCTTTTTGCTGCAGTATTGTTTATTCTTTTCTAAGTTAAGCGGTACATGATGATAGAGAAAGTCGTATTCCCACGTATTTTTTTAGTATGTTGTCAATTATGTACTATTAATATCGATTTATAGATTATTTTTATGAACAAGGGCCGTATTTTATACTTTTAATTAAGTTTAATAAAATTAGAAAAAAAAGAATTTTGCAGCTACCGTTATAAACATGTCTCATTATCGGATTCGTGCCTATTCGTGCAATTTTATAAAGTGATCGTGAAGTCAATAATATAAATATCATCAATAAATAAGAATTAACGTGGAATATTGTGGAATTTGTAACTTATCTCTACTTTTTCATTCATTTTTTAAATAAATTTTCTCATTTACAGGCATGAACATTCATTTTAAAAAAACATGTTTAACATGAAAGAAAATAATTAAACCAGGGCTTATAATCCAGTGCATACCTTCTGTTACATGTCCCATTTTAAAATTCCAATGATTGTTTTCATAGAACAAAAATATTTGCCTCTAAATTCGCACTAAAATTTCCATCCGGCTTGGATGACGCGGTAAAAACAATAGAGCCATATGTTCAACCTGGAATATAGCTTTCACTTGTAGGTTCCCGCCGTTCGTACCCAGGGGATTTCACAGTCACATCAATAGTGAAGCCAACCTGAGAGTTAAAAATTCTCAACTAGAAACTTTTTTTTTCGAATTTTGGCCAGGTTTTAGTCATTTCATCCCACAGTGGGATGGTACAAGTTGGGGACGCGGGTTGCCGATCACTGCACTAAACTAAATTTTGTAAAGAAAATAATATTTTGCATCCATCACTTTTCCTTGTAACATTTTAAATCCCCCTTATGATTATTCCTCGCTCGCAAAAGTATTCAAACAACATAAGAGTAATTGCCCCGATTTTTCACACACTTTCTCTCTCTTCTCTCTTTTCTTTTCTCTCTCATTTCTCTTCTTTCTCCTCTCTTGTTTCTCTCTTCTCTCTCTTCTCATCTCTCTCTCCTCTTCTTTCCCTTTCTTTCTGCCCTCTCTCTCTCCCCTTCTCTCTCCACTCTCTCGTCCCCCCTCTGATATAATCTTTTAATATGCTTTTTAAACGAATTACTAGTTATAAATATTATTTAAACGTCATTGAGGCGGTATGAGAATGTCAATAAATTTGGTAATAGTAATTTAAGCGAACAGTTCCAGGTTGGAGATTCGCAAGTTAAGGAACTCTTAAAGTCCCCACAAACTTCCGTGTTCATTGTGCGCTGTTAAATTTTATTGTAGATTTTGTAGAAAGAAAGATTTCTTCGATAAGGGTCATTTTCAGTCACATTTACATTTGCATAATGTATTATCATGAATTGTAGTTTTCAAAAAGGCTAGATAGTTTATAAACAAAGAGTATCTTTGCAAATGTAAACATGAACCTTTGGAATTCTTTAAGTTGACGTTAAAGTTTTATAATTACTTTTTGTTTTTGCAACTATTTTGAAAATATGAGTCACAAGTTATATAATTCATTACAATGTATTGCCTCACGGGAAAATATTATGCAAATATATTTTCTGCTGGTACTCTGTAGCATTAGATTATGAGGTAAAGTGTAGAATGTGTAAATGGACTTCTCAGAAGCACTTAAGTGTGTTAAGAGACTTGAATATTTCTTTTGTTCTTGTTGGCATATTTGTTTATTGACAGAGGGGAACTCTAAAACGCCTCACTTGAGGTCATTTGCATTTGCACAATTGAAGGCGTTGTCAATGTTTTTATTCATCTTCCTACCAAATTACATTATTCTCTGCTTCACTACGTATTATGACGTACATTGGAAACACACTTGTCCTGCCAAATCATGCGTATTATTCGTCAGTATGGATTGCATTATTTCTTCTCCTTCTAAAATGACGTTTTTATGATTATATAATTGAATACTGTACTTTGGAAATGATTCATAGTACTCACATGACAATTAACACAATTACAGAAATTTCAGTTAATTTCATTCTAAATCGATTTGTCCCACAGGAAAATATCACGCACATAATAAAAATGCAAATGAACGATATGCATGTTGACTCAATCAATGTGATTGTCAGAAAAACTTTCACTTAAAAATTGGCCATGAATTAAGGCAATTTTTCAAGTGCTTCTTTCTTGATAACGAAATGGATTCGTTCTCAGCGAATATGTGTCTAATTTGAATCAAACGATAACAATATGACATCAGTACACATATCGAGGTAAATTAATAAGTTTGGATAATAATTTTACCTTATTATTTATTTTATTTTTTACTGATACGTTATAGTTTGTTATTGCCTGATGGTTCTAATTATCTCGAGCGAAAAAAGCCCTCAGGCCAAAGGCCCTTGGGCATGTTTTCGCTCGATCATTAAAACCATTACAACACCCTTGATGCGTATATAACTATTACATACTTTCATTGTCTTGGGTCAAATTTAACAAAACTGAGATCAGATTCATAATTGAAACTATTAGAACACAAGTGTGTGATAATCTATGTCCCTCTACTAACAAATACAATCAGTTTCGCAATAAGCGTTCTTAGTGAGTATTGGAATGGAGAGTACAAAACAAATGACAGCTGCAGGTGCGCTGAAGGTCAAACTTACAACCAGAAGCGTGTACGTAAAAAAACAAAGACCGAACCCTGATGTTGATGCAGAATTCCCTAGCAGCGTTTCGTCACGGACAGAAGCTTAGTAAATTTCCGTTCAGCTTCCCAACGGTTGGGGCGGACGGGGCCGGGCTTCTAGCTCTGTCCGAAACCCCGCCGGTCATCTGCTCTCGTCAGCACTTTTGCTTTGGAGAGTTTCAACAAACTTCGCGCCTGAATAACAAACACAGGCGACTGCGCATGCACCGCGTCAACGCGCTCGGCACGCACGACGCGACCTTCATCACTACATCATCTCTACTTTCTGCAAAGGATGTGTTCATCAGTGGAGCGACGGTCCATCATGTTCGATTTCATAGGACTTCCGGCACATAGCCATACATTTTCAATGGGCATTCTAGTGCGTTGTATTCCTCTACAAATAATACGCCAAGGAAAGATTAGTTTTGTACCATTTACTATTGATTCATTGATTGTTAGTGATTCCGGGCGCGTCAACTGCTAAGCTCGTTGGTCCCGTAAGAGTAGTGCGTGTTTTCTACGCGGGAGGGGCGGTGATCATCCTCCGCAGGATCCGGCGAGATCCGGCGCCGACCTACCATCGGCTAGTGGGGCATCGCCTCACTCGGAACAAGCTCTATGCTCCCGACAGGTTCCCCGGCCTCTGTGGCAATGTACTGCCTGTTAGTGTAAGTGTGAGTGTGTGTAAGGGGTGAGAATATGACAAGGAAGAGGAAGGAAAGATCGCGCGCGATCCGTGGCCCGTTTGTTAGAGCACTGCTCCGGCACTCGCTTAGCGTTGATCGGAGAAATCACGGAAAACTACCAATCAGAGCAGCCGGCCGTTAGAATTCTCCTTCAGACAGTGACTGAATTCGACCTAGGCCATTTACAAGAAATCAGCACAGAACCCCATAAGTGATGGGGAATTGCCCCTACCCAGAGGTACATCGAGCAGGGTTAGGACAAAAGATCGTGATGCTATAAGGACCAGCGAATAATGTGGGTATGGTGGGTAGCTATATTCACACGAAAAATTCCGAGTGGGTCGGAATTTGGGCGAAAAAAATATTCCAGAAACGTCAAATTCCAGAAATCAACGAAGTTTCTAGATATTGCGTCGGCTCAAAACGTTCAACTACGTATGTTGCAAATCGGCTCAACACTAATGCAATTTTACATGTTCATAGCGACATGATCGAATTTATGACCGACAAAATCGATTTGCAAAAATTGTAAAATGGGTTTATATCAAAAAATGCAAAGCGCAGCGCAATGTTTGCATTGTAAAATTGAACTGCTAAAGTGTCATAAAATAGATGGGATAACATTTTAGTGATAAATATGACTATTTGGGGAAAAAAAATGTTTTTTTTTCGTTTACATATACATTTTCGGTAGGAGGAGGGGGCCCTCACTCGGATCGACTGCCCACTCGGACTTAACACCGATCGGCGGCCCTGGTAACAAATATGAGCTATAACAGCACATACTTTTTCTCATTGGTAACGGTTTCGTAAAATTATAATACTGCAATTTCGCTCCGTATTAGCATATCTCAGCCATCCCATCTCCATTCCAAACGTTGTGCGTGAGGTGCGAATATGTCATATTCGTCATTATATCGGCAGCCATAACAGTTGCCATTTCTTACCCGTCTACAAAAGAAACAAAACGATTACACCACATTTGTTGCAGAATTCCCAGGACATTATACAGGCAAGTAGGAATAATTTCCATAAGATTGCCTCCTTTATTTCAATGAGAGCTCCCAACTATAGGTCTCTGAAACTGTAGAAGGATATACGAACCAGTGAATTCATAAAAAAAAGGTTACAAATCTGCCGTCTATTATATAAATATTATATCGTGGCACTCTAGAAATGTTGTTCACCAATCTATTCTTTTAAATTTAACACATCAACTCAAATTCAACATTACACAACTACGTTCGTTACAATGAGAAACCTTGACGCTTAACAATGACATTCATAGAATTCATAGACATTCTATAACCGTTGTGTCCGGGCGTTGCCATTTTCGTATTGTGGTGTGATATAAACTCAGCCGCGGTCAAATGTATAAGAAAACCACTAATATTTTTTAAAAAAAGGTTAAACAGAGCATACTTTCTCGTTTTACGTGTAATGGATACGAATACTCGTTTTATAATATTGCTAATAGTATCTAACTCTTCATCAATCTTGTGAAAAACTCGCTTCAGAGGGGGATTGGGAGAGAAAAACGCGATTCAAAGAGGGAGATTGTAATTGGCAATTTTCAAACTTTTGTTGTTTTCAAAAGTTTACATGCTTTAAAGATAATCGTAATTACACCAGCTAGAGAGTTTCGTGGAAGTCAGCTGATATGTGGAGGAGAATTCTAACGGCCGACTGCTCCGACATTAGTTTTCCGTATTTTCTTCCATCAACACCAGGTGAATGGCCGGAGCAGTATGCGCGATCTTTCCTGCCTCTTCATTGTCCTATCCTCACCCCGTATTTATACACACTCTCTGACACACACACACACTTACATGCACTACACATGTCGGGACTTGGAAGACCAGTCGGGAGCTCAGAGCTTGTCCCCGCTGAGGTTTACTTCGGTTTTTCTTTCTTGGCGCGTGGGGGGGGGGTCATCAAAATGGAATATCTCACGGAATTTCGCGTCGTTCTCGTTCGTGCCGCTAGGAGTTGCATGATCGCGACTGTATCGAGTAGTACTGGCGACCATGTGACTCCTAGCGGCACAACCAAGGACGACGCGAAATACCGTGAGATATTCCATTTTGATGACACACCACCACGCGAAAATAACAACTCTGGCGACAGCATCCGCCGTTTCTGCCGAAGGTTTCTGCTGCACTTGACACGTTCCGCTCGAGCGGCGTTTTGCCGATTGCGGAAGGCGCTCTTGACACTGAGGCGGCTTAGCTCGGCGAGGGCCCGGTCTGCCAAACACTACAGGCCACCTCTGCGGCCCCTGCCATTGGGCCACAGGGTATGTTGACGCTTGCCTCCACGGAGTTATTCAGTCCTCCGAGTCTGAAGAGCCTGGGAGGATCATGTATCCAATACATCGGCGAGAATGTGTTATGAAACAGTGTTTATGTTGTGATGAAAAATGGGTAATGATTGCAAATAAAAGGCAAAATTACAAAAACTACGACATGAAGATTTAAGCTTATACGAATTGTACAAGTATGTAATAAGAGGTAGAGAAATAATGAGAACCTTAACTGAAATGGTTGAAGAGGTTGTGGCATTGCAGAAAGTAGTATGGGTTGTGGGACAGTTATTAGCAGAGGGGAGAGAGAAAGACAGACAGAAAGACAACCAGAGAAAGACAGACAGAGATAGACAGAGAAAGACAGCAAAGGCAGACAGAGAAAGTCAGAAAGAAAAAAGAGAGAAAGATAAAGAATAAAGAGAGAAATAAAGAAAATAGAAAAAAAGGGGGAGAAAGAAATGGAGAGAGCAAAAGAATCAGAGAGAGAAAAATATGGGAATAGAAAGAAAGAGAGAAAGCGACAAAAATGTATGTGCAGCTTTTCTTTGTCATTTTTTTCAGTTTTATTGTATTGGTGATTGTGTTTACATTGATATTATGACAGTATATAAATATTCTCAGATTCAAATCAACTCGTTTTGCAATTTATTAACTCCAAAGACGTTGCAAATTTTTGTTGAACGGTATTTTTCTGAACTTTCAATCATCAGGCGAATATAGACATTGTTTATAGAATAATTACACAAACAATACTGAATAAAAAAGTTATCTGGTAAATGTTTCTCTAAAATGTGTAATAAATGAATGAGCAAATTAGTGGTGCTACAGAATGGCACAGACTTTCCCGTAATAGTTTTCTATTTCCTTGAGTCTTCGCTAGCTTTTTGGAATTGCCACATACTCTTTCTTGCCAGCTGCCATCTATCATCTCCAAAAGTACATTTTTTTTGTCATTTTCTTAATTGTCCGGTTTCCTAGTGGTAGAACGGAAATATTAATTATAGAATAATAAAGAGCACAAAAACCTAATCCTAAATGGCAATTTTGTTTTAAAAATGATGTGCCGTTTTAAAGAAAATTGCGTTTTAGCGCTACTAAAATTGCGAGTTTTCAAAATACTTTATTTGAAGTTATTTAAAACACTTACACTAAGAAATATAATCATCTTTATAAATTGCTGTTAATGTGCATATTAAAGATGTGTAATTAGCACTATCTGTTACAAAAGTTTGAAGAAAAAATTTGCAGTCGTATATGAGAAAATGGTGTTTGAGCATTTCTGAAAATGTGGAATTTTGAGCTACTTTTCACAGAAAACAGTTGTGTATTCGAGAAACTTTACTTGACATTACTTAAAGAACATATACTCGTAAATATAATGATGTGAAAAAATCGCCGCTAATGTAAATATTAACTACGTGAGAGAAAGTCAAAAAATTACATTTTTCCAATTTTTGAAAAAAACAAAAGAATACAGCAATATGGCGTTTCGTCATTTTATAGAATACATTTGTTACTATCCCTACCAAAAGTTAAAAGAAAAAAAATTGAGTCGTTTTCGAGAAAACCTTGTTTTTGTAATTTATTTTAATTGCAATATTGCATGAAAACTACTAAAATGTTCAAAAAAATGCACATGACCTTAATGAAAGAACTCAATTTGGACAACAAATTTTATTTGAGAGAAAAATCTCTATCTTCAATTTTGTAATTTCAGAATGGCGCCGAAAAAATTTTAAACTTTTGCAATTTTCGAAAATTTAGAGTTATCCGTCAAAATCGGACCTATGCCACCTTTATAAGTGTATTGTAGTCTATTCTTACAAGAAATGTAAAGAAAAAAATTGGATCCGTTTTTGAGAAAATTTTGAAAATGTCATGTAAAGTACCCCCAAATTTTACAGAATCTTTTTCAAAATCTCAAAGCTTTAACTAGTACCAGATCGACCGGGAAATTTCCATTTTGGAAGAAATCTTACTTATGGTTTAGGCTCTAGCAATGTTCACAGACGTACAGACAGACGGACGACGGACAGACGGACGGACGGACAGACGGACGGACGGACAGACGGATAGACGGACGTTTTCCTTTCAATTGGTTTTTCGGTATCAAGGACCTAGAAAACAGGGTTTCTGACTACACCACGTATTAGTGGATTTTTTTTCTTAATTTAGCAACTGGTTTTATCCACTTTTTCGTTATCACTGCTTGGCAATTAATTTTTTTTCCGCTGAAAATTCGCCATTTTTTCGCGCAGCATTACATAACTTTTCCTATACTTCGTATATCATTCCGTGTATACGTACGTATACGGGAAAGTAAATAAAAATGAGCAATAACATCATTAAAAATTATCATAGAGTTTAGTTTCAAGTTAAAATAAAAATAAATATGAAAATAACCAATCAACATTAATAAAACGAGAAAGTAAAATCTACGAAAACAATCAGATCTTGCCATATTCTACCGTACCTTTCGTACATTTTTATTCTCTGTCGCACACAAGAGAAAAAGTATTTTGTTCTTAACAGTATTTGAACCTTCTTAAACGTATGAGTTTGTGTTTTGTGCACTAGTAACATGAGAAACAGTAAACAAACATGTTTTCGTGAGCTTAAAATCAACACTGCATAAAAGAGTTGAACTTATATTTGCAATTCATTTTCAAATACGCGACTACCGAAAGTTGCCACGCTAGCCTTTAAAATGATATTTCAATATACTGCAGCGTTCCAAATTATATGTTTTTTTTTTGCCAGTGGATCTACAACATCACATACTTCCTCACATTACTTGTAACTTTTGCAATTTTCGAAAATTCAGTGTTTAAATAAAATCGGATCTATGCGCATTTTATAAGCGTTCTTCGTACTATGCCAGAAAAATTAAAGAATACATTTGAAGTCATTTGTGAGACAATCATTTTAAATTGCCTTGATGACACGCAAAATTGCGCGAAAACTGTGTATTGAAAAATAAGGAACACATTTAAAGATCTAATGTTGAAAAACAAATTTCATTAAGGAACAAAATATCTCTGGAATTATAGTTGTAGATAGTTATGCATTTTTTGCAATTTCCGAAAATTCAGACAATTCATGCAATATCGAACTTGCAACATTTTTACAGGCTTCATTTTTATAAATTTTGTAGAGGCTTTATGTAAAGTACTACCAAATCAAAGAAAAATCAGAAAATCAAAGTATCTGTTTGAAATTCAAGATTGATTGGGGAGTTTCAATTTTGATGAATTCGTTGTTCACAGTCGAACAGGTAAATGTTTTCCCGAAAACAAATTTTTCAGTATGAAGGTCCCATGAAATGTGGATATCGATAACATAACACGTTAGAGGATGTTATTTACCACGTACAGGTCAGGCATGTCTAAGTCACGCTCAAGGCATCTGGCTTACTACGAATAGAATTCGCGGGCACTGCGCCCTGAACAATTGCCGAGACATTTATAAGTAAGAGTTGCACAAGTTTCTTCTTCGCGATGGTATGACATTGAATACCTGCCTCATCATAGTCCAGGCACGTCAAACCCCGCTCGCACGAGTTACTTGTCCACCTGGGAAACACAGTGCTCCTACGACCATGAGCAACTTCCCCTGACTCTGCTCTCTTTTCCCCTTCAAATCCAGAAACGGATGTACACGCGCAAGCTGAAGCGGCTCGTGGCGCAGAATAGTGGCTTCATACGAAAATAAGTTTTCCAGATTTGTCCAATCAAACAACCAAGATTTGAAACATGCTTATATTCTTTGCTATTTATTATTATTATCTGTTTTCTTTCTTTGTAAATTCTGCCTTGTATTAACATTTCTGCCAAGAGGCGAATGCCAAATTCTTTTCATTTTCGTTTTGTTATTAAATCATTCAGTTATTCATTGCATTTAGTAAAAATGTGAAATAAATTAACAAGTCTTTATATGTTAACAATTCTCGCTTAGGACAAACAGTGTTTTTAACAGACCAGAATATTTGTTAAATGTCCTAACCTGAATGTAGAAAGTTAATACTATTCTGTTACTCTTAAGTAAACACGATTTCAAAATCAAGGTACTTTCAACTCAAAATGTTTAATTTGACTCTCAATTGGGAATTTTGTAAGTCAAACTGATGTATTATTCTATTTTAATGGATCAATACGTTTCTCTAAAAAGAAAATAGGAATTAATAGAGCTAAATTTGGTACAATAACTTCTCTCAAAGACTGTCATGGGCCAGTTAATCAGTGACCTACCGGCATTCCGTAGCATTTGCAATACCATTACTTTTAAATCTCGCGCCAATTTCTTTGGGCGCAGTGCCCGCGAGCCCTAGTAAATTTGTTACCTTGCCCGCGACCTTTGTTTGCCAGTCGTAGTCTTTTGGAGAAGTCAGTAATTTTATAGTAATTTTGGTATATTAGTAATAAATAGTAATTTTGCAATAATACTAAACACATTAAAACATGTTCCTGCCCCTTGACCAAAATATTATGCAACGCAAAATATAAAAAGAAAATAAACATGTAATAAAGTAATAAGTAACTAGTGGTGCTACTGTATGGCACAGACTTTCCCGTATTAGTTTTCTATTTCCTTGGGTCCGGGCTTGCTATTTGGAACTGCCACATACTCTTGCCAGCTGCCATCTATCGCCGCTCAAAGTACATTTTTTTTGACATGTCTTGATTGGTGCTCGGGAAGTGGTCTAACTGTGAGACACTTAAATACCCACACACGTACGGTATAGGAGTTTACTCAAATACTATATAGGGATATACGTACGAATACGGGAAAGTAAAAATGTACTTTGGGCGGCGATAGATGGCAGCTGGCAAGAGTATGTGTCAATTTCGAATAACCAGCCCAGACCCAAGGAAATAGTAAACTAATACGGGAAAGTCTGTACCATTCTGTAACACCACTAGTTGGATTTGAAAAAGAAATTAGAGCGGAGTCAAGGCAAGTGACCTGTGCTCGCGGAAGTGCCGGGCTTCCTAATGTGGCATCGTGGTAGCGAAATGACAGAGATCTATGTACAAATCTGTTTATTTACAATATTTACAAATGTACAGCTCTGGGTTTCGTTCGCCTCCGTGACTCCCACGCACCTGCTCCCCGTCTCTTAGGATCGTGCATCCCCACCTTGCCGCTTTACCGCGCCGCCGGTGGCCCGACACCCGTGTTACGCAGACGCCGTGTCTCAAGGACTCTCAATCTCGGTGCTCTCAATACCAACTGCCTTCTGCTCCTGCCCCTGCTAAGTAATTTTGGTGGTCACGTGATCGCCTTCAGCCCTGTAAAGGCGAGGGGGGTCGCATGTGCGTCAACCGGGGGTGCAGTGCCCCTGCCTGTTCGGCTTGCCTCACGGGGGGCACGGCATTTTCCAGTACTTTTGTCCGTCCCGTGTGTCCGGCAGCCTGCGTGCCCAGCCGTTTGAAGATCTGGCTGGCATGTGCCGACATTTCACTAGCAGGCGGGAAAGTAGCTCGTGTGGGCGCATTTTAACACCCCTGAAATACAAGCAAAAAAATATCCGATTCTTCGGCATCAGAGAGCTACGCTTCGAGCTTTTCTCTAAAAAATCGCAATTGTTTCTGCAGCATTACAATAAATATATATATATATATATAATTATATATATATATATATATATATATATATATATATATTAGTATGCAAGAGTGTAACTAACGGTGCTACAGAATGCTCCAGATTTTCTTGCACTAGTTAGTATCGCATTCTCTTGAGTCTGGGCTAGCTTTCCGGTTTTGTCCCACTCTCTTCCCAGCTACCACCTATAGGTAGCTTATAGGTTAAAGGGCCTCTCGCGGTACCTACTGCCCCTCCAGGGACATTCTCAGTCACGAGTTCCCTCGCGCGCCCCGAACATCGAAAAAGCCTCTCAATGTCTCAAAGCGACACTCATATTTGCCCGTGGTATCCCCCTTGGCCTCCATTAATGCTTCTACCATTGTCTGTGTGTGCGAAACCAGCTCCACAATTATATACAAATTTCGTACATAGTTGCCTGTAAGGCCTAGAGATTCTTGAATGAGAGATTTGGAAGGCTCCTCCCCCGCGCAACGAATACAAATTAAAACCATTATGCGTCATGCGGGTCTAACCCACATCCTTAGTGTTTAAGTACTTGGGCTCATTTACCACAACCCATGTCTCATGAGGCCGACTAGTAAAAGTAAATGATAGTAAATGATAAGTGATAAAGTAAAATTTACCTTTTTACGCATATGCGGCCTTTTATGGTCTTTGCAGCATTGTATCTATGTGTTTGAATATCGTCACATCATTTACTTCCTTAGCAAAAATGTAAACAAAGAAAATTTAGCAATAATATAAACATCGCTTAATTTTCTCAAAGTTAAGTAACTCTACAAAAAATGTGGTAGAAGACAATATTTACAGCCCGTATCAATTATCAGACAGGTTTGTTATATTGAGGGAGACGTTTTTGCATAAAAAAACAAGTACTTTTTTCACATTTTCTTAATTTGTCGGTCCCATAATAGTAGACTGAAAATATGACGTAAGGAATATCATTATAAGAGTAAAATCTGATTCTCTATTAAAATTTTATTGAATACTTTGCAGTTGAGAAAATTACGTTTGCGCATTCCTGAAAATGAGCAATTTTGATTTCATTTTCACAGAAAACTTTCGAGTTTTCGAGAAACGTTAACAGAAGTTACTTGAAGCAATTGTTCTTATAAATGCCGCAATGTATAAAATACGCACGCAATAAATTCGATGTGGGAGATACTTCAAAAAAATTGTGTAATTTTTGAACAATCAAAAGAATACATCAAAATGATGTTTATTTTGTGTTATTCACTGCATTTACCCCTTCAAAACGTTTAAAGAAAAATTTGCAACCTTTCCGAGAAATTGAGTTTTGAAAGTGTTCAATATTTCACTCAAAATTCCCCGAAAACTGCAAATATTTTCTAAAAATTGTACATGACTCTAATTAAAGAACTACTTGTGGAGAACCAATTTCATGCAAAGAAAAAATCTCTATCTTTGATTGATAATATTGTATGAGGGGTTTCAAAAATTGAAACGTTTGCAATTCAGGGGTAACTGTGAAAATCGGATGTGTGGCCGTCTTTATATGTGTATGTCATTCTCTTCTGACGAGAAATTTTAAAAAATGTGTGGGCCTTTTTAAAAAATATAATGAAAATGTCCCAGAGGCTTCATGTAAAGTACCCGAAAAATTCAAAGAATTCTTTTCGAATGCGCAGGGACTCGAGTAGGGCCAGATCGATCCGGATATATTCATTTTGGAAAATTCGTAGGAATTGTTTAGGTTCTAGTGTCCACAGACCAACGAACGTTTTGAAAAAAGAAAAAAAAACACATTGTGGTTATCAAGAGATCTCAAAAAGTGTATTTTCGTTAAAATCGCGAAATCAATTTTCCGCAGCGTGATGTAATTTTTTCTGAACGACGTATATTTCTCCGAACGTAGATGAGAACGTAAGAAGCATTAATGTGGCAAATAATGTAATTTTACAATTATTCTTTTACTGTGTGCTACATACGTTATATAATCATATGAACGACCACGTACTATTCACCCTCTTTGCCCGATCATTCTCAAAATAATACCATTATCCTATCGAATGATAATTTACAGGTGTCGCGCGTTCTCGTGTCCTGACCTTGAAATCTTAATTTGACGTCTCCTTTGTTATACCTGACCTTAAGGTCATTTGCACACGTGATGAATCATGCACGTGGAATATTTGCCGACGTATTCAAGGTCTAGTCTGCAAATTACTGTACGCTCGTATATACGAGAAGGCTTTAGTGCCTGTGCTAAAGAACTTAAGAAAAGAGAGCTACAAAATACGCTGAGATGATTACGTCGCGCGTTGTGTGAGCAGTGCGGCGAATCAAATAAAACGCTTGCATCAGAAGGGGGAACTAAAAAGTGCGATATATATTTACGATAAAATTCATCAACGATGTCTTTTCAAAAAGAAAATTATAATAGGTATTAACTTCAAAAAGAAGATGGTGACAAATATTGATAAATAGTTTACAAATCTTAATTCTTCACAAACTTGTAATTAAAATTTAAGCACACGTTTTATAATGCACGCACAGTGCTCAAATGGGAAATATTCCTTCAACTCAGTTTCAACTTGCGAATCTTATCAAACGCTCACGATTTTCGGACTTCCATTGTATTTGGATATGCAATTGTTGCCCTTTAACATAAAAAGTTTTTGTAAGTATGTGAAATATCATTGCCGATGAACTATCAATGGCGATGGAGCATCTGTTAGACTACCATTGTTAATCGTAACAGTTAAAATTACACGTTACTTCGTCATTTGATGTCCTTCCTGCCTGTTCGGTATAAAAGCATCTATTATTTGGCTCTAAACGAGCTTCACACGACTCCCAAAGACCGAAGATAATTTGAGTCGTGAGCCGTAATAGTCGCCCAACCGGACCTCGAGGTTGTAATTGAACTGGATGGCTTGTAATGAACGGGAATCAGAAAGACAAAAATAAAACGCATACATTCTGTTTGAACAGTAAAACCATTAGTTTGCATGATTTTGTGCATCATTTTTCTCTTTGTGTGCGTGGATATTTTTGCTTTAAAATTAAGAAAATTCATTGTATTTTTGGAGAAGAAACAAAAGTTCTGATTCCGTTTTTGCATTCAGAATATTGATTATATATTTCCGCTCTACTGCGTAAGCAGTAAAGAGAAAGAATTGTAATCGAGCGGCTGAAATCGTTTTTTTTTACAGGAAAGCTCGTATTGTCGGGCCCTGGTAACAAACAATTGGATATATCTTGTTTCTACATGTAGTAAATTACTTCCTGTAATATGTTAAGTAGTCTTTAGTATTTAAGTAGTAATTTTCTGGGTCCTTGATACCGAAAAATCGATTGTCGGCAAAATGCCTATCTATCCGTTCCGTCTGTCTGTGGTCAACGCTAGTGCTGAAAGCGTTCTGACAATTTTCTATAAAATCGATATTCTTCGATCGATCTGAAGGAACTTGGGCCCCCACGAGTTTGAAAAGGATATTTTGATTTTTAGGCGACTTAATATGAATCATCAATATTTCAAGCTTTTCTAAAAGAAGGCTCCAAATTATTTAATTAACCTTTGTTCTCGGATGGCGTAAAGGACGCTTAAAAGAATGGCGCACGACTCATTTTCATTGAACTCAATGAATTTTGAGAATTGAAAACGCTAGAAATAATATGAAAAAGTGTGTGCTATTGTGGCACCACTGGTTTATGTTTTCATTCCTTTTGCGCTATTTTTTCTCCAAAGTTTGCTCCATGCAAACTGAAGACTTTTGTACACCCTAAAGGGCTCAAGGAAAGCCCACTACATTTGACAAAGCGCAAGAGAATCATCTTGGAGCTGTCTTACGTTGTTTTGAAATGTGAATGTATATGAAAAATATTTTTTAATTGACACCTACTAAACAATCGACAAATTAACATATAAGTACACGCTTGCCCCATACACTGCTTAATTTCGTACAAGTAATTAAATCAATATTTTAAAAACAAATGACATGTTTTGTAAAACCCAGGTAAACATCCAGATTTGGGGATGCATTTTTTTACTTTCTCCCTATGGAGTAGAGAGAAAGTAAGTTTTCGACAGAAATACTCTTATTACAAGGCCCTGGCAACGAAAAAGTGAATAAACCCAGTTGCTAAATTTAGAAAAAAAAATCCTCTATCACGAGGTGTAGCCAGAATCCATTTAGTGGGCTTTTGATACCGAAAAATCGAATGATGGCAAAACGTCTGTCAGTCCGTCTGTCAGTCTGTCCTGATATCTCTTCCTTAAAGGTAGATTTTGAAATAAGATCATGTACAATTTTTCGAAAATGTGAGTACTTTTTGTGTAATTTAGTGAAAATACGGGAGAAAAAGTATGTGCTGTGCTAGCTCCATTAGTTGGGATGGTTAAACGACACATCCGAACAATTATGAATGAATGAGTCTGTGTATTGATGATATTATAGAATACATCATGTGACGGTGTGATGTGTAGTAGTTTTCTTTTGTTTTCCACGCCATTGTCTGCGCGGGGTGCGAAACCAGAACTACTTATTCCTCGTAGAGCGGATGCCGCTTCAGCAGTCGTACATCTACTTCACTCATTTTATCTCGTACAGTGTTCTCTTTGTTCTCTAATTATGAGACGTTTTTACTCATATAAATATTTATACGTCTGTTTCCTACGAATAAACTAGTGCTGAAATAGCACGTACTTCCTCCTCCGTATTTTCACCAAAAAAAATCACGCATAAAATATTCCAATTTCCGAAAATTGGTAAATGACCTTATTACAAAATCTATATTTAAGAAACAGATTTCGTTAAGGGAAACAACCTTTACCTTTAATATTTTAGTTGTAGGACGACTCCGAAATAATTTTGAACTTTTGCAATTTTCCAAATAATCAGAGTTTTCAACGAACATGAGACCTGCACCATCCCCTTAAACGTCCTTCACATTATCGAACAACAAAATTTAATAAACAAAACGATGGAGTCATTTTTAATTTGAAAAATGTGCCAGGGGCGTCATGTAAAGTACCCCCAAAATTAAAAAATCGGTTTCAAGTTCAAGGGCCCGCGACATTAGCCAGATCGATTGAGGAATATCAATTTTGAAGAAAATCGGCTGAACGTTTTAGCCGCTAACGTTGTTCGCAGATGGACGGACGAACAGACAGACGTTTTGACGTCATTTGATTTTTAGGTATCAAGGCCCCCCAAAACATGTATTCAGGCTTCACCATGTCAAGAGGACTTTTTCTAAATTTAGCAACTGGATTTATTCACTTTTTCGTTACTAGGACCCCGTAATAAGACTTTTTTTGCTTTTTCTTTCTTGAAAATTCCACTTTTTTCGCGCAAAATTACATAACTTTTGTATGTATGTATGCATATACCATGTGTGTACATATATCTATATATACATAAGTGTGCACGTGTAGAGTTAACAAGTTGACTCATCCCTCTACTTCTAAAGGACAGGTATTTTAATACCCTTAATTTGTTGCGATATCAAAATGTACATGTTGAAGTCTTCCCGAAGCTTGATAATATAGGCATTATACTCTGTATATTATGTATGTAAATACACCTAAAAATTAAAAGAGAGATACAGAGAAATCAGGCAAATCATGAAAATAAAACAGAGTAGTCATACAAGACATAATTTAAACACTTAATGCAGTTTTACATTTCTTTTTTATCTATTTGCTTCTAGTAACAGATTTTTTCAAGAGGGTTTGAGTTTAAATAAATACAGAGTTATGAAACAAAGGTTACTACGAGTATTAAATAATAGGGGACTGGCTAAGTTTGTTGAGAACAGAGCGCCTTGTGAGAATTGTCAGTAGGGAACGGATTTTCATGTATGTACATATTTTTTCAGGAATAAGATACCTGCCATTAGTAATATTTTTTTGAGTTAACAAAACATTCTGAATGAATTAGAACCATTGTTACTTTACGTATTTTGATATTATTAAAAAAGTTTTATTCATGGTACCTGAAACTACATCTTCTTACATATTTCGTAACATTTTAATATAATTATTTTTGCTGCCAAAAGGAACATTTCTGATGCAATATATCGTTCCTGAGCTGCAATAGTGGCACAACTCAAAAAATCAGGTGTTGAGATTAATGAAATTGCAGTTTTCACATTATATTGAAATGCATCATTCTTACATTCACACTTCTGCCATTTGGTGGTGAAAGACTCTACTGTAAGCTAAGCTGCTGGAAGGAAGACCAATCACCAATTCTGGCGAGTGCATTAACTCAAAATTCGTATTTTTGAGTTGAGCCCACAATTCCAGCCCAAGAGCAACGTGTTATTGAAATCACCTTTCTTGCAAAGCAGTGTAATACTTCCGCGCTTCTATAACTACCTGACCTTGGCCATGAATTGTCAAACTCACCCCCCCCCCCTGCGTCATGGAAACAGCGTTCTCGGAATGAAGGATAGGCGGATGTGTGTACATCAGAAGTAATTTCATCCATCCACGGGCTTACTTACGTTTCATGCAACCCATGCGTAACTTGATCGAAAATTTTCAAATATTTTTTACAGATTATTGTTAGCGCGTTGTTGTATTATGGGGGAAACGTTTCCATTAACCCCGTCCCCTCCGGGATCCATTAAAGGCAACACGGTACCATTATTCACTTGAGCATCGGCTACTCGTAAACATTGTATATACCGTACAACGAACGTACTTTATATTTCGAAAAATTGTACAAGTACAAACTAGTCAACAATTACGTCTGTAGGTGGTAGAACTATCTCATATCCGCACCAAATCCTTATTAAGATCTGATCGCCCGACATTCTGTGTCCAGAAAATGCTTATGTAGAACAATTTTAAACTCATAGAAAATATGTGAAATTTTTATTTTACATATTTTCTATTTTTTCTTAAATATTTTGGAAAAATAAATACATGTGTACGTACATTTCTTTTTCTTTCTCGCACATATGTATGTAAGAAAGTAAAGTATTTTTAACGTGCGCTAGAAAACGGCAACTTTTCGACAGAAAAGCCCTTCTTGCCGGACGCTGGTCACGAAAAAGTGGATAAATCCTTTTCTACATGTAGTAAATTAATTTCTTTAATACGTGGTCTTTAATACCGTCTGCGGTCAGTTCTAGCCCCTAAACCAGTGGTGTCAAGGTCTTCGACTGGTGGCAGTGGCCCGCGTCGTGGCTCCGTAGCATGCCACAAGCTACTCTGCGCAACTAGCGTCGGGAAAGGAAAGTATTAGTAACCCCGCCGTTTTTGTAAAATGTAGGGATGGCATTGTTTCTGGTGGCGGGGTGACGAACTACGTGAAGGGGCGATTTCGTCGTGGCACTCGTGCCACGGACTCCCGCTCGTGGCATCGACCTTGACAACACTGCCGTAAACCTTTCAGCCGATTTTCTCAGAATTGATATTCCTAATCGATTTGATTTTGGGAGTATTTTACATGAAGCCTCAAAAACATTTTCCAAATTTTCTCAAAAATGACTTAATTTTGTTTGTTTACACTTTGTCGTGTCACACAATAGCATAAAGGACCCTCAAGAGAATGGTGCAGATTTCATGTTCGTTGAAATACCTCCTCTGTAAAGACAGATCTTAAAATAAGATAATGTTCAATTTTTCGAAAATATATGCGTAATTTTGCGCAAAATACAGACAATTTTAAATTTTTTGTACAGTTTTTTCTCTTAAACGGCACCAATTTTTTCTTAAAATTTTCTCTTCGAATGAATAAAAAATATTATACTAGTTCCATTTTCGAGGAATTCCGTAATTTTGAAAATTGCAAAAAAGGTAACATTTCAAAAACTACAAAATTGAAGTTTGAGATTTTGCCATCAACAAAGTCTGTTGTACAAAATCAACTTTTTAAAAAAGGCCGTGAACATTAAAAAAAAATACTTTTCCCATAATTTAGGCTTGATATTAAAGCAATTTATTAAAAAATATTAAAAACCGCTCCAATTTTTTTAAATTTATTTAATTTAAGTCGCTTTGTAAACAACTAAAGGCATTACCGACCACTATTAATTTACTTACAAATAACTGTTTTATAACTTATTAGAGACAAAATTATTAATAATTTACCCACCAGAGATGCATTTAATAAATTATCACAAACATAGAAATATTAATGTACTTACTATATTTTTTACCATCATTTAATTACATTTTAAAAATGACGAGCACTATGAAGGCATTTTAACACTGATTTTCAAACGTAAATTGAATTAAATATAATATTTCATATAAATTGTTTTTTATATCAAGCGATTTTCTTAGGTTTTGAGGGCTTAAACATTCAAGGAAAATGTGAAATGTTGATAAAATTCCTCCACATTTTGGACAGGTGTCTTAGTTGTTTTTTTAATTAGGTGGCTGTAGATGAGGGAAAAATGGCCCATTCTTAATTCTTTGATTTTGTAAAAAATAATCCCAATTTTCTCTTCAAATTGTTTCTATTGATAGACGAAAGGACGCTTAAAAGAATGGTGTGGATCTCATTTTCGTTGTACTCTCTGAATTTTCGCAAATTACAACTATAGAAATAATGTGAGAAGGTATGTGTTGTTTAGCACCAGTAGTTTTTACAATGAATTCTGTTCCCTAATTGTGATGAGTTGAAGTAATTTCTTAGAAGCTGTCTGCGGATTCCTCCTCTTTGGAAGATTTCTTCCCTAGTTGAAAGTGGAGGGCTTGTAGAACAGAGTCTTGAGAGCTTTATGAGAATGTCTTTAGAGCTTTATGAACGGATTATTTGATGTTAGCGGCGATAGCTGAGTATGCCGAGGTCGTGATGTGTTTGGTACGAACTCGTGTTTAGTAGTGGTCCGTAGGAAACGACTTTGAATTTTTAATGTTTTTGGATTTGTCTAGAGCCCACCCCCACCTCTCTGACACATCTCTCTGATTCACACACTCAAATTTCTACTCGTGTTCTTTCAAGAGTATATTTCTGCGGATTTTCCTTGCATGACGCTTTATGTAATAATTCCACACCGTCTGAAGGCGTTTTACGCACCGTGTGGGACCTCACTGTGAACGCGTGGTCTCCGAAGCAAAGCAGCGGAAGTTACTTGCAATTTGTTCGACAATTGGCGGGGCAGACAAAGCCATGCTCGCCGGTAACCTGCTTGCAAATGATGGGAAAGGCACGGCAGGAAAAGCGAGTCGAATCGATGCTACTGCGGAAGAGGGCAAACTGGTTACGTGGAGGGTAAGGAGGATATCTCTTTCCAAGATTTTGCTCACCGACCGTTGCCCTCTTGTGACACGTGCAGAAAAAAAGTAAATGAGGCAGGCGTCTCTCGTAGGTGAAGGTCATCGGGACGTCTCTCACAAAGGGGCTTCTCTGCCCTCCCGGTTATCAATGAGCGTCTACACGTAATCTGCAAACCTTACACAACTTTCGGCTTCTTGTCCGAGGGTTCCACTGTCGACTGGTTTAACTTACTGGAAATCATCAACGAACAGGGGGGTGTCCTTGACATCGCGTACGTAATGTACTAATCACGAGCTTTTTATTGCATTTTAATTCTTTTCTTTGCCGATGATTACGATAGGTCTACTTCAGTTCTCCCTCTATTAGGGAATAGTTAGAAACCTTGTTTCGATACGACGAAAACGACGATGCCCTATATTACATAATAAGGCACTGTTACAATCTGAAGGAGCTCAGAAGAAACTCTGTCATATCCCAGTTCATATACTTGTATTTGTATTTAGCCATTATATGTCCTATGTAAAGGGCAATTGGCCTCGACGCCTTTAGATCCCAGGGTTCTTAGTCGGCCATCCAGCCAGGAACTCGCGATGTCTCGAATTCACTTAACCCTCGTGACTTTACGTACTTAAAGAACTCGGCTAGCGACGGCGGTTTCGCGGACGTGGCCTTTCAGTAGGATCTTACCAGCTTTCGACTGGATAATCGAGGGAAACCACGAAAACTCCGGCCAGGATGGCCGGCACGGGGATTGAACTCGGGCCTCCCGAATGCGAAGTCAGCGCGCTACACCCTGAGCCACCTCGCTCGGTCAGTTCATGTACTAAACGCGCACTTTTTCTCGATACTCCACAGCGGGGGGTGCGAGGGGAGGCGGGTTCGGTCTGCGTCACGGCAGTGCAGTGCTGTCAACGTCCACAGAACAGCGTAAAGGCGCGTCTTGGACCAGATAGCAATGAGAAACAATGCAAGGTTTTTTAAAATTCTGAAGAAATAATGGATAATTGTAGAAATTATTGAGTAACAAGAAAGAGCGCAGTTCGCAGAGGTCGTTAGAAAGAGAGAGCGAAAACTGAGAAGTCCGAATTGTAAAGGAAGAAGGTGAGCAGCACTGCAAACTGAGCCGTGACGTTCCGAGTGGAGCTCATGTTTTCTTCCGAGCCGTGCTGTGCCGTGCTGAGCGAGAACTAGGGAGCAGGAGGATCAAGAAAAAGTGCGAGCATAGTAGCTGGTGGACACTGAAAACTTCTCGCAGGTAGAAAATGCCGAATACTCGTAGATGAGTAAGGGGTTGCGACCTGCACAGGTTTCCCGGGCCCATGGCCGTAAGGTTGGGACGCCATGGCATGGCCGCAGTCAGACGTGGCTGTAATGCCATGTAATACACACGACGCTGTATCGAAAAATGGTTATTTATGACATGAGTGGTAAACGTGACATTTTATTTTGCGAGTAGGAAAGGTTTACATACAAAGCCAGATTAGGGGTTTTCCCCCTAAATTTAGTTTTTTGGGAATCTTTAGTAGATGTTTAGGGGGCAAATTTATTTTATTTGGAGGGTTTTGGTGGGGGGGGGTCGTTGAGTTCCTTAAATGTTATTTTTTTAAATACAGTTGGTAACAGTCTTGTTTGTACAGTCCATAATTTGCTCGAAAATCATTAATTTTAAGTGGAAATTGAGACTAATGCAAAATATATTACAAGATAATTGAATTATTCCAGTTAAATAAATTGTATCTTTGAACACCTAGCCGAAATGACCTTGAATTTGAAGTTCAGCAGCGCATTTTGTTGCTTGGAAACCTTAGTGGCTAGTTCCCGCGCTATTAAATGTGCTAGTGAATTTCAAATTCAAGGCCATTTCGTGTAGGTGTACAAAGTTACGTTATATTTAACTGGAATTATTGCAGGTATATATATATATATATATATATATATATATATATATATATATATATATATATTCAAATGCAACAAAGCTTATTGCAACACTTATAGGCGTGTAAGATCATTAGAATGAATTCCTCCGTTTAAATTGCACGATTATGTGTCAACAAAAGATTGGTAGAAGAGCGCATATACAAGCGTCTGGCTGGCATATACAAGTATTAATTCGAATCTAAAATTCCAAATATATACATACATGCAAAAAAATATACAAATTATACTGAAAATAAAGAGCTGGATTACATAATTGAGACATTCTTCTGATTAAGGGGGCATCGGCTCATGGGGCTTTTTTCTGATATCTTCTAATTTAACAGATTTCACATATACAATATAAAAGTTAAATCTATAATCTCTCAAAATTTTGTTTTAACCTTGTAAACTGCACAAAGTTATTACTTTTTGCTTCACGACTAATGTTCTGCATTGCGAGTCATGATTGCTCTGTAGCTCCGGCCACAGCGTACAGAATATGCAACTTTCTACTCCAGCCAGTGTCTAGAAGAGATTCCACACGCTTTTCTAATACGCATACTAGATAAAAGACAGTGTGTGCTGTGTTTCAAACGTTATATGAGAATTTGAAAACGATAGCTGAAATATTAAAGTACAAAATTATCAATATAATTATTATCATTTTATTTAGCCATTACAAATAACTCGACAAGGTCTATGCTTTATTGTAGTACCATTAGTTTTTCAATTGTTCCAAGGAAAATATTCGTTTCTATGGCTAATAGTGCTGATGTGGTGATGGGAAATTCCAAACAACGTAAAACGAAATAGCATTTAGACATAATCATAATTTCAGAGAACTTTTGGCAAAAAGAAGGAATTTGAATTGAGTGAATGAATTGTAGGAGAAATTCTAATATTTCAAAAAGTTATATAGATCCTATATTATTTATCGATCGGACTCTTCGAAAGTGCACATCAATTACATTTCAAAGCTTTTTGAAAACTTTTTACTTTCCCGTATACGTACGTATACACGGAGTGATATACGTAGTATAGGGAAAGTTATGTAATGCTGCGCGAAAAAATGGCCACTTTTCGGCGGAAAAAAATTCATTGCCGGGCCGTGAAAACGAATAAGTGGATAAAACCAGTTGCTAAATTAAGAAAAAAAATCCCCTAACACGTGGTGTAGCCAGAAACCCTGTTTTCTAGGTCCTTGATACCGAAAACCTAATTGAAAGGAAAACGTCCGTCTGTCCGTCCGTCCGTCTGTGAACACTGCTAGCGCCTAAACCATACGTACGATTTCTTCCAAAATGGATATCCCCTGGTCGATCTGATTCTAGTCAAAGCTTTGAGATTTTGAAAAAGATTCTTCAAAATTTGGGGGTACTTTATGTGAAGACCCCCGGGGATTTTCAAACTTTTCTCAAAAACCGCTCCAAATTTTTTCTTTAAATTTCTTGTATGAATAGAGTAAAATACACGTATTAACATGGCATAGGTCCGATTTTCGCGGATAACTCTGAATTTTCGAAAATTTTGAAAGTTTTCATTTTTTTCGGCGTCTTTGTCCAGCTACAAAATTGAAGATAGAGATTTTTTCTTCAAATAAAATTTGTTCTGCATATTGAGTTCTTTCATAAAGGTCATGTAAATGTTTCTCAAAATTTTTGTAGTTTTCGTGCAATATTGCGTGCAATATGTGCAACATTAAAAAATTACAAAACCAAGATTTTCTCAAAAACGGCTCCAAATTTTTTCTTTAAACTTTTGGTAGGGATAGTGGTAAATGTACTCTATCAGATGACATAAAAGCCATATTGCGCTATCGGTGTTTTTTTTTTCAAAAATTACAAAAATGTAAATTTGTTTACTTGTCTCTCACGTTGTTAATATTTTCACTATCGACGATTTTTTCACATTATTATATTTGCGAGTATATATGCTTTAAATAATGTCAAGTAAAGTTTCTCGAAAACCCAACCGTTTTCTGTGAAAAGTAGCTCAAAATTTCGCATTTTCAGAAACGCTCAAACGCCATTTTCTCATATATGGCTGCAGATTTTTTCTTCAAACTTTTGCTTATTACTTTCTAATTACACTCTTTAGTACAGCGTTGAGTTTATTTTGAGTTTTTTTTTTCAAAAATTACATAATTGTAATTTTTTTGAAAGCTCTCTCACATCTTTAATATGCACATTACCAGCAATTAGTAAAGATTATGATATTTGTAAGTGTAAGTGCTTTAAATAACTTCAAATAAAGTATTTTGAAAACTCAAAACTTTTATGTGAAAATGAGCTTCATATTTCGCATTTTTAGTAGCGCTAAAACGCAATTTTGTCTTAAACGTCACATAATTTTTAAAAGAAAATTGCCATATAGGACTAGATTTTTGTGTTCTTAAATATTCTAAAATTAATATTTCCGTTCTACCAATAGGAAATCGAAAAATTAATAAAATTACACAAAAATGTACTTTTGGCTGTGATAGATGGTAGCTGGCAAGATTGAGTATGTCGCAATTGCGAATAGCTAGCGAAGACTCAAGGAAATAGAAAACTAATACGGGAAAGTCTGTGCCATTCTGTAGCACCACTAGTTAAGATTATGTAGAGAAAAACAATGTAGCCACACTTTTTATATTATATTCCTTGACAAGATATGTCAGAAACTGCAACAGAAGCTTCCGGGAAAATTGCACAGAAAATAAATTAATTGCAATGAAGGCTAATTCTTTTCACAGAGATTTGATCATCAGCGTTTAGCATAACTTCGTCAGGAATTTTATGAGCGATAACTTTTTTCAGACGTCTGTTTTTGTACATTAACCTTGGCCTAAGCACATAGACCTGTACATTTTTATGAAAGAACTATAGGGGGTTATTAAATACTAGCGGAGCCTGGCAGACGTTGTTCTGCCCTTTATCTTCCACTTTCTTCTTCACTCTCCCTTTCTCTCTCCGTCTCTCTCTCTCTCTTCGTCTCTCTTCATCTCTCCGTCTCGCTCTCACTCCCTCTTTGTTTCTCACTCCGCCTCTCACCGTCTCTCCCTGTCACTGTTTCAGTCTGCCTGTCTCTGTCTCTGCATCTATCTGTCCCTCTCATTCACATTTATTTGCAGATTCTGCACGTCTCTGAACAGATGAGGTAATATCGAGAAGCGCCGGACCAGCCACCAAAATTGTAGGTGATCTTTAAAGTTCAAATTTTGAAGAGAGTATTTCTTTAAGTAGAAAATCTGTCATCAATATTGGTGTCTTGCAATGTTCATTTTTTGCAATATTCGCAAATGCATAGTTCATCGAAAATGGAATTTCCGCCATTTTTAAAAAGCGTTCTTGGGTCTATTCGAGGAAAAAATTAAAGAAAAAATTTGGATGAGTTTTTAAGGAAATCTTGTTTTTAAAATTATGTCTTTTCCACACAAAAGTACGCGAAAACTACTTAGATTTTTCAAAAACTGTTTTGACTTTCTTTAAATATTAAACTTTGAAGAAATGATTGATTTTATTAAGAAAAAACATGTATCCTCAATTATGTAATTGTAAGAAGACGCCGAAAAAAATTGAACTTTCCCAATTTTCAAAAATTCAGAGAACTCGACGAAAATGAGACATGCTACATTTTTATTAGCGTTTTTGTTCTCTCCGAGAAAAAAAATTAAACAAAAAAGTTTTTGAGAAAAAATTGAAAATGTTGTCACGGCGTCATGTGAAGTATCCCAAAAATCAAAATATCAATTCCAAATCTAAGGGGTCAAGACATCACCCTGATTGATCAAGTAAAATCAATTTTGATCAAAATCTTGTTTAATTTTAGCCAATAGCGTTGCTCACTGACAGGCGGCAGGACAGATATTGCCGGATTGATTTGCTGAAAATCTTGGCTTCAAAGAACATAGAGTTAGAGGAAGTAATTTACTACTCACTGAAATAAAATTTATCCACTTTCTCGGTATCAGTCCACGCAGATGTGTATGTGAGTGCGCCCGTGTGCACGTGTTTGTGTATGTACTTCCTCGCTATAATAATAAAAATAATTATTTGATTCGTTCTCGATATTGTGTAGGAGCAATAAGGATACAATATGGAAGAAAATAAACTCGTGAACGATGCATTGTAGTTACTTTGAACCTAAGACTGGGTATTTGATATGGAATTATGTTAGGTCTAACTTATTTCTGCAGTCTAAACGGGGATTGTTACTGTTTTTCTTGAACAACAATCGGAATTCCTGGTTACCATTTTCCGGTGTTTTATGAGGTAACTTACATTTTTTAGCCAAGAGTGGATTGGTCATCATCGTATCTAACTACGGTGGGTTTTGTAGTATTTGAGTCAGCCGCCAGACAGGCGGAGCAGCTACCCCTCCCCCGCGAAGAAGAGCGGCAGTGGCGGAAAACAGGCGGCGGCGCGTCAAATGACGAGGAGCTTGGAGAGAACAGTGTTGCCAGATTAGGGGTTTCCCCCATAAATTTAGGTTTTTTTTGGTCTTTAGGAATTCTTTTAAGGGGCAAATTTATCTCGGGGTTTTCTTGGGAGGGGGGGATTTCACTGAGTTCTTAAAATGTAAAGTTTGTGTTATATTGTGAAAAGATGTTATATTGTGAAATATCACACTCGCCAATGATGAGAACTCAACTTGGTTTTAAAATTTTGGGAAGTAAGGGTACACTGGTCCAGTGGGGGTAAGTAAACCGACAACCAGTTACTATTGTTACAGCTAACTGACAAGTTAGCTGTAAAATCATCATATATAGTTAATAATATTTTTTGTATTTCTTTCCTTTCCATACCTCCCCATACATTTTGAACATTAAATAATAATTTTTTTGAATTTGTGGATTTTTTTTGTCGTTTTGGGGGTTTTCACAGCGCTATCTAGGGGGAATTGCTTAAGACCATCTGGCAACACTGGGAGGGAAGGAGAACCCATCCTCTGATGGTGACGGGATATAAGGAGTGAGATGAGAGCAACTGCCTTCTTCTTACTGTTCATGCGCTCGTTTAGACTCATTAGTTTCGGTATTGTGTTCTTGGCTGTCAACTAGGTATTTTCCCCAGAGATTTTGATCGACGTTGCTGCGTTTTTGGACTTTGATTTTGGGAATATTTTTGGACTATTTTTTGGTGACCTGGCAAATTGAAATGTACTACGAATAAAATTGTAATTGAACTTTTATCCCCTGCAATTGTTTCAGGTTTCTCCTGAGAACATTAGAGTCCTTAGATTCCCAGGACCCCTGCAGTCACAGGCTATTACTTGGGGTAGAGTTCTTTCAAACTGCAGCAAAGCGCGCTTATCTTCAGGAATTTTGAGCAAGAGACGATATAATATAGGTTGTAGTACATTCTTTTGTAAATGCAATGAGATGTTAAACACTACCTTCATTACCTACTGTAATGAAACATTGCGCATAGTAATGTGTGAACATTGTTATACTACTAAAATAATTTAATTGCAATTTATATGGTTACGCGAGATGGTATGGTGGATATTGAAGCGAAATTTCTTTTGCCTCACTAACGACGTGAGGGTAAAATAGATATACTCGACATAGCTCATTCAAATTTGGTATGATTCTTTGCACAAACTTGTCGCGTAAATATCAATTTATTCTCGAGTAATATAGTACATGTTGTGTATTACCTTGAAGTAAACAGAAATGAGAAAGCTTAAATGGATGGTCAGTCCTCGGGGATTTACGCTACATGATTCGTGAATTCACTTATCGGCGAAAACTTCCTTGAAACTGATCTTATTTACATCCGTTGTTTTTCTTACATCAATGAAATTCCCGATAAACCGCAACAGAAATATGAATTTTCGTTTTCGAAGTAACTCATAATTTGTCACGCTTTTGATTGTAAAATTGGTAAGAAAAGTTCAGTTATTAAAGTATCTTTTGTGTGTTGGTGGAAAGTTCAAGTCATAGAATATAAATCAGCGGAAAAATCCCATTAAAAATCCTCTAACAGAAATGACAGATTACAGAGAACTCTTTATCACTAAGAAAAACAACCTTCATTAGCAAAGCAATATAATTCGTTTTTTCTAGCCGAAACTCAATTGCTCATACCAACCCTTACTTTACGAAGCCAAGCACTGTAAATGTGCTAAAATTACTAATATTCACTGTGATCCGACATTGTACTCTACTTTTACTCCAAGTTGTATACTTTCTCGCAATTCCTTTGTAAGAAGAGAAAGTATTGTAATCGTGCGCCCGTATTTTTTCGGCAAATTTTTGACAGAAAAACTCTTAAAACAGGGCCCTGGTAATGAAAAAGTGGATAAATCTTGTTCCTATATGTAGTAAATTACTTCCTCTAACAGTTGTGTAGTCAGAATCCATATTTACTTGTTTCCGAAAAATTGATTGACAGCAAATCGTCGGCTAGCACCTAAACTGATTTTCTCAAAAATCGATATTCCCTGATCGAATTAAATTAACTCGAGTCACTCTGAGTTTGAAACGGATATTTTGATTGGGGGGGGGGATACTTTATGCCTCAACGTTTTTAAATATTCTCAAAAATGGCTGCAATTTTTATTAATTTAACTTTGTCATCTGATAGCGTAAAAGAGCTTTAAGAGAATAGTGCAGGTCTTATTTTTGTTGAAACCCCTTATTTTTCGAAAATTGCAAAAGTTTCTATTTTTCGGCGTCTTCTACAACTACAGTATTGAAGATAACATAAAATAGTCGCATTTTAATGTGTATACATATCCGACAAGCGATTAATAGAGCAATTGCGGAAGTAGAAGTGAACACAAATTAGACTAAGTCTGTTGAGTTTTAGTCTCTTAAAAAATTAGGAGACGAAAATATGGAAATGTTAAGCAAATCCGCGGAATCAAAGGAAGTTGTAGCAGATTTTTGCGACAGAATTTTCGGAACTAATTGAGAATGGATGTTCTAGAGAATAGCGCTGAAGAATTGCTTACAAGTGATATTTTTTGTTCATATTATCAAAAAAGCGCACGAAAAGTAGCTGTAAATTCTAACTTTTGGCATCACCCATACCTGCAAGTATTTTTTACGGTGATAACAATTTGCAATATTACCAATTCATATCTCGTGTGGAGGTAACTTACAAGGTCATTGGGCGTTGGGAATTTTTGAACGAGATTATTAGCAACCACGTTTCATTAGTATGTCTAATGCCAGAGACTGTAAGAACTTATTTTAACAAAGTTACGCATAACATTTAGAAATTTTCAACACATAAAAATACTTTTAAAACAGTTTACAGCGACGGCGACGCGACATTCAACTAGTTAACTATTAATTTTCGAAAATTGCCACATTTTTACAATATTTTTGCCTCTTTCTAAAACTACAATTTTGAAGATATAGATTATTTCTTCAAATGATATTTTTACCATAATTAGTTCCTTAAATCATTTCATGTAATTTTTTAAAAAAATAATAGTAGTTTTTGCACAATCTTGGATGAATTACGAGCAAAATTAAAAACAAGATTTTTTTCAAATACACGTGAAAAATGTTCTTTTAACTTTGATAGGAATAGTGGTAAATACACTACTAATACTTTCAAAATCTGTGCTGGTCATGAATTAAAGAACTAATTGTGAATATCAAATTTCATTTGAAGAAAAAAATTATCTTCAATAACATTTGTGTATAAAGGGGTCCTAAAATTTTCATCTTATGTAATTTTCGAAAATTCAAAATCAACAGTTAACTTTGCCTTTCTTGATAAGTGTATTTCATGTTATTCTTACAAGAAATGTAAAAGAAAAAATTGGAGCCCTTTTTAAGAAAAAGTTTGGAAATGTCCCAGGGGCTTTATGTAAAGTATCCCCAAAATTCAAACAAATTGTCTCAAATTCGCAAGGTCTCCAGCCAGTACAGAAATATTAGGGAACATTCGCTTTTGCCAATTCCCTATAATTAGTAAAGTCATTAGTGTTAGTCACACACGATGGAGGGACTTTATTCCCGTGAATCATCAAGGACCCAGAAATTGTGGTTTCTGAATGTACATACAATGTGTAAGAGGAAGTAATTTATTACATATTGGAACACGATTTCTCCACTTTTTCCATATCAGTGCCCCACAATATGTTTTTTGCAGAATTATGTAACTTACTACTTATATTGCCCCGTTTTTCTATGACGCGACCCCGGGTTCGTTTCCCGGTCGAGCAAGATTATAGTATGCGTTGTCCTTGCAATGTCCCAGTATATGTTGTTGTGTGACAATAAGAAAATTTACTTCTCAGGTTGATAAGACCTGAATTGGGCGTGGGGATGTCTAACTAACCACACGTACACACTTAACCCATGGCCGCGAGGCCCGGACGCTGTCGTAGGCCATGGCCTGTTCACAGGCCGACGCGCCAAGTCCATACAAACTACTTACATTAATTACTATCTATACTACTTATATTAATTACTCCTTATTCACGTATGTATACGAGACTAAAAAACGTTACCCATGTTTCAAAATATATATATATATATATATATATATATATATATATATATATATATATTGAAACATGGGTAACGTAACGTTCTCTCAGTATGGTTCGTGTCAATAACATTACCATATTGAATTATGCTCCATGGCTATATTGGTTATGGCTATATTCTTATCTTCCTGTTTTAATTAATGTTTTAATAATAATTACTTCCGAACAAATAATTATTTAGTTTGAATTGGGCGCCAGGAAATAATTACGTCAACTCTAATTGATTCCCGTATGCAAATTGATTTTCAACAGACGACAATGCCGCGTTCGCTCAGTCTATTGGGTTCTGATTCGTAATTGGCACCAAGTTAATCTGCAATCAATTACCCGATCTGCCCCTCATACGAAATAGCGAGGAATCTGAAAGTCCTGTTAAAAAATTCTGGATTGCACTTATTTAAAATGATAATCAGTTATTTGTCAAATAAACAAATTGGAGTTAATTATAATCATTAATAATTCTAAAGGAATCTGAATTATTACAATTTTCACAATGCAGCTTTGAAGCTTTGGAAATCTTTGGTCATGACCGGTTCTTTGATTGGAATGACAGTTCAAAATTTGCTCTCATACGATTTCTTCGCGCGCTTTCTTCCTCTCCAAATACGACGGCGCGCCACGAAGAATCTTTTCGGATATCTCACAGTGTCTTCTCTCTTCTAATACCTTTACAGGCACGAAATTTAACCCCTATCGTCTACTAAGTTATATTACTACAAGTTTACCCTATCACTCGCGTCATGGATGGACGTCTACATACGTAACTGCACATACTACCACAAACAAAATTCCCTAATCTCTCCCTAATACTACGTTTTCTTCTATCTCCGTATCACGGGCAAATATTCTATATCTTTGAACACCACGCAATAGAATCAAAGTTCTATTTCAATGCATACTTAGTCCCATTCTGATCAGAGTAAATGTAATTTAACCAAAACTGATTCTCCTCCCAACCACAGCTAAATATTCGATCTAATCTCTACCATGTCTAGAGGCCGGCGATCTTTTTTTTTAAACTTGAAAGCTCTCCTTTTCACTTGTTATAAAATGTTTTTGTTATTTACGTTGGTAAACACTTTGGTAGCCCTCTTAGCAACCGACCATCTAAACAACGTTTTAAGAATGCGTCCATAGCATGGGCCACTAAAATGCTCGAGAGTCCATTAAAAATATTTTAGCGGTCTTTAGGGTTTAGATTTTAACAGGGCTCGTAAATCTTGGGATAAATATGAGTTTAATGCAAAACACAAATTTGGGGAATAAATGTAAACAATTGTCAGAGGAATATGTATCCGGTAGTATGTTCCTTTCTCTTGTATATTGTTCACGGTCAAGTCTGCAAGTTCTTCTCCCCGTTGCTCCAAAAACAAAAATAACCTTCAAAATCAGGTATATGTGATCGTCAGCGTCTTGTAAGAACTTAGTTACTTACTACTCTGATTTTTTAGGCTTGTAATTAGCTTAGATGTTTTCTTCAAATATTCAATAACTTTATAATAGTATATTCAAATAAATTTTAAATAGTCTTCAGTATTTACTATTATTTCAATTTATAGGGAATGAATAACTTACGTGGGTACTCAGTCTTCTTATGTATTTTTATACATTTTTTCTGCATACTAAAGTAAGACTAGAGACTAGTTGGTTTTAATGTTTTCAATCGTTCATTCAAAAATGCTAGAATAATCTCTTCGTTAATGCCTCGAACATTCCTTTTCGTTCGTCAATCACAAAATAAATCATAAGCTTTTTCATAGGTGATTACAGATTTAGAATGTATCAAACTATATCTTGCATCGTTCTGCTTCATTCAGAATAACATTGGCACGAAAATATCTGCTGATTCTTCGAAATTCCCGGATTTTTTCAGCTTGCATTACCAGAAAAAGCATTCAACTGTTTAATCACAAACAAAGTAACTAGTACAATCAATCCTTGCTACAGAAAACCGAGAGTTATGACAATTTTTTCTTAACTCCTGGAAGTCCGTTCTGGATGGATAAGTTTATTTTCAAAAAGCGATAAACTAGAAATAACAAAAAACATTGTATGTGACTCGTCCTCTATTAGTCTTTAAGGACTCGTGACATAAATAACTACTTTTGCATCAACTGATCACTCAATTATGTATCGTAATATCTCCAAAAATGATCTCTAACGTCAGGTTGTTTATTTTCTACGATCCCGCTTCCCTGGCGACCGCCATTATTGTTCGCTCACCTTAATATCCCCGTCTCCTGAAGAAATGATATTGCCCTTGCATTGTACACATTTCTATTGATTTTATCGATTTTGGTATATCACTATATATATATATATACGAGAAAGTAAAATAGCTTCTTCAACAAAGTACATTTTTGCACATACATTCATTTCCATAGAACAATTTTTACATGTTTTTGGCTTATGAAACTACTTCGAAATTTGTCAATAAATTTCTGTTCGCCTTGCTCGAGAAGGAAGCGTGTTTAAACGGATTTCTAGATGTTAGGCTACCCACCGCACTTGTCAGATGACTGCGTGTGTGCTCGTTTCATTATTGACATTACCAAGTGTAAGTACTCGAATTACACGTGTTAAAAGCAAGGCCGGCGTCTGAGGGAGAGGCAAGTTGCCATTCCCATTCATGAAATATGTTGCCTCGTGAGGCAGACGTTAACACCTCTCGCACTAACGACAGAATGATCAGAGACATCATTTCGACATATATTCAGAAGGAATGTGTGATGATTGCAGACAATAACAATTTACAGAGAGCTCTTTATGAAGTATAACGGATAACAGCAAAGTATAACTTATAAATATTAGTAGAAAAAAAACAAGTCCATGGCTTTTCAAGATACTGAAATTATAGATTTCTAGGCTGTGACATTTAACACACAGAGAAATCTGAAGTACAAAGGAAAAGAGAGCGTTTTGATAATACATGCAATGCAATTAACAGAACTCTGAAAAATGCATGAAAAACCAACTTTTTAAAAAACATTATCTGTGTCAACTTGTCTCTATGGAAGCAGAACGTGAATACTGAATTCAAAATTCTGGATCAGAATGAGCTTTTTGAGAAGATTATTGGGCTTTACGCGAGATCACAGAATACGAAATGAAAGTGTAAAATAAGTTGAGGATATTTAATTTAAATGAAACGAGTGGTGGGAAAACGGCACGTACTTTGTCGCTAGCTCGTTCGCGAAAAGTACTCAGATTTTCGAAAAATTGTACTTGTCCTTGTTTCAAAATATTTCTTTAAGGAATAGATTTCATTAAAATCTCTACCTTTAATTTTTAGTTGTAGGAAGACTCCGAAAAAAATTTAACTTTTGCAATTTTCGAAAAATCAGGGACTTTAATGAACACATGCTTCATTCTCTTAAACATTCTTCCCACTATCCAACAACAAAATTTAATCGATTCGATGAAGTCATTTTCCAAGGGCTTCATGTAAAGTACCCTCCAAAATTAAAATATCAGTTTCAAATTCAAAAGGCCGCGATATCAGTGAAATCTATTGGAGAATATCAATTTTGGAGAAAATCGGCTAAACTTTCACAAACAGACAGACGGACAGATGGACAGACGTTTTTCAGTCATTCAATTTTTCGGTATCAAGCATGGATTCTGGCTACACTACGTGTTAGAAGATTTTTTTTCTAAATATAGCAACTGGATTTATCCACTTTTCGTTCTCAGTGCCCTTTAATGTTTTTCTGTCGAAAATTTGCCGTGTTTTCGCGCAACGTTACATAAATTTCTCTCTACCCCCAAGCGAGGAAGTAAAAATTAAAGAGTAAAGGAGCGAATGGTCACACTACGTGCAGAAAATGGATAATAATAGATCAACAAAAGAAATCGCACAATTCCACTCTAATGGATCTGTTGGACGACAGAAAACAGGATGGAATTATCAATGAGTGCGGGGATCTATGGTTCAGTGCTTGAAGAAGAAAAAGAAAAATATTAGGAATTTCTCTAATTTCGCTAAGTGGTAATCGGAATTTGATTGCGACCTTGAATGCTTGAAGAAAACCCAGCCAATCTTCTTAAACCAAAATACTTATTGGTTTTCAATTCTTAGGGGACTAATCGACCAGCTGGAGTTCGCCTCTCTTCTGTTAGCTCATTTGTATATAATGACTATTCTTTTCAAAATATTATTGTGACTAATTAAAGCACATTACAAAGCATTAGTGTGCCTTTTTAAATTGACAAATTAAGTTTGCACTCTTACGTGTCAAAAACAATACTAATACAATTCAATACCGTTTTAAAGTCATGACTACGATAGTCACTTTTCAGTGGCCATGCTATGAAGTGACACAATTTTTAATAGAGTAATTCAATGCCAACTGCACCTTATTAAAATAATTTAATTTAATGCATTACTCTAATATTCTTTATCATTATTCTACTCCTAGACCTATACCATGAATGAAATCCATTGGTTTCCAACTTAACTCCCCCTAAATTTTCGGAGGTAACGACTGAAAATTTGCATTTATACTAACACAAAATTTAATTATTTATATAAAATATATGACAATGACATTAAAAGAACAAGAGTAATGTCATATATAATGAAAATTGATCCACCAGAAACAAAGCAATACATAAAGCTTTGGAAAAAAACAATATGTGGAGTTCATTTAACTCCGAGAACATGTCTTCTCGGAGTTCATTTAACTCCGAGACAGCAATAATTGCGAGGTTTATACCAAACGCACAAAACCAAATTGACAAAAATGCCAAATGATAATAACAGAAATAAGCTCCCTTACAGTAGGTCAAACTCACATATAAAACTTTGGGACATTTTTGCCTCTCAAAGCAAGTATTGAGGCATTCATATCGAATGCACAATACATTAAAAATAAATTCTAAATTTGTAATATCATATGTGAGCACCTTAGTGGGTTCGAAACCTCGATTTCGAACAAAGATACGAACCCCTTTTTTGGTGGACTTCTTAACCAAGCTAAAACCATTTGTGAATCAGTCCATAAATTGATTCGATCTCTTGTTACAAAATTTGTAACATGTTGATCTTTGTTTAAAGCTCCTAGTCTTGTCCATGAGTTTCGCTAATAACAAAGCTGAGCATAGCTCAAGCCTAGGTATGGTAATAGCAAGATCACTCGCTTTTTTGACTTTAATACCGCATGTGGAGCAATCCTTGATTTCGCACATAATAATCTACAATTGACATCATTAAAATTGTTATATTTTCTAATGTATATACAGGCTCCATAAGCAAGTTGATTACTGTCACAAAAACCATGAAGTTTCAAATTGGAAATACCTAACATTGATATAACGCGTGGAATAGTAATGCCAGTAATTAGTGGTAAACAATTACAAATGCTTAACCAATTAGAATTGGTGTGCTCAGGAAGATTTTCATCCCACTTAAGAGAACATTCCCACAGTTTTTGAAATAACATTTTGCATAATAGTACTGCTGGGGAAATTAATCCCAAAGGATCAAAGATGCTAGAAATGTAAGATAATAATTTTCTTTTTGAAATAATCTTTTGCTTCAATTAAAGCGGGAGACAACATGATTTTAAAAACATCAACATGGGGATCCCACAACAAAGCTAAAGTTTTAACACATTGAGATAATGGATCATTAAAGTGTACTAATTTGCCTGCTTCTCTAATCTCCTCAAGGATAATATTTAGAAGTGATATTGAATTGGTGGACCATTTTCTAAGTTTAAATCCACCTTTTAATACTATTTTAGATGTTTGAGAATAAATGTCAAATGCTTCTTCCTCATCTTTACATGATTTGATGAAGTCGTCCACATAAAAATCAGTGGTTAACGCGAACTTTCCTAATGGCAACTCATCACCTTCGTCGCCGGCCAGGCGCACGAGAGTCTGAATAGCCAAATATGAAGCTGATGCAGTACCGTACATGACTGTGGTGAGAGCCCATTCATCAATATTAGCAGTGGGATCATCACGCCATAAGATGCATCGCAATTTTTGGCTTAAAGGATGAACATTAATTTGACGATACATTTTCTCAAGATCACCTGTTATAGCGATAGGATGTAATCTAAATCTAACAAGTATAGAGAATAAATCATCTTGCAAAACAGTACCTGTAGCAAGAATGTTATTTTAATGGTATCCCTGAAGAAGTATTAGCTGAAGCATCAAAAACACATCGCGTTTTAGTTGTAGACGAATCCATTTTAAATACAGGAAAATGGGTTAAAAAGTTTCTATCATCATTCATATCATTAGATAATTTTCTCATGTGTCCTAATTTCTGATATTCGAACATGAATGCACGATAGTTTGACGCTAATTCAGAATCAGCACTTAATCTTCTTTCTAAGGACAGTAATCTATTTTTCGCTTGCCATTTGGATTTTCCTAAAGCTGGTGCACATTAGGTAATACTGGCAATTTTACACAATACCTACCCGAGTTATCTCGAGTAACATTTTCATTAAAATGCTTAACACAAAAATCATTTTCACTGAAGTCATTTTCATACTCTACATGCTCTATATCCTAAAATATTTTTAATTGATTTGGTAAATCGAATCTTTTGTAATTATAAGAACAAACCTTAAAATTATCAGCACAAAAATTGCATGGAATTGGACCAGAGACTATCCAACATAAAAGAGTCTGTTGTGAAAACGGAAATTCATTGTTTTGTGGATAATATTTACCTTGAGCAATCACTTCAAACATTACACTCGCTCCTAGTAATAAATCAATGCACTTGGGTTTATTAAATTTACTATCCGCTAGGAATATGTCTTGGGGAATTCCCCAATTTGATATATAGAAAGATTCATTTATAACTTTACATAATTTGGGAACAATAATGAATACAACTTGCTTACTCCATTGTCAGCAACGATACTTAATTTCTACTACAATGCTTTCATTAGCAAATTTTTCATCGGTTGCACCTGAAATTAATACGTTTACTTTTTTCCTAGGTAATGGTAATTTCTTTGCTGCAAACTCCGTTATTAATGCTATTTCTGAACCTCAGTCTAATAATGCGGTTTTAGAGTTACCTCCCTTTACTGTCAATACAATTGACAACTGCTATAGGTAACAAGGTAGTTTTAATTTTATTTTCTGGCACAGTATTAAATATGCTGGCAGAAATCGCACGATTAGCTTCTGTAGCTTCACCAATATCTGCCAGCTTAGAAAAATGTAATATTTTATTATAATTTTTATTACATATAGTACATTTTACATCACAAGTGTGCGATGGCGATTTATATTTAAAGATATTTGAGACAATGTCCATTTAACCTTACCCAACCAGATTTTTGTTTAGGATTACATTGAGTAAATTTAAAATAAATTCCATTGGACATTTTATGTAGCAATAACTTTACTGACATATGTAACAAGATGGGGGCCTTTGAGTTGTAGTTGTAGTTGTTACAGAAATTTGATTTGACGTTATAGTTGTATCTACCATTGCAGCTATGGCGCGTTGTTGCCTTGTTAAATATTCAATAAGTTCATTAAAAGTGGGTGCACATTTATCATTTAAGTGCAACTCCCAATATTTTAATAGTTCTTTTGGTAAACTCTTTGAAATTAAAGTCAGTAATAACAGGTCTTGCAATTCCACATCATGTTTTAAAGCTAATAATGCATTTACATGAGACACGAAATAATCTATAAATTGTCTCAAAGATGATGCTGAGTTATGCATTAAATGTGGAGGATTTAAGACTTTAATAAGGTGCTGTTTTACAATTGTGTGTGGATCATCAAAACGTTTCGTAAGAAGTTTCCACGCAACTTCAAAGTTCTCAGCAGAGACTTCTAAGTTTTCGATAATCCCTCCAAACTCAAATAAATAAATTTATTGATTTCAGATAAATTTGGATTTTCGATAACTAAAGCTTTAAATAAGTCTCTAAAGGCCGGCCACTCAAGTTATTTTACCTCCAAAATGAGGCAAAGTGATATCTGGTAATTTAAAACCTGAAGAAAAAGCATTGACACCTTGCGTCAGAATTACCGGCTGTGATTCCGTTGATCTTCCAGGTGACAATTCCTTAGGTGCAATCGTTTTTAAAAAGGATTCAATTTGGAAAGAAAGGGTTTGAAGAGATACTAAAATATCTTGTTAAGCAATAATGTCATTTTCTTGAATATCAATTTCACAAGAAGTTTCTTCAAGCTTATCTATGGCTCTCACAATTATGACATTAATTGCTTGGAATTTTTCCAATGCCTCACCTTCATTTGCATTATTCATTAAATTTTTATATCTAACGTCCAGGTACCTTGCCGTTTTTAAAGCACTTTGGAATTTTTTCATTTTGTATGTAGGCTTGGATAATAATATTGAATAAAGATAGAGGCTAATTAATTATAATAAATGACTTTAAACAGTTGAATGCTTGACTTGCTGGGAACGGCTATCACGGGAAAAGCTGCGAGTCACTCGAAGCCGTTCCAAACCATTATAACACGTGGCTCTACGAAGACCATCCTTGAGCAGCAGCGAGATTCGACGAAGACCAAACTTGAATATTTCCCAAATCTGAATTAGTCCTGAGTCCAATTCAGAAGCGGGAGATAAATGACAGGCCGCTTGTCAGTCAGTAGCGACGGGAGTTCCAAATTCAAAGATGTAAACTCTCAGTCATGCGGCACCGGAGGACCATGAAGAAAACTCAGCCAATCTTCCTAAACCGAAATACTTATTGGTTTTCAATTCTCAGTGGACTAATCGACCAGCTGGAGTTCGCCTCTCTTCTGTTAGCTCATTTGTATATAATGACTATTCTTTTCGAAATATTATTTATTGTGACTAATTGAAGCACATTACAAAGCATTAGTGTGCCTTTTTAAATTGACAAATTAAGTTTGCACTCTTAAGTGCCAAAAACAATACCAATACAATTCAATACCGTTTTAAAGTCATGACTACGATAGTCACTTTTCAGTTGCCATGCTATAAAGCGACACAATTTTTAATAGAGTAATTCAATTGCCAACAGCACCTTATTAAAATAATTTAATTAAATGCATTACTCTAATATTCTTTATCATTATTCTACTCCTAGACCTATACCATGAATGAAATCCGTTGGTTTCCAACAATGCTTAACAAACTCCTTTTGAAGTTGAAGGAGAAAGCATCGTAAGTCGTTATTGGATTGTGTATTCTGTGAGTCTGTCTTGGTAGTCTAAGGGCTTTGAGCAGTATTAAGTATGCGCAGGTGAAAACTATGAAACTCGAAAAGCATGGGCTCTTGAACCATGTAGTTGGGGCGTAATTCACTCTACCATTCCACGACCTATCTTTTCTGAACTTATCAAACATCCATAATCAGTTACCAATAAAACTTTCCATCATGAGGAAGGCAATGGTAAGCCATCTCGGGGATCACCTGAGAAAGTCCTATCCCTCCTTTCTCGCCCATGCTCGGCAAATCAATATGGTACTAAAATCGCTCATCATGCGCCAGACGTCCGGAAATCAGGTAGAACAGCAGCTGTTCTTCCACTAGACTCCAACCGCCGCACACATGTGCAGGGCAAGAAAGGGGTGCGATCGGAAAAAAACTTCATGCTGCAGTTCTTCTATAATGTTCTTCTACAGATGAGATGAATGTATCATAAACATTAAACCACGTCACACTAAAGCTTGTTTTGTGAGTCTTCTATTGCTTAACACATATTCTTTTAAAAAGTGTTTACGTTAATAGTTATTCTTGAACTTTGGATACGTTTTCTTAAGTTTAAAATTGTTGGGTAACATAAAGATCAGGAGGGTCCAACTTACAAGACGTAAAGAGCCGGAACTAAAACCTTTATTATGGTCGCGGGACATATTTTCATTACTCGGCGATCGCCACGTAACTCTGTATTGTTGATCTCGGCAGTTAACCTTGATGCTCAGAAAGAGGGGGGGTGGAACCATGCGTGATATCAGGTCGTACCATGCTCAACGCAATGAAACACATTGGATTGTTTTTGAATTTCTGAATTTACTAGAAAAGATCCTTAAATCTAAAGTTCGTCTATTTTTACATTAAGGAGGTGACCCTGACAGGTCCATGTGCGCGATGTTCTCGCCGGACATGGATCCAAAGGACTCTCAGGATTGACTAGTAACTTTTCACGGACTACTATGAGTGGCATCGCGGGCCGCCAGTTGGACAGTGCTGATGTAGATTGTTCATTAACAGTAGCTCTTGTATTGACATTATTGTTCAATAAAATAGTGTGCGAGGTGATCTTGTAATGAATCATTTACATTGTACGTACTAAATAATTTGACTTCATATTTTGTTACTTGAATTAATTAATAAAATTTCGAAGCAAAATATTTCACTGCCATATTCACATATTCCTCAAATATTTTTCTATTTTACTATTTATTCTCTTACGAAAACCCATATTAAGTGCTAAGGAAAGATAATACTTTTGTATCATTGATGAGAATTCATCGACACAAAACCCCGTAAGTTTTGCGTGAAACGTTTAAGACGAAAAAATATAAATTATTTTTCATTTCTTAACAAACTTAGAATTTTTTACCCACGTACAGAGTACTGGGAGTATAAGTAATGCGCTTTTCAGGGACTGGGGCGGTTGTAAGTTGCATCACAGTAGCAGCTATTTTGACTTTAAAAACAATGATTTACAAAGTGTTTGTAAGAATCTAACTTTTAATATTTCCACAATGAACACCAATTTTAAATGATGATGATAATGATGATGATGATAATAATAATAATAATAATAATAATAATAATAATTAATTTCAAACGCCAAAAAGCAATTATTGTTTTATAAGTAAATAACTATACTTTCATATCAATGTGTACATTAAAATATACTGGTACGTCTGAAAATTTCTGTTGAAGTGAAATGTCAATGAACAGAATTAATTTTTTTTTTGTAGAAATGTTTTTAAATATTAATTATCTAAATAACGCTGTAGTACCACATTGAATTTTTTTTAAATAGTGGGAAACGGCTGAACGTGTCTCAATTGTTTACGAAATAAAGAAGGATACTTTTTGAGGACGTTCTTGACGACAGACTCCAAATTCCAAACATTTTGTTGTCAAACCTATTTCAAGACTGTATCGTGAACTATATTTCTCTAAAAAGATACAGTTAGCACAGTATGTTAGTAATAAAATGTGTAACTTAAGAAGTTTGTTGGTTATTTGCCGGATGACGCCACAAACACTGAGCTCAAATTGAGAATGGTTTTTATAATGATGATTATGATAAGAAATTATTCTTTCTGAAATTATTAAAGAATTAAAACTGAAGAGAAATAGGTGGTACAAAAATTAGTCTGCTAAATGAAAGAACTGGTGCAAGATCTCGTTTTGTATCCAGCTCTACACAGAGAGACCGAAATTTTAAGTCGAACCTAGGGGTCGACTTTAAAAATATGATTCGTGATTAAATGTACTCGTCAGAAACGGGCAGAACAATATATTAGAAACCAAAGATGGGTCGGTCTTTAGTGATCTTGTTTATTTTCTACTGTCTTCAGACTAGGACGAATGCGCCTCCACGCGGTTTCAGAAACAACCTATTTGACTTGTGGATGCCTCCGCGGGTGAGGTAACTTACTGGTTAGCGCGGTGTTAAAATTACATCACGAAATGGGGGTTCTACGAGAGGTTGTGAAGCGGCGCAACGAAGGTCGGCGCATGGAGACCGCTGTGACTACAGTGAGCAGGTAGATTGCACCTTCTGCACTCACGTAAAAAATAAAACGACCAGAAATTTTAATAATAATGTAATAATAATAATAATAATAATAATAATAATAGTAACCTGTAGGTATTGATAACAATAACTATTTTCCCGCTATTATAATGTAAGAGGCTCTAAGTTCGGAGAAGAACTTCGGGTTGGACGTCTGCATTAAATGAAACAAGTTTCTTTTGGGCGACCCGGTGGCCGAGATCGCTAAAGCAATAGTGTCGTAGCGGACTCGGACCGAAGGGTGGCGTGTTCGAGTCCCGCCTCGGGCATGGTTGTATGTGTTCGTCCTTCACCTCCTGTCATTACTGTATCGTTTCATCCTCATAGACACCTTAACGTTAAAATCCAATAGTGGACGGTAATGACCTAGAAGTTGATGCGACCTTAAATAACTGAAAATAAGGTTCTTTTGGTTTCTCTGTATTTAGACTCATAGATCGCCGATTTCATCTTTTGATCTTTGTTCCTACATTTAGGAACTGCTCCGTTAGCGTATGCAGTCATGAGTCTGTATCGGAATGCAGCATCTCTGACCGACAGACTCAATGTTTCCAGTACGGACAGTTGAGGTTTTTCGACACTACGTACTTAGCTAAGTCGAATTCAAACGCTGTCTGGAGAATTCTAGCGGCCTGCTGCTTTAATTGGTACTTGGCCTTGGTTTCTCCGATCTGTTCTCTACGAATGGCGGAGTAAAATCGTGATAAATGGAACAAGGACCGCACGCAATCTTCCCTTGCACTTACTAGCACTACTCTGACACACATGTCAGTAGTTTAGAAATTGTCCCAGTTGAAGCGGAGTCCCGCTGGAGGAGATACCTGGACCGGTGGATCTCACGTTCCAGCCAAGGAGAAATACTGCCATCTCCCGCCTATAACGCACCCGACACCCACGGGTGTAAAGACCAAAGTAATTCAGACACCTGGAAACAATATTCGCTACGCGTTCACTACGCCACTTCTTCACTCCTCTGTGAAGGTTTGTGTGCCGGTGGGTTCGAGGTTTGAAGCCAGAATGAGGCAGACTTTCGACATCAGATAAGTAGCCGGGCCGGTCGAGGATTCCGCCGGCTGCTCTGATTATAGTCATGGCTATTTGCAATAAGCTTGAGCCGGCTGCTAAAAAGGATGTTGGACAACAGGACACTTATCCCAGTGGATCGTTTTATCCTCTCCATTCCCAGGGTTGGAAGATCGTCCATTCCTGAAAGGAACATCCTCCATGATGGCTTTAGATAATTCTGTGAGTATGCGGATATCAAGCCAAGACTCAAATTTGGAGGTAACAAAAGGTACGTCTATAAATGGGGTTATCAGCCGATTTCCTTACAAGGTGTAGAATTACTCATATCTTAGAAGGAGAACACCAACTTTATTTATTTTTGGTACACTTGGGCTCGTCAGTACTTCACGATATGAAGGTATAAATTTTGTACGAGTTTATGAACTCGTGGTAAAGAGCAATTGAGAGATGGAGCGCCGGTTACCATGGACACGAGGTAGTTGAGAGAAGCTGGGTTGAGTTTGCGAGAATATGGAGGCGGGAATAGGCCGGTTTAATAGTAATGTGAAATTATTATTTAAAACCCAATTAGTAAAGACTTCAGGATATTGGGAACTTAGCAAAACCTTGAGGAATGCAATTCAGTAAGTTGACTAATGGAGTAAGAAACAAGATATCCGCGGAAGCAGAGAAGGTAACATTTGCCGATTGATTCTGGTTGTATTTCACGAACAATATATTTGCTTTGTTTTTGAACTTAAAGTGTTATTATTGAAAATGCCTCAAGAGAGAGGCCAACGAACAGCGACGTTTGATGAATGGCAATTCAGCTGCAGCTGATTCATACTTCGTTTTTTCTTTCTTGGCGCGTGGAGGGAGTGTCATCAAAATGGAATATCTCGCGGTATTACGCGTCGTTCTCGGTTCTAGGAGTCGCATGATCACCAGCACTGCTCAATACAGTCGCGATCATGCGACTTCTAGCGGCACAACCCAGAACGAAACGAAATACCTTGAGATATTACATTTTGATGACACCCCCCCACGCGCCAAGAAAGAAAAACCAAAGTATAGTTCTTGCCTGTTCAAACGATCGCGGACACTTCATGAGTTCATACACTGTTGCTGAAACATTGGATTCAGTAGATTCGTTACACAAAAGTTTGAATAGAAGTGGTTTGACGTAAGTAAAATTAGAGAAATGAACATGTTCACTGTTCCAGAAACAGTAAATGTAAGATGACATTAAATCATTGATGGTAGATCATTCTTATTTGGAGGGATAACAAGACGTCTGAAGTTTCTAAATTGAATGTACCTAAGTCCTATTTAATTTATGCGATAGTGTCTGTTTCTGTTGAGTGTAAATGAATGTTCTATTACAGAACCCCTTTTTTCCTCTACATGCTATTCCTTCGTCACTTAACAAGCCACATCAACAAGTTTATCTCCTTTGAACCCCTTTCGCGCCTCTCAATAATTATACTTCTGCAACGACGAGGTTGCAACTTTATTATTTCCTTTCAATTTTTTTATTTATATTATTTCAATTATTTTATATTTTGTATATTTCATCTTGTGTCCACTTGAAAGGCAGCAGTTGCCAGCATTTCTGTATTACATTTTGATTTATAGACAATGACAGCGAAAAATCAAAATCTACAAAAAATATTAGTTTAAAAACTTGGTAATTTAATTAGGTTTAATTTAAATTTTATTTACAATTAACAACCATTTGCAGAGAAACAAATATACTTTACTACTAAATTACATTAAATATCTTATTGTTAGATAATACAAATAGAATAGTGTATATTTCCTATACAAACGACGTTTCCACCGGCCGTAGTATGACAGTATAGCATATTTATCACAAAAGGGATGATATGAACAAAGAAATTACATGTTTCTCCTCAGAAAAGATCGAAGAATGTGCATTCATTTGTCCTCAAAATAAATATTTGACATCAAGAAAATAGTTATAGAAACTGGTTAAATTACATTTTGAAATATTCAATAATAAAAATAAAACATTTTCTCAGAAAAAATATAACACTAAACCATAACATTAACTTTTTTTCATACGATTTGGCTCACTTAAGTGCGTTGACTTTATTAGGCACTACTGCAGAATGACCAAAAATTAAGAGGAAACTCTCATACAAATCATTCAGTTTCATTGCATCGGTTTCCAAGATGAGACTAACATTTGTTTTATAGATGTGAAGCATCTATGAAGTAACACTGGACACTTGAGGAATTGGGATTGAGTAAAGGTCTTAAATCAAGATGACAGTTATTTCAGATTTTCCTTTTCAGCAGATTTTTCAATTGGTTTGGGAAGGTATTTTGTAGTGATTATCTTCTTATTCTAGACTTAGTTACCTTTCTTACATATATTTTATACATTTTTCTCATTTTAGTAACTACATGAAAACCTGAAGAAGCCCCCAAGACGCCGGGACAAAACGTTCGAATAGAGAATAAGATCTTTGTATTTGCATTATTTTAGAAATGTAATTAAATGTGAAGTACATTTGCTTGTCTGTAATTAAAATAAAACATGTACGTTATGTAAAATTATTTTAATTCTTTCTCGTTAATAATCGTGTTGTCCAAATAGGCTTTCTCATTACAAAACGTATACTGCGAATGTGTGTTTGGGCACAGATCATTCACATAAAAGCTGTTGGCATTCATTATCATTTTTAACCGAGTATTTTGTCTATTTTGTCTTACAAACTCTCATGCAAAAAGTGTTGTAGGTTTTTTGTTTTGTTTTGTTTTGTTTTTCAAGAGACTTCGGATTATTTTCATAGCATTGACTTGTGAATATTTGCTGAGCCATGTTGAAAGCTTGCGCAATATCTTGACAACAGGTCATCCGCGACCCGGAGCTTCTAGAAGAGCTTCTTGACAGCTTCGGGCAATGCAATGTCTATAAGGCCAGTATGTACGCATATGAGGAAGAAAATTGCATGTGGCATCTACGTCCTGGTAACTCATGTACTGTTGGGTGAAAATTAAAACTCTATTACAGAGACTTAAGAAAAGGTAAAATAATCTAGTGTATGAGCAATCTTGGCTCTCCTTCGACAAAGAAAATATTTGTATTCTCATAAGAGATCAATATATTGCAAGAAAGAGTTTAACAAATCATGAATGTGAATTAACGGAAGTAGACAACACTAATGGCCTGCCGCAGCAAAAATGCTGCTGAACAAAATCATGTAATATGGTTTTCCAAAAAGTAGCACGCACACTGCTCGAGAACAACACATAAACTTCCCTGGAATAATATTACAATAAATTAAATATTTTAAAGAAAACAGTATTCATTAAAACTGCGATAACATAGTTTACTTACACAGTACAACAGTTCTTCACACACCAAGAATACAACAAAGTTGCTGTTACACAACGCAAGAGGTAAATAGCAAATATATGACAATGGGCCTTTTCCTTTGAGCCTTTTTGTCGCAGGACAGTAGCGTATTGTATATACCAAGAGAATTCAGTAAAAAATAATGTATACGTCTGTTGACGAAATTATGACCACAGATGTTTTTAAAGCGACCTAAAATAAATAAATAAAATATGTTCAAAATATAATAATTGTAGATAAGAAAAAAACACCACTGATGATTCCCCATTTTGGGGACAATGGGAATAGTGGGTTAAGAAAGTAACGAACCTCATTACTTGCATGCTGAATTTTACTTCCTACAGCTGCCAAATATAGTTCAAAGCTCAGTTGTGGGTTTTGAAACGTACGTAAGCTATTATGAAATTAAAATTCAATTAAGTTACACAGAATTTATTTTCTTTGAATTCAAAATTTTTCTTAAATATTAATATGTACAAAATCGTCCAAATGTACTCCTTCAGTTCTATCTTAACATATTACGTTGTCAACTATTCAAATTTAACCATTTACATCTACATTAACTGAACTGTATAACTATTTCTTTGAAAATTGGATTATGTAATTTCGTACTTGCTGTGAAATACCTATTATTTCAATTATTTTTCCAAGTATTTATTAGCTCGAAATTCTTTTTCCATAATAACGAAAGTTGGTCGGTATTAAGAAGATCGTTCCTAATTTAAGTATGAAAGTAATACTTCATCACTGATCTCTTCATCTCTTCCTGCCTTCCACCAATTTACAAAGTGCGTATTATGGTGTTTGAGCTTCTCTCTTTATTTCTCAGGTAATAAGTTTTCGCATTCTTTTCTGACGCTTGTATGATAACTCTTGGAACACAAGTTGCCTTCGAAGCTGCTACTCTTCTGTTTGTTTCCTCCTTCGTGTAAGTTATTAAAAATTCACAGTGTCAAACTTAACCCACTTGTACCATAAATAATTACAGGATGTTATGAAATTCGCTATGGTGAACTTAATTTACAAGTCTCGATCCACATAAACAGTCTCGATCAAATAAACACTAGATGAATTGGTTATAGTATACTCTCCACATCTGATATAGAAAACAACAAAAATGCAACTTCCAGAACAACAAATCCATCTCCCCAGCTCCCAAACCCCAATAACACACTAAACCTTTGCTGGCGGAGGGTCTCCTGAATTATTTTTGGAACATTTAACGTGAGTAAAAAGGAGTGACGGAAAATATCACTGAAGACACTGTTTCTGCTCCTTTGTGACAATTACATCGATCCTGAAGACGCGGACTGCGAGATAAAAATAAGTGAAATCAAACCTGTCTAGGACAGCCTGAACGCTGTGAAAGGGCCTTCGAGAACAGAAAAAGTCGAGTGTGATGGCAAACAGGATACAAATGAAGAAAGTGTACCCTAGAACTCTGCATGCTGTGGGAAAACAACCGCTCGCCACCTTCCAGCTACCTGCTGCTCGGCATTGGGCTCTCATGCGGTTTCTGCAACTCGTTGCGTCTGCTCGAGCGCTGGCAACCGTTCACGCTGGATTCCATCACTGCGCCCTCCGTAGCCACCGGAATCCTCTGGGGGAACGTTCCTAGGCTGAATAAAGACGTCTGCGACTTCTTTTACAAATTCTGCTATTCATAATATTGGTAATGGCCTTTTAGCAGTGATTTTTATACTGAGTGTACATCTTATCGATCGCCAAAGATATGGGCCGCGTCCTCCGGGGAGGCGAGGGCTCGCACGCCCAGCGAAGGGTTGACTCAACTCTCGTGCTGACATACGGGAACTATCGCTTAACTCAATGGTGTCAAAGTATTCAATTGGCGGCAATGGCACGCGTCGTGGCACCGTAACATGCCACGAGCTTCTCTTCGCAAGTACCGTCGGGAAAGGGAACAATTAGTAACCCCGCCGTTTTACAATAGGGATGGCGTTGTCTGTGGTGGCGGGGTTATGAACTACGTGGAGAGGCGATTTCGTCGTGGCACTCGTGCCACGGACTCCCGCTCGTGGCATCGACCTTAACAACACTGGCTTAACTTATCTTAAAAAAGATGATGAAAACGGAGTCTTTGAGCTCGAAAGTACTCTTGGCACCTCCGGAACATATTCTGATTTACCTTTTTTTAATTTGTGAGTGACCATTGATATTTACACAATTTTACAATTTACTACTGATGTTTACAATTTTAGGCTAGAAAAGTGACTTGATCAACTTATATTAACAATTCAAAACTAGCTGCCTTCAACAGTTTTAGAATTTTATCACATCCATTATCTGATGTGCATAAATCAGGTAAGTTGGTGTTGATTCTCAGTAATGACCTTTCTCTTGGTACGTTCAAACACTTAAGAACAAGATTGGGATGTTGACACTTGTGCTCCACACTGGGGACAAGGTTCTGGGGCGGCTTTTCTAATCAGGTGACCATGACTTAGTTTAAAATGTCCTCAGCCTATTAAGGATGTTTTGCTCGCTCCTTCTAATTTATAGTTTAGGCAGTGATGGTTCATTTACCGTTTTCCTCAGAAGCTGGTGTTTTCATGTGCTTGATTTCCACAATAAGTCCCAGTAGTTCGTAATACTGGTGTTAAAGAGGTTTTTAATGTATTGTAGCGAACCACATGCACTCTTTTGAACATTCCTCTAGGATTAGCACTATCAATTGAAGTAAGAATACAACGAATTAAGTTATCGTTTAAGATTTTTTTTAAATTATTTAGAAACCAAGATATTACGCTAAACTTCCTAAATGATTTATTTTTTAATAGGAATTATTTACATGTCGGTATGTAATTCTTTTGAGATTTTAGTTAAACAGGAAGTCTCAGAATAAATGTAGAAATTCCTAGGGCACATAGAGAGATGTATGAACCCTTGATCGTAAACATATAATGTAAAACGAATAATGGAGTTACACATGTGATGTCTCTTTCCCCCGTATGTTAGGCAACCTTATGTGCACAGATGTGCGGCCGGTTCATGAAATTATTTTGGCTGCGTCAGAACAGTGAATACTTTCACAGGGATGCACTCAGAGAGAGGCGTGAGGGCTGATCCCCTGAAATTTTCGAAAATAGGGTCCGCAGAATTATGTAATGAAACATTTTATTTTTGTAATTATGTTAACCCATAAGAATGAAGAATACAATGCTTATAAACATTTTTAAAGTTTCACTGATGAAATGCGTATTAACGCATTAATATAAAACCGTATAAATGTCATTATTACGAGTAAGTGTTATTGTCTTATTTTCCTGGGATATACGGGATTCTTGGAATATAAGATTTGAAAAATGTAGATGTATTACTTATTGTAAAAGAGAACATTTATGTCGTTTACTCGTAATTTTTACTTTCTCACAAGTTTGCCGTATGTTTACATACGTATATACGGCGGAATACACATAGTATAGAAAAAGTAATGTAATGCTGGGGAAAATCGATTGCGAGATTTTAACGGAAAATCACATTTAGAGTAGCCTAATACAGTAAAAGTGTTTGTTATTTTCAAAACGAACGTCCGTCTACCCGTCCGTTCGCCTGTTCATCCTTCTGTCCGTCTGTGAACAACACTCGCACCCAATATATCCGTAGGGGGTTTTCCAAAATAAGTATTCCGCAATTTATCTAGTTCGACACAATCTGTCTTTGCGATTTTTAAAATATTCCTTTGAAATTGGGAAGTTCATTACCTGAGGTCCAGGGGATTTTTTCAAAATTTTCTCAAAAATGTCTCCAAGTATTTTCTTTATTTTTTGTAAGAAAAGAGTGAAATTCACTTATTGGGTTGGCATGGATTGAATTTTCACTGTTACCTCTGAATTTTCGAAAATTGAAAAAGTTTGGAATTGTTTGAATCCCCTCATGCAACTCCAGTATTGAAGATAAAGATTTTTTTCTAATGAAATTTGTTCTCCACAACTAGTTCTTTAATTCATGTTTATGTACAATTTTTCGCAAACATTCATAGTTTTCATAATTTTAGTAAACGTTCTTAACACAATTGGAAGTGAAATATGAACAACACGCAGTAGTAGTATGGCGAATTATAATTGTATTATATCCTAAGGTGCCTCTCGCGTCCCAGCTTCCGTATTTCCCTATATGTCACCATTTTTCAATCCTCTTTACTCAATGCTCTCTTCACCGTTGCCTGTTCTACTCCTCGTCATGTAAGTCTAGGCCTTCCTCTTCTTCGACAGTAACTGTCATTTCCACAATATGGTCAACGTTCTTCGCTCATTCGTTGCATGTGTCCATACCGTTTAAGTATTTTTACGTCTATGGTGTCAATTATATTAAAACTTACTTCCGCTTTACGTTTAATCGCTTCGTTCTTAACTTTACCCGTTAAAGACAGTCCACAACTTCAGCATCCAGCGTTCCATTTCCATTACTGTTAATTTCCCCCCTCTTTTGTGTTACTTCCCACACCTCAGACCCATAAAGGGTAATACGACAGTCTTATACAATTTTCTCTTCACACTCTTACTTCATTTATTTTTTCCTATCAGGGACTGTGAACAAGATTTTTTTAAAAATTGTTTTGAAAAGTGTCTATATTTCTTCTTTAAAGTTTTTGTGTGGATCGTGCTAAATGTCCTGGATAAACGCCATTTCGATGTACTCTTTTGTTTTTTCAAAAAATAAAAAAAATCTTCTCTTTTGAAATATCCTAGCGTCATCAAAATTTATTTTATGAACGTTTGTAATATGGTATTGCATTAGTGACAAATGCTTCAGTTGATTTATGATGAAATTTCTCGAAAACTCAAAAGTTTTATGTGATAAGGATATCAAAATTGCATATTTTCAGAAACGCTTAAACGACATTTTCTCAAAAAAAAGGCTACAAATTTTTTGACACAATTTGCTTATGGGAGCACTTCTTTACACACATACTCTTCTTTAATATATTAAAGACACATTTCAATTGCCCCATATAGGGATGAGAAATTGAGATGTGAAAAATTATAAATTATTGGGGCCAATAGGTAGCAGCTGGGAAGAGGGAAGGGGAAAAAAGCTACCTCTGACTCAAGAAAATAAGAAGCTAACTTGTACAAGAAAGATTGTCATCCTGTGTAAATGTCAATTCAATAATAATGTAGTAATAACTTTTCGTAGTCGTTTTTAATATTTGTGCAAAATTTAATACACACTTTCAGAAACTGAAAAAAAATTACGTTTTAAATGTACTTTACGTTTTTCCAACTATTTAAATTTTACTTTTAAACGGTATTACTTAAAATTGTACCTGAACATTTAAAATTTACGTGAATAAACTCGAGTTAAATTTAGTTCCCAAAAAATATCGGATTTGTTACTCTGAGTGGGTTTTGGCAAGATGTTCTTTTATAAACTTCATGCAATAATAGGAAATGTAACATACAAAAAATGTAGAAAGAAATATTGCGGAAAATTCTTAAAATATTCAATATCTACCAAATAAAAGAAAGTAAAGTGTGGGAATAGAATCTAGAGCTAAATTAGTGGTGCTACAGAATGTCTCAGACTTTTCACTTCTAGTTTTCTATTTTCTTTGGTCTCGGCTAGTTATTTGGACTTACCACATACTCTTGCCAGCTGCCATCTATTGCCGCCCAAATTACTTTCCTTTTAACATTTTCTTAAACCGGGATTGCTCGCATTAGATCAGTGATATCCAAACCAGGACAATTTTGTGTTCCTGAATTATTGCGATGCATTAGTCATGTATTCTTTCATCTTAGTTTTCTGAGATCGTCTAGGCTTTTATTTTTATCCTTTCCCAGAATCTTTGCCCGTGAGCATATTGAAACTTGATTGCTGTGCTGCGCGATATCTGTCATACACGTTGGGTGCAATGGCGCCAGTGCATTGTAAGGTCCTGGCGTAAGCGGTAGGTATCATTATATTATTTTCAGGCGTGTCTAAGACAAGTGTACGATTGATTAACAATTGCATTGAGAGGCATATACAAACCAAATAAAATACGTATTTCAGTTAATAGAGCTTCAGATCATTCCCATTCACGGAAAGTTTCAGCTATATCAGAGAGATACATTATGGGCACTGGAGTGAGTCTACCTATTCCGGGCACTTCTGGGTTAATTTTTCGGTTTCTTAATAGTAGAAGGGAAATACTATTTTAATAATATTAAAGAATATTGAAACCACGTGCTAAATGTCAATTTTCTTGGAAAAATTTGGAGCCATGTCCATATGTGCCATCCATTTCCAACTAGTAGTGCTACAGAATGGCACAGACTTTCCCGTATTAATTTTGTTTCGTTTGGTCTCGGCTAGCTATTCGGACTTGCCAATACTCTTAACAGCTGCCATCTATCGCCGCCCTAACCACTTTTTTTCACATTTTATTGATTTTTCGGTTTACCAGTAGTAGAACAAAACTATTATTTTAAGAATATTAAAAAACAGTTAAACCTTGTCCTAAATGGCAATTTTCGTTGAAAAAAATTGGAGCCGTTTTCAAGAAAACGGCGTTTAGCGCTACTGTAAATGCGAAATTTTAAGCTCTTTTTTACAGAAAATTTTTGAGTTTTCAAAAAACTTCATTTGAAGTCATTTGAAGCACTCACACTCACAAATGGAATAGTGTTTACAAATTACTGGAAATGTGTATTTTAACCGTATGAGAGAACTTTCAAAAAAATTAAATTTTTGTAATTTTTGAAAAAACAAAAAAAAATCACCCAAATTAACGTTACGCCATTTTAAAGAGTGAAATGAGCACTATCCGTTCGAAAAGTTTGAACAAAAAATTTGAAACCATTGTTTAGAAAATGGCATTTGAGCGTTTCTGAAAATGCGCAATTTTGAGCTAGTTTTCACAGAAAACTATTCAATTTTCGAAAAACTTTATTTGACATTATTTAAAGCACATGTACTCATTAATATAATAATGTGAACAAATCGCCGCTAATGTAAATATTAACGACGTGAGAGACAAGTAAATAAAACTACATTTTTGCAATTTTTGGAAAACAACAGAATAGACGAATAAGGCGTTATTGTCATCTCATAGAGCACATTTATCACTATCCCTACAAAGAAAAAATTTGGAGCCATTTTTGAAAAAGTCTGGTTATTGTAATTTTTTAAAATTTCAGAAATTGCGTGCAAAATTGCCCAAAAACTACTAAAGTTCTCAAAAAATTGTACATAACCTTAATGAAAGAATTGACTTTGGACAACAAATTTTATTTGAAGGAAAAATCTCTGTCTTCAATTTTGTAGTTCTAGGAAGATGCCGAAAAAATTTCAAACTTTGGCAATTTTCGAAAAATCAGAATTAACCATGAAAATGAGACCTATGCCACCTTAATAAGTGTATTTTACGCTATTCTTAAAAGAAATTTAAAGGAAAAATTTGGAGCTGTTTTTGAGAAAATTTTGAAAATGTCCGGGGGGCTTCATGTACAGTACCCTCAAATTTGGAAGAAAGTTTTTCAAAATCGAGGCGCCTTGAGTTGACGCAGATTGACCGGGGAATATCTATTTTGGAAGAAATCGCACGTATGGTTTACGCACGTGTTGTTCACAGACGGTCAGACGGACAGACAGACGAACGGTCGTTTTGAAAAGACCCACCTTTTCGGTATCAGGGGACCTCAAAACGTGTATTTCCGTTGAAATCTCGAGATCGATTTACCGCAGCATTACATAACTTTCCCTATACTATGTATATTACTCCGTATATATGTATACGGGAAAGTAAAAATGTCCATATTTACGGCGTAAGAGATTAAAAAATTTACATTTTTATATTTTTTAAATCAAAAAAATATAGCAAAATTAATCTTATGTCATCCCAAAGAGTCCAATTAGCACTATATGCATGAACAATTTGAAAAAAAACCTTTGAAGCCATTTTTGAGAAAATGGCATTTGAGCCTTTCTGAAAATGTAATGTTTTGAGCACGTTTTCTCAGAAAACTATTGAATTTTTAGAAAACTTTATATAACATTATGTAAAGTACTTGTACTCATAAAAGCAATAATTTGAACAAAACGCCGCTAATGTGAAAATTAACGACGGGAGAAACAAGACAAAAAAATTACATTTTTGTAATTTTTGAGAAAACAAAATAATAGAACAATATGGCGTTTATGTCATCTCATAGAGGATATTAGACACTATCCTACTAAAAGTTTAAAGAAAAAAATTAACCTTAGGTTAGGAGCAGGTTTTGAGAAAATCTTGTTTTTGTAATTATTTTAAATTGCAAATATTGCACGCAACATTGCCCGAAAATTAATTAAATCTTCAAAAAATTAACCTTAATGAAAGAAATCACTATGGAGGACAAATTGTATTTGAAGGAAAAATCTCTATCTTTCTCCGACGCCGAAAATAAATCAGTTTTGCTATTTTCGAAAATTTATAGTTAAGTGAAAATTTATAGTGAAAATCTGCCCTATGTCACCTTCACAAGTGTATTTTACTCTATTCTTACAAGGAAGTTAGAGAAAAAATTTGGAGCCGTTTTTGAGAAAATTTTGAAAATGTTCGGAGAGCTTCATGTAAAGTACCCCCAAAAATTAATAAATGTTTTTCAAAATCGCAGAGCTTTGACTCAGGCCAGATGGAGAGGTGTTTCTTCAAATTGGGAAAAATCCTACGAATGATTTAGGCGCTTGTGGTGTTCGCAGATGGACAGTCGGACAGTCATACGGACGTTTTGAAAAGAATCACTTTTTCAATATCAGAGGACCCCAAAACGTGTATTTCCGTTGAAATCTCGAAATTGATTTTTCGCAGCATTACATAACTTACCCTTTACTACGTATGTTACCCCGTATATACAAATGTATACGGGAAAGTAAAAACCTATGCAGATTGTACGTCTCCCCCATATACCACAGGCAGATTTTATGTTTTTTGACGAAAATACATCGAAATATATTGTACGTTGTATATTCAGAGGGGGAACACTCAAGTAAAAAACACCCCGTAAAAATTCTAGATCGTATTCTTGTGGTTAATTCCAACACTTTCCTTTCGTATACAATAGTATAGAGAGGAAAGGTAAAACCTGTGGACGATTCGGAATTGATGCATTATTCAGACGCCCAAAAACCCATTGCAAAATATAATTATAATAAAATAGTAAATCAAGTAAGTAATGGATGAAAGTAAATAAACTATTAGTCCACAGAATGGCACAGAGTTTCTAGTATAAGTTAGATCCCTATTCTCTTGAGTCTGATCTATATTTTATTTTCTCGTGTTCTACAAACGTAATAGGGAGAAGGCTAAATAATGTTGCAGCGAAAAGTGACTTACAAATGACGTGAGAGATTTTAAAACAAATACATTATGTAATGAATAAAACAAAAGTACATCAAAATGATGTTTCTATCGCGTTATGCAATTTAAATATCACTCTCCCTACATAAAAAATGGAGCTGTTTTTGGAAAAATATTGTTTTTAATAGTTTTAATACTACCAATATTTCACTAAGAATTGCTAATATTTTCAAAACTGTGCATGGCATTAATTAAACAACTAATTGTGGAGAACAAATTTTATTTAAAGAATTAATCTCTACATGTCTTCAATATCCCTCGTATCTTCAATAAAAAAGTTGTTCGAAGGGTCCCCCCAAACTTTCAAACTTTTGTAATTTTCGAAAATTCAGAGTAAACAGTGATAATCGGATCTACGTCATCTTTACACTGTGTTTCATTCTTTTCTTACAATGATTAAAGAAAATTGTGGACCCATATTTTGAGAAAATATCTCAGAAGCTTTATGTGAAGGACTGACAAAATTCAAAGAAACTCTTTCAGTCGCAAGAATTCTAGCAGTGTCAGATCAATCCAGAAATATTGATTTGGGGAAAAATTGGATGAACAGTTTAGATCAGGCTTGTCCAACTGCGGCCCGCTGGCCACATGCCATTACCGGTGCCATTTATTGAGCCACAATAAATGGTCGGTGCCAATTGTGTGCCTATCGCACACGCCCTTTCGAGGTCACCACCCCCTTAATGTAAATATAGGTAATGTTTATATTTAAGGATTTTCCCAGTAAATTCAAATATTCAAAATCATCCGAATGTCTTATGCATAGAATGGCTTGCATTATGCATAGTATGGCTTGATATCACGCATGGATCCATTCACCCCCCCCGTTCTAGGGCAGTCGATCCAAGTGCCAAGATCAATTCGGGGGAAGTTAGGTGTGGATTGCCCGAGTGATGAAAATGTAGCCCTCAACCATATTAACGATTATAATTGAGGCCTTGAGGCCTTGTAAATTGAACACCCTTGGTTTAGACGATTGACAGAAGGGCGGAAGGTCGAACGTTTTGTAGAAGAAGAAGAAAGAATGAAAGAAAAACCTGTATTTTCGGTGAAACCTCGAAATCAATTTTGCGCAGCATTACATTACTTTTTCCACACTATGTGTATTATTCCGTATATACGTAGGTATATGAGAAAGTAAAACAGTTCAATAAATAAGTGGGGCCAGAAGACCTCCGACATTTTCAAATATTCTCAATATTTTCATGTCAACCGAAGCAATTGGTCGCACGTGACATTCAACTTCAATATTAACGCCAGGTTTTATTCTCAATATAATATATACCTCGATTTTAGATCTTCAAATTATATTATACACTTAAAACAAAAGTAGTTGTTGAGTGAAACGCCAAGAGGAGTGAAAGTTTTGGTATGCGGCGCGAACCCACTACTTTTTTTTAGAAAGTTTATTTTTATATTCATAAGTTCAATTCAAGTCATAGTTTTGTTTTCATTTACATCTTAGATCTACGTAAGGCATTCATCTGGCGCTCAGAAAGGATCCATAATAGGAAAGTCCTATAAACATTCCCAATTATGTTGGGGGTAAAATTGAACATGTTATACGAGCCGTATAAGATCTTCTTGTGTGGTTTTGACTAAAGAAGAACATTTAAGGCAACATACTAACAGGTAGCGTCCTGTGAAATAATGCTTTTGTATCACACAGAGATCTCTCTTCGGTGAAAACAACTCATCAGTGCCTTTCTTTCCCTGGACATCCTTTACATCACCCATAACAAAATGACCTTCACAAGCTGAAATTTGTTCACTGCAAATAATATGCATTAGCCGGTTACTTCAATTAATACATAGTGTTAAAAAAGAGAAGTGAAAATCTCTCTATCTTAATAGTATATAAACTAGTCATTATTTTTATTGTTTTAGTTTTATTTTTGTGATTTTCCAGATTAAAATCTCTAATGATCCGTTTTGAAATTGCCAGCGCTTTAACGACTGCGTGTTTTGAAGACGGTGTGTCGCATTCCGAGTGTTACAATGGTACAAGTTGTTTTCCAATAAGGTGTTTATAGAAAAAGCTTGGTTATGCACACCTGAGACTTTCTCCTCACGTAAAGTTAGCTCAAATTCACTCATCACATCAGGAGGAATTCTCTAAAATGTGTAAAGAAATTGTCAATTTATTAGCGAAAAGAGTGACCAGTGAAATTCATAATCTAGTATACATCATTGTGTGTGTATTTTAAAATTATAATATTACTGCTTATTATTTTTAGCTTTGTCTTAAAATTTGTGGTTGCCATTGCAGGAACCGCTTAGGTCTATCTGCCAGTCTCACGAATTTTACATGATGTTTTCCCTTTTGCACCTAACTGTTCAATAACAGTGAAATATGTTCAATCTAGAATAGCTCATTTTGATGATTTATCAATTTCCACGCTTGTATCGTAACATTAGCTTTTTACACGGTGCAAATACAAGCTTTTGATCAGGTGGTGATTCATAATGTGACAATATAATACGTCTGTGAAGCGGTCTCCGAAATCCGCTAATCAATATCTCGAAGTGTCTCAGGAAATAAATTTTCTTCCATTAACCAAAATTTTGAGTTATCAAAAACGTTCAAATTAAAATTTTTAACAGCCAATCAATAAAAAGTATTTTTGTATTTTGAAAATACAAAATGAATCAGAAAGTATTTTTGATACAAATGCAAAATACAGGTTTAAATACGTATTTCCGATACAAAATACAAATTGTAAAACTATCGAAAATACGTATTTGAAATACAAATATTTTCGATACTGCCTAACTCTGAATACTCACATTTTATTGCATTATCGCTTCCGTTGACCTATCTCCTGGGGGTTATTTAACAATCTGAATTCGTGTTTGTACTGCTCCGTTGCAAGTAGTGGGAGTAAGGTACCTGAATTCTTTCTAGTTTTCGGCGCACTGGGCAATACTTCTTAGTTTGCAAGAAACTACTTAGTAACAACATGTGGCCGCCTTCCATTTTCTGAGTAATGTTTACATATTTCCCATATTTTATTATTGTATATTACAGTATTATAACAATATTGCTCTATGTCGTTTATCAATCTCACATTTTCTTTAAATTTATTATTTTTATTATTATTGTTATCAACTACATCGGTTAATTTGACTCAGACAATCAATTTCTCAATGTAAATTTCATATACACCAAATAATTAACACTAAATATAGTTTTATGGAATAAGTTATCATTTTTCTTAATAAATGTTTCTATTTTTTCTCAATTATTGTTTTTGTTATTGAAAAAACAATCGTTTCTTTGTTGACGCACTCAGTGTGCCGCGCGAGTAATTATGTGACAGAAAAGAACGCGTGTAAAAAAAGTCTTCGCGTGTTGCATTATATAACCGCAACTTTTTTAATATACTTGCTATGTAGAGCACTATTATACAAGTATATATAATTTATGTGTTATTGGATGACGTAAAGAGGTTTTTGTTAAAATATTTCATTTATATCAGAGTTATTTCAGAGTATTTTATTTGTTCTGGAGCAATGTACGTGCTTCTTAAGAAAAACATTTTGTATGGCTTTCTTCGGCAGCATTTGTGCTGCTGCAGATCAGCAATGTCGAACTATTTGAATATCTTGAATTTCAGGATTCAAATTATGTATTTTATACCAACCATTAAAGGTGAAAGAAGAGAGAATAAATGAAAAGGTTTAAAAATTTTTTTTTTTCCAAAAGGAAATACTGCACAAACTAATACTTCTGAGCCACATGTCCTTATGTTTTCCCAATTAAATTCATTATTTATCCGATGTATGGCTAACTCCTTATTTACTCATCTTCAATTTCTGATATCGGTCTCTGTCGCGACAATCGTCCCACGTCCTCCAATCCTTGCCATGTCAAGTTCCATGTATTTGTGGATGGATTATTATGTATATTTTTTTTAAAAGATCAATAAATAATTAATGGTGAATGGTATTAGTAATTATTGTAATTTGTAATTCATGGTGAAATCAATCATTGCGAGATACAAAGAGAAATTTGTTATTCTCTTCTACGCCACAATGATAGAATTCACTCCCGTAGTCTTCGATTCCCTCTAGTTGGTCTTCCTGCGTTAAATGGACCGGCCTTATAACCGACATTGAACTTAATATGTTATCAATTCTCACTGCGACTTTTATATTGAATATAATGAGTTATCAACTCACACTATTACTTTTATATTTAATCTAATGTGATGCCAACTCTCACTGTTACTTTGGCATCAACCTATCTTTTCCACCTTTCGCCGTTCACAGGATCGGCGACGTTCGGCAATTTCCAATGTTTACCATTCTATTTAATGCCCATCCTCATTGGTCGTTTCCCACAGTCTGCCACTAAACTCGCCTCTCTTCTATTCACAGTTATCATCTGTCATTTCAAGAGTCTCTTAGAGGAAAGGTACGAGGTTCAACACTAATTTTCCATTGTTTTTAAGTAGTAAGTGCAGTTGCAATCTCATTAAGGATAGGGAGTTTATTATTCATGAAGATGGTGTCCAAAGTTATGTCATGACTACTTTCATCAGACTAAATATTTGATGACACAGAGTCCCCCTACCGTAATGTCATCATAGTTAAATCTATTTTTTACATGTTTTACTTTCCCGTATACATAAGCATATACGCAGTAATATACGTAGTATAGGGAAAATTATGTAATGCTGCGCGAAAAAACGGCGAATTTTCGACAGAAATAAATTCGTTGTCGGGCCGTGATAACGAAAAGTGGATAAATCAAATTGCTAAATTAAGAAAAAATTCCCCAACACTGGGTGTAGCCAGAATCCCTCATTTGTGGGTCTTTGATATCGAAAAACTAATTGAAAGCAAAACGTCCGTCCGTTCGTCTGTCCATCCATCCGGTGTACGTGAAAAACACTAGCGCCTAACCTATGCGTTCGATTTTTCCCAAATTAAAGAAACCCCTTCCCACCTGGCCTGAGTCGAAGCTCTGCGATTTTGAAAAACGTTCATTAACTTTGGGGGGTACTTTACATGAAACCTCGCGGACATTTTCAAAATTTTCTCAAAAAACCGCTCCAATTTTTTCTTTAAATTTCTTGTAAGAATAGAGCAAAATATACTTATTTAATATGGCCAGGATGTTTATGATATGTCATATAATTTTTCTTTGCATTATTTCCATGAAAAATGTAAGAAGCATGCGTTTATCTACAATGACTAAAATTATGCAATTTTAATGTGTATGTAAAGTCATATTTTGATTTTTTTACCCTTTTGGTCATTTCCCGTTAATTTTTCGTATTAGAATTATTCGTATTAGAATAATTTTTTTCATGAATTTTCGTATTTTTGTCAAATTTTTATGTTTTTGATTCCACTTTGGCATACTTGCTTCCAGTCATCTCAAAGAGATTTTTCATATCATCTAATGGTTATCTAATTTCTTACAATTTTTTGTTGCGTATAATTGGTTTCTGTCTTTCCTATCAGTCTATTTATATATTGATTTCAAAAATTATAAAAATGTAATTTTTTTGACTTCTCTCTCTCGTCGTTAATATTTACGTTAGCGGCGATTTGTTCACATTATTATATTTACGAGTACATGTGCTTTAAATAATGTCAAGTAAAGTTTCTCGAAAACTCAACCGATTTCTGTGAAAACTAGCACAAAATTCCGCATTTTCAGAAACGCTCAAACGCCATTTTCTCATAAATGGACCCAAATTTTTTCTGCAAACTTTTCGAACAAATAGTTTCAATTGCACTCTTCAATATGACGTAAAGTTTATTTTCGGGTATTTTTTGTTTTTTCAAAAATTACACAAATGTAAAATTTTTTGAAAGATCTCTCATTACTTTAATATGCACATTACCAGCAATTTGTGAATATTATTATATTTGTGAATGTGAGTGCTTCAAATGACTTGAAATGAAGTTTTTTGAAAACTCAAAAATTTTCTGTGATAAAGCTTTAAATTTCGCATTTTTAGTAGTGTTTAAACGCCATTTTCTTAAAAACAGCTACAATTTTTTTAAAGAAAATTGCCATTTAGGACGAGGTTTTTGTGTTCTTTAATATTCTATAATTAATATTTCCGTTCTACCGTTAGGAAACAGAAAAATTGCGAAAATGTCAAAAAATGTACTTTGGGCGGCGATAGATGGCACCTGCCAATTGTATGTATCAAGGCCGAATAGCTAGCCGAGACCAAAGGAAATAAAAACTAAAATGGGGAAGTCTGTGCCATTCTGTAGCACCACTAGTTTGATTCAGTGATTGGTAAATGCATTTTGAAACACATTACTTATATAAACGTAAAATGATACTTGTTTCTCGAACATCTCAATAATTTTTACTTTCTTCCCAGTAGTGCAAGATTTTCAGCATAACGTCGGTCAACTTCAGACATGAGGTATTTCTGCTGCAAGGTACCATGGAACCATTAATTTCAATTAATAAGAAATGAAAATACTCATTGTCATTTAATTTATATAGTTTACAGTTCCTGAGAGGCACAGAATTTCGAATAGACAAAAATAAAAAAGCTGTGGCGGAAACTGAAGATTAACAGACGCTTTTACTTTCTTTCTTTCTATTCTTTCTTGAATGCCAGAATCTGTTCATTTATTCATTCGTCCTGGATTATCTCTTAACAGACGCTTTTACTTTCTTTCTTTTTCTTTCTTGAATGTCGGAATCAGTTCATTTATTCATTCATTCTGTATTATCTCTTTATTTATCGTACAATCTTCAATTATGTTGGTCATTTTCTTTGGTTTGGATAAGAATTCATGTTTATCAATTATTGTTTTAAATTTAAATTTAGCTTGTTCTCGATTATTATTTCTTGTAATACTGATTTCCTGGAGATCTTTTCCACTTCATTTACTCTTTATTTCCTATGACAGGAAAGAGTGAGAATTCATTTGAGCCGTCTTACATTCCGTTCTCAATACATGAACATAAAAATTTCAATATTTTGGAGATGTAGACGTAATAATTCCGAAAGTAGATATAGCTCTTGGAATCCCATTTTCGTCCATATTTAATGTTTTTATTGTGTGCCTTATATTTTTTAAATTATTTTTCCTTCCTAACTTTTTACTGTCTTTAATAACTGATCTGCTTCCTATGATAATACTTTCTGATTCATATAATACTTCAGGTTTTATTATCGTATTACAGTGATACACCGAATTACAGTGTTCTGGTGTTTTCGCAAAGTTTTCTGCAACATTGATTTCTTGTTATATTTGTTTCAGGTGATGCTAAATGTATTTTGAATGTCATTATAGGTAACATTATAATAATAAATATTATTTTGTCATATTTATCAGAAAAATTATGTTTTAGTTGTTTGTATTGGTTAAGCCATTTGGGGAATACGAGTGTCCAATAATATCACGCCAATATCCTGTCTAAATGTGACAAATGTTTTAAGAAGTTGCATTTGAGCTTTGGAAACACGCAAACGGGATATTACTGGATATTTTTTTCTTCATAGTTTTCGAGAACCTGCGACCATTTTTCCTAGAAAATATATCTGGCTGTTTAATCCATCTGTAAGTTAATCAGGTTATTTCGCCTCGCTTCGTTCAATGATCATTTCCGCGCTGTTAAAAGATATTCCAGTATATTCAGACCGTCATTAAGATTTTATTAGATTTGTTTGTCCAGATTTTATTTTAGACACTCATATACATATTGAAAACAAAAAATAAAATAAAAAAACATTATTTAGATTGAAATTTATTGAAATGTTCTGTTAATTTTTGGAAAAAAATCTAATAAAAGCTAATCTCTCCCCTTCCGCGTTGGAAGTTGGAGGCTGCAGCTCGTTCAGCTCCTTCCTTGGCATCCTCCGCTGTCAGCAATGCACAGCTGAGAGGTCACCGTGGGCGGCGGCGGCAACCATGGCGGCGGTCGCGGGAACGGAGGTGGCGGCGGCGGCGGCGGCGGCGGCGGCGGCGGCGGCGGTGGTGGTGGTGTTTCCTTGGCCGGCCGGTATATAGGAAGGCCTGAGCGGGCGGGCGGTAGTTGGGCGTGCGTCGTCACTTGGACAAGTCGCCTGCTTGTAGCTAGTGGCGAAGCGAGCCATGGCGTGCTCCGGAAAGGCGGCGTTGGCGGTGCTCGCCTGCTTGGCCATCTCTGCGAGCGTGCGGGCGGCGCCGGCCGAAGTTCGTGAGTATCTCCAGATGCACCGCGCGTTCCGGACCGGCGGGGAACGTGTTGTTGAGCGTGAGCGTGGAGCTTAGAGTATTCGAGAAAATTGTGTCCCTCCGTATCCGGTGTATCTTTGAGGATTCCGCTTGTATGTTGTGGAATTGGGATGAAATTTCTTCGATGGGCTCGATAGAATTTCTACGTGGGCATGATCGAAAGATGACTTCTGCTGTCATTGCAGATATTTCAATGAAATGTGTTTGGAATACGTTGCACCATCTGACAGTATTTGCAAATTAAACTTTTTAAATATCTTGGCGCGCGCGATTGTGATCTGGAATCAGAGGAAGTTGGATGCTGACGGTAACTTGGGGGAAATCGAAATCACTCTGAACTGATAAGTACCACAGTAGAAAATAAATACATGCGGTTCTACTGACGTTTAAAGTTTGGGAAGAGATTTTAAGAAAAGAGATTATAATATAATACTCCTCTTGTGCTGAAGCCGCAAATATTATCGTTTATCGTGATACGTTTCCCACGAACTACAATACATAATTTCATTTGATATAGTAGTATACAAAAATAGGTCAGTGAGTCACCCGAAATATTCCGTAAACATTTTTAAAACACCACCTCTTAGTCCCCTACTCAGACGTCTGTACATTATTCATTAGGTTAACTTGTAATGGTGTCATGTCGCAAGTCAGTCCCGTTTGCGTAAATGCAACGTGCGAGTAGAGCGGCTTCTAACAAGCACCGTGATTGCATACGTGTGCCGCTACCTCCACAAATATTCTCGTAATATTAGAGTGGGCTTCTCGTATGACGTGTCGTGTGCTGACGGGTAACAGTCGCTGTCGCAGGTATCATGGAGCACCTGAGTGAATGAACTGCCTGTGCTTCGCGTTTGCACGAGGTCGCAGGTGCTAAGTGAATGGGCGTGATGCCGGCGGTGGGCGCCGGCGAAGTCAGGCAGTAAGCCTTTCTTGTGTACACATCGGTGGCTGAGAAACTGCCCGAGGCCCAGCAATCTGCGTCAACCTCCTGACTGCCACTTGGTGACCATCGCGCGTGAAATCCAAGAATTGCTTTGATCGAAGGAAAACAATGATTATGTTCAGTGATGCTCCCGAGGGTGGAGTGGGGGGGATACATGGGTCTTTATCCCCTCTAGAAGGCAAAGACATATTCGTAAATAGAGATTTTACTAATATTCTGTAGTAACAAAAGTAATTCAATATCTCTATTGAACACGCTATAATTAACTATAAATCAATTGAATAAAATTAAATTTTAAATTCAGCATAATTCTTTCAGCACATTTCTTTATAATTCAGCACACTTTTAAATTTAGCACATTTCTTAATAATAAAACATCCAGTCGGCTGAACATTACATTTCTATATACTCCCCACCCACCCCCACCCCCGAACAATTTTTAACACACAAATCCTGGTTGCGCCACTTATTAAATTATTTGATCGAAATTTTGTAATACTCATAAAAAAAGATTCTTAAAATTTAATCCTCCCGACAACGACAATAATTATATTATCTTTTTGCCCTACCGCATACAACTTTCATCTTGTGTTATCTGTGTGCGCTATAAATTATTAATCACAAGTTAATATGTCGCTAAATGAGCTCCTGAATTCGTTAATATTAACACACTAAAGACACTTCCTTCAGTAAAATTCATTACCATTATTTAAAGTCTATGCCTTCAATTCTTTCATTCTTGTGTTTTCCTTACAGTAAAATTTATAAAACATGTTCTTTACTAAATCAAAAATATAACTACTCAAATATACTTTCAAAAAATTCTAACAGATGTTATGCACGAGACATATCATTATTTCTTTCTTCTTACAAAATTCGGACAAAATTTGAGAGAAAAATAGTGGTGCTACAACAGCACATTCCTGGCATTATTTGTAACATTTGCAATTTTATCGGAAATCGGGAGTACAACGAAAATGAGACCTGCGCCATTTTTAAGAGTACTTTGCTCTCTCAGAGGAAAAAATGTCAAGAAAAAAATTTAGAGCCGTTTTTGGAAAAGAAAATATAAATAGTGCTTTCTTCAAGCAAAAAAATATGCGAAAACAATTCGTATTTTCTAAAATTGTATGTGACTTTTTTTAAATGTCTGATTTCTTAGAACACAATTCATTAAAGGGAAAAACCAATACTACAGCAATGTTATTTTTTTGAAATTGTCAAAATACAGTCACCGGAAAGATGATCTGCGTCACGTTTATAAGCGTTCAAGAAAAAATTTGAAATTATTTTCCAAAAAATAGTTATTTATATTGCCTGCATTTCACACAAAATTGCGTTAAAACTATCTCGTATTTTTGACAGATTGAACGATTTATCAAATTTATCAAAAATCAATGTATCTTTGACGAACATATTTTATTAAGGAAAAACATATTTATGTTTTTAATATTGTAATTGTAAGAAGACGGCGAAACATATTTGATATATTACAATTTTCTAAAATTGAAAGAGTTTGGCAAAAGTTAAGCATCCGCCATTTTTTAAGTGTGCTTTGTTCTATCAAAAGAAAAAATTAATTCATAATATTGGAGAAAGTTTTGAGAAAACTTTGAACAAGTTGAGGCTTTATGTAAAGTGCCCGCGAATATTAAAATATTCGTTTCAAATTCGTAAGGCCTCGAGTTAGACCAGATGATTCGGGGAATATCGGTTTTGGAGAAAATTGTATTAACGGTTTAGGCGCTAGTGTTGTCCACATACACACATACAAGCGGACGGAAAGACAGATGTTTTGCTATAAACGAGTTTGTGTATGAGAAGCTCTCATAACGTTGATTTTAACAACAAAATGTGTTAGAGGAAGTAATTTATACATACATATATATATATATATATATACATATATATATATATATATATATATATATATATGAGGAAGATTTATCCACTTTCGATATCGGAGCCCCACAATACGATTTTCGTGACGAAAAATCGCCCCTTACTGCTGCAGCACTACAATACTTAATCCTTACTACGTATGTAGCAAGCGAGAAAGTGCATTTTTGAGGAAATCGAAAAGATTTTTCAGATCCCAAAAATAAATGCGAACAACAATAAACAAACTCTTCGTAGTATCTCGACGTACATTTTTCCGAGATATTTATAGCTCTCTACGTCTGAGCGAGTACGATCAAATCCACATTTAAGGCGTTGAATTTACGATGGACAAAGCCAAGCACGTTTCAAAAAATGATTTTCCAATAAGCATCAAACTGCACATTTAGAATTTAAAAAATCCTTTTATCAAACTCGTAAGAAAAGAATTACCTCATTAGAATGCGGATTGCGTCTCGATGCAGCCCTGCCTTAACGACGTCACTTGGGCGTAAGCAAAACAATAGCTTTACGGTGTTAACATTCCAGACGCCAGTTACGTTCGTGTCTATGAATTTTATTTAGCAGCAAAGTCGCTATTACCCTTTATAAGCTTTGTGGGTCTGTTCATAATAACGCACTGTTGTAATAACATTTTGACGAACTATGGCTTCACAAAAAATAAGAGGGAATCGAAAACATTCGTTAGAAAAAAAAGTTGATTTGCAAGTTATAGTTAATTAACACGCTTCATTAATTAACCTGGTAATTAGCTATAGATATTCTGAAAATCCATTTTAGTGTATTGTATATTTTCTTGTTAGTTATTCCCCCACGTAAAAATAAAAAAATGAAACGACGCCTGCGATTTTGTTCTGTTTCAATCAGTTTGCATTTCAGTTCTGAATTTTCGTTGATTTAAATATATATTTCACTTTCTTGAAATTCTCTAATTAACCAGGGTTCACTGTATAAGAAAATAAGCTCCTTCAGACTATGATCACGAAATATTGAATTGACATTTAAGTGGCCTGGATAGTGAGTGAATTCAAAAATATCTGCCATCGTTTATCGTCTTTAGTTTTCTCGTGTCTTACAGAATCTTCGTGTTGCGCTGCCGTGGGCTATCGAAGCTCGGAGCGAAGTTCACTTTCTATAAATTCTCTAATCAACCAGAGTTCACTGTACAAGAAAATGAACCATTCAGACTGAAAATGAACCATTCTCCCCATAGCTCGTCACACACAGTTTTTAACTGTTTTTGACGTAAATAAATAAATAAATAAATAAATGTGAAATATGGAATTGGCATAAAACAGTAATTGACATTTAAGTCGTCTCGAAAGTATGTGAATTCAAACATATCTGTTATTGTATGGCGTCTTCAATTTTCTGTGTGATAGAGAATCTCCTTCTAACGCAAAGCCGGGATCGGTAGCGCCTCTTGCGCTCCGTGGCCCGTGGAAGCTCGGCGAGGGAAAAAAGTCGCTCCGCTTAGAGCGCGGCCGCGGCTGAGCTCTCGTAACCAGACTTGGCGCATGCGCAGCTCGCTCCAGCGGCGCAGCGATTCGCGAGATCGGTTTCTTCGAGGCTTATTAATGATTCATAAGAGATTTCGTAGTTCGCTCTAGTTTTGCGTTATGTTTTCTGGATGTTTTATTGGCGGAATAATTTTTTTTAATCTACGTTTTGCCAAACGCAAAAATATTACAGTATCATCGTATTTTCAAATTTAATTTTTTTTATGAGTTTCAGGATAATGTTCTGGTTCTAAATTTTAGGCGTGTCTTAGATACGTATTACGACACACTTGCCGATCAATGCTGAACTATCCTTTGTTTGTTGTTGTAGTGTAAAATAAATTGTTTCGTGAATAACATTTTATTTAAAATTGAAAGTCGTGAAAAGAATATTCACGTTTTCGAATTTCTTAATGAACAAAATATCAGTATCAGAGAAATTATTCTTTTGTTGTCAAATTGGACTAGTTTACGAGCAGCGAAGAGAGTTCATGATGTGTCGCATTGATTACGCATAGAAACCTTGTTTTTCCCCACCTACAACCGGTTGCTATCCATCTTTAGCTTCTCTATCGTTTATTCAGTGACTGTCGCGTCTTTAGTCGCCGCCTTCGCCAGGTTAGGTGCATTAAATCATGACTGAAGAAAGGCAGTTTGAATTTCGCAGCACGCGGCGGTAACGCGCACCCAACATCACACTGATGTCACTGCAGTGCATTTAAGCAGAATGTCCTAGGTTCGTCTCCCGTCTGTGGCACGTTTTTCGACACTAGCTTGTTAGCTAGGTCTCAGTCGCCGTCTGGAGGAGAATTCTAGAGGCCGGCTGCTCTGATCGGTAGTTTTCCGTGGTTTCTCTGATCAGCACCAGGCGAATGCCGGATCAGTACCCTAACAAACGGGCCACGGGCCGCGCGCGGTCTTTCCTTCCTCTTCCTTGTGCTATCCTCACTACTTATTTACATAAACTTGCACTAGCATGCAGTACACTACCACACATGTCAGAAGACCGGTCGGGAGCTTGGGGCTTGTCCTCGCCGGGGTGGTGCCCCGCTGGTGGGAGATTCCTGGTTGGGGAAAACCCCACTATAACCTACGGTATGTCAACGCCGGAACTCGTCATCCAGTGGGGGAAGATCACAGCAACGTCCGGAGGAAAACATACACTACACTTACGGGACTGCCGTTGACGCGCCCGGAATCGCTAACAATCAATCAATCAAACGCGAAAAAATAGCAATATTCATATACAATCAACTTGCCAAGCTTGATTTGTGGAACCGCGCAGGGGCGTCATCGCGCAGCAGCCAATTCTGTAACACGGCCTGCCATTCCGTGTTCGATGCCGCAACACCCCGCAACGTCCGGGACACTTTCGTCTGCCATGTTTCCATGCCCATCGATATCGTACGCACGTAGTGCTACAAGAAGAGAGGTAGCAGCAGTGTTGCCAGATGCCGAATGAGGGAATGAGGAATCGGGACTGGGCAAATGCGGAATTTTGCGCATGAACACAGCGAAACCGAAATGAGCACGAAGCATGACAGGTAAATTTGAACTGCCTAACTACATTAACCAAAGCGATATATTATTTTCGTTTCTTTCATTCGAAATAAGAAGATAAAAGGCGAAGAAATTCTAAAAAATATCATTAAGGCATAAATGGTTGAGTTTTTATCGTCGAAGAAACATTGTGGAATTTGTGTCCGTGGGCGCAGATTACGGATTGGACCTCAAACAGGCGCAAGAAAATGCGGAAATTGCTGAATCTGGCAACACTGGGTAGCAGGCTCTCAAAATTTCCTCTATATGAATGTATGTACTTGGCATTTGGGGTGGGATTAATCCGACGTTTGCCAGCTAGCGGTGTTCAGAGACCTGGGCCTTGTTTTTAATTCTTATCCACACCTCGGGTTTTAATTATTATTCACAGTGAGATAGACGTGTGGTGACCTTGTCGTATTCTCATCACCGTGCCTAGCTTAATTGACCTGCCAGAGATTTTTCTTTCATCACACATATCTATAGAAACTGCGATGATTTGTATTAGAAAGCTACAGCTTAAATTTTGCCGCGGCCGGAAATCGAACCCGGGACAGCCTCACAGAAAGCTAATCCGTGAACCACCCGAGGGGTTGGTCTTTATGTTTGTTGTGTTAGGTATATTTGAAACACTATTTTAACTTTATAATGCAAAACTGACTGATCAAATAAACGTTTTCCAGCAAAGCGACCTTGTTGAAACACGTTACAACAGAAATAATTATTTTTTGTGTTCGTTGTTATCAACGAGGATAGGAGTCACACAATAGAATTCACTCTTTTTTAGCGCACATGTGATGGTTACTAATCTCAAAAACCTATTCGCTAAGTGTACAACGTTTTAATTTAATACGACTTCTAGTCAGGTGATTCCGAAAAAGCTCTGTTTTGAGGGTTGCGGTAGGAAGGAGCTCATAAAGAATGAATCCTGCTTCTCGGGTTTTAACAAGTTAGCTTCGCTTAGAAACCTTATTGATATATTGAACAGTCAATGTTGAATTACATAGGTAACAATTTTTTTTTAATATATTAAGACGTTTTTAAATTTTAGAAAAGAAAAGATTATTTTGAGGCCACTATGAAGAGACTATAATGTGCCTTAAAATATCATTATTTGGTTTGCAACATATTCATTTTTACTTTTGGAGTAGAATGTACTCTCCAAATGTTAACTTAAACATATTTCAAGAATTATGATTCAGTTGACAATTAACGTAATTGACCAACGAATATACCACTATATTTAATATTCAGTAAACTTTTGAAAATCGTAATCTATTGCATCAGACGCCACATTCAAATTATTTCATTTCATCAATTCCCTCAAAATTTTCGTAGATAACGATACGACATAATAAGGTTTTCTACAGACATTCACACAAACAGAATTCGGGTCTCTACAAGTACCCGTATCTAAGTTCCGTTGAAAATAACGTGCAATGTGCAATAAATATTGTGCCGTGCCGTATGGAATTTGGATTGTCCATTGGTCACTTGAAGTGTATCCTCAATTTTCTATCATTAAATGAACCAGTGCTTGAAAGTAAATGCTAAGAACCAGTTTGTAAGGAAACGCGCAAAACTTGTTTTCAGAAAGTACATGTCAAGTGTGTACGCCAATGCACTTCACGTGAAAAACTAACGAACACACTGGTGTTGGAAGGTAATTGGAGAACAAAAAAGATTAAGAAGGTCAAGTTATTTAAATGAGACGTTAAACCCCATTCATCTTTTTATATTGTAAGCTTCAATGTGTCTAATTCCGTTTAATTTCAGTCATTTGACGTGAACCGATTTTCAAAGCGGCCAGTGGTGTGTCATAAAAAGATAAAAAAAATTAATCACAGTCACAGATAAACACATTATCAAGCTTAAATTATCAATATACAATTTTACGTACATAATTTTTAATTTAAGGGAATTAAGATATGTAATTTGATTAGCTAAAGTGAAATTTCGTGAAAAATTGGAAGATTTGTATATTTTTCTCATTTTCATTGACGCTTCCATGTTAGTGTATTATTGTCACTCTAAATACAACACGTATATCCCACATTCTTAGCATTTTGTTTTCTTCGTTTATCTGTGACGTCAACTCCCGATACACACATCAGTTTTTGATTTGACACCTATAAACTAGACGTCAAGTGTCTTGTGGCCTGCAATGATTGGCAAGTAACTACTTTAACTCTCCAAGCAAAATAATTGAAACAGCTTTTTAGTGGAGGGTGATTACAAAAGCTTGCATTCGGGTGCATGATGAAATATAGACTGGTTGGTTGGCAAAGAGCACGGGAGGAAATGTCAACATATAAATGTGTTAGTAGTTCGATCTAAGAGTTGTTTGACCTAAGACTTGCGAAATTCCCCATTATTTTAAAAGTGTAACTTGATATGTCCAACTACGGTTAGTGAAGTGGTGATCTATTCAAATTTGCGAATCTCTTGATAAACCAAATCTGAAAATGTTTGAACATGGTTTCCAAATTATATTTCGGGCAGGTTCAGTCTTAGATGTATATCCACACCTATTTATTTTACATTATTTATCTTCTTATCTTCTCGAAATTGAGTGTGATATTACGTATATAAACAATTAATCATCGCTATTATCAATAACAGGTGCCCAATTTTGTTTCTTGCTACCGATAATGTGGTATTAAAATCTTACAATTACTTAGAAGCTGAGATTTGTTGTGACTGAAGTATTCCACCTGAAGTATATGGTACCTCTGCTTGTTTTTGTGTGATTGCAGTCTCTACACGAAGCATATATAATTGATACGTTAAAAGTATTACACTGAAGGTCGAATCAAATTAAACCTTAGAGATCCTCAAAATGACTCATGCGCGAACTAATTATGTATGCAATAGCGACTCATCGCATCAATCGAATCTTTTCTCGTATAATCGCTTCTTGATACAAGCCAACAAACAAAGCATCTCTCTGAATACTACAATTAATTACTCTAAAGTGGAAACATGTGGAAAAGTGACTTATTACGGATTATCGGCAACGGCCCTCGCTCGTGGTCTTCGATTCATTAGGCTAACCTCATCGCCCTCACCGCCCACACTCCGCCCAACCGCTCCACTCAGTTCCTCAAGAAACTTGTGCACTCGATTCATTATTTCGTGTTTCCGGGCGCATTAATTGAGACTGTCATTAACCTCGTCAGTGTAGGGCATGTGTTTTTATTCACGGAATGTGGCAATGATATTCCTCCGCTGGATGGTAAATCCGGCGTCGATCTACACTTCAGCGTATGGGATTTTTCTCAAACAGGTATATCCCACCTGCGGGGCATCGCCTCACCCGGGACAAGCTCTAAACTCCCGACATAAGTGGTTGTGTGGTGCATGTAAGTGTAAGTGTGTGTAAGTAAGGGCTGGGGACAGAGGGAAGAGGTAGGAAAGATCGCGCGCGGGCCATGGCCAGTTTGTTATGGTACTGCTCTGCCATTCGCCTAGTGTTTATTGGAGAAACTACGAAAAAATTGTGAGCAGAGCAGCTGGCCGCATGAATTCTCCTCCAGACCGCGATTGAACTCGTTCCAGCTATCTAGCTGGTGTCGAAAATACTGCCACAGTCAGGACACGAACCCTAAAACCTGGTCAGAGGCACTGCAGTGACACTGCAATGACATCAGTTGATGCCCTGAGCCAACTCAGTCAGTTTGTGCACTCGAACGTCAGCGTATGGTTATTAGCCAGTACTTGCTCAAAGGAAGTAAAGCAATGGAGCTTACTTGGACAATGATTTGGCTAATGCCATGTGTCCTATCCGCCCGATCCCGGACACATGGCAATGTCTCTACCACTCGTAACACCACCAAACTACCTTAAATTTGCCTTTCCATTCTATATGTTCTGTGATCAGCAAGTCTGCCAATTGTATAATTATTTATCTCATTTAAGACGCGTCTTGCAGCTTTAACTCATACTAAATAACCTGCAAGAATATGTCTGCGAATATTTGTTTTCTTGTGTTTCCCGAAATCAGCAAATTCTAAGTGTCTCTCTCTTTCCCAGCTGACGGCCTGAAGCTGTGCCCTCGGAATGAAAATCTGGACGCCTGCGTCAAAGACGCCGTGACCGCCGCCTTCCCGGTCGTCGCTAATGGTAAGAATCCGGCGGAACAAAGCCGCCTGCGCGAATCAATTGAAACAACACATGCGCGGTGAATATGAAATCTTTAATTCTACTCTCATCCATACTACGATGACACACGAGCCTCTGTGAGTATACAACCACAACTGCAATACAAAGATTTATTTTCCAAAGAACAAGCATGAGAAATAAATTAAAAATAAATATATCTGCAGTTCTCTTTAATCCATTTCGATTTCGACGTGAAATGAACTGATATCATTTGTATTTCAAGATCTCAAAATTGAATGCTTCCTGGGAATATCAATATAATTACAACTTAAAATCTTTGATATTAAATAAATAGCTTTAATGAAATATCAAAATACGTTTTAGATCCTAAAAATATATTTTTAAATATTTCAACAACTTTGTTTTCGTCTGTCTAAAAAATTATAAAATATACAAATCAGTGAACATGGGGCAAACGTTTTGCAATTCCATTTCACATCTGCATTGGAATTAAGTTATTTCAAGTAGTTTATAATGAGTATGATTATTACAACTAATAGTAAGTTCGGAATTCTTCATGTACTGGGTCAAAGAAGCACATCCAAAACTCATTCCCCTTCAAGTGGACCCTAGTAAATCATCAGTATCCAGAAGCACAATGGCCGTTCTAGCATCGATCAGGGATTGCAGCACCTCCATTGCGAAAACACAAGTCATAACTTCAGATAACTTGAGCAACGTGAGAATAATGTACGAAGCAAAATGGCTTAACTTTCCAACAGGGCAGGGTGTCAGTGTGTCACTCGTCGCCCGGCGACGGTGCCACGGTGACCTTCGCCGGGTAAATTCGACGATGGGTGTCGGTGCCACCAGCGGCGATGGTGACGCCGTGGTCTATGGCGACAGAAACATTTAGGTGTCCGGGCGGTGGCGCTAGCCTGGGCAAATAAAGTGCGGTCCACAACCAGGTCAGACGGCGTTTTTTCTGCCGGCAGGCAGGGCGGGGGGCGTGGCGAGGGGCGGCGGCCGGCGGCGGGTTGGCGGGCGGGCCGTCGCCCGGAGCGTCCGCCGAACGGCCGTGCTGCCGCAATTGAGCGCACCGCGTCGTGGAAAACAGACCGCTCTTGCGCAGGGGCACGCTGCCTCCACTGGCTCGGCTGCCCGGCGCGGCCCGGATGCGTATAAGCAAACTGCACTGGGCAATTCTGATTGGCCAGCGAGCGAGGAGCACGGAACCGCGTAAAAGTATGCGTAATTGCATGTACGACACGATCGTGTTTCAGTTTTCGATTTATGCGTTCTGGTAGTACTGTTAACTGAAGGTTTATATTTTTTTCGTATTTCTGAAATGAGCTATTTTATCGCAAGTGTTGTCTAATTTAAATGGTAAACTGAAGTCAAAACTACTGTACGTTTGTATTCAGAATAAGTTAAATCTTTTTTGTGTGTAATATCGAATATGGAAATGTTCATTTTCCATTCAATGGAAATGCATTCAAATGTCCATTTGTGTAAATTTCACAATTTATCATAAAATCAAGATTAAGAAAAAAACATTGGGACAGATTTTCTGACATCAAAAACTAGATTTCAATCAATCTGAACAGAAAGAATGTAAGTTACATGCATTGTAAGTTTCAATTTCATTTTACCATACAAATTACACTATTATAATTGATATCGTAGATAATACTCGATATGAAATAGAGGGTCATTTCTAATATAGGAATACATGCACGTTCACTTTAGAAAGTTAAAGCGTAACGCTCGAAACGAAACCTTTAACTCGATCGCTTCGTAATGGACATAAGATCACCATCAAATTTCGCGCGGCTTCGCGCTCCGCGCCCACTAGCGTACCACGCCCACATTCATGGTGGCGAATGAATGTGCAGTTTGCTTGTATGCGGCCCTGCTGCCCCAGGACCAGATTCACTTGCTGCTGGGCCCATGGGTACAAAAACGTGTTGGGGACCCCCTCCGAAAAAAACCCTTCAGATTTACTTTAAACAAACACTAATTATAATAGAATATTAATTTGTATAAATGCACGTAAAAATTAGAATTTTTAGGGCAATAGAATATTAGATGAACAATGTTTTGCAGGTACAAAGATCTTTTATGACTTTTTTGACTCGGATATTTTATGATTTTTTCCGAGTCGCGGAGCCACTAAGCTACTACCAATTTTGCTTGAGGGTAAATCTGGCTCTGAATACGGCGTAACAACCTCAAAGTGTATGCAGTCATAACTGGAAAAAACAAAAAAAGAAAAAAAAGTAAGAGCGTAGGCTTCCGCGGCCGGAGTCAATATTAAGTTGGCTGTCCGGGTGACGCCGCGTCCATGGCAAAGGTGCCGACGTTTCGGTCGCCATACGCCCTGAGGAAGGTCGCAGAATGGCGACCGAAACGTCGGCACCTTTGCCATGGACGCGGCGTCACCCGGACAGCCAACTTAATATAGAAAAAAAAGTAGTTAAAAAGTTGAAACATTTTGTAGTACAAAGTTGAAAAATACATTTTTAATAAAAAGTAGATATGGTAGTATGAATTTCGTAGCACGCGACATTAACAACTCATTAGCTTACACACGTAGCTCTAGGGAAAAATTTTGTTTCTTTCGGGCAAAGGAATTTTAGCAATTTTCATGTACAAATCACTTCGAAAACTTTATGTGCAGGACTTTGCAGGGTAGCGTCATCGCGCAGCAGTCAATGCATCTGTAATCGCGGCCTGCCATTCCGTGTTCGATGCATAAACATTCCGATACGTCCGAGATACTTCCGTCCGACATGTTTCCATGCTCATCGGCATCGTACGCACGTAGTGTTTCAAGAAGAGAGGAGGCAGGCTCTCAAATGTTGCTCTATAAGTATGTATGTGTTTGGCATTTGGGGTGGGATTAATCCCACTTTTGCCACCTAGCGGTATTCCGAGGCCTCGGTTTTGTTGTTAATTATTATCCACACCTGGGGTACGATAGGTACTTGTGGCGACCTTGTATTCTCATCACGGAACCATCAGGGGCAAAGTAACACGTGAATAAACAATAATAATGGTTAAAAAATTCAATGTTTCGAAAGAGCAAAAATAATTTCGGGTTCGCTTAAAAGATAGCTCTTGCCCTGCCTGTCGCTTCAAAGTAATGTCTCAGTAAAAAATATGTACACTCCCCCGCCGCACTTCGCGGCGCACGCACTTCAACTCAACAGAACGAAAAATGCAACGCTAATAAGAAATACGACTTATTTTTATATGATTTTGTGGGTTTTATTAAATGTAAAATGAAATTATTATTCGTTTTTTCGTCAATAATATAACGGGTGCAAAGTAGATCCAAACTGTCATCAAAATGTAATAACAGTAAAAGCAAAAAATTGGCATGAATTGAATACTTTTCTATTGGGTTAAGTTACTGTTCAGAACACTTTTATGTTCAATGAGGTATATTACCACCTACGAGAATGATGTCCTTGATCAACATCTCTTGATAAATGTATATTTCCTTTTGTAGAATCAAATCTTATTTTTCCTTGAATCTCCCGTAGATCCTGTTAGATGTAAGGATTTTGCTGATATATTCTTCTCCCTGGGTTTCCCCATAATGATGCTCAAAAGGATTCAAATCTGGGTTTCTAGCAGGCTATTCCGCAGAATTGCGTTACGTTTTTCGTTGCCATGTTATATTCCTTTGCTCATCAGCTGAATTACAGCAACGGATTACCCCTGATAATACCAAAATAGTTGATAAAGGGTGTAGGCATATTCAACTTTCATTCGCCGATCCTTTTCATGTATTCATAAACGTCATATCGTGCCGACCTGCATGGCCGAGGTGGCTAGAGTGTGTGCCGACTCAGCTGCTGCGCCTCAGTCGGAAGAGTCGCGGGTTTGAGTCCCGCCGTGGGCATGGTTTTTTGTCTCTTGTCTTTCATGTATGTGTGTTGTCGAGGAAGATCTTATGACTGCTGACCAAAGACAGAGGAGCCTGCAAGAATGTCTACTGTAAAAGGTTAATACGTGTCCCCAAGAGGGACATTGTTTATGCGACGCGAAATCGAAATCGACGCATAGTCGAAATCGACATTGCTTGAAGCTGGAAAAAGGGAGAAAGGGAAGAAAGGGAAGGAAAAAAATATACGTCATATCGTATATGACGTCATTTATAAATCCGCCCAGAAATAATCAGTCGCTCACCCTTACGACCAAATTGTCACTACTATATTCGTACCTATCTTCGTTTTTGTCCTATTTCAAATTTTCGTTCCTTGCTGCATCTAGATGCAGCCTTTTTTCGCTTCCACGTCCCATCCATTCTCATTCCCCGCTCTGTAAGGGGCTTTTCAGCTTAGTCGTGCGCGTAGTGTGGGAAGGGGATTTGAAAAGCCCTGAAAATTTTGAAAGGAGTCTGGTTCCCTTACAAAATAAAATATTTTATTTCCTTAGATACATTCAATTCTTTTTATAAATTTGAGCATTCGGGAAATACGTAATTACACGACATTTGGCACTCCAAGCTACTCGTATCTGGCAAATAACATAAAATCAGTTGCATTTATTAATTGTACAATGTTTGTTATATAGTTTAATTTTTCTCGTAATCAGTTTTATTCCTAGACTACTGAAATATTTCGTATATAAACAAAAAAAAGTTAATTTGGATAGGGGACCCAGCAATGAAGTTACCCCCCCCCGCCCCAACCCCTCTAGCTTTCCGCCACGCACGCTTGTGCTTCAAGAGACGACTCAGCTTCGGCTTGGACCAGCACCACCTAGACATCTATCTAGGTGGTGTTGCTTGGACTTGGGGATCACTAACGGAGCGACGCCCACCGTCTAGTGATGGCAAATTTTAGCAAAACTTCGATACATGGAAACTTCGCTGAATCAACAGAGTTTTTGCACCCTCGAACGTGAAGCACTGTCGATCTTCTGCGCATGCGCAGAGGCACTAAAGTGATGCGAAATTTGCACTGCGCATGAGCAGATCGATAGAACTTAACGTTCGAGGGTGCAAAAACTCCCTAACAAAAGGTTTTCGATGTCGATGAAAACATCGAAAAAATCATCGTTATTTAAAATATCGATGCTTTAAACATGAAAGAACAAATCGAAGTAAAATGTCCTGGTTCTAATGTGATACTTGTCACGTTAATATTAGTTTCATGTATATTCTGCCTGAAATTTGACTGTCATAATTTTATTCAATGTTCTATGTAGTCGAGGTTCAAATGCAGTTTAATGATATTACAACGTAAAAAATAATAAAAAAGGTAATAACACAGGAGAAAGGTCGCGAATAGCAAACGGTTTCATGCCGTCTTGGATCGACAACAGTGACAGTTGTGAATGGCTGTTGATTGCATGCAGTCCACACATACACACACACACACACACACACACACAAAAGATACTGAAAATTTTATTTATATCATGGGAATTTTTTGAAAACGTCGATGTTTCTGAACAAATATATCGATCCAAAGAAAACATCGAAAGCAAACCATCGATGATACAATATCGATGTTTGTGCTCGAAAATATCAATGTTTTAAAAAATCTATGTGTTTTTGCAATCCCTACCGCCGTCTGCTCATTCACAATTTTCGTCACTGGGGGAACCCCGGTCTGGACTGGTGCCTTCGATGCTGTCACTTTGCTGACGCACCACCGCCACCGCCGCCAGCGCCAGTGCCGGTGCCGGTGCCGCAGCGTCCTTGACCGCCGCGCCGTCGCCGCCACTTTCCCTGCCACTGACTCTGCTGTCGCTGTCCCTTCCCTGCCGCCGCCGCCGCCATAGCGGCTTTTCCCTCGCCGGCTCGCGTTACTGCAATCCTCAAGGCCACCGCGCCGACTGCGCTGCTGGGTGTCGAGAAACGCCCGTCTCGGACTTCAAATGTTGACAACGGGTGGCGAAACAAGTGAATCTCTGCAACGAAGCGCTCTCCAAACCGCAGTGTATTATAATACGGGACGCAGCGGCAGAAAATATGAAGTGATTCTACGGGCTGCTAATTTATTGTTTTTTAGTTAACTTGAATGCCACTGAAGGCCAAATCTCGAGTTGGCCGCCCTGTCTCCAGGAATAATCCTTATCGAAAAGGGTGCCAATAACAATGATAATGGTAGCTACGGTGCTAGTAGCAATTATGGTATGTGAAGATAAAATAGTTATTTATGCACCAAAGGCGTTATAAGGATTCTAATAACCGACTAGCGACAAAAAGCCCGAGGGCATTGGTCATTAGAACCAGTTAACGCCCGTGGAACATACAAGATTTTATTTCTTACTCAATTTTAATTATTCAGATTTACTTATTTACGAAGTAATAGATGTTAACTTGACTCGGTTTATCTTTTCATATTCCCCCCCCCATAATTCCCTCCATAAGAGAATATGTAGCATTGTGCATTTTAGTTGCAAATTCGGTCAACTCCTTATCGTTCGAGTAGTAACAAAGGTGGCCAAATCCACATTTTAAACGTTATTTTTCCGTTGTAACAGATACAATGGAAATACCTTATAAACTGTTTTCTAAACATATCAAAAATATTATTTCAATAAATTATAAAGTAATATATACGAAACAATATTTTATTTCTTCTGAAAAAATGGAGAAAGGTAGTTGGGTTTTGCAACTAGGCTACTCGCTTGTATAAGGGATTGTGTGACCGTAATCAATGGCTAAATATTTAACATTTTCGGTAATCAGTTAAATTATTACAATTTTTAAAATGAAATGGTGAGTCAAAATATTTGGAATACGGGGTAAGACCAGTTTATAAGATTGAATAATGGTGAGTGATAAGTCATGAATATCTATCTCCGTCACATTTCGGTGCAATATTATTTACGAAACAAAATTCTCTCAGAACAGAATGACGAGAACACCTCACGATATTCCCGTCTTGTTGCAGGCCTGCCTACACTAAGCATCCCGCCCATCGACCCACTGGACATAAAGAATCTTGTCATTGGTCAAGGAAATGGACCTGTGAAAATAAATCTAGAATTCTACGACTGCCAGCTGCTCGGTCTCAAAGATGCTTATATGGAGAACATTCAGTAAGTACCATACCTATTTATGACTATTTTCTGTATATGAAATGCCTCCAAATAAGTAAAATAATTTTATGGTTCACTAGTTCATAACTGTTTGATTATGGACCAGAATCTAAACAAACTACATTATTCTCAATAGTCGTACAGTACTTTCGTATTCTTTATCCCCTCACGTAGCCAATAAATAACATATTTATTTTATGAATTCCATTTATTAAGCTTTATAAATACGAAAACGGAATAAATGTCCAACGGCCTTAAATAAAAATTTAACTCGAACTTCGTTACCTCGAACATCATACACTCGAACCTCTCTAATCCGAGCTTCCTCCACTCAAACTTCTCTACTCGAACCTAGGTGATTGTGTAGGTAGTGCGCACATGTTTTGAAGGAGACATTAATAGTAATTATGCGTATTGTTTTGTTTGCCTGATGCTACATTGGACGATGATTATGAACGACGATTACAACCGACAATTACGATGCTTCTTTGAACTTTTGATGCAAGTACAAGATTTTTCGAATTCTGGTTTGACTCCGCAACGAACTTGTAAACTATACAGTTTTACGCACTATTGGCGTTATGTTGAAGCTTATTGGGGGTAGCTGGCTCAGTGTCCGGTGTCTAACGTAGTGCAGTAGCGAGCTCGGGACGGCGTGCATCCATCCCCTTTCCCACCCTATATCCCTTCGTTCTTGGCTCGTTCGAATGACGTAGGAGCATGCGTCAGAGGCATGTACAAGCTGCACCTGGACAGAGCCACCAGGCCTTCTCTCCTCCATTATTGTTGCTGGTTGCTATGAAAACCCTGGGGCGCACGGTATGGACTTACGAGACAGTAGTGCCCGATTCCCGTTTTCTCGTGGCTAAGCAACATGAGCCCACGGGCTGCGCAAGTCAAGGGTTAGTTCTTGCCTTATTTTACGTGGCGAGACTCGGGCCATCAGTCCCGCTCTTCCGTCTGACCACGCAAATTTCACTACGCTCCTTTCACCAACTAGAAAGAAGGTATTATCTCGGGCGACGAAACAGGCGATTTGAAATTAGCTCAGAGGCGTCATTCAGACTTGAGGATCTTTTACATGCAAGTAAATCTACTAACATGGGACAGCCGGCTTTACTTCCCCTCCGAAGGAAGGCGTACGAAGGATTTTTTCGCCCTTAAAAATCCATCTTCGATCGGGTTTGACAAACTTGGGTATGACAGTCCGGTACGCTAACCGTTACACCATCGAATCCGCAAAGGGTGACAGAACCGGTACAGTCCGATACGCTAACCGTTACACCATCGAATCCGCAAAGGGTGACAGAACCTTTGATAAAAAGGGGCAGAATCGAAGTGAAGGACCGGGAATCAGTCAAATGCCGGGAGGCCTGCACATGGAACATGCACCACATTCAGCCGGAAATGGGTTGTTTAAAACTATCATTATCATCTGGGCAGTGGTTGAAGGGTGTACGAACAACTAAGCCAGTGTTGTCAATGTCGATGCCACGAGCGAGAGTCCGTGGCACGAGTGCCACTACGAAATCGCCTCTCCACGCAGTTCATCAACCCGCCACCAGACGACGCCATTCACTATTGTAAAACGGCGGGGTAACTAATAGTTTCTTTTTCCGCCGCTAGTTGCGCAGAGAAGCTCGTAGCATGCTACGGTGCCTCAGAGCGTGCCACTGCCACCAGTAGAAGACCTTGAGACCACTGAACTAAGCTCTTTCCAGAACAGAAGATACCAGTAGGGAAAGGCCTCCAGAGACGTTTGAAAGTCTTAATACAGATACGTAGAACCAATTACACAGGCTTTACTGTATGTTTGTTTATATTTATAAATAAATTGTTTTTTATAATCTTATAGGTAGTATAAAGTACTGAAATGGTCCAAACAATCGGTACTGAGAAATGGTACTGAGATACTGACGGAAATTTTCGAGTATCCTGATTCCGAATAACACGCCTGTTTCTCATCCATCTATGCGCAACACTAGCGTATAAACAGTTCATAGGATTTTCTCAAAAACGAACATTCTCCGATCAATTTGGTCGCTATGGAGACCCTGTGAATTTATAAAAAATCATTTAATTTTAGAGGACTCTTTACATGAACCAATTGGAATGTTCTCGTAATTTACTACGAAAATCCGTTTTTTGTTATGCATTGAGACAATTGACGGTAAATGCATTCACACAAAGCAAACTAATGATGCTACAGAATGACACAAAATTTCTCGTACAAGGTAATTTTCTAATTTCTTTGGCCTGAGCCAGTTTTCGGACTTTCCATGTACTACTCTAGTGTCAACTGCCAAATATCAACGCCCAAAGTACATTTTTACTTTCCCGTTTACATATGTATATACGGAATAATATACGTAGTATAGGGAAAGTTATGTAATGCTTCGGAAAATCATTTCGAGATTTCAAACGAAAATGCAAGTTTTGGGGTCCCCGATGCCGAGAAAGTGTTGTTTTTTTCCCCAAAACGTCCGTCCGTCTGTCCGACAGTCTGTGAATACCAATAGCGCCTAAACCATAAATACGATTTCTTCCAAAATGAATATTCCCCGGTCGATCTGGCTCCACTCGAGGCACCGCGATTTTGAAAAACTTTCTTCAAAATTTGGGGGTACTTTACATGACGCCCCCGGACATTTTCAAAATTTTCTCAAAAACGGCTCCAATTTTTTTCTTTCGATTTATTTTAAGAATAGAGTAAAATACACGTATAAAGTTGGCATAGGCCCAATTTTCACCGTCAACTCTGAATTTTCTAAAATTGCAAATGTTTGAATTTTTGTCGCCGTCTTCCTACAACTACAAAATTGAAGACAGATATTTTCCCTTCAAATAAAATTTGTTCTCCATAGTGAGTTCTTTCATAAAGGTCATGTACATTTTTTGAACTTTTAGTGGTTTTCGCGCATTGCATCCAATTTGTGCAGATCTAGTTATGTCTTAATTTGGACAGTAAACGTCTATCTATAAAAAAATCGTTGAAATATTTGGACTCGTTTTTAAGAAAATGGCGTTTAAGTGTTATTGTAAATGCGAAATTTAACTCCTTTTCACTGAAAACTTTTGTTTTCCAGAAACTTCATTGGAAGTCATTTGAAGCACTTCCACTCTCAAATGCAATAATGTATACAAATTGCTAGAATGTGAATATTAACAGCGTGAGAGATATTTAAAAGAAATACTTTTGCGTAATTTTTGAAAGAATAAAAGAAACCAGTAGAATGTCATCTCATACAGTGCATTTAGTACTATCCGTTCAAAAAGTCTAAAAAAATTGGAGCTGTTTTTGGGGGAAAATATGTGTGAGCTTTTCTAAAAATGCGGAAATGTGAGCTTGTGTTTTCACAGAAAACTTGTCAGTTTTCGAGAATGACTTCATTTGAAGCAATTGTTTTAACAATTTCAATAATATATACAAATAAATATTAATGCAAATTTTAACGACGTGAGAGATCTCAAAAAATTGTAATTTTTGAAAAAACAAAAAATACAGCAAAATGGCATTTATGTCATCTTATAGAGTACATTTAGCACTATCGCTACCAAGAGTTTAAAGAAAAAATTTGGAGTAATTTTTCAGAAAATTTTGAAAATGTTCCAGGGCTTTCATGTAAAATTCCCCCAATTAAATAATGTTATTCAAAATGGCAGACATTTTTAAAGAATGTTCTTTAAAAAGATATTTTCTTTTATATTCATTGTAACTTGAAGATGGGGGGGAATGTATATCCTTGAAACGCCTTTCAACAATGGTTAATGAAAATATAAAACTTTCAAGTTTATAATAATGTGATTGTGTTTTTATTTTTTTTAATTTAAACTAGTGTCTGTCAAATAAACTGTGTGGCGAAACTGGTCTAATATGACAAACTACATTTATTTTTACATTCTCACTAGAGAGGAGTATGTAAATGCTGCATGAAAAAATGACGAATTTTCGGCAGAAAACTCAAATTACAGAGCCCTGGTATAGAACAAGTGGATAAATCCACTTGCTAAATTTAGGAAAAAATCCTGTAACACGTGGTGTAGCCAGAATCCATATTTTGTGGCTCCTCGATACCGAAAAATCGAATGACGGTAAAACGTCTGTCTGTCTGTGAACAACCCTATCGCCTAAACCGTTCTGCCGATTTTCTTCAAAATTGATACCCCCCAAATGATTTGGCGGATGTCACGGCTTCTTGAATTTGAAATTGATATTTTAATTTTAAGGGGTACTTTACATGAAGCCCCTGAGACATTTTTCAAATTTTCAAAAAAATGGCTCCATCATTTTTTATTAAATTTTTTTGTTGAATAGTATAAAGAACGGTTTAGGTCTCATGTTCTTTAAAAATGGTATTTTTTTCGAAAATTGCAAAAGTTCAAAATATTTTCAGAGTCTTCCTACAACTAAAATATTAAAGATAGAAATGTTTTTCCTTAATGAAATTTGCTCCTTAAAGATAGATTTTGAAATAAGGTCATGTACAATTTTTCGAAAATTTCAGTACTTTTCTCGTAATTTTACGTGAAAATACGGGCGAGAAAGTACCATTAGTTTATTGATACTTTATAGCTTGTTATTTCTTCCATACGGAGTTCGATATACGCTGCTTAACTTACCTGGATCAAGAGGACCGTGGTTACAAGGGAAATATGAAAACAGCTCAATGATGGTACATCATGGAGCTATGAATATTCCTAGCTTCATGTGCTACATGTTTCCTTCCGGAGGAAATTATGGGAAGGAATAAGGAAACACAAGCTGAGTCAAGTTACCTAGTTAATTAGCAAATAAGTAAATCTGAATCAATAAAGTTAGGTAAAAAATAAAATTATATATGAGTACAACGGGCGTTAACAGGTTCTAATGACCTCGGGCGATAAAACGCCCTCGGGGCAAAGGTCCTGGGGCATAAATAACAATTGTGTAATTTTTGAAAAATCCAAAATAAGAACTAATTCTTGCTCATGTCTCATGATTAAGAATGGTATTTTACTCTATCCGCGCAAGAAAAATAAAGGAACAATTTTGAGCCATTTTTTAAAATTGCCCATATTTCTCTCAAAACAATTAACATTTTCAAACAATGGACATGATATTAATTAAAGAACTAATTTCATTTGAAAAAAATGTCTGCCTTCAATAATGAAGTTATGAGACATTCGAAACAATTTGAAACTTTTGCAATTTTCGAAAATTCAGACTTTCATATTGTGAAAATCAGTCCTATGCAATTTTTAAAGGTGTAGGCCTACTTCACTCATTTTAGAAAAAAAATATAGAAACCATTTGGAGCCATTTTTGAGAAAAAAAGAAAATTTTGGGAGTCTTCGTGTAAAGTAGACCCCAAAATCAAACTCTACATTTAAAATTCATTCGATAGTAAAAATGTCAAGGCTTAAAAAGTTTCATGGAGGAACACCAGGCCTTTTAATCACTTCCTTTGACCCCCCCCCCCGTAATTTTACCTCTCAGCTGGGGCGCATAGAATGTGGGGAGGGGGAAGCTTGCTACGGTCCCATTCTTAGTTGGGGCCTCGATATTTTACTTTCTCCCTACGGAGTAGAGAGAAAATTATGTCATGCTCGCGAAAAACGACGAATTTTCGGCAGAAAAAATCGTATTACAGGACCCTGGTAACGAAAAAGTGGATAAATCCAGTTGCTAAATTTAGAAAAGAAAATCCTCTAACTCGTGGTGAAGCCAGAATCTATGTTTTGTGGTTCCTTGATACCGAAAAATCGAATAACGACAAAACGGTGTTTGTCTGTTCGTCTGTGAACAACGCTAGCAGCTAAACCGTTCAGCCGATTTTCTCCAAAATTGATCTTCCGTAATTGATCAGGCTGATGTCGCGGCCCTTTGAATATGAAACCGATATTTCAATTTTGGGGGTTCTTTACATAAAGAACCTGGGACATTTTCCTAAATTTCAAAAAATGACTCCATTGTTTTTTATGGAATTTTGTTGATGAATAGTGTGAAGGACGTTTAAAGAATGGTGCATGTCTCATGTTGGTTAAAAACCATGATTTTTCAAAAATTGAATTTTTGAAAACTGAATTTTTTTTAGTCTTCCTACAACTAAATATTAAAGATATAGATGTTTTCCCTTAGTGAAATCTGATTCTTAAAGATATATTTTGAAATAAGGTTATGTACAATTTTTCGAAAATTTGAATACTTTTCGCGTAATTTTGCGTGACAACGTGAGGGAGAAAGTACGAGCTGTTTTTGCACCGCTAGTTTTCATTCATAACTAATAAAACAATTTTTTACTTGTAATTATATTTAACTGCTATAATCTACTTCTGTTGAATGGAGAAATTAATTGTTTATACATTGGGAGGGGGAGGAATTATCATTTGATAGAAGGGTTCCCGTGGATCTGTCTGCCTCTGGTTTGTTCCGAGGGCCCTTGCCTGCCAGTGATGCCCATGTTTGCATGCAGGGTGTGTAGAACAAAGTAACAATTGTTGAACTTTTTTGATCAGGAATGTGAGCATTCCACTTTTTCCCCTAGACAAGAGTAAACCAGTTTCATGCACTTTTGTTTTAGTCATTAATTATAAGCATGTAGAGAGTTTTCTCTGGATCGGGGATTCATGAAGTTTAACAGTAACTGTAACTGGTCTTTTGGACACATCAAAGGGAGCGAACATACGCCGAACACACCAGCTGGTCAGGATCGGGCGAGCAGTAGCTCCCTGCTCGGCGAATGCCAAACGTGTGGAGCCCCACATTCGGCAAGGTGGCCCCTGACATTCGGCATTCACAATGAATAAATCCAGTTGCTAAATTTAGAAAAAAAATATCTTCTATCATGTGGAAGAATCAGAACGTGGAAGAAATGTGCCAGAATCCATGTTTTGTGAGTCCATGATACCGAAAAATCGAAGGACGGCAAGACGTCTGTCTGTGAAACACGTTATTCAGTCGATTTTCTTCAAAATTGATATGCCCCAATCGATTTGGCAAATGTCGCAGTCCCTTGAATTTCAAACCGATATTTTAGTTTTGAGGGGTTTCAAGCGCCTGGGGCATTTTTCAAATTTTCAACAAAATTGCTCCCCCGATTTTGATTAAATTTTGTTGTTGAATAATGGGAAGGACGTTTAAAGGTGCAGGTCTCATGTTCGTTCAAAACCCTGATTTTTCGAAAATTGCAATAGTTCAATACTATCCACGTAATTTTGCGTGAGAATACGTGGAAGAAAGTTCATGCAGTTTTAGCACCACTAATTTAAGCGGATAATTTGGAGAATTGAAACACAATATTCAGAGAAGGGGCTCGTCAAATCATCAAGAAACCCTGCAAATGGTTCAACATAAAATCAATTACATTTATTATTCGTATCATTAAAGTTATAATTACCTTGTAGGATATTTCATTATTTCCTAGTAAAATGTATTAAGGTAAACGTACCAGTAGTTGACCATTTAAGTAAAAAATGTATCATTTTCCATCCACCTGACTATTTACATTTGCCAATTATATAATCTGAATAGCTTACACTACTTACCATACTTCCTGCTAACATGCAATACAACAACATTTAACAAAAACTGTATTTTCCAGTTTTTGGGGTTGATTTTTCAAAACCATTATTCTGAATCAGAAATTGACCACCCAAACATGGTGTTTTTTCAGTAGTTGACCCCTCATAAATTGACCACATAATTATTAAAATTAACAAATAAAGCAGTTATTTTATTAACAAAATTATATTGACATACACAGTACAGACAACATGAAACAATATTTTAATAGAATTTTAGTATGCATTTACAAGATATTTACATTAAAAATATTGAATACTTTTTCATCTCCGGAATCAAGTAAGATCCACACCGAGTGCCTTTGCGCCGAGTGCCGAACTTTCAAAAATGTTTTGGTGGATGCTAATACAAAGAAATAGATAGTTAATTAGGAGTTCAATAAAAACAAGGTTTCACCTAGTAATTGGCCACTGTGGTCAATTACTAGAAATCTATCAATTCTTGATTCATTATTTGACCACGCTTCTAAATATTTTCAGATGTTATTAAACATGCAACCAAGCTCATAAAATTATTATCAGATATTATTATTTCTACATACAATTATTTTAAAATGATATATAAAATATTTACAGTTTATTGTTAGGTTTATCTGGAACACTCGCGTAGCAAATTCTGGAAGAAAACAAAGTGATACAGCGGCAAAAACACACATCAACATTCAATGTTCGCCAACTAATAACACGTGCCGCCAAATGCGCTCTGCTTTTCAATTATTACCACCAGAAGGCAGGACATTAAGTTTCCGCAATTTGTGAACGTATTTCACTGAAACACGCATTAATTAAAAGACTTTTGTTCTAAATGGTCAACTACTGGTACACGGTCAATTACTCCCTCCGCTACCTTAGATGTAAATAAACAAATTAATGGAAAAGGGGGCCGGAGAAACCCAACGTGATTAGCCTCCCTCTTGAATTAGGCTGTGCATGCCTATTATTATGAGTTTACCTTCTTAAAACACGTATTTGTGCATGGAAGGTGTTAGGAGTTTCTTGCTCTAATGACTTCTGTGTTTTTCCTTGTACGACTGTATTTTTCATTTGCAAACAAAATCATTGTGTTTGTAGAGGCAAAAGCATGTCATTTATGTATGTAATAATTGGTATAGCCCACAAGATATATCCTTGGAGGACTCCCCAATTTATTATTAGAGGTTGATTTGAAGAGATTGATAACCAGTTTGCTGCTGTTTAATAGATTTGATCCATTGACCTGTGATGCCTTGGATCTCTAGTGTTTCTAGATCACATGCAATGGTCAATAATGTCAAAGGCTTGTGACAAATCTAAGAAAACACCAATTTCCTTCTGATCCAGTCCAACAAGTAAGTCATTTGTAAAGGAAAAGGTGGCTGTGTGACCTCTGCATCTGAAGCTGTGGTGTACATTTGCTAGGACATTGCATTAAGAAACCAAGTGCAGCTTTATAGAACTTTTGAAAGTTCTAACAGTAGGGATATTGAGAAATGAGTATTGTCCTTAACAAATGACTTGTTTCTTGTCCCTTTGAATGCTTCTGGGAAGATGCCTCTATAATTACAAATAAGAGAAAATGGTTTTACCATGAATGGAGCTTTCTGATAAGAAAATCTGGAATATTGTCCAGTCCTGCTGAGACTTTATTCTATACTTGACTTATTTATTTAGAAAATTTTGGCAGGTGTTGTATTGTAAAAAATATGGTGTCTGCAATTCAAATTTTGGTTATTGTGCGTAGGTTTTAATTGTAAAGTTTTATTGTTTATCGAGTGTTGTGTAATTTTCCATCAATTTGTGAAAAGTATTAAATGTGTCAGTGTTTCTTGAGGGTCTTGCAAAGGTTTGCTTTTGTTATTATATTTTATATTTTGTTTTTAACCATACTATAAATTGATGTTGAAGGTAGGTACAGAAGTATCAATGATGTTTTTTACAGGAAATTATTGCTCATTAGAAACAATCCCTTGTCTGATTAGATACAATATGAAATGACTGGTCATTATTATAAAAAAGTAATTAAAATGTATTTGACATCAAAATATTCTTTTTTATGTGGACAGATTTCTAAAGTAGATTTAAAAAAGAAAGTTTCATAGTGATATGCAAAATCAATTATGACATTTCAATTGATATACACATTTTGAGGTTGATATTTTTTTCTGGTGTGTGAAGTGGCAATACCCCTGTGACCATTCAGTTCCTTTAAACTAAATGTATGGTAAATAATGAAGGGTTGAAAGTTGTATAAGCTGAAATATTTGTTTATACCTCAATTCCAATTTGAAGAACTGTCTTGAAAATGAAATACGAATTCTGACTGAGATGATGTTCTTTACAGTGCAGATCTGGACAACTTCAAAATAACAGGCAGAGTGAAATTCAATAGTCCTATTAGAATAAGAGGACCCTACAAGGTTCAAGGCAGTGTTCTTTTGTTGCCTATTAATGGAGATGGTCAGACCAATATCACTCTTAGTAAGTTTATGCCTTCATTATCTATGAACTACTTTTTTTGGTCTAAATTATGAATGATATTTTTTAATATTTTTGTTGTATTCCCTCCAGATAATTTGATTGCTGACATTGATATCCGAGGAGAAAAAATAACCAAAAATGGTGAAGACTATATTAAAGTTGATACTTTTGGGTTGATGTTAACAGTTTCTCACTTGCACATGCATTTCACAAATCTCTTCAATGGGGACAAAGCTCTTGGTATGACAATACCTGAATCACATCTCTTTTTATTAAATCTTAGCCTTTATTTTTTAACAATTTCTCGATTCTTTTCCAGGTGATACAATGAATAATTTTATAAATGAAAATTGGGAAGAGATTTACAAAGAGCTTAACCCTGCATTTGAACAAACTTTGGGAGCAATATTTTTACAAATTACAGCACGATTCTTCCAGAAAGTTCCTTTTGATAAAGTGTTTCTTAAATAAGTTGTAATTGTGAACCTGATGTAACATCAGTACTGTGGTTACAAGATAAAATTACTTGAAACTTTCTAATCAATCCATTATGAAAACATACATGAGTTGTTTATATTGCTAGAATATAATTTTTAACCAGATGCTTACAAATATCTGGTTGCAAGGTCTGGTTAATTTTTAACCAGACCTCCAAAAATACTAACTGAAACTGCATTTCAGTCAACTACAGTACTGTGTAATAAGCATTTTATAAAGTAATGTAAGTTAGTAATATGAGTTATTTAATGTGTTTTGTTAAGTTTTGAACTTAAATCAGTCATTATTGGATGCCTGTACTTAAAGTACTGAGACTGCAGATAAGAGAAACCAAATTGCTGTTGGTTAAATTTCCCAACTAGGAATGTCCAACAAAAAATTGTATCAATTAATAAAACATTTATACATATTTTAATTGTTTTGTGTCAATTGTTAACACAAATTTCCTTTAAATTTGTTAATAACTGCAAGAATTGTGAAGTTCAACATATACACAGTACATATGTACAGACACAGTTAAACCCAAAATTAAACATCAGAATATATTTCTTTTAGTTTTGCAACATATGAAGAAAGAAAGAAAAAAGTTTTAAAAAGCTAAATAAGTTCATATCTGAAACACATCTGCTAAACCTAGTAACTGCACAACTAAACACTTATCAATAACTTACAGCTAGATGGAAACCTTGAATTCCCAAAATCCTGTTTCCGGTTTTTTGTTCTCTCCTCTTCTTGCATTTTATCAACAGTGAAAATAGAACATTTTTTTGCCTTTCACCAATAAAAAAGAATTATGAACTCTGAAAGAATCTGGCACTACCTTTAACAAAATGAACAAACTAATTTAACCTTTTTCAATTTCTTGTAGACATTTGTATTGAAAGATATTGTATTTTAATGAAATGAAAATATTTTGAAATAGTGAAGTTATAAACATTTCTTTTTGATGATTCTTCTTTACGTATCGTTATGTTTTCTTTGATATTCCTGCTCTTCAACAATATGCCAGGAAAATTTGATGTTGCATTACACATTGCTTAATTAATAATTAATGAAAATAAAAGTCAACTGTAACCATGACAAGTTATAAATATCAGCAACAATAACATCACCTATGACACTTACAGTTTTATTTTACATAAGAAACAGTTAAAAACTGTGTGTGACATGCATTGGGGAGAAGAGTATTCTCTAGACATTTTCTTAATCCCCACCCATATACAAGTTGAATTCTCAATACAGAAAGAAATGAAAGTTTTTGGCAAAAATTCATAAGAAAATATTCACCCTGATGTAATAAAATCTATTTTCAAGGGCAAATCAGCTATAGATTTGGGCTCTTATCCCTCATCATGTCCTTCGTGAAGGAATATGATTCCTGCAGTGACAACGTGGAGAACAATAATTTGAATAACTATATTTTACCTTGAACTCTGGAAGATATGCATAGATAGTGAAGTTACATTAATGTCCAGAAGCAAAACAAGAGCCATCTCAGCATTTGCTCAAAAATCAGGAAAACTGGACAAAAATCCTGATCAACATGGGCCACTTATTATTTTTGAAATCTTTGATATTCAAACATTTTTGCTTATCTAATGCTATAAATATTTAGAGGCGACTGAATAAAAGAAAGTTCTATAGACCTTGGTTGACACTAAAAAGAAATATTTTACAGACTACCTTTTGGCACCTTGATCGTCCTGTGCTCAATCTGAGGACTCTTCCAAAGCATATTTACTTTTCATCCTTCATTCTTCAACAACTATGAGAAGTGAAAACTCGAATTGTCATTACTTAACTTCTTTGCTTTTGCCTTCTTTCTGTCATTTCTGTCCAAACAAAGCCATCAATCCACACCCTTCTCAAACAATGAATGCACCCCCCCTGCTCTTCTCTAGCTTCCTGATATTTTTAACTTTAATTAATTAAATATACATCATGTTAATATACTTACATTATAAGTGAAGAATTCTAAGGATTTTGAATTCAAAAACTTTACAGGATTTGGAAAAATAAATGTAAGATTTGTTACATTTCAAAACAAAAAGCCATTTAACAAATTAAACTTTAATTTTATTTATAATTACATTACAGAGGAAAAATACAATAACATCCTTTATTTAAACATTAGTGAGTGAAAACAATTAAGCGCAATTTGATAACCATTTATTTATCAGAAGATCTGAAGTTTATTCGTAAAATTTACTGCTCTCCCACTGGAAGACAACAAGCAGATTCATTTGTCAGTAAATACCTTAAAGAATTGTATTTAGATACACATATAATTATCATAAAATAGATTTACCTGACACATGTTCATAATGAATCATCCACATCCTCCACCAGAACAAGGGCGTCGCCTCTGTGGACGATATCCTCCAGAACCAGAACCCATTAAAGGATTGTAATCTATTAAGAGATACAAATGCACACAAGTCACACAAGGCATTAATATCTTAAATCCAAGTCTTTGGAATTCCAAGCTATCAAAGAAAATTAAATACAACAACATAAATGAAAGTTTTGTCATGAACTGTTGGTGAAGACTCAATACCATGTAATCGACATCCCTGGAAACACTGATACTACAGGAAGAATTTGTTAGCATGGGAAATACAATTTAACAATTTTCATTTGTTATAGTTAGAGCCTGGAACTACAAGCATTTATTTTACCTAAAACAGGCAGGCGAAAAGCATTTATTTTTAACTAAAATAGGCATGCAAAAAAGCATTTATTGTACCTAAAGCAGGCATTAAAAAGAACAAAAAATCACTTATAAAAGGAATTATAATAAAAAATTAGGAATGAAAATGATTCAAATTTTTATTATAACTCTAAAATTTACACTAGCAATTACACTGAAGGAAACAATATTTCCATTGTTATCTAGATTTCACGTGATCACCCAGTATGATGGCACAAATGTGCTTTACTCATAACATTATTACTTTGAAATGCTATTGTGGACTCGCTTTGAATCTTGAAATGGCATTAGTTTAAACGGAATTATATTTTTTGTTCTTCACACTTGTTTTATCACCACCACTTAGAAGGGTATATCACATACAGGGAGCTCTGCACTCAAAAAGGGTTTGGAGGCCATACACAAAACTAAAAGTAGGATAGGATTCCTCTTGAGCAAACAAAGCCTGTTGGCATCAATGAAAGAAATCTAAAATCTTGATTGGTGCCATCTTCCTTTTGAATTTACATTGTTAACACAGCCTCTACTTCCACAGAAGAAAACACCACCATGCCTTTGAGTTGTCCCGGCTTGCAGGTATATATTCAGTTTGATTTTGATAAGTGCCAGGGGAAAAAAGCCAAATAATGAAGAAAAAGGCAAAAATAGGCATCAGAAACTAAAATAAGCAAAAAAAGGCGAAATAGAAATCTACTAAAACAACTCCAGAAGTACAATTAAGTGATTCACATTGTTAAAAGTCATAAAATAGTAAAAAACAAAAAAGGCATTCTGCCAAACTTTCGGGCTCTAGTTACAATACATCTCCCTAGCTACCAAATGGTATTTGCAGAGTGAGAGATGCCAACACATCAAAAAATAAAAAAATTATCTAAAAGTCAGCTATGTAGTAATGCTTCATTACTGGCAATAAGGTACACGTATGGGAACTAACAATTCAAACAGACTTTCTGAGACAAAGTTGCAGGATCTCTTGTTACATCACATACAGAATGAGGAAGAAAGAAAGAAATATAATTTTGCAAGGTCATAAATAAGTACAGGAGAATGAAAACAGTTACGACACAAGATCTACAGAAGAGGCGACAACAAATACATGAATAGACACCACCAAGTAGATGACAACATGACAGTCCATCAATTCATTGGAAAAAAGGAACTTAACAGAGGAAGATATAGAAATCAAGAAAGACTTAGAACAGAAGATCAGAGTAAAAATTAGCTTCCATCACCAAACATAAACTGAGAACAAAAGCCTCTGAAATGTATATGAAGATCTCAAGGCAATAACATACTATGCCACAATATGCATGTTCTGAGAAAACGGAGAGTAAAGGTTTAAATACTGCATTCTACACCTTGGGATAAAGAACATTAATGTATGAATTACACTGCCATCTTGCAGTGAATCTGTAAAATAAAAACCCAACATCTAGATACATCTATGGGGCATCAAAAAACACTAATACTTCAATTTCATTAGAAATGTGGCGTAGTAAGTTATTGCCCGAACATCTTCATATATAAATTCACACTTGAACTCAATAATACACTACTGCTACAATATTTATAAACATCCATAAAAAGATGAAACCTTAGAAAATTTGTTCTGTAACTGATTGATTGATGTTTCCCGGCATGTCAATTGCTATGGTCATTAGTCCTGCATGTGTAGTGAATGTTCTTTTATGCCAGGATGTGGGATTGTTTCTCCCCCACTAGATGGTGAGATCCAAAGCTGACCTACATAAGAGGAGAGGAAGGGGTAAGTAACAGGAAAAGGAAAGAAAAATCCACCGGTGGGACTCAAACACTACAACACCCCAGTCAGAGTTACTGCAGAGAAAATGACAAAGCTCATTCTGTGCTAAACTCAGCTTACTTGTTCAATAAAATAATCCTCACAGCAAACATTAACAAATCACTTTAATAACAAACTTTCAAAACCTTTCTAATGTACCTGTCCTGTTTGGGCGGGAAGTAGGGCCGGTCTGGCTTCTAGGATCAGCATCATTTAATGTATGTCCAATATTGGAGTATTTTTCTAAGTTTTTAGATAACATTTCTTCTTTCTTCTTTTCTTCTCTCTAAATAACAACAACAATAATAATATATTTAATTAGTAATTAAAGAATTTCAACATACAAAATAATAATATGCACAAGTCAAACAAATATCACAGAATGATAACAACAGTCAATACATGAATCATTCCACCTTCAATTCTTCACATAAATAGAAAAATTCATCTCAGAATTAACATTACAACATCTAAATAGTTTACTCTGTCTTATTACAATATTTTATTTAAAAACTTACTGTATCATGCCAGGCAAATTTTCAGGATTTAAATATTTAAAAATAAAATGTAGGTAACATTTGTTTTTTTTAAACATATTATTGCAATTTTGTATGTAAAAGTAAAGATTCTAGATGAGTTATGGGATATAGATCAACTAACCAGTTTTCTTAACTCTGCCATTCTTGCAGCCTCTGCATCATGCTTTTCCTGCATTTTCCTTCGAGCTTCCATCAATGCTTCTTGACGAGCTCTCACCAGATCAGGATCTGTGATGCATTATACACAAAATAATGTCTCATAATTTACAGTATTAAAAAAATTAAGTGCTGTGAATTGATGACCTAAATTACACTTCAAATTATTCCTAAGTCCAAGCTAATTCTTATACCTATACAAAAGGTATATTGCAAAATGATGAGATAAACTAGTGCAACTTTTTTATTGTTAATAACTTTCAAGCAAAAATTTCTTGGCATAATCAAAAATGAATTGCTGAGTTAAGCTACTGAATATAAACAAAGTATTTTATTTTCCTATTTGTGGAGCCACTCGCTCATGATCTCCTTTGCTACTCTATCGTTTACCACTGAATCTCATTTGGGGAACGATATATACAAGTGATTCATCATTTATGTGATTCATTTAAATACCGCATCTATATCTTTGTATAAAGAAAGTAAACACAACGATGAAAACTAATTAATCTCAAAGACAATGTCATGATGAATATCATCTGATCTTAAGACATTTCATGAAAAAAATACTAACATTCACCTATACACATTAACAAAAACCAAGACAAAGATAATTAAATAAATTAAAATTAATCAATTCAAGATTTCCTCAAAAACCCTACTCACAACTTATTTATCAACCGTGGCAGAAAAAATATTTTATGGTACAAAATTCACAAAAGCAACATTTCAATTCAAACCCCAAAATTAATTGTTTGACAAAACCAAATTCCAAACATCCAAATTATATTAAACTAGCAACTCTAATTGACACTATCAAAATCCAAAATTCTAGGGAGGAAAGAATGTATTAAGTGTATAAGAAAAGAATAGTTACAGAGAATGATGTAATTTAACAATAAAGGTATAGGTTTAACGATTCCATTTTAACTGACATTAGAAATAAAGTACAGCAAATTGAAAGATCTCTTACAGACAAGCTAATTTGGTAAACTTACTTTTATGCAGCTTTGCCTCCATTTCTCTGTCAGCCAACGTGTGCATAAATTTTTCAATTGCTGGAGAAATGTATCTTTGATATATATACATTAAACACACCCCAATTATTAACAATAAAAACCAATTATCAAGAACTGAAAAGAAACTATTTTTAATTAGTGGATTACACATACATTGAAATTAATGAAAAAAACATTCTTTTAATATCACTCATTGACACCTGCCCAAATGGGAATTTAAATGTGGAACTCACCCAAAGATAAGACAGTTGTCCATAAGTTAGATTTCACGTCCATTCCTTCAGGTGGTTCTGGGGCTATAAACGCGTTTTGGGACTCTTCTTCTACATCAACAGTCATTTCTTCGATGTCGTCGCTAATTTCACCCATATTAAAATATATTTACACTACAAAATACTCGATGGGAACTAATAAATTACGACTAGATCAGAAATGTTGGATTCACTGTTTAAGGAAATGACAATTTGCTTACAAACAGGACTTGCGCAGGACTTGCAAATGACGTATCGTGAGGTATGTTGTGATCTTCATTTGTTCAGTTGACTGTCAAACGAGTCCACGCGTTTCAGGAACAACTGACATGCGGTAGCCGCCTGCAGTGATCTCAACGTTCAGGCATGAACACTTCAGCCAGATCTCTGCTCACTATATATCCACTTGTTTCTCAGCCCATATTGCGCCCACACTCTTCTTTGGTCTTCTTCACAAAGTCTGTGTAGGATTACAGACCATTACAGACTTCGTGGTGCAGCTGTTATAGTCCCTGCTGCTCAGCGGCTCAGCCCATAGTCATAAACTTCAGGTCTGATAATGGTAGCGGTGCCAGCGATATAAACCACAGTCGGCGCTCAGGAGAGTTAACTGCAGTAACAACTGTCAAATATACATCTGCGGGATATCACATGAAGTGAAACCTATTCGATCTTCATTTATTTTTATAAAATAAGATCATAATTTTAATATGCCTGTTTCAGTGTGTACTTTGTTAACACGCTGTGCAGTTCGCGAACCAACATTTCCCCGTGTTTTTAGGCGTATGTTCTATGCATTTTATGTTGATACTTATTGAATTTTCAAGTACATATTCTTATATATCTCAATTATTTTATCTTTTAGGATTCTCTCATAAATATAGCAGAAATGAAGATATTAATCCAGGAGAAATGAAATGTTTACAGCCGAGAAGAAACGCCAGAGAGAGGCTGTTGGTAGAGTTGAAAAGATTGAAGTAAAATATCTTGGAGTCCCTCAAGACACCACGTTAGTTATGAATAAGAGTATATCAACACCTTTTAATTGTGCCCAACGTAAGACCACATTATATTACACTGTCAGTATTTTTCCATTTGTGCACAAAAGAACAATATGGTAAACTTTTCTTTTATTATCAGACATTTCAGAACTGGTTGTCAAAAGATCAGCTTTGGCTCTTCTTGATGGTGTAACATTGTGGGATATGCATCGTCCTTTGGAAGCAGCTTGTACATTGCAATTACTACATTTTAAGGACATTGATCCATTTCATGTAAATAAAGCTTTCTGGCGTACATGTAGTATAGTGTTAGGAGCAGTGGTTACAGAAAGTTTTAAAGAAGATATTCCTGTTTTTCCTTCACAGTTTCCCATCCCCCAATGGTTAGCTTTGGATTTTAATCTTTTAATTTTATTTTATCAAAATTATTAAATATTAATACGAATTTTTTATGCTTTCAGTACGTAGTGGAAGTTTTGTATATGATATCGAGTTGAATGTGGAGAATTGGGTGCCAACAAAGGTAAGAGTAGTTTTATTTTATATTATCATACTAAAACATTCATGTTTTTCTTCTTTTCCTTTCAGTTTTATTGCAAGTAATGTGTGTTTTTGATCTCCATTATGTATTTACCAATATTGCCATCATTAAAAAACAGGATATTAATAGTGTAATGTTGTTGACCTCATTGTCAGCATATAGAATTTTAACTTTTACAAAATTTGAAGTTTGTAAAACAACTCATCTGTGAAACAGGAATATCAAGGAAAAGGATTTTTTCCTGAAAAATGTTGAAAATGAAAAAAAATTACTTTGAAGAAAACACTGTGACTTGAATTGGTGATTGGAGTGGATGAAGTGAAGATTAACATTGTACAGTAATCCCTTGACATCCGCAAATTCACTATTCACAAACTCCGAACATTCGCGATTAGAGAAATGCTACTGGTATAACATCCACTACTTCAATATTCGCAAGTGTGTCTTTTGGTCGTACTACGGTTTTTTAAAGGAACACATTTGATTTCCTTTATCAGCGTCACCAGAGAAGTGAACTCGGCAGGCACCAGAGCTCAAAGTATCACGTTCCACAAAAATGTTGAAGATGGAATTTCATTTCGCATTAATAGAATAACACAATAAATAATAAAATAATTCAATTCAGTTGTTACAAACTGGAGGTAAGAGTTTTGGCCACAAGGACAGTAAATCCATTCAGAATCTGTGCAACTGTCGTAGTGACCTCACTGAAGAGGAGCTTTGGTATATCATGAGCAAAGAAAACCTCCTCCAATGTAATGAAGTAACGGAATCAACACTGCATTCTGGAGCAATTTCAATATCAAAACGGTTAATGGCGCTCTAAAAACTTCATCAAGCTGTGATGAAAAGGGCATTCAAATGCGATCCGAACATGGAAATAACTTTGAAATTTAAGAGAGAAATAGAACTAGCAGCTCTTCCTTACTTGGATATTAGAACAACGAAACAAAAAAATAATCAAATCATATATCCAATCACTTTCCACTTTGAAATAAGTTTCAAATATTGTTTTATTTCTTCTCTTGGGATGTTAATTGTGAATTATGTGTGTAGTAGTGCTTACTCAGAACTACTGCAGTTGTTTGTCAGATATTTTTTCTTTCTTTTATAAACTGTTTTACGATATCCAGGAACCTAACCCACCTTTCTTCATTAAAGGATATACTCAACATTTGCGGATTTGACATTCGTGATGCTTTTTGGGAACCTAACTCTCGTGAGTGTTGAGGGATTACTGTATATGAAAGATGCATATCAACCATTAGTTGGGGACAAAATAGGTAGACCAACCTTGGAATGGCCTCTAAAGAATATCACTTTTTTTAAAAAAATTTCTCACATGTAGAGAATATTTATACATTCAATTGCATTGAAAATTTTACTTACACTTGAAATTTAAAAAGTAGTACCATTTGATCTCCATTGGTGTTTAAATCTTTGTAGAAGAAAAGATTTTACTTTGCCTGATCTTTCCCAGACTCATTTGAAGGGTTCCCAGGTTCACTCAGTGGGCAATCAAATGATACCAGGTCTTTCCAATGGTGAAGGGATCAGTACAGAATGCTGGCAACATCTTTTTCATTTAGGGACATAGCTTAAGTATTGTGGAGCCTGGACTCTATGATCCATGCAGGCATTCTTCAGAACCATTGCAAGACAGTTTCTTTGACTTCTTATTAAAGAGTTTGGAAGTTGTTTTGTATTGTGATTATTCTGACGCTTTTGTTTTAACAGACAATTATGTTTAAATGTAAGAATGCTCTTCCTTCTAAATTTGCATTGCAGGCCATTACCCCTCTTGCTTTTTGCTACACCCAAGACATCATTGCTACTTAGTTTTTAGTGTTGGAAAATTAATAACAATTTTCCAGGAACACTTTCTAAAGCTTTAGGATTGCTCTAGTGAGACATAATTCTAGGGTGTGATGCATAACCCTGGTTACCCACATAAACCAATAAATTTTGTTTGTGTATTATAGTGAGAATTCTTGCAACTCGTATAGTGTTATATGTATATTTCAGGCTAAAATGATTTCAAATTATATTTTCAAGTATGCCTATGCCTTATTCGGGTAGTAATAATATTTTGTTTGTTTTGCTTGCAGGATGAGCTGAGAATATTATCGGGACAAATGGTTCACTTCTGTCAGCAAGGACATAAAATTGAGAGGCTTGAAGTCAGTGTTGACTTAGCTCTTGATATGTTTGCAGATAATCCTTATAAAAGTCAGCAAATTCCAGATATTGGATCTCATTCTATATCAGGTAGGAAAGTTTCAGACTCTTCTAAAACTTCATTTGTAGCTTCTCGCAGCAACAGGGAGATGGATTGCCCCCCTGGTACCAGCATCACAAGAATGACACCCTACCATTTTTTAAAATTTATTTTCTATTTTAAAAGAATAAATATTAGAATTTTCAAAACTTCTACTTTAATAATTAAATTGTTGAACTTTTTATTTAGTTCCTTAAATAACCACAGAACTAATGGTATAACCTGACCAAGTGGAGTGTAAAACTGGTGATGAGGGCAGCACTGCACTTTGTTTTTCTTCAGAGAGAAAGATATAGAGCTGTTTGTACACTCAGTGCAACTGAAAACTGAAGCAATGATCTAGACCAAGGCTCAAAGACATATATACAGCCCTCTTGTAATGCCGTCTTATGTTCAACAATGCCCATGACAGTCTGTTTACAATCACAGGGAAATGCTGATGTGGTGGAAAATTATATTAATAAATATTGATAACTCTTAAAATATCTTATTATGGTCACTACCTCATAATATGTTGGTTCCTGTGGTTCTAACTCCCAGTATCCATCTCTGTAACAGCCCCATTCACATTCTTGGGTGTGTTCTCCATCTATCTAGTATTTAACTTTTTTCTGAAAGAATTGTGTCATTTCTAGATCTTATATTACTAATTCTCAGCTTAAACTCTTTTGTTAAATGTAAGCATTTCAAATTGTTAATGAGTGATCAAATTATTAAGAGCTTTCTGTGTGATTAACATAAAGCTTTTATGAAAAATGATCCGAAGAAAAAAAATACTGGGCTGATTAATTAGCATTGCATACTATATTATGCAAAAATGTTTTATTACTTTGGAACAGAAACATGAATGCACCAAACTAATGTTCATTTAACTTAGAGCTGTTCCCGTTTCTTTGCTGTTTATTTATTTTGAGAGTAATACTCTTTGTGGTGGTTTGTGACTTAACTCAAGTTAACTTATGTTATTTATTAATTTCTGAAAAATTCAAGAATGATTTTGAGTAAATTTTTTGAAATTTTGACTTCTACTGTAAGTGTAGCTACAGAGAAAGAATCTTTTAACCTTTTCTACATGCAGTTTTGACTGCAATATATCTACACTTATGCAGACTGAGAGACTGTGTTCAAAAACACAAATTTTGTTGTTAAGTAAAATATTATCATATTTACATTTTTTATCTTTAATCATTCAACTATATTTTGAGACAAACTTGCTTTACCCATCTTGTACTGGAATCATACATTTCATTTTAAAGTACATAAATAAATAAATGCTGTCCTAAGTTGAAGCAGTATTACGTGAATAAAATGAAACAAATATTTTTCGAACACAAATATTTATTCCGTACATACATGCCTATATCTTACAAGAACATTCACTGAATTAAAAACCATTTATTACATAGTTGTATCTGTGACATCTCTGGCTCTAGAATATTAGCGCGAAGGTATGTTTTACAGTACATTATTTCTTCCAATATTCCATCTTTAAAACCCACATTTAATGCCTCAAGAATGAAAAGGTAGTGCTCTTCAACAATTCAGATAAGATAAATATATGGGTGATGTCCAATTAAATCTTTGTGACAATAAATAATTTCATGTTTTAACCCTTTACTATTTAAACATTGAAGGAAGAAATGGAATCCCAAAACATACCCCGTTTGTAATCCTTCTAAAAGTTAATTTTTTAACAAAAGATATAATGTGTTGACCCTAAGTCTGCAGCTCATATACTGCAGAGTTAATCAGTCTATTGATTTAGTTGGTCTAATATATTGTACTCAATACGTAGATCCACTAATGGAAAGAGAAACAGAAGTTACGGTGAGCATTCATGTTTCATTATTAACTTATTAACTATATTATGTGTGTAAAATATCCTCAAAAATTAAAGAAATTAAAGTATTTTACAAAATTAAATTGAAAATTAGAATTGTATTGCAAAATTAAAATCTGAGCCATGAAAACTTGGCTCTTTTTTCGGGGGAGTCAGAACAGGAAGTTACAAAATAATGCAGTTTTTCAGTTAATTGTTAAAATGCATATCCTGAGATCTGAGAAATTCCTTTGGATCATTGAATTAAGAGTGGTGATAACATAAGAGGTTTTTCCATGTTTTTCTCAAAGTAGGAAAATTATATGTGGAAGGATGAAATGGACTTTGAAGCTTGTATGTAAAATTGATACCCTGTTCTTTCTTTAATTTACTTCCAGGACAAATAATTCCACGAAAAAAACATATCTTCTGTAATTTTTTTATACACAAACAAAAACTTCATAATATAAATTATAATAATATAATTTCATTTTTCCTCCAGGTGATAAAGTGATTTTATATCGTATTGGGCAACATGTAGACATTAGCAAAGGACCACTAATAGGCAACACTAATCTTCTTGGTCGATGCAGTATTGTTGCAGTAAGTCATAAAAATAATTCATTTTTCTATTAAGCATACATATCATTTACATCATTACAATTTTTGAACTGGACATTAATTCAAATAAAATGAGTGGCAATTTCTTGAAGGAGACAGACTTAATGTTACTTATGGAGATGTTTGTATTCAATTTGCTTTAAGAACCCAAAAGTAAATTTTATTTCATATTTCTCTGTTGTCTTTTGTTTCAATTGAAAAAGACTTTACAAATGAGTGATAGGGTTTTCATATAAAAATGTCTCATTTTGAGACAATTTGAATCAATCATATTTCTGATGAGGGGTAAATGAATGAATATTATATTTGTTATCTAAAGAGAAATATTGAGATGAGAAATAAAATTAGATGGACAAAACATTTATGAACTCTGATAAAAGAACAAACAGATAAATGAGAAAAAAAAAGGAAATGTGCCATTTCCAGATAGAGTACAATGAAACTTCCAAGAACACCTGCCTCATTCTCCTCATCTAAACTGGTGATCAAAATGTTTATTTAACATGGTAAAAGCAAGTTGATGGGTTCAGTGTTTTTTATTTGCCTATTAAAATTTCTCCCATCACAATGGATCTAAATTGACAGGTCTTCGAGCCCCTTGAGGGGTGTTAAGCGCTTTGCACTGGGGAGTAATTCTCCATTAATCATTTGCATTAGGATATTGGGTTTGTGTATTTTCTGTAGATCAGCTGTGTGGCAAACCAAGCTGTGTCGTCAGCATATCACAAGTTCCAGATCTTCACTCCATTTACTTTATACCAAATGATTCAGCCTTGAATCGATAAAAATATCTTATCCAGATATAAATTGAACAGTAATGGTGACAGTATTCAGTCATGGCGAACTCCTCTCAGTATTTGCATTGATTCGGTTTTTACTTTCTCGTACACATACGTATACACGGAGTAATATATGTAGTATAGGGAAAGTTATGTAATGATGCTCGAAAACACTGCGAATTTTCGGCAGAAAAAAGTTAATTGGGGTGCCCTGGTAACGAAAAGGCTGATAAATCCCGTTGCTAAATTACCAAAAAAAAAAAAAAAAAAAATCCCCTAACACGTGGTGTAGACAGAATCCCTGTTTTGTGGGTCCTTAATACCGAAAAAACAATTGAAAGCAAAACGTCCGTCCGTCCGTCCGTCCGTCCGTCAACACTACTAGTGCTTAAACCACTCGTAGGAATTTTTCCAAATTGAAGAAACGCCTGTCGATCTGGCTGTAGTCGAAGATTTGAGATTTTGAAAAACTTCAAAATTTGGGGGTACTTTACATAAAGCCCACCGGACATTTTCAAAATTTTCACAAAAACCGCTCCAAATTTTTTTCTTTAAATTTCTGTTAAGAATAGAGTAAATTGCACTTTTTAAGGTGGCATAGGTCCGATTTTCACAATTGACTCAGAGTTTTCAAAAATTGCAAAAGTTTGAATTTTTGTCGGCATCTTTTTCCAACTACAAAATTGAAGATAGAGGTTTTTTTTCTTGAAATAAAATTCGTTCGTGTTCTTTCTTTAAGGTCAGGTACATTTTTTTTGTTGAAAATTTTAGTCGTTTTCCCGCAATATTGCGTGCAATATTGCGTGCAATTTTAAAAAAATTACAGAAACCAGATTTTCTCAAAAACCGCTCCAAATTTTCACTTTTTCGTATATATACGTACGTTATATACGTAGTATAGGGGAAGTTATGTAATGCTACGGAAAATCGATTTCGAAATCTCAACGGAAATTCACGTTTTGGGGTCCCCTGATAACGAAAAAGTGGTTATTTTCAAGACATGTCTGTCAGTGAACAACCGTAGCGCCGAAACCGTAAGTACGGTTTCTTCGAAAATGAATATTTCCCGGCCGATCAGGTTCCACTCGAGGCGCCGCGATTTTGAAAAATATTCTTTGAAATTTGGGGGTACTTTACATGAAACCCCACGGACATTTTCAAAATTTTCTCAAAAACGGCTCCAAATGTTTCTTTGAATTTCTTGTAAGGATAGAATAATATATACACTTATAAATGTGGTATAGGTCCCATTTTCACGGTTAACTCTGAATTTTCGAAAATTGCAAAAGTTTGAAATTTTTTGGCGTCTTCCTAAAACTACAAAATTGCACAATTTTTCGTACAAATAAAATTTGTTTTCCAAAGTGAGTTCTTTCATTAAAGTAATGCACATTAAAAATAGGAGTTTTCGCGCAATATTGCAAGCAATATTTGCAATTTAAAAAAATTACAAAACCAGATTTTCTCAAAAATTGCTCCTTTTTTTTTTTTTTTTTTTAACTTTTGGTAAGGATAGTGCCTAATGTACTGTGTGAGATGGCATAAATGCCATATAGCTCTAGTCTTTTGTTTTTTCAAAAATGTAATTTATTTACTTGTCTCTCACGTTAATATTTACATTAGCGGCGATTTGTTCGTATTAGGGAGTTTTAGCGCCAGGCGTAAGGAGACCTAATGTGCCTAATGTACTGTGTGAGATGACATAAATGCCATATAGCTCTATTCTTTTGTTTTTTCAAAAATGTATTTTTTGTACTTGTCTCTCACGACAATATTTACATTAGCGGCGATTTGTTCATATTAGGGAGTTTTAGCGCCAGGCGTAAGGAGACTTCCTTAAACTCTATTGATCACGTGACTGATGACTTTATACTGTCGTAATGAACAACGTTCAGAAGAGTTTAAGCAACGTTCAGAAGAGTCATTCCGCTATGCATTATGACAAAAGAAGCATTTCAAGCGTTGAACAAAATGCGTAATATATAAAAGAATGTAGGGTAATGGTGAAACATTTCAACCAGAGTACGAGTCAAGAGTGTAACAAATTTATATTGTGCACGGAGTTTTAGATTTTGTGGCCCTCCGCGATGAGTATACAGTCTGGAATTTGGAATAAGCTTTTCTTGAGAATAACAGCGATCGTTATGACCATACGACATAACCTAACCCGAAGATATGATTTCAACTTTTTTCATGAATTTCTTTCCTGTCACCTCCCCAATATTTCCCGTTAATTGTCGCCAGCGTTGTGAAGTTGGTAAGGAATAATTGTAACTGCCTTCTCATACGGAAATCAGTTTATCAGAGTTGGGAAAAATGCAACCTTTCCCGTTTTTAGTCACGGCAGTTTAATATGTCACGGCATTTCTTTCTCAATCGTTCCGCTAGATTTCGCACGATCGCAACCGTATGAAGCAGTGCTTGCGATCATGCGACTTCTACCGGCAAGACCGAGAAAAGACGCGAAATACCGTGATATATTCCATCGCGAATATGGGATTTGAGTTTCCTTGAGAGTCGCTCTTAGAAAAATCGCAGTATAGTAAGGTGACCGTAGAGACTCGTACATGCGTTCACTAATAATGAAGGTATAAGGTCGTACCTTAGGCCTAAGGCAGGGCCGTCAGACGAACGAGCACGCGAATGGCCTTCGCAAAGGTTTGGGGCACGCGGCGATATCAGCTTAGCGAAGTCACTCGAGTTACAGGCGGGAAGCAGGGGTGAGAAAACATTGTGCGAATTTGGCGAGTTGGGTGAAACACACCGGTTGGTATATCATAAAGAGACATTTATTAATTGTTACGAAGTTTAAGTGGAAATTGACATGTAAACAAAAACTGCAGTTATACAAGCATTGAACATTACACCACGGACGTAATAACACACGTTTCTACTTAGTGTTAGAGAATGCAATATAAGAGAATTATTAATTCTAATGAATATTTGTTAGAAAATAAATATCAACCAAAATATGTATTAAATCAAGATAATATTGTATATCAATTTCAGAAAAGCACTGACACTATTATTGAAAATAAGCATTTAAAGAAATACGATGTGCATATCTTTCGTGTGAAAATGAACGCAATAAAAGCACTTCAAAATTATAGAATAATGATGAATAGAGTCTGGAAAAATATGTAAAATGACGTCAAAAAAAGGTTCATAAATATGCAATGAAAACAGTAAAAATATAAGTATGTAAAATCGGATACATTATGTAATATTAAAATACACTAAGTTTTAAACACCTAATATAAAATTGTATTTATGAAAACTTTCCTAAAAACATTTTAAAATAATACAAACGTTTTAAAAATCATTCGGAGAGTACAAGTTTATGTACATTTTGCACTATATAAGAGCCCACTCGGACAAACTTTTTGTCTTCTTGCGCCCCACACGACTGCCTTCTGTGCATCCCTGAGAAATCGGAGCGCGAGCTTCCCTCGGCCGCGGGTCCTGCGTGCCCTATGGTGCCCTAGCGGAGCGCAAGCGCGCTCCGAGCACGTACGTGCTCCGTTTGACAGCCCTGGCCTAAGGTAAGACGTTATGACTTCAAGGTCCGTCACGTGACTGTTAGTGCATAACGCCGCTACCTTACGCATGGTGCTAAAACTCCCCATTATTGTATTTATGAGTACATGTGCTTTAAATAATGTCCTATTAATTTCTCGAAAACTCAACCTTTTTCTGTGAAAACTAGCTCAAACTTTCGTATTTTCAGAAACGCTCAAACGTCATTTTCTCAAAAATGGATCCAATTTTTTTTTCAATCTTTTCGAACGGTTGAGTGCTAATTGCACTCTTTAATATGCCGTTAAGCTCATCTTGTTTTTTTTTTTTGTTTTTTTTTTGTTTTTTTTAGAAAAAAATACACAAATGTAATTTTTTGAAAGATCTCCCACACTGTTAATATGCACAATTCCAGCAATTTGTAAACACTATTGTATTCGTGAGTTGATGTGCTTTAAATGACTTCCAATGAAGTTTTTCGAAATCACAAAAGATTCCTGTGAAAAAGAGCTTCAATTTTATCGTTTACAGTAGTGCTTACACGCTATTTTCTTAAAAACGGCTCCAAATTTTTCAAAGAAAAATACCATTTAGGAGGTTTTTCTGTTCTTTCATATTCTTACAATAATATTTCCTTTTTACTATTAGGGAACCGTAAAATATAGAAAATGTAAAAAAAAAAAATGTAGTGTGGGCGGCGATAGATGGCAGCTAGCAAGAGTATATGTCAAATCCGAATAGCTAGCCGAGACCAAAGGAAAAAGAAAACTAATACGGGAAAGTCTGTGCCATTCTGTAGCACAACCAGTTGGCGTTAGTTCACCGTTCTCGTGAGGTGGAATTTGCACGTTAGGAAAAGGATATGACCCAAATAGTTTTTAACTTTTAAATGTGAAATGTTAATTTATTTTTATTTACAAAAATTAGGCAGTGATCAGATTAGGCAGATCGGAAGCTACTTATAAAATGAATCGTTTTAATTAATTCGCGAATGTCGTTCTCATCTGGGCTCATGACCTCAGAAACGATCTCACCACTGTTAAAAGTTCCAGCTTATAAGGCAGAAGGTGTAACAATGACCTTTTGTCATCGGCCATTATAGAAAAAAAATTATATGCAACACGGAATTTCCTATGTATTTTCATATACAAATATTTTTGAGGGCCCATTTGACGCTTCGTCAAGCTGTACCGATTTGAGGCCCTGACATTCTGGCCGATTTGATAGCTCTGGTCCTCAGCATTCGCGATTCACATAACCACATTCACACCTTGTCAGGGGCGTATATTTTTATGAAATAAACATATTTGTTATATTGTATATTATGTAGTGTGGAAATGACGCTATACATTATTGTTTAAATCATTACATAATTAGAACATAAATATTTAATCAATTTTGCCAAATAAAGAAAGGTAAACGACAACTCTAGACCTTTGGGGGGGGGGCTGCCCCCCTGGATCCTCCAGTGCACCTTGTGTCCCTGCAACGCGTGATTTCCTAGCCAGTTTTATGCCAAAATACCAGTGGCGTAGCGTGACTCACACGTTTGGGGATGCTCAACAATAACACACAAAATGTCACTATCAACTACTTCGTCTAACAGTCGAACGTAACACAAGGCAGATACACTGGGACTACTTCCACGATCTCGATTGCTTACGACGGTGTAGGCGCTTCCCACAAAATCCTCACAGCAGTCAGGGCTGCCGATGTCTTGAAAGCAAATTATACAATGGCTCAGCTTTAATTCTTATACGCGAATGGCAATAAGACCATTTGTTAATTTATACATTGCAGACTTAAATAATATGTAATCTATTTAAGAGATAATACAATTTCTTGGATATTAATTAAGAAATAGTAGTCAGGCACTATTTCTACAGTTTGTACCCATGACCAAGCGGGGACTCCCGAGTGAGAGAGAGAGAAAGATAATTTACTGAACGCCTGAAGTGTGCTGCGCTCTCGTGCACAAACGAGCTTCTTTCCGCAGTAGACGCTCTGGACGCTAGCGTAAAGCAGTCGGGTTTCTCAGGGCCAGGGATGAAGAGGGGAGAGGGGGACCTCGCCATCTGCGCATGCGTCATTGCTCGTCGCAACCTGGCGGCAGACGCTGAAGTATTTTAGCTTCCAACCAATCAGAGGCCAGCTTCAACAGCCCGCCGAATTCAATCATAGGAAATCAATTTAAAATTAATACAAAACGTGTTTCGCTCAACAGACCACTTGTAAGATTATCAATACAGTATTTAAGGTTCTTATATACGGGGATGCTCAGCATCTCAGCGTCCCCTGACGCTACGCCACTGCAAAATACGCTGTTGCCGAGCAGTATAATAATTATTAAAAATTACAGCAGTCATCATCGGTATTACGGAATGTACTGCCCTTGGTCGTTTTTCACTTGGCTGTGGATTCATTCGTTGTTTCCGATATGACTGTTTTTATACGCTGAAACCACGATGTGGACTAAACGATGCCAGTTACTTTTACATCGATTCATTTTTTTACCTGTGGTCTATTAATTTTGAGGTTTCAGATTTCTACTTTGCAGTGCTTTGTTCGTTTGAATTATATTGCATTTTGTGAAAGTGTGCAACCTACTTCTCTTCAATGTTTGTTAACGTAATTATTTAATACGTTTAATTGTTTTATATTTTACTCAATTTCTTGCTCGTGACTGGAATTTCTGGTTTTACCAACCACAGCCAGTGTAGTGTGATTTTTTTAACTCTGCCCCTGAAGCCCCTATGGCCACCATGGGATATCACACGGCATTTCGCGTCTTTCTCCCTCGTACCGTTGAAGTTGCATGATCGGAAGCACTGCTTGATACGGTCGCGATCATGCGATACCTGGCGGCATAGCTGAGAACGCGAAATATCGTGACATATTCCATTGTGAAGATGGGCCTTGAGGGGCAAAATTAGAAAAATCGCAGACTGCGATTTTTATAGGAAGAGCTCTCAAGATAACTCAAATCCCATCTTCGCGATGGAATATGTCACGGCATTTCGTATCATTCACAGTCGTTCCGCTAGATTTCGCACAATCGCGACCGTATGAAGCAGTGCTTGCGATCATGCGACTTCTACCGGCAAGACCGAGAAAAGACGCGAAATGCCGTGACATATTCCATCGCGAAGATGGGATTTGAGTTATCTTGAGAGCTCTTCCTAGAAAAATCGCAGTATAGTCTGCCCGTTATGAAAGAAAGAAAGAAATGTATTCACGTCTACAGGACTTTACTTGAGTATATTATACGGCCATCTTTAATTAAACTAAAGTGCGATTTTTGTAACTCAAGCTTCTCGAGCCCTATGGGGAATATTACACATTTCGCGTCTTTCTCGGTCGTGCCGCTAGAAGCCGCATGATCGCAAGCACTGCTTGATACAGTCGCAATCACAGATATATATCTGTGGTCGCAATCATGCATACCTAGCGGCACGGCTGAGATAGACCCAAAATAACGTGTCATAAGAGAATTTTTACTCGCCATTTCGATCGTACGCCTGCGCAGATGCAAAACTTACGCGAAACTTGATCTGCGCATGCGCAGAAGATCCATAGTGCTGTCCTCTAAAGTGCAAAAATTTCCTATATTCCATTGTGAAGTCGGGCCTTGAGAGGCAATTAGAAAAATCGCTATATATACCTTTTTGAATGTGGCGCATGACGGTAGTCAGTAGCGGTGTTATCCAATCGGGAGCTTAAACGTCATCTCGGTGGTTGCCGTGGTGACGTTTAAGCGTCCGATTGGATGACACCGTCGACGTTTGATGTACGTCATGTGCCATATTAAAGTGACGACGTTCTCGAATATTTCCGCTAGGTAGCAGTACTGGACCGCACTGTATCATCCTTGGCATTATGGATTCTCTCGGACATAGCGTTGGTCTATTGTATACTCTGTGGTCTGTTGCTGCCGATCACTGTTTATTAAGCGTGGAAAGTTTGTGAAGTGTAATTGTTGTTGTTGTGGATCCTTGTCTGTAGATTATTGGTGGATTGTTATGAGATAAACTTGGACTTATTTGCCGAGAACTGTTTCACTTTCTGATGCATATTGAACAGCGTATGGTACATTCTGTGAACTAGTAACGAGCTTTCTGGAAAGGATAAGAGCGTTTTCTTAACGTATCCGCAATGGCGGAGTATTTAGCTTCTATCTTTGGAACGGAAAAGGATAAAGTAAATTGTTCCTTCTACTTCAAAATAGGTGCATGCAGGCATGGAGACAGATGTTCACGTATTCATAACAAGCCTACTTTCAGCCAGACCGTGTTGCTTCAAAATTTGTACGTAAACCCACAGAATTCCGCAAAATCAGCCGATGGATCACATTTAATTGCTAATGTGTCTGATGAAGAAATGCAGGAGCATTATGACAACTTTTTCGAAGATGTATTTGTGGAATGTGAAGATAAATACGGGGAGATAGAAGAAATGAATGTATGTGATAATCTTGGCGATCATCTTGTTGGAAACGTGTACATTAAATTTCGCCGCGAAGAAGATGCTGAAAAAGCCGTGTCTGATCTGAACAACAGATGGTTTGGAGGTCGTCCAATTTATGCTGAATTGAGTCCAGTGACAGATTTTCGAGAAGCTTGTTGCAGGCAATACGAAATGGGAGAATGTACTCGTAGTGGCTTCTGCAATTTCATGCATTTGAAGCCTATATCCAGAGAATTACGACGCTATTTGTACAGTCGCCGTCGCAGAAGCCGCAGGTCCCGCTCCAGGAGTAGAAGTCATGAACGTAATCCTGGATATCGTCGCTCACGATCAAGATCCCGTGATCGTCGTGACAGAGACAGGGATAGGAGGAGGAGCAGAGGAAGTGACAGGAGCCGTGATAAAGATAGAGAAGGACGTTCTGGCAGATATTGAATCTGCTTTTCCCCATGAAAAAAATCCAATTTCTGTATTAAAATGTTCATTTCGTTGTACTATGTACTCTTTAAATTTTGTTTTTCATCTTACTTGGGTTCTCTTGATAATTTTGCCACACTCAAATTTGTCCTTCAAATTGGTTGAATATTTTCATTCCAGTAATATAGGAAATACAAACTACTCTTTTTGTAACGTAGATTTAGGGTTGCTTATCACATTATTTTTCTTCAGGTACATCAGATCAAAGATACCAGTAAACCAATTTATAGATTCCAGGGAGTTGCGTTACCGCAAGGATTACTGGTTAGTGAATTTCAAATGTTTTCGGTACCTTGATATAATTGGCTTATTTTATGTTTAAATATTGAGTATGTATATTGTGTGTTCCAGCTGAATCATTTTGCGTATGGTGTACTGGAAAATCGTGCTAAAATTTTGGTATGTATTTATAAAGATTGTTCTTGTAATGTTGAGATTTATGAATGCAACTAGAATTTATTACGAAGAAAATTAGTTTGTTGAATGTATGGCAAATGGCAATCATTTTAATGAAGTTTATTTCATAAGATTCTTCTGTGAGCATGAAATTACTTGTATTACACATACTTGTTTAATATCTAAATATCTTTAGAGGACTTAGTCTGTTTGCAAAGAAGTTACTAAAAATTTCCTCGAGTATGTTTCTTTAGTTTGTTTAATCAAGTTCTTATTCCTTTTTTTCTTTTTCAGAATCCTGCTCGTTTTATACCAGCATCTGATCTTTGATCCACTGTTAATTCAAACTAAGTCTCTCAAGTATTAAGGATGATGTACCATTGTTAGTTAATACCTTTTGAATATGTAAAACAAGTTCAATTCAATGACTTTTATATAAAATTGCATAAATTGTGTGCTTAGATATTTTTGTTTGTAGTTCCAAATCAATAAAAGAAGAATAGCAATTTGGATTTGATTATTAAACCTGATCTCCACATAATAATCCTTTTCCATTGTAGGGAAATATCACTTAGTTAAGTAATAGTGTATTTAATAGAATTGCTAAATTTTAAATGACCCTAGTGGAAGTAATGATATCATAATTAAATTAGTTTCAGCAGTTTTTCTTTGAGATTTTTAATTTAATATATTCAATATATTTTGTGCTCCAGAAGTACATGCGTTGTTAGTCCAAAGTGAAAACTGAAAATTAATGATTCCTCAGAGTGGTATTTACGTTGTAATGCTGGGAGTGTTGAAAGGGGGATGTAGGACTTGATAAAATGATAAATGTTGTGCGTGAGAAAGTTTTATTACAAGTGTGTGATCCTGTAATCTTAAGCACTTTTTTTGTTGTTGTTGTAAATCTTGTTTTTATCAAAATCTAGCAATGTTCCATTCCCATTTTACCTCAAATTGCTGTGCTATGGACTAGTTTAATTCAGGACCCCTAAAGGCACTCCCATGTGGTGAATCCTGACTTTGTGCTTCTGTAGGCAAACTGTGTTGCACGTTGTTTGTCAAGTCAGGCAGGTGGGGGGGGGACGTACTTGGGCTTGATAGCAAAAGGTGATTCAACTCCATATTTAATGTCGGGAGTTAACAAAGTATTGCATTTTAGATATTTTGAAAAAGAATGTACTATTGGTTTCACATATTAAAAAAAATTCCTTCAAAACATAGAATTTAATGTGTATTTGTGTATTGTAATGTAAGAATATCAGGAAAAAGCAAGAAATCAATTTTTGTATTTGTATTTTCATTATAGGATATTTAAATGTCGTAGTATGACACGAATTCCAAACCTTTGCATGCATGGACTGCGTTTAAAAGAATGATTTACTTCTTTCTTTTCATTCAGTGTTCTTCTGTAAAACAGTATACATCACAATCATAAGATCAAAAATTGCTCATAAATAACTTGAATTTAATAATTGAGCTAAAAAATATGAACACGAGTTTTGAAAATGGTTTATTAAAGTATGTTTTATTAATTTTTGCACAATTAACATTTTTAATTGTATAAATATAAGTTAGTTGTCTTTAACAAAATCACAGCTTATAATTGCACAAGAAATTTATTTTCATTAATGGGAATGATGTGAAATTCAAGAACAGATGCAAATTTGTAATAGATATTTTGCAGTTTTACATAAGAAAACTATTGATTATCAATAGGGGGCAGATTTTAATGAAATATCGTTTGTTTTCTTTTCACTTTAGAACAATGCCATTTAGTACAGAAATTCATTTTATGTTATGACAAAACAATATGATCCATTTTTGTAAGTCATTTTGTTTGCATTTTTCGTTGATTTTGGCTAATATGTCATTTCGATTGCATTTTTTGCTGATTTAATCGATTTTTATATCATTTTTATGGTTCTTGCCGCAAACAATAGTTACGAGATGAAACAAATGTTCACCACAGAATGCCTGAAGAGCCTATTCAATTTCTTCACTCTTATATTGCAATGTCAGTCATTGTGAGGACATGTAATCCAAGGTTCTGGTGATGTCTATGAGCACCATTGTCAGTTCGGCTGATTTGGCGATAAATAAAGGCAGAGATTTTCTTTTAAAGAACAGTCCAAACCAAAAGTTTGCATGCTGAGTTCACTTGAACAAAAGGAAGAAGCCTCTATTACATCAGTAACATATCCAACAGCTTGAGATGTTCATCTGAAGTGGTTTTGATCAAATTTGTACATAATTTTTCTTAGTTTTTAGGGCATTATTAAAACATTTTAAGAACATTATTTTGAAAATTTTTGGCAATGTTTTAGGTCATCAAAATGTGCCCCCTGATTATCAACTTCATTATAATCATTGGGATCTTCATCGTAATCATACCAATCAATTGTTATTATATTGAATATTATTTTTGTAATCTATATGATTTACAATATTATATTTAAATAATTACATAATTCTAACAAATATTTAAATCAATTTTGCGAAATAAAAGAAGGTAATAAACAAAAGCTCTAGGTTGTTTGGCAGTGGGGGGGAGCAGGGCTCCCATGACACCCCTACCTGGATCAATTACTGTTACTGTAAATGATAGGTTTTTGTTAAAGTTTTCGAAAATTCAATGCAATCTTGGTTACACAAAAATGAAAGATATAAATGAAATTCTTCTTGGAGATGAAATAAAAATATAAGAAAAAACAGAAGTATTAGGAAGGAAGTAGGCATATTTGAGAAAATTTAAAAAACAAACCTTTTTTAGTATCAGGGGTCCCCAAAACATGTATTTCGTTGAAATCTTGAAGTCGATTTGTAAAGTAAAAAGTTTAAATATTGATATTACATGCCCTGGGTAATGAAATTGTATGTGAATTATGTTTTTACACATTTTGTGAATAAAAATTGTAATTGTAACTGAACTTGATGTTATGTTCTAGGACACATAATCCAAAATTTTTGGATTTCATTGTAATTCAATTGAGATGAGAATGAAAATAATTTGAATTGTCATTGTTGTCATTAAAATTGTAAAAGATGTTTTAAGTAATTTTGTGAATTCTCATTAATTGCAATGTAATTACTCAAAAGATGTGTTTTCTTACAAAATTTATTTAAAATATATATCATTCTGATACCGTCATCCTCTTGCAAGCCAGTTGGATCCTCATTGAATGAACAGAAAATAGGACTAACAAGGTGTACTAGGAAATTTGTGGGAAGTGAGGTAAGTTTGCCATTGTTTCCTCAATTCAGAAAGACCAGAAGCACCAAAGAAACCTTTTGGGGAACATTTTTCTTAGCACAATTCATCACCACCACCCTATACTTACAACTAAAACTACCATCACCGAGATTCATTCAGTTGTGGACATACTGCCGCTTTATTGAAAACAACATCTCTAGGCTGAAAGAGTGCAGTGATTTAAAATAAAAAATATTAAAAATATAACTAGAAAATTTTGTAGGAAATAACAATGATATAGTCCCCAAATAATCTAAAAACGTATTTGAATAGTTCCACATCAAATGTCAGGGAAGATTAATTGTACATATTTTTAATACCCCTGGTAAAAATGTATACATTCATGGTGTAAGAACACCATGGTGTACTTACGCCGTGTATACATTCATGCTTGAATTTTATGAATGTGTAAAATTAAAAACAACAAACTGTAACTTGATTTGTCTTTGGTGCATTTATGCACATTTATTTCCTGTCATCTTAGTTGTAGTCTTAGGTCGTAAACTACATTATTGTTATTCTCACATACTGCTTGATTAATGTAAAGAAAGTATTGAAACACTGCAGCAAAAATCGGCAATTTTCCATCAAAAACTTGTTTTGAGGGTTCCATGAAACTGAAAAATTGGTTTACAGTGAAACATCTGTGCCTCTGTGAACAATGCTATAGATGCTAAACTGTAGGGATTTTCACTAAAGTTGATATTTCTCAATTGATCTAGCTGATCACACAACTCCTTTAATTTGAAATGGATATTTTGATTTTTAGGGGTCCCTTACATCAAGCCTCAAAGACATTTTCACAATTTTCTCAATATTGGCTCTATTTTCCCCACCTCAGTTAAAGAAAAGTATGCTTATAAAAGAGGTGAAGGTTCAATTTTCATTGGGCTCCTAAATTTTTGACAATAGCAAATTTTTACTTTCCCATATACACGGAGTGAAATACGCAGTATAGGGAAAGTTATGTAATGCTGCGCGAAAAAATGGCCAATTTTCGCCAGAAAAAAAATCGTTGCGGGGCGCTGATAACGAAAAAGTGGATAAAACCATTTGCTAAATTAAGAAAAAAATCTCCTAACATGGTGTAGCCAGAACCCCTCTTTTGTGGGTCCTTGATACCGAAAACCCAATTGAAAGGAAAACGTCCGTCTGTCCGTCCGTCCGTCCGTCTGTGGACACTGCGAGCGCCTAAACCATACGTACGATTTCTTGCAAAATGGATATTCCCCGGTCGATCTGGTTCTAGTCGAAGCTTTGAGATTTTAAAAAAGATTCTGTAAAATTTGGGGGTACTTTACAAGAAGCCCCCCCCCCGACATTATCAAAATTTTCTCAAAAATGGCTCCAATTTTTTTCTTTAAATTTCTTGTAAGAATAGAGCAAAATACTCTTATTAAGGTGACATAGGTCCGATTTTCGCGGATAACTAAATTTTTGAAATTTGCAAAAGTTTAAAATTTTTTCGGCGTCATTCTGAAACTACAAAATTGAAGATAGAGATTTTTCTGTCAAAAAATATTTGTTGTCCAAAGTGAGTTCTTTCATTAAGGTCATGTGCATTTTTTCGAAAATTTTAGTAGTTTTCGCGCAATATTGCGTGCAATATGTGCAATTTTAAAAAATTACAAAAACTAGATTTTCTCAAAATCGGCTCTAATTTTTTCTTTAAACTTTTGGTAGAGATAGTGCTAAATGTACCCTATGAGATGACATAAACGCCATATTACTGTATTTTTTTTTTTCAAAAATTGCAAAAATGTAATTTTTTTGACTTGTCTCTCACGTCATTAATATTTACATTAGTGGCGAATTGTTCACATTATTATGAGTACATGTGCTTTAAATAATGTCAGGTAAAGTTTATCGAAAACACGACCGTTTTCTGTGAAAACTAGCTTGAATTTCCGCATTTTCAGAAACGCTCAAACGCCATTTTCTCATAAATGGCTAAAAAAAATTCTTCAAACTTTTCAGTCGGATAGTGCTAATGGCACTCTTTAATATGACATTAAGTTTACTTTGAGGAATTTTTGTGTTTTTTCAAAAATTACACATATGTTATTTTTTTATAAGATCTCTCACATCTTTAATATGCACATAACCAGCAATTTGTAAACATTATTACATATGTGAGTGTAAGTGCTTCAGATAACTTCAAATAAAGTATTTTGAAAACTCAAACATTTTTTATGAAAATGAGCTTCAAATTTTGCTTTTTTAGTAGCACTAAAATGCAATTTTCATTAAAACAGCACATTATTTTTAAAAGAAAATTGCCATTTAGGACTAGGTTTTTGTGTTCTGTAATATTTTAAAATTAATATTTCTGTTCTACCAACAGAAAAATTGAGAAAATGACAAAAAAATGTACTTTTGGCAGTGATAGATGGCAGCTGGCAAGAAAGAGTATGTGGCAATTCCGAATAGCTAGCGAAAACCCAAGGAAATAGAAAACCAATACAGGAAAGCCTGTGCCATTCTATAGCACCACTAGTTAATTTTTTCAGAGTTCGTCTTACTACTACAATATCAACGATATAAAGAATTTTTTCTTCATGAAATCTGTTTTTAAAAATTAGATCTGTAAATGAAGTCAGACACAATTAGTTTTTAGTCATCTTTGTTGAAAGTAAAAGGAGTGAAGAAATTGATTTATGAAACAATTAATTAATCATTCCAAAAATATTTATTACCTATGTACCCTATAACTTGATTTGAAATAAAATTATTTTTGATTATATACTATCTGCCTGTTATTAAATAAATAAAATGAGAATAATTGAATTTTCAATTTTTAAACCTAGAAGTCTGATAATTTTAGGAAGTACATATTATTTATCACACTTGAGTAATAACAAGAGAGGGAAGAAAGTTGGCAGCAATAACAGCCAACAGTGGCTTAAAGGCAAGGATGTGGATTATCACTCAGTTTCTTCAACATATATATTCACCAATTAGTGAGGAACTGGAGAAGGAAAGTTATGTAAGGAATATAGATCACAAAAGCCAATAAGATAGATACAATCTTGTATGCTGATGACTAAACTATTGTAATGGATTCTGAAGATAATTTACAAAGAGCAGTTTTTGAATTGACGAAAGTGGCCCAAGAATATTCCATGAAGATAGCAGTTCAGAAAACAAAAGTTATGGCAGTACATGGTAAGGAACTAAAGACAGCCAAAATTGTAATAAATAGAAAATTAGTCGAACAAGTAAATACATTTTTGTACTGCGGAAATATCAAATGTTTATACAACCAAACTCAGGAAGATATAGAAAACAAACTTAAAAACTACAATAGAATATGTGGAACAAATAAGAGACACATTGGCAGAGATGTGGGCCCAGAAACTAAACTGAATATAGCATACACACACCACAATGTAGCTGCTAAACCTAGAATCATGTGTGGCTCTGAAACATGGATAATGAAAGAGAGAGACAAACAAAAACTACAGGTGGCACGTATGAGATTTCTAAGATCCCTCATGGGAATCACAAGAAGAGACAGGCTGAGAAATAAAGACATCAGAAAGAAATTGAAAACCGAAGGTTTAGTAGAAGAGATAGAACAGCCTCAAAGGAGACGGAAATATCATTTACAGAGAATGAACAACAACTGATTGCCAAAATTAATCTGGAAGTACAAACTAAGAGGGATCAGAGATAGAGGCAGACCACTAAAGAGGTGGCAACAGCAGGAGCACTTGAAAGACTAATAATTAAGCTGCAGATTTTTGTCTGTTTTCCTATTTTTTTACTTCAATCGAGAATGCAATTATTTAGGTTACTTATTCATTTTGAGGGTTTAGGTGTATTATATGCAAATTTAATACCGTCTGTTTCACTAATAAATGCCCATTTTGGGTTGAATTGCCTAAAAGATGCCTATTCTCATGTTTATTGATCAAAATGCAATTATTCTTAATCAAAAATTTAAAAAATTGTATATTTTTTTCGTTTTTATCTGTAGAATACATATTGAACAACAATCGATAAATGTATGTTCCATTTACTGCAGGTATTTAGTATTATGAAACAGTAAAATCACTGGTGGTAGTCAAGTTATTTTTTAAATCTAATTTTTAAACAACTTTTTCTCAAAAACTGCTTCAATTTTTTTTTAATTATCTTCTGGTATGTATTAAAGAACGGTAGAAAAATTGGTGCTGGTCCTCTTTTTTTTTCCCCCCGAACACACTCTATTTTTGAAAATTGCTAAAAATTAACATATCGTAAGTGTCGTAAGTGAAATCTGTTCTAAAAATCAGATCTTTAAAAAATATCATGCATTTTTTGTTTTTAAATGAGTGTTTTTTGTGGAATTTCTGCTTTCTCAAAAACACTACAAATTCTTTCTTCAATTTTTTTCTAAGGATAAAACAAGGGGGGCTTAAAAGAATGGTGCGGGTCTCATGTTCATTAAAATCTCTGAATGTTTGAAAATTGCAAATTTTGAAATACTTTTTAGATATAATGCGAGAAAGTATGTGATTTATAAAACCTCTAGTTACCATATTTATGTTATGCTTGGGGATTAAAACAAATCATACAATGTTTTCCATTATGTTTAAATTAAATGTAAAGAAAGAGATCATTAGGATTAGTTGGCAGCAATACTATACAGGATTAAGAGTATCAGCTTGCTTTTAATGAAAAGCAAAAAGGAAGTTACTGTGATTCAACATTTTTTGTCTGAAAATTCCAACAATGATAAAAAGGATTTCTATGAGGATTTTTCAAAACAATGATGAAAGCAAACATTCCATTAAGGTAACAATATTATGTACTTCAAAAACTTTCTACACAAGTATGTAAATACAAATAAGAAAAATTCCGAGAGCCTTTTTAAATGCCTATTTCATATTTTTAAATGCCTATTTTATATTTTAAATGCCTATTTTGCCTGCCTATTTCTAGTTTTTCATGCCTATAAATCTGAAGCTTACTAATAATGTACCAAGAATACAGTACCATAATAAACTGAAAACTGGCTGTAAAGCCTAATTTCTGATCAGTTCATGATGCTGATGATGATGATGACTAATAACAAATTGTGTGATATGGTTTATTCTATTTAATATAATTTGTTGAGATGTGTCTCTGTCCTGGTTGTTTACAAAAGGAATGTTCCCATATGATGTTATGACAAGAAAATATCTCTCTACCCAGTTTGGTTAAGATTAAGCTTAAGGCAGCTTAAGGTATTAATTAAGGCAGGAAAAATTGTAGAAATAGGCAGGCAAAATAGGTATTGAAAAATGTAAAATAGGCATTTGAAAAGGCACTATAAATTTTTCTTATCCTTACTTATGTTCTAGTGTAGAAAGTTTATAAAGTAAACAATACAGTTCCCTTCATGAAATGTTTGCTTTCATCATTGTTCTAACAAATCCTCATAGAAATCCTTTCTTCCATTGTTGGTCAATTTGGACAAAAAAGGCTGCATTACAGTAGCCACCTTTTTGCTTTTCATTAAATGCACGATGATATTCTAATGCTGCACGTAGTTCCTTGGTAAACATTCTAGAACACCTAATAAACAGCTCAATTAACGATTGTACTTTCCCAGACACTTTAAAAATTAGCATTGTAAGACCCTTGTATAAGAAGGTTGAAATTTATGATGTTCACAATTATCGACCTGTAACATTTACATCAAGTTTCGCCATACTCTTTGAAAAAGTTATCTATAAGAAGATGTGTAATTTTCTAGAGTCAAATAATGTAATTGTTAACACACAACATGGTTTTCAGAAAGGCATGTCAAATATCACTGCTGCAGCTATCTTTATACATGAAATATTAGGAAGCCTTGAAAATAATCCACATACAGCAAGGATATATATTGACCTTTCTAAAGCATTTGATAATGGTGTCACATTCTGTACTTCTAGAAAAATTAGAACGTGTAGGATGAATGATCTTCCATGTATTTAAAAAATCATAGGCAATGTACCGAAATATACTGGGAATCAGAATTTTTTATTAATAAAATACAATCAAAATTTGCAACTGTAACCTCAGGAGTTCCTAAAGGAACAGTACTAGTTCCCTTACTTTTCTTAACTGTATGTTAATGACTTTCCAGTATTACCACATTATAAATTAATATCTTATGCAGATGATACCTCAATTTTTTTTTTTTTTGTGACAAAGGCTTAGAAAACCTGGAAGAAAACATTAACGGTTCAATGCCACAAATATACACTTACCTAAGTCACTATAATCTAAAGATGAATGCTGATAAAACAAAAAGTATGTTTTTTAATCATCGTAGATAATACTAATGATATTTGTAAAATCCAAGTCAACAACAAGGCTATTCAAAGAATTAAATACCATAATTTTCTAGGAATCACCATAGGTGAAAACCTGTCATACAATGAACACATCAACACACTATGCATGAAAGTAAGTTCCAAAATTTTTCTCCTGCGTTACTTTTCATAGTACTTGAACACTGAATCTGTGTTAACTATATGTGGTATAATATATCCACATATAGAATAGGGTATTGAAATTTGGGGAGGAACAACAAACAAAAATATGAATAGAATTATGATTCTGCAGAAAAGAGCACTAAGATGCATATTCAAATAAAAAACAACCCAATCTTGTAAGACTATTACACCAAAATTAAAATTCTGTCTTGTAGCACTGTACGCACAGAGGTTAATTATTCTATTAAAAAATAATAGTACACTTAATATCTCAAAAAAGAATGAACTATATAAATACAACACTCGTGGACATGAGAACTACCACAGGATGTTCAACACTAAAGCAGCAACAAGTAAAGATCCCTTTTACAATGCAGTAATAATGTACAATAAATTTCCCAATTGTATGAAACTGACAAATGGTTCTGAAATCAGTTCAAAATTAAATTAAAAGACTACCTGATTATGGCATGCCCTTATAAAATTAAGGATTTGATAGAATTGATCAGGTGTTTTCAAACTTTTTGCATCCACGGCTCCCTTGACCTAAAGGAAACTACCCGCAGCTCCCCTGGTAACTAAGTTTCAAAAAAAAAGGGTTTTCAAATAATGAATATTTACTTATATATGACAATGTTTCAAGACTTGTAATATTGAGTTAATATGAGCAAATAAATTATTATTATTATTATTATTATTATTATTATTATTATTATTATTTTTTTTTTTTTTAACGAGGGGAAAAATGCCTTATGCACCGTCAGGGATAAGGTGGGCTATCCCTGGTGTGTGGGACCCTCCCCCACTAAAAAACCCCTCTCCTCTTGGGCCCATGCCTCTCTCCACGGAAACCGTCGCGAGACATTACTTCGTGGCAGAGAGACAGGCGGTTAGATGGGCTGCAACTGCACTTAACTACGGAGCCTTTCTTCCTTCCGTTTCATAACGAAAGTGAGGAACTCTTGAATTAAGCTCCACTGTTCACTTGATTGGAGCATGAGTTCCACCAAGTTCGATGGGGAGACATCCGCACCCAAGGCTTCGTTTAGGTGTCTTCTCTGTGTATCCCATGCCATGCAATTAAATATAGTGTGCATGGCATCGTCGTCTTCATAACTGCAAAATTCACATTTGCGATCAGTCGCTCTTTTAAATCTGTGCAGATAGGATTTAAAGCTGCCGTGTCCTGAGAGCACTTGGGAAAGGTAATAGTTAACTTCCCCGTGTCTTCTGCTGATCCACGGTTCGATACGTGGTATCATCGTGTACGTCCACCTTCCTTTGGTGTCGTTGTCCCACCTCGCTTGCCAGTCTGCCAGGAGGGAAGCCCGTGCTTTCTTCTTTATGTCCTCTTTCGTCCTGCGCGGAGGTCCGTCACGAACGGGGTCTGGTAGCTTACGTTCTTTGTAGATCTCCGTCTGCTCTCTCGCCAGCAGGTCTACGGGAGGTACACTGGCCAGTACCCCCACTGCGCTGTCAGAGACCGTGCGGTAGGCAGACGCTATTCTCAGCGCCAGCCTCCTTTGTACTTGCGTGTACTTCAATCTTACACACGCTTTGCCAAGTTTATCGGCCCACACTGGGGCCGCGTACAGCAGTTGGGAATGAGCTGCACAAGCAATCATTCTCCGTTTCGCCTCTTTTGGACCACCCACATTTGGCATCAATCTGGAGAGGTCGGAGCATGTCTTCGCTGCCTTGTCCGCAGTCTTGTTAATATGCGGACCAAAGCTCAGTCGCTGGTCGATCTCGACTCCCAAATAAGTTATGTGGCGTCTCCAGTTGATGTTCACGTCCCCCAATCGAATGTTTGGGGAACGGAATGCTCTCCGGTCAGTGATCAACACGGCTTCAGTTTTCTCCACAGCCATGTGTAGAAGTCTCTTGTCAAGCCACCTTTTAACCCTAAAAAGGGTTTCGTTCACTTTCATCTCCAGCAAGTCTGTGTCATTGCTATGACAGATGATGAGTGTATCATCTGCGTAGCCTATAAGCTGGGTGTCTGATGGAATGTCAATTTGTAAGAGACTATCATACATGACGTTCCGTAAGAGTGGACCCAGTCTAGACCCTTGGGGTACGCCGCAAGTCATCTCGTCTTCGATTACGAAGGAGTCCGAGTAGACTATACTTCTCTCATGAAGGTAATCTTCAATCATCCTAAGGAGGTATTCTGGGACCTTTTTGTCTACCAGAGCTACAATGATGTCCCTCCATCTGGCAGAGTTGAAAGCATTTCTGATGTCTATGGCTACTAGCGCACAGAATCCTTTCTTCTTCCCATCACCGCGCTTGGCTGTCTCTGCAATACTGGTCACCTTCAGGATGGCATCCGTTGTCGAAAGTCCCTTCCGGAAACCGTATTGCCTGGGAGATAAGTTTGCCCCTACATGTTCCTCGAGTCTTGTTAGAATTAGACCCTCAAGTAACTTGCCCATGGTATCCAAAAGGCAAAGCGGTCTGAACGAGGAAGTCTGATTCTCGGGTTTATTGCCCTTTCGGAGAAGAACGAGCTTCTGTCTCTTCCACCGCATGGGGAATGTTGCGTTCTTAAGGCAGCAATTGAACGCCGATAACAGGCATTCCGGGTATTGCTCTGTCACGATCTTCAACATCTCGTTCGGGATCCCATCGAAACCCGGCGCTTTCCCGCATTTCAGGGTCGCCGCTGCTTTTTGCAGTTCTTCTAGGGTGAACACGTCTTTTTCGTCAAAGGAAAAGCCGCTCGGTCTTTGTCTTTCCCAGCGATCCCTTGTAGGAAAGAGGTCGTCTATTACTTTCTTCACCCAGCGAGGGTCGTCTAATCCAGGCGTCTTACAGCCCGCTCTTAATTTCTTCGTCACTATTTTGTAGGCCATGCCCCAAGGGTCGTTTTCGGCATCATCTATAAGTTGTCTCCAACATCGGGATTTGCTTCTTTTAATCTCTCTCTTGAGCAGTTTTAGAGACTTCTTATACTGGTCTCTAAGGGAGAGATTTGTCCTAGCTCTCGTCGCTAATCTTCTCGCCTTGACGCAGTTCTTGCGGAGCTCTGCAATTTCTGGTGTCCACCAGTACACCTGAAGCTTGCTCCTAGGGCCTTTGCGTCTGGGCATCGAGGCATTGCACGCGGCTACCACTATGTCTGTAGTTTCCCTGATTATTTCCTCAAGGGATTCCGCGTTTCTCGTCCAGCCAATACTCTTTATCAGCCTAGATTCCTCCAAGGATTCTTTGGCTTTGTCTGCATTTAACCTGTTAACGTTCCAGGCAGCACCGTCTTTGTTACCTCTAGCCACATCAGGGTTATACCCCTGATTTGTAGCGACAGAGAACCCTATATACAGATGGTCGCTAAGCGATTCGTCCTCAAGTACCTCCCAATCCATGACGCTCCTACTCAGCTTTGTGGAGCCCATGGTTATATCCAGTACTGAGGAGGCATTCCCTCGTTGGAAGGTATACTTGTCGCCGTTATTTAAAATGACTAGGTCGCTTTTTGCAACAAACTCGCAAACAATTGCTCCTCTTTTATCTGACCTCGTTTCCCCCCATTCTGGGGATTTACTATTGAAGTCACCTCCAATAAGAGTTTCGCCTTTTGCTGACGTTAGGCTAGCTTCAAGCTCAGCAATGGCCCTCTCAAATTTCTCACTCGGGTCGCATGGGGGAAAGTAGCAGCTGTAAAACCGAACTCCATTTACTTCCACCCAGACGAACCCGAACTGCGTCCTCTTAAATGCTTGAACCCTAAGCTTTTTATTAAAAATAATTATTCCAGCTTAAATGCTTGAACCCTAAGCTTTTTATTAAAAATAATTATTCCAGCCCTTCTCGAGGAATCTTGGTACAGCGTGACCTCGTCGGACGTGTCCTTATTATTATTATTATTATTATTATTATTATTATTATTATTATTATTATTATTATTATTATTATTATTCCACTGGCCTGCATTGTGTTTTTTTTCTTTCTTTCTTTCTTTCCCCCCTTCATTTTTTCAACGATTTTTATAGGAATTGAGCAAGCTGAACTCGAAAATAAAATTAGTTTTCCTCAATCATGTCGTTTTTGTGCTATGGATCCTATGGCTATTAAGCATACCATTTTTACCAATTCGACATTTTCTATTTATAGAGGGTCAATAACTAGATAACAGGTGTGACAATGACAGCAGATTACAAGAAGGTAAGTATTCAGTGAATAAAATACAAGATAGTTTCAGTGCAATATTTGTTAATATAAAATTATATTTAAAAAGCATAAATATCGTGGAAAAAATAAATACTTTCGTACTTCATTTCGGTATGCATCCTTCGTGAGTAATAAATGTGAATGATTTAAATAAATATAGCTATTTCACCTTTATCATATTTTAAAGTTTTTATATAAGACAATTCATTTTATAAAAATTATGATTTAAGTGCCTTTCATTTATGTGGAGCTCCAGGTTACTCTCTTTTCACACACCAACAGTCAGCCCATCATGCTGATGTTCCAGCTGCTTTGATACCTCTCTTCCATTATCCTGGGGGAACCTTCCTTCTTGTTCCTCACTATAATCCCCACAAATGTCTGGAAAATAATTGACATGTGAACTCAGAAAATGGAATTTTATAGACATGAGAGCTCCTGTGTTCTCAAAACTGTTCAAGAGACTTCGAATGATAGCTTCATATTTGGGAATTCCTCCTTTCCCAAGAAAGAGTTTTACAGTGACCGTGAAATCAATCCAAGCTTTCCCTTTTATTTCATTCATAGTCTTTTCAAACTCAGGATCATTCATTAACCTTCTAGTTGGGAGGCCATCTAAAATACTGCATTCAATTTTGCCTCACTGATATGTGGAAATATCTTCATTGTACATAGAAAAGCTGGATTCTTTTTATTTATTGTTTTAATGAGATTTTTCATTAGCCCAAGTTTTATGTGGAGAGGTGGTAGGAGAATTATTTTTGGGTCAATCAATGGGTTTTAATTACCTTGTAATTTCGTCATGCAAAAGTAGCAATCTGTTGAATTATCCTTTCTTTCCCTCCACCCCATAGGTATACCAAAGAGTAATGCCTTTATGATTCCATGCTCCATCGTCTAAGATATTCAACACATGTTCGACAGCATGTGTGTGGAGCAAAAGTCTTGATCATCCAATTTCATATCAAAATAAGTGTGATAGCTTGCCTTTACAAATTCTGTAATGTTTGATCTTTGCCCTGAAAGAAATCATATTAGCACTAAAATCTAATAAAGACTTCAAATGTCAAAACCATATATTGACTTGTAGAGAAAAATCTAGACCTGATATGGAAATACCAATTGCAGATTTGAAATCAGCTCGATAAACAGATAAAGAATCAAATTAAACATTTCAGACATCATAAATGACGCAGACCAGTGTTATTATTATGATCTTTTTTCTCACATTAAATTTAAACATGAAAATATTATACGATTTGTTTTAATCACCGTGGTTAACACAAATGTAACTAGTAGTGTTACAACAGCACTTTACTTTCTTGCATTATATCTAAAACTATATTTCAAAATTTACAATTTTCAAAAATTCAGGGAGTTTAATGAAAATGAAACCATTCTTTTAAGTGTCTGTTGTTCTATCTGTGAAAAAAATTGAAGTAAACATTTGTAATGGTTTTTGAGAATTTTTTTTATAATTTGCATAAACTGTAAGCAGGAATTTCACAAAAACCACTTAATTAAAAAAAAAATAATTAAGATCTAATTTTTTAGAACACATTTTATTTAAGACCATACTTTTACAATGTTAACTTTTTGCAATTTTCAAAAATACAATGTTTGTGCAAAATGGAACCGGCACAAATTGTTATATTGTCCTTTGATACATACAAGAGGGAAATTTTGAGAAAAAAATTGAAGCTGTTTGGAAGTTAAACAAATGTTTAAAATTTGAATTAAAAACAACTTGACTACTATCAGCAAATTTACATGTGTTTCATAATATGAAATACCCACAATGCGATGACAGTAACTTACTATACCTGTTCATTTCATGTGTCTTCTTTGTCAGATGTAAATCCTAATTTATCAATATTGTTCAATTTCTCTGTAATCTGCAGAATAAAAAAGAAAAAAAAACTTGTATTTTTTAAACATTTTTTATTAATGATAATTGCATTTTTATCAATAAATATGAGAGTATGCAACATTTAGGCATTTAAACACAAATTAGGCATTTATTAGGTAAATAAGCTCTTGTGAACACTATAAAATTCATTATTTATACTTCTAATGCCTTACAATGAATAAGTAATCAAAAGTATTGCATTTTCTATTGAAGGAAAAACAATAGGCAAATAGGCTAAAATCCTCAGCTTAATTATGATATAATACATATGTATGGTATGATGTCCAACATCCAGACATATGATAATGTTTAATTTATTATATAAATGTGGTGGAATTGTGTTGGGTAGCAGTATAATTTAGTCTAGTGCAGTTTCAAAGTAAATGACATTTCTTGACAATTTTTATGACATTACTGTAAACATTATATTTAATGAATTTTAAGATGTTTAATGGTACTGTAACAAATAATAATTAAATTTGTTCAAAGAATTGGTCGGCCCGACCGGGATTCGAACCCGGGCCTTCTGGTTTACGCCCAGCTGCTCTGACCACTAAGCTACCGAGTCAACCAACCCTTTGAACAGTTTTCACGAGCGCACTATCGCTCCTATATGTATATATAATTGTCACCATTCCCGTCACCTTGTTCGAATCCCGGTCGGGCCGACCAATTCTTTGAACAAATTTAATTATTAAAACGCATTGTTACTTGGTAACATGGTCACAATTTGGAGTTTATCAGCACCCCCTGGGTGTTGATTCTATATGACTGCGGAACATATTCTCCGAGCGTATAGCTTCCAACAAGGTGACGGGAATGGTGACAATTATGTAACAAATAATTTCACTTGCCTTCTGATTTCTCTACATGCTGTAAAACAAGAAAGGAATTTTTCTCTTCATTTTCTCTTAAGTTTATATATCAGATTGCAAAGAAAGTAAACAATATTTTGAAAACAAAATCTTTTATCATTTATATTTTTATGTTACCCTTTAAAAAAGCACACACACAATATTAGATTATGTACTTATTTTATTCTCATATGAATAGTTATTTTAATACTGATTTAAATCAAATTTGTTCAGACTCTACAGTGCATTTATAAATATATTGATAATAGCGTACTTGTGCGAGAACTCTTCCATGCTGTACCTCACCCTCTTCCTTAATTTTTCCATTTCCATATTAAGCCTGTAATATATATTTTTCTTCAAGACCCTTTTATCCTCAGTCACACACTTGTCAGTCACACTCAGTCACACTCCTACACACTTGTCAACAAAAACTATTCTTATTTTACTTTATTATTGAGCAAAGAGATACACCCATGTAATTCACTCGCAAAGAATATCAAATAATTAGTTATTTCACATACAGTTGCAGATTCTACAGACTCTGAACAGGTGGTGTAGAATCGAGAAGCATCGAACCAGCAAAAATGTAATAGAATGGTCAAGAAGATCTCATCTTATAGATTACAGTGTGAGGAATGTTTCTTTGAGTCCTCTGGCCTCAAAATTTTAGTTGTTAAGTCCATAGAACACTTTGTTTAGGTGTTATTTAACAATATAGTTTCAGAAATCCTGATGTGTGTTGCATGTTGCATTTTACAAGATTATTTAGAAGCATGTCTGATAAAAATAAATATGAAGAACAAATCCTTCATATTTTTAAAATTCAAATGGAATTTGTCACATCTCTGTGAAATTCTCTTTCTTTGGAGACCTCATTTACTAAGATTGGTTGCATGTGAAAGATATAAAGATATACTACTGAACTAATAGAGAAGACAATTAATGTGCATAACATTGAATTGTTAAATATTGAATTTTTACTATTTCAGATAATTTTTAATGTCCAAGAGTGAGATGTTTTTAGTTTTTATATTTCTCATCACTGTGTGAATTTTTCTCCTCACAATGTGTATTTAATTCTAATTCAAATTAACTACTATAAATTCTTCCTGTTGCATAGATATATAAATTCTGGTTTGTGAATGTGTGTGTGGGGTGAATGAGTTTTGTTTGGAATAAGCAGTCCATGAGCCTCAAGCCCCCTCCCTGATCTTCTGCCTGAAGCCTCTTATTCAGTAATGTAACGAATTAAGTGTGGGCCCATCTGCAAAACTTTTATCCAGGCTCCCTTTATAAAAGTCTATAGTAAACAACATTACTTGTGTAATGTTAGTACCTTCAATAATAAAAATAGCATTTAAAAATAGGTCTCCCACATTGTGAGCCCAAACATTACGCCACTGCACTTGTTCCTTCTCCACACACACTTCATGCATCAATACATTCATAACACATAGTTACTGCATAGAAACCTTCATTACATCCACATTATATTGTTTATTGTATAACATATCTATAATAATTCTGTGCATAATGTGATGCCTAAAATAATTCTTTGGATAATTCTAACCAGAACACCATGAAAAACAATTACTTAAAAATTTCAAATCATGTTCCTTAATTTATAAATTAAAAATAATTTTTAATCACTGCATGAAACATTGTATCTTGCAGTTGTTTTCTGTGTGCAAAATAGCTATTTTTTTTCATTCTAACAAATAGTGTGTGAAACTTTATGAAGCATGCACAGAAAATCTTTTGCACCCGGAGTATTAAAAATTATGAATGCAATACAAAGTGTCTTGTATTTGCTACAAACACAACACTTGCTTCAATAACCTGTTTTGCATACTTGTTATGTAACTTACTATTCCTTGATTTCTTCTTAATATTTAAATAGAATAATTTAATGATTTAGAACATAGAAAAATCTTTGTCAGATGTAAATCCTGAACTTCTTATAATGAATGCTTATTATACTTATTTAAAATATTGAAGTGAGTAAATTGGTTTTTGTATACAGAATGAATTGCCCGGAAAGTGGTACTTTATGACTGGCTGAAACCAAGATAAAAAATATGACTGATGGGTTCCTCTGGTTAGCTCTCTATAGGTGACTTTCCCTCAGAAACAAAGAGTTTCTTAATAGATGTAGTTCTGATTGAAGAATGATTAGTATTTGGAGAGGCAGGGCATGGTGTGGAAACTATGCTGCCTGCATACACTGCCACTTATTTCACCTATTTGATTTTTAACTTTTAAATAAATTTCCACATACTCAGAAACTAGCATTTCATTGAATTTGGAAGTTTTCCTTTAACTATTATGTATTATATACTATTTTCTAGGTGAAAGAGATATTTAATGATTATACAACTCAAATTTCACTCTGCAATAGTATTGTAGACATAGAAGTATTCCTTTCTGCTTTGTTCTCAACATTAATTTGTACTTTGAAGTTCCAATATTCATTCTTGTTTCTAGCAAATACCACCAGAAAATTTTGAAAATTGTTTAATTTATAAATGAACCAGATAAGTGACTGAAACCTTGAAGAATGAGAATTGAAATTACCACTATAGTTTCTCATTCGACAGCAATGGACAGTATGTATAGCCTACATTAATCTATTTTCATTTAAAAGGATCACTTCAAAGAAATACTCGATTCTTCCTCTAAAAAACTTCGGTTTGAAATGTCACACATATTCACTTTAAACTCAATACCTAATTTAGAAATACTATGCCACTTATGTGCAAGAACAATATAACAATTCTCTGTCTCAAAAAAAAAAAGTACTGACATGTTAATTTTTTAATTGAAAACTACATTGTAATTATAAATTAGAGTTGAGTTTAATGTTTTCTTTCTCATTCGTCTCTGATGTGGATTGTTGAAGATAATATGTTAGGAAGACCATTGTTATGTTATGGTTTTGAAAGTCGCGCCTTTATTCAATGAACACTGATCGAACATTTCGATTAATTTCTCTCGATTCATCGAACAGTCGACTTTTTTTTTCTATATCGATTTTCGTTTGTCATCTGTTGAAAGAGCCGCTTTCATTGGGTTATGTCGTTGCAGGTCGGGCCAGTGGTCGGGTCCGTAGGAAACTCGAAATTGACAAGTGTTATGGAGGTTTGGGTGAGTGGGGTAGCTCTTACGCGAGATACAGGAGCTTGGCCGTGACTGGTGGTAGTATTGGAAGTGAGCTGTGGGATATGCGAGAATGTTGACTGTGAAGTGTGTGTGATAGATTTGTAAATGAATTGTTGGAAGATATCTAGAGTGAACATTCAATCAAGATGGCAGAATAGTAACATACTTCATTTTACACTTCAACGGTTCATTATTCCAGACACTGTGGGCCTCCAGACATAATTGACTACAGTTCGGATAAAAAATATAAAAATAAGTACCATAATGTTGTGTTTGATACTGTGATGCTGTGGGAACTAGGTGTGCTCTTGCTTGTATTACAAATTTCGAGGTTAAGATTTCGTTCGGCAGCGGGTAGTTTGTGTTCTTAATAATGTGCAAGATATTTTATTATTATGATGCTGAATAAAAGAACCGCATTTCTATTTTAGCAACGATCTTCGGACCTTTTATTGAATGCATTTCCATGTTACAATGGGGAAGATAGTGACACATGCACCTGAACTTTTTTGATGACATCTGCAGTTGTTTAATGTTATTTTATATACGGATATTTTGAGTGAATTAAATTGAAAGAAGTGGCGAATTTGATGTTCATCTGAAGATGGCGTTCATGATGAAGAAGAAGAAATATAAATTTCAAGTCGAAATTTGTGTTGAAGAGTTGACTGCTGTTCCATTTGTAAATGCTGTACTTTTTGCAAAAGTAAGATTGCTGGATGGAGGGAGTTTTAGCGAGACATCAAGTCGGTAAGTATAATCGTAGTTAATTGTATGAGTCTAGAAAGATGTTTCCAGTTTCATTTTATGTACGTTTATCATATACAGTAACCTGTTGAATGAGACTCATTTTGCGTTTTTAAAGAACTATCATTCCTTGTATGAAGTTGAAATAAATTACAATTTGTTGTTATAATACATTACAATATTTATATAAATCTTCTTGTGAACTATTCAAAACGATCAGCTGAGGTGTGAAGTATTTCAATTGTCTTTTGTTGAGGCTGCTCACTTTTTGGGCATAGTGTAAACTGCATCGCGACAAGAGTGGATCATTGACAGATGTTTGCTTGACATGAGATTTTACTCTTAATACAATGGTTTGTAAAATAAAATTTCAGGTGTGTTTCTCTTTATATGTAATAGTTCTGGGATGTCATGCTTTCGTAGCTTTGTTAGTTATTCAGAAACGAGAGTGCTTTGAATTAATTGTCATTGCCAGTTGGGTGGTTTATATACTTATATCTGTTGTGACATATTGCAAGTGAAATCCTCAATATTTCTACTTTTGAAAATGTTTCTGTTTATCAATTGAAAGTTAACAAAGTTTTTTCGCGATTCTAGAAATAGTTATTGATCAAATGTGTTATCCCAGTCTTACTTCGTCTACTACTTCAATATATCAGGCAAATGAGAATGTAAATCACATCGTAGTGTTAGTTTCTATCTGGCACGCACGTGTCTCGCTTTTGTTTTCCATTATGGAGGGTTTCTACAATATTAGTTTTGATTTTTACTGCACGCCAGAGTTAATGGTTTGAATGCTGATGGCTCGGTTGTCGGGCTTTCTAATGTCATATGGCCCAAGAATGCGCATCGTGTTCGCGGTCGCTCTCGAAATGATCGCGGCTCCCAAGAATCGGCATGTTGCGTAGGCAGAAAATAATCGTAGTACATGTTATCCTCTTCTTGCGTACGGTAACTTAGTTTGTAAATTTGAGAATAGTAACTTCTTTTGTACCGTTATCATGGAAACTATCCCAGGACATTTGAAATTAGGTTTTTGAAATAATAAAATATTTGAAATCTCAATAATTTATTAACATTTCTTTTCAAAGTTACAATTAGAAACAACTTTCATATCCAACGAATGAAGTGTGTTGTAGGAGAGTGCAGAGTTGTAGTACAACGTACATTGTTGCAAAAAGCCAATAATAATAATATATATGATATGTGAAATTGTGGATTTTTTTGCTTTCATTTTGTTCATGTGCACCCGTCAATTGATGAACTTTTGTCGCGTTGTAAATATATTAGTTCTGTGGTCGTAGTATTAGGTGCATTTGCGTGTTTTACGATGCTTATTTTGCAGCAGTGTGTATATTTATCTTGGCAAATTGCGACAACTCTCAAGTTTTTTTTTTAATTGTTTCTCCCGCCTTCGGGATTTTGTAAGAATTCGGTGTATGATAATTTGGGGTTAGGAATATTTCGAAAACGTTGCCAGTTGTGCCCTGTGTGATACCATTATTACAGTTTGTCTACAGTAGCAAACTAGCTTTAATGGTTTTATCTAATGTTTTAGAAAAGTATATTTTTATTGAATAATTTACTGCTTCCTCTATCTATAACAGCGGTTCCGAACTGGTAGTTCGCGAACCTTCGGGAATTAATGAGCTTTGTTAAGGGAGTTCGCAAAATACGTGTGGAGGCAGAGTTTTAAATCCAAAGATAAAAACAAGCTAACGAAATGTTAATTATTAATTTAAAATTTAAAAAAAATAAATATCAAGAAAATAATTGCTATTCATTGACAATGATAATTCCGTTTTATTTTCAGCTTAGTAGAAAGTAAGTTGTTTTTGCATTCATTTTTGTAGTTAAACCAATCACTGTAGTTTAATTAATGGTTTTCTGCAAATGTTTTATGATTCTGATTTTGTGTTATGAACTGTTATGCAATACGGAAAGTAAATTGTAATAACAATCCAAATTTATTGTTTTTTACTGTTTCTAATGTTCGGGAGTTCGTCAATTTATTTCAGTTTTTAGAAAGGGTTTGCAAGGAGAAAAAGTTGGGAACCGCTGCTCTAAAAGAGGAAAGGACACATTCTCTTCTGAGAGATTCAGGATCGTCGAGTTTTCGATTAATCATGTTAATGAATTTCGTTTTGAATACTCTTAAGTCGAGTAAGTAGACCGATAATAAAAATACCTGTACGAAGACATTACGCCATCTCCGAATGACAAGGTTCTTTCAGACTGAGGAAATTTGACGAGAGAGCACTTGAACATGTGGAGGTGACTAACACTAAATGCCATTTTGATCTTGTAAGTTTTTTAAAAGACTGAAACTTTTAGTATGTTGGAAATCCGACAATAAAGAATTTGAACATTTCAAAATATTATCTTCAGTGTCTTAAAGACCCTTTTGATCTGAGGCCGCAATATTTTTCAACGGGACAAAGAGAGATTGTATTACGGAATAGGGTGTGTGAAATGGCTATTAATGTAGTTAGGCCGAAGAACAGCAAATAACAGACTCGTTCATTATTTGTGTTTTGGCCAATATTTCTTATTATCATCTACTCCGAAGGAAAAAAAATCAAACAAGAAATGATACGTTTTGTTTGTCAGTAATCTTCTAGGCTATTGGACGGCGGGTTGTTACGAATCCATCAGTGCTTAACAAACGCCGGCCGTTAATATTGGCTTTTCGATCCTGTGGTCGCGTTAAGTTGATACAGCAGTACAATATTACGAAAAAGTGTTCGCTAGCGCCTCCTCCGAGCCGTCAGCGCTGTGGATCGGACGTGGGCGGGAGGGCGCCCGCCTGTGGTTTCTGAGGTAGCGGCGGCCACGTGCCTGGCGCTGTCTAAGCCGAGTTCTTGACAAGGACGCGGTGAATCAGGTCCTGCCGCCGCCGCCTCCGCCGCCGCCGAGCCTCCGGCGGTGCCGCGGCCTTCTGTTTACGCAAGCGCGTGGAGTTGAGATCGCGCGGGCACCTCGCGGCAGGTAGATATTAAGCAGACCAAACGAAGGAGGCTGAATGCATTTGAAAGACGCAGCGGCTTGTATATGGAAACCGCAAGCTACTAATCTCAATAAGCCATGACTTACGGCCGTCAGAGCGCTACAATCGGACTTCATTTATTCTTATTATTATTATTATTATTATTATTATTATTATTATTATTATTATTATTATTATTATTATTTTGTTTATTCTAAAAAATTTTGGTCTCGTACAGATCCCACATAGATACAATATCAAAGCATGGTAACACTGACATATTTAAAATACGCGCATTATCATTATTATTATTATTATTATTATTATTATTATTATTATTATTATTATTATTATTATATTTATTATGTTTATTTTATTATTATATTTATTATATTTTTGTTTTATTTATTTTTTGCGAGTGTCGTTGGCCTTGTTTTTTTGCTACTGTCAGTCACGTACTGTACATCTTATAGTAGAATAGCGAGTTCACGCTTTCAGATTTTATTAAATCCAAAACGACTCAAGATGTGGAAGGTCGGTACCCAAGAAATCCCTCCTACAAAGTATTTCCATCTTTTGTAAATTTCCAATTGGAAAATTACGAATTATGTTTCGTGTGTCCGCAAGGTGAGCGCCATGCTAAGGAATGTTGATTTGAAAATAACCATTATTTGTTTGAACCGAAATTGTAGAACAAATGTTTTGGAACTTGACGAGTTTAGTGTTTTCAGAGTATTCCATCGTGTTTCGCACTTCGATTCTGTCGCCCGGTTGCTAGACGCTAGAGCCTTATGATGCTGGTGTTGGAGAGTCTTTCCTATCAAAATAAAAAATAAGATTCAATTCTAAAAAAAGGAGACATTTTAAGATTCCTTTGTGTTTCCCGAAACAATGACTGAAATCTTAAAGAAGTTCATTAAGACTCATGCGTTGCACATTACATATTTTGTTCAAGAAAACATAATCTCGTAAATGGTTTGTAAGCATTTCGACTGAATCGCGAGCAACACCATTTCGGTTGAATTGCGATCATCGACTTCTCAGTTGGAATTACAATTTTCTTGCATCGATGGAAACATGAATACCATGTCCCTTTGTCGAATTAGAATATCAATTTTACTTTTAAACATAAGTTTTACTTCACGAAAATAAAGTTTACTTAAAAAAACATTTCATATTACTCATTTGAGCATCACTTTCTCACATGAACTACACAATGTTTAATTTCGTACCTGAATATGCTGTATACAAATATATGTGGAATGGAATTTAATCTTTGAGTTTAAACTACTGGTTTAAAGATTGATGGTGATGAGTTTAAACTACTGGTTTATGATTGTAAGGACTTCGATTTGTTGTAATTTCATACAATGATTTTGGGTGATTATTGAAAACAGTGTGTGAAGTCTTCGTCAAGATCATGAAGTTGACAAAGTCAAGTTATTGGACTTGACGAATCAAGTGATTTTGATTAGTGGCGTTTTCATGTCGGGTAAATGTCCAATCATGTTTACACTCTTGGGTCAAATTCTTTGGTGAAGAACGTGCGCCTCTGGTTATGCCGCACCTCCGTCGACGCTCGTCGCGATGATGTGTGGTAGCGAACGCTGTATTAATAAATGTAAATGGTGCGGAGTGGAGGAGGAGGAGGAGAGAGGAGGGCGCTTACGCAGCCGGAGGCGCATCTGAAATCGCTGGGCGCGGAGCGAGCCTCCGGGGTGGAGAAGAGGGGGGGGGGCGGCGGCGGCCCGCTGCAGAGGCGCACGAGGCGAGGAGCTGAAGGTCGAAAGCGCGTGGCGGCGGCGGCAGCAACCCGCCTGGATGAGCCGGAATAGCGGCGGCCTCTCCGGGCCTCCCCGTCCCGCCCCGCGCTGCCCCGCCCCGCCGCGCCGCGCCGCGTCGCGCCGCGCCGGTTGAGCCGCGAGACGCGTTCGAATGGAGCCCGCGCCTCGGGAGAGGGCGCCCGGCAGTCGGCCCAGCGCGCCTAGGCTTATCACTAGGGGGCGGATTTTCATGGCCTAAAACATCGCCAAAAATTATCAATAAAATGCCCTTAAAATGTTTTTAAAATGCCCCAAAAGCAAAGAAAAATGATGTGAAATTGTGATCAAAACCAGTTCGGAACAACTTGAGCTGTTGGATACGTTACTGATGTAATCGAGGCTTCTTGTATTCATTCAAGTGAACTAAACTTACAAACTTTTGGTTTGGACTGTTCTTTACCGGAAAATCTGTCTTTAGTTATTCCGAAATCGGCAGAACCGCTAATGGCGCTAACAGGCATTACACACTCATAATGGCTGACAGTGCAACTTCCGAGCGAAGAAATCGAATAGGCTATCAGGTATAGACACTCAAGAATTCTATTGAGAACATTTGTTGCATTTCGTAAATATTATTTGAAGCAAGTACTATTAAAATGGTATTAAAATCGATGAAATCAGCGAAAATTCATTAAAAATGACGGAGAAATGTAAAAATGACTTATTAGTCGAAATCGACGAAAATCGCAAAAAAAAAAAGACTCATGGGCCATTTCCTTTTGTCATTACATAAAATGAATTTCTATATAAAATGGCATTTTTCTAAAATGAAAAGGAAAAAAATACGTCTCATTAAAATCCGCCCCTAATCCTATCACTTATAGCATACGTATATTCACAAGAGGGGTTTGCTACTAAACCATGTCGTTAAAAAGTTAGTATCCCTTAATACCTTCTGGTTTTAGTGCCTTATTCCTGAAGAAAGAACACGGTTACCCGACTTTCCTGGACAGTTATGAAAATATTGAACGTTTATTTACACGATTTAATAGTAACATTTATATTATTCCGGGTCCAGGATGATTAACATGTCAGTGAGACGTATTTCGTATTTCTAATTCATTGAAATTCTTCAAGAATCCCGTGTTAGATATTTTTCCAGACAATTACATTTCAATGAGTGTAAGGGGTGGGTGGGACGGAATCATTCATTTTCAAATGATATCTAATCGGAAAAAATGTCTATTTGAATTTAAATTATATATTGAAGTTCCAGGTCCAAAATTACTTCTAAGTGAAAGAAAAAACAAACTAAAACACTTTTTTCCCCCTCGATCTTGTTCTACATCCATTGGTAGTCTGTTTCCAGAAAAATTATATAATTAAAGAAAGTTGAAAAAAGAACTTTTTCCTCAAAATTTAAACAAAGATTCGCTAATATTTAGTACCTACTCGGTGTAAATATCATGATTGGCATGTGCACGTAATGTAATTAAGGCAGGAATTGAGTATGGTAATAATAAAAAATATCAAAAAATCAGTTCGAAAGAATGATTTTGTCTCTAGGGATTTAATTCTCCTGGAAGATTTTGTGTGGTATGTCATAAATAAATTCACAGATAGTGTGTGACCATTTTTAGCTTCCTTCTGGATGCATGGATTTCCAAAAGCAGAAAGCAATCGAATCGGAAACGAATACCTTTGTGATTACATACTTCAATTTCCTGAAAGTAATGTACCTCTGGCTCTCCTCTCCAAGTTCCCTTGATGACTTTTTTTGTTCCCAAAATATTCCTGCGGGTCTATTATTATTTGCGGTTCTCGTGTTCATGCATGCGTTTCGTGTGTTTATTTTCGGTTGGTTTACACTGGAAGTGACAGCGAACAAAGAGCAAGTGGATAACGAGAATAGGTTCAATTGTTAGAAATGAAACGTGAATATTAAACGTTTCGGATGCTGGGAAAATAATGCCAGAACTTTATACTAGTTGTAATCGAAAGTATTGGGAGAAAACTAATTATTTTTAAAACCTTTGAAGTGTTTGTTGATTCAGTTTCTAATGAATTTGATTCCTTAATATTAAATTTAATTCATGTTATATTTCGTTGCATTTGATACTGGCTATGGCATTAAAATCACTTTTAAATTCTTACCGACTGAATTAGCTTAGAGCAGTGGTGTCTAGGTCTTCTACTGGTGGCTGTGGCACGCGTCGTGGCACCGTAGCATGCCATGAGTTTCTCTGCGCAAATAGCGTCAGGAAAGGGAACTATTAGTAACCCCGCCGTTTTACAGTAGGGATGGCGTTGTCTCTGGCGGGGTAATGAACTGCGTGGAGGGGCGATTTCGTTGTGGCTCTCGTGCCACGGACTCCCGCTCGTGGCATCGACCTTGACACCACTGGCTTAGAGCCTGCATTATCTTTGTCTTTGCAATGACTAACCGGGAGGCCTTAAGCTTCGAGTCACCTCGTTGGCGGATTTTCGACACTATGTAAAAGTGTAAACTTTCACGACCGGCGTCAATGCTGCTTCCAGATCAGTCGTCAGCCAGCAGCGCACGGGGAAAGGTCTCCGATCACTACCTCACTGTCGCTGATCCCTGCCGCTGTTGCGGACTACACGTCCGGAAGTAGGACTTCGAGCGGACTACGCCCTATCAGCCGAGACGACAATTTAGTCTGTAGCTAGCTAGATTCAGCTGTTGCCTGAAGAATTCTAGTGGCCGGCTGCTCTTATCTTGGTTTTTCGGCTGTTTCTCTGATTAATACCTAGCATATGCCGGAGGAGTACCATAAAAGGGCCACGAACAGCGCGTGATCTTCCGTTCCTCTTCCGTTTCTTATCTTCTTCACTTACACACACACACACACACACACACACACACACACACACACACATACTTTCCCCCCACCCCACATGACAGGAGACTAGATGAGAGAGCTTGGGGCTTGTCTGTGCTGGGGCGGTGCTCCTCTGCTGGAGATACTAGGAGACGGATATCCTATGTAGGCCGACGTGTACGTCCAGCGGAGAGGGATTTTGTTTTATCGTAGACTACTTCCTAGGATAAAACACCTCATTGACGAGACTAACGGCCAAAGTACGAAATGTCTGTCAATCTGAAATTTTAAATTCGATTTCTCGTCTAAAGATTTTTCAAGTAAGTTTTCATTGCGGCACCCCTTCCAAGGAAGATAAAATCGGTGGTCCCATGTCAAAGGTTTAAAAATCGCTACGACTCGCCCACAGTGAAAATAAACTAGATGAGTAGGTTGTTGCAGCGTTGAAATACGTGGAACATACAGAACGCTTGCGTGTTTATACTGGCAAGACGGGTGTAAGCGTAACTTCTTACAGTTAACTACGTATACAATACAAATTAAGTTACCAATAATTATTTAGGCAGCATCAACAAAAAAGCATTTCTAGAAAAGTAGGTTACCTTGCCTTCTCATTCGGGATGTACGCAATGAAATTCTGCAGCTTGCAGAATTCAGCAACCATATTACCTGTGGAAGTGATTGGACGGAAGAACAGGGCTACTCCTTTCAACGAAGAGAGTTCGAATCCCGTTCAATTTGTTTTGAGCCCGGGCAGTCTCTCCCATTCGCTCACCGGTCGCGGGCGGCAAGGGAAGGCGGTTGGCGGGGCGGGCGGGGAGGGAGGGGCGTGCGGGCTGAGCCAGCGGTCAGCGACCCGCCCGCGCCTGCCTCTCGCCGGTCCTTCGGAAGCGAGACTCGTCAGGCGAGGCGAGGACGGGGTGCCCGCCCATTCTTCGCTGCATTCTTGAAACGCTTTTTCGGTACGGTGCATTGGGCCCTGGAATAAAATATTCTTAAAGGTATTCTGTATTTCTGATGGTGAATGTTCGCCTGGTTTGCATTGGACCAAATACGCAGTGTCTCGTAAATAAAAAGGCAACTTGATACAAACCCAACTGTTTCGGAGAACAACAGTTAGGCGAGTGCCGCCGTTTAATAGTGGTCGAGTTACGTGACCCAAATAAACAACAAATGCCCACGTTATGCATTGTCGCAAAGTGTATTCACCAGCGTTACAATTAGAGCATTCGCAATTTTAAAATTCTCTGACGCTCAGTTCCCATGACGACCCGTCATGCGCCTTATTGTGCACGGTGATTGATGAGGCTCGGTGCTTGGGTTAGGTAAAGGATATAATTGGTTGAAAGATTCGATTGGGTGAAATTACAAGAATGTGCATTTGGTCGAATAATTAAAAATGTTGTTTGCCAATCTCAGTATCAATCCTTGATTTGGATTTTTTCTAAGTTTAGATATCTGAATAAAACAACAGACTTTCATCTGAGAGAATACAGTTGCTGATTTTTAACTGGCATCCGCTTAAATGATCAGACGATGGAAAGGGAGTTTTTTTAATTGCAATTTTCCTTGCATAAAGAGATCTCGTTAATTCTGATCCCGGACCATGATGACGCATGTCTTTTGATATTTCTTAAGCCTTTCTTGGTTGACCGTGAACAAATGTCAGTTGTCTTTTGTGAATAACATTTTTCACTTTATGAAGTAGTTGACTCGAAAATTTTAGGTTCACCTTGTCACAGAAAAATGTACACTTGTGCTCTCTTATAGCACTTATCTCGTTTGTCGGTGCACTCTGAAATACACTGCGTGTCTCAACCTGGGAGCTCGAAAATGTTTTGTGCAGGTAGAAGACCCTTTTGGACGTAAAGCTATTCTGAATACCATTAACCATTTCGTGTAAAGTGAAGTAACTGTAAAAAGGGACCTGCCTGACAGGTCGTGAAGCAAATGGAAGCCACGTTGGACGATGCAATTGCAAGAGGCCAATTATAAATGAGCCGACTGCAAATGAACGCATTGTCATAACCTGCATTTATGTTGCCAGCAGTACCCAAGCGGTAGGTTCCAAAGCGTCCCTTCTTAGTGTTAGAGTAATCTCTTTTTATCTGAAGGCCCTCTGCGCATGAATGAAAACGTATTCCTTCCAAGTGCCATTTTGAGGGAAGTTCGATTCATCACTTCCGTGGCGTCGTACGTTACGGAGCGTAACATTCCCGAGGGGGCCGCCGCGGAGTTCCGCGGAAGTTTTGAGAAAGGTATTCTCGAGGGGGAAGCCCTACGTTACGCCGCCGGTTGTGTCGGCGGCGCCGCGCGAAGACGAAGAAGGAAGAAGCAGGTCAGGGCGCGGAGGCGGGCGAGGCGATGACGCGTGGAGAGACGCGCTGGCCTTTGGTGTCCGCCGCCTCCGCCATCTCTGCGAGACAAGGGGAGGCGGGGCGACTGGAGGCAGAGCGAAGGGAGGGAGAGGGTGAGGCGACGAGGCAGGACGGGGCCGGGTGATGGATCGGAACGGGACGAAACGGGGAGGCCAAGTAGAGACTGTGGGGTGGGTCGAGGAACGAGATTAAAAGAGACTCCCGAGCGACGCGATGATCTGGCGAGTCGGGGCTGCGTGACGAGACGGAGGGACGGGTGCGACGGGTTGAGGTGGAACCGAGGGGACAAAATTGAAGTTGGAATGAGACTGGTTCGAGATACGGGGCGAAATGGAGAAGCGAAGCGTGATGAGATGAGACGAAACGAAATGATGAATGGGGGGGGGGGGGTCATGACGAGATGAAATGGCGAATCGGGGGTCTCGTGACAAGACGTGATGTAAGGAGACGAGACGAGATGTCAAATCGGGGTGTCGTGACGAGACGAGACGAAATGGCGAATCCGGATATTGTGACATGTGAGGGGACAAGACGAGACGAAACAGCGAATCGGAGTGTCGCGACGGGATGAAACGAGTGAAGACGAGATTGCGAATCGGGAGGTTGTGCCGGCATGAGAGGAGCCAAGCCGAAATGTCGATTCTGCTTGTCGAGGCGAATGAGACTAGACGAAGGGAGGCGAGGGCCGCCGTGGAGGCGCGCGAGCGAGGCGGGAAGCTTTCCGGACATCGCTCTCCGGGGTAATGGGTCACAGGAAGGACGCGGGCGGCGCGGAGGGGAGCAGCGCGGGGCGGGGAGGAAGTCGGCGGCGGCGGCGGCGGGAGGACCCCGCTGGGGCAAAACAACATCCTCGCCCGCCGCAGAGCGCCTCCCCTCCTTGTTGCGGCTTATTAGCCCCCGTTCGACGGCTCAAGTTCTTGTTACCGGCAAGTTCGGACCTGCCAGACGCGCCCCTCGTGTTGCCGAGTTCCGAAATGTGAGTTTGAACTTCCGGTTCTTGTTGCCGTGCCGACTTCGTTGACGATGTTGTGGTGCGTACCGCGGCGTGCTGAGAATCTGAATTGTCCCAACCGACTGCGAGAGTTTAAAAATGGCATTGGATGAGCCGTCTAAAGCTGGCAGCGCCACTGAACCAAACTCAACCAAACCATAGCTGGGCTATTTATAGGTTAATTAAATGCCGTAGTCCTGAATTTTACGCGCTGCCTCAAATAGAGGTACTGCTAGATTTAGTCTAAAGATACCAGTACCCACGATTTTAATGGCTTATTAATTTTATTTAATGATTTTATTTTTTCATAATGGTCACCAAGGAACAATATTTCGAAACAGCCGGATTGCAGTTTAGAGATTTTGAAGCATTTGTATCCCGCAGCATCATTTCATGATCACATTTCTTTTTTTCTTCTTCTTCTTCTTCTTCTTCTTCTTTTCCCCCCCCCCACTTTTTTCTTGTTTTTCTTCTGACGTAAGGAATTGTTTAAGGTGACTACAGTTTCCATGTAATTGAATGCCTTGTAGAATAAATTTCCCTTACCATTTCCCCATACGATTACATGATCATAACCAGGACAGTATTATATACGTACTCTTATAAATGAGGTATACGATTTAAAAATGTGAATGATCAAGTATTGCACTAGTTTGTTTTTCTGAATTTTTGTACATTACATGATATATTCTGAAATTATATATTTATCGAATAGGAATGTATTATTTTGTTTGGAAGGCTTGTATGGACATTAGCAATTGACGCGCCCGGAATCATTAATCAATAAGGAGCGGATTTCTATGATTTTGCATATTTTTGTCCGTTGCTTCAGGGCACAGCTAAGTGAAATTTCTTGAAAAGTGAAATGTTGTTAGAATTGGATGCTTTGTAGATTAATATGTTAATGCATATGTAGCTGAATTTTCGTGTTGGTGCAAATTCGTGTAATTATATGTGCATATTTTGCATTTTTCGTTAAAATACAGACTTATCTTTAAAACGTTTCATCTATCCATAAAATCTATTTGTGATTTATGAGAGTTCATTGATTAGAAAGCTTGCCACGGTTTGCGTTTTTTCCTTTCTACGGATGATAAAATACTTGTGCAAATGTAGGATATGTCTTGAAATCGCAATTTTTAAACCACTCAGAAGAAATGCAACAAGGTATACAATGTACTACTCCATTACGGTGAATATTTACTTCAATTATTTCTCCCGCGAAGTACGCTAGATCGTATTGTTTGCACAAAACTGTTTTCATTCCAAGAATGTTTCTCCGGAATTTCATCGAGAAAGGTTTATACAAGAAATGAAATATTGTTAATTTTTATTGCATATTAAAGTGCATATTTCACAATTTTTAGGGCATAAAAGTCCCTACTAATCAACCCACCAACGTGGAATGCCGCACACCGCAGGGGAAGAAATGCCACTATTCCCCTTCGCGTAGCATGCATTGTACTTGGGTTTTTCTTCCTTGGCGCGTGGGGGTGTGTCATCAAAATGGAATATCTCACGGTATTTCGCGTTGTTCTCGGTTGTGTCGCTAGGAGTCGCATGATCGCCAGCACTATTCGACACGGTCGCGATCATGCGACGTCTAGCGGCACAACCGAGAACAATGCGAAATACCGTGAGATATTCCATTTTGATGACACATCCCTACGCGCCAAGAAAGAAAAACCGAAGTATACATGGAACCTGTGACTTCATTCGTTGTCGCACTGGAGATGAGTTCTCGCTGGCGCTGTGCACGCGGCGGTGCGCCGACGCCGTGGTGCCGTGGAGGTCTTGCGCGCTTTTTGCCACGCGCCTCGTGCGGCGATCGCCGCTGTTTTTGCTGCTTCCATAGGTCGCGCCCGCGCGCTCACACGCGCTCGTCGCGATGTTTCCGCGCATGCAAATGCGAGGAGGAATAACTGCCAGCGGACGCGGTTATGAAATACGCGAGGGGGCGACGACGTAAAAATGCAAATTTTTATTCGCTTGCTTTATCTGCGGAGCGGCTATTGCTATCTAGCTTTTGCGCTGGAATGAACTGACGGATCTAGCGTGTAGAGTCTTTAAAAGCTTTTTATTGCTGATACAAAGCGAGGTTTGATAACCTCGTTATCAGACATGAGTATCTCTGGTGCGATCTGAATTTTGGAGCCGTGTATGCGGTACATCAATTCGTGAACATATGGTGATAAGGCGTCTAGGGCAATTGCCAACATTTTCCAGCGTCCCAAAGAGGTGCACGACGCAAAGAGATTGTTTCGTCCTTCTTCCCTATCTGTTGGTGGCAATAGAGATAAGCTAGTATGCTAATATGTGCGAGTCTTTACACTGATTGAAGCTTCAAAAGTATCAATTGAACGATATTTCATTTGTTTCCGAAGGATTTATTAAAGGTAAATCTCGTTCAACATGATTTTTTTTTTCGAAAAGGCGTTTTAAAAATGAGAGATAACGAAGAAATCCGTGACGAAGAGGGTAATTGTGAAAAATCGTGATTGTTAGGGAGGAGTCGGTGGGTTTGGTCGTGGGCCTGCCGGAGCTCGTGTGGGGTCTTGGGAGCAGCGCGCGCCGGGCGCCGGGCGCTGGGCGCTGGGTGGTGGGCGGGGCGCGTGCGTGGGAGTGGGAACGCGAGGTGAGAACGCGCGGCCGCCGCGCCGTTAAGGCTCTGCTAGAGTCCCTAGATACAGAGAGTACCGCAACCGCCGCCATTTAATATCCACTCACTCGACAACCCCGTCAGATACCAATCAGAAACTGAAGGGATATTAGAACATTTGGTGACATTATGAAGATTTTCAACAATATCAATATTGGTTTGGGGTAGGATTCATGGTTCTCAACATAAGGAATATTACGCAGTTCCAATTTTTCTGACAACTGGACATAAAATGGCGGGATCGGTGGAACAATGGAATGCGCTGCTCTGTATCTAGGGACCCTAGGCTCTGCCGGCGCCGAGCGACGAACGAAAAACCTCTGGGACTACCCCTCAATGAAATGAAGCGTGTCAACGTCACCCATGTTGACTTACGGTGAAACCTGTCGACAGGCACCTCGGTTAAGGGGACTGGCTCAGGTGGCGCAGGGCCTCGACAGATGTCACTGCAGTGCCTCTGTCCGGGAGGTCTGAGGGTTCGGGTCCCGACGGTGGCAGGGTTTTCGACACAAGCTGGTCAGCCAGGTCAAGTTCAGTCGCTGTCTGGAGGAGAATTCTAACAGTCGGCTGCTCTCATCGGTAGTTTTCCGTCATTTCTGCGATCAACGTTAGGCGAATAATAGTAATAATAATAATAATAATAATAATAATAATAATAATAATAAATATTATTCATTTTTACATAAGTTAACATATACAACAGATCCACCTGTGTGAGCAAATGCATTTGCGCGGGTGCAGTCTAAGTAAGCTTATAACGAAAGAAAACCTGAGATACGGTACAAAACACAATTTATAAACATGTAATTTTACGAATGCCCAAGCAATGTCCTTACAACGGGACCCGGACCCGCGCGCGATCTTTCCTTCTTGTATCTTGTCTTATCCTCACCCGCTTACTTACACTTACAACCACTACACTACCCTACACAGAGAGCTTAGAGCTTGTCCCGGCTGGGTTGGTGCCTTGGTGGAGGGAGTTACCTGGATGGGGACCCCCCGCAAGCCTGGAGGTCGGTGCCGTATCTCATCTATGGGGAAGATCACTACCACCACCTCCTCCTTCTCCTCCCCCTCCTGCTGCTGCTCTGATACGTTCACTGTACTTACGGGACTCACAATCGTAGCAGTTGACACGCGCGAAAATGCTAATCAATCAATCATTTTCAGTTTGGACGTAGTGATAAGTTTCCTTCCGGCTCTCTTCCCATTTCAATTAGCTTCGGTATGCTAGTTTTTGGTAATTAGGATATTGAACTTTCCATGTCGAAATGATTGATTGAAATTGGTCGCGCGCCAGCAGGTTTGAATTTTTCTTGTCGCTGGAACTCGCTGTCAATTCAGATTCGTTGTTTTTGGTCGTTTGTGAACTGGATCCTTCTAGCTCGATTGCTGATGTCCGTATCGCAGTCTTGGCTTCGATCTTCTCAGAGCTAAATTGCTTTCGAGTCTCTTTGTCGAGAGATTAATTATTTTACAAGGTAGCTACCAAGTTTGTGAATTACAAAAGTTGTATTTGTCAGATTGAAGTTAACTAATTGATCTAATGTTTTTCTCTGACTTTATTTTACAACTTCAGCGTTTTTAGTGTTTATAAATTAGTATTTAGAATTAGGCATGGCTGAATGATGAATATGAAGAGATCTGTGGCCAAGTAGCATACTAGTTTTGTGTATGGCAGTGTCGAACTCCTTCATAGATGGCAGTTTCAGCATTCGTCCACGGCGCTGTCGTATTCCTCGGAACTAAGCTCATCTGTCTCTTTGTTTTCTAATTTCAGATGAAATTCACGTTTTTAGTTTGTAAACAATTTTCCCAAGAAATGAAAGGTCCTTAATGTCATTTGCGGTTGTGACTACGGGGAGTGATCTTACTCCGTCTGTTGGGATGCATTCGTAATAAATTCCCTTGCGATCTATGACCCCTTTTGAACCCACGGCATATAGGATTTCAAGAAGGTGGAGGTAATCGTATTCCAGAATGCTTTAGTTTCTAAATCAGTGTCAGTTGGACTCGCTTGAATTATGACTCAATTGTCTTTCTTCGGAGGATATCGCAGAAATGTTTTGTAAGGACCTGAGGCTACAATCGTGCATCTCGTGTTTTTTAATGCCGATTTTCTTGCATCTAATAGTGGTAGGGTTTCCCAAACATAAGCGAATATCCATTCAATCACAGTTTATAACTTTTTAGCGGTCATTACTACGATTCACAGACAAAAATCGAAAACCAATCCGTTGTGTTTCTTAGTTTCTTCGATAAGGGTCTACCGCACTGACCACTAACCGCATGGCTTTAACGGACCTCATTTTTCCTCCGTGATCATAGAACATACTAATCTCTTGTTTTACTTTGAAACTTCTTTTGCGTCATAGATGTTATCACTTCGTCTGAAGAAAGATGCAAAGTGCAAAATCTCGAAGATTACTACGTACGGAAAATTCTTTCACACTTCTCGGATTATTTTTTAATTTCTGGAAGAGGAAACGCATTTAGAACATTAAACAAGAAGGATAAATTCAGTTTGGTCGACCTTGCGTAGGCTGATTTGACACCTAAGCTGTAATCTGAGCGTTAATTTTTACAGAATGCTAACAAAGTTAGCGGGCGGCATGCACATTTGCACTTTGCTTTGGTCGATTACGATAGTTAACTTCTCGTAAAAGTGTAACTGACTGCCCCTTTCTTTTGATGAAAGCTTAGCTATTAAAAGAACGGTATTTTGGTTCGCTTCTTTTGCTGCTGCGTAATCATGCTAGTCATCTCTGAAGGATGTTGTAGAAAATTCGAAAACTTTGCGAGTGTGCAATATTGCGTAAGTTTTCGAAGACATGGTTTATTATATTAATAATATCATGAGAGTGCTGTAGTGTATTTTAATTTATTCTGATCTCTAAGGTATAGTGAAATTTGGCATTACATTTGTACGTGGTTGCTCCTAATTTATTTCATGTATTCGTATTTTTATTTAATTAAAAATGTTCATGCCATTACTGATATGCTAAATTTCAGAGAACAAAAACCCTCGTAATTTCATTCGTAGCAAAATCGTTGTATTAATAGCAAAAATGTGGATTTCACCTTATGTAACTACGAGATTTGTACATCTCGAGCAAATTTGATCACGGAAATGGCAATTCATTCAGTAGGCTAAAAAGTAAAAAAAAATATTTGAATAGCAGATTTCGGACTTTTATATCGGAATTGTCTTTGATTACTCTTCTTCACAACTTTCTTTTGGAGCCTGACATCATCTTCGAAATTACAACTTCCTGATCTTCCAGGAGCTTCTGTCCTTTTGATTTTATCAGGGTAATTGAAAAGTAAATGAATCTCCAATGAAGAGTAATAAGGTGGCTTTGCTTCACACTACAACGACATTCAAGTGATTCTTTGCTTCCATGATGACGAACTTTTTTGTAGCGTCATGCTCTGTTCTTTCGTTCAAGAAACTTTCTAAGAGCGTGAAGAGGCAAAATCTCACTGGAAACTCGTTTTGATGAAGCATTTTTGGTGGCGCACTGAGTGTTAATTTCTGCATTAATGAACTATGCATGGAAATGGAAATGTGTTGGCTGGTAATACGGGTGTACCAGAAGTAATTGCTCATGCTTTAGGCAAAGGTATCTTAGAGAGTCGAGAACGATATTTGCGAATTACAAGGCAAGGAAGATGGAAATGAGGTTCTATATTTCTCTAAGTTTCTTGAAACCCCGGTCACAGGTGCGATCAGTAAAGGAACGTTGAATGGTTTCTTAGTATTTGAATTTCTCTCTTTCTCTTTCTGCTTTTCTTTGCTTTCCTCTCTCCCTCGCACAAAAATCGACAATATTTCAGAATGAACAGAATATACAATTGCTTTGGAATAAAGGGCAGACATCAGGGTTCGAATGATGGGGAGGTATAGAATTTTCACCTCAATTCTCATCCATCACATCCTCAACTTCGTATTTTCACCAGTTTCAGTTGCGTGTAACCCAGACGAAAATAAATGAAGTGAACCTCAATTACTGTAATTTCCGATCTCAGAAAACTGTGTCTGTTCTTCTGTCCACTAGCTACGAATATTACAATTTATTTCTAATGGAACCCGAAAATTAATTATGGTAAAATTCTCTACTTTATAAGGTTGATTGCATTTCCGAATCCTACAGTGCAACGTGGATACTTTTCATGAAGTTCTATTGTAAATTGTATTAAGAAAGGATTGAGACTGATAGTTTTTAAATTATTTCGGCGATGTATTAGCACGTATCTTTTACTACCAGCGTTTGTATCTTATAAGAATTTTTTTTGCGATCGTGATTTTTATGGGTGCGAGGAAACGTGATTGTTACGTAAGTTTTGGTTGTGTGCGATCCGCGCGGCGCGACGCTCGGCTTGTAAGCGAGAAGAGTATTGCGCGTCGAATTGAGAGGCCGCAGTAATTCGAGGCGTTGAGTCATAGTTGTGGTGGGGCGTCGCGCTCCTTGTTTTATTCCGCTTCCCCACGCGGCGCTCGCGGATCCTTTCCGAGGCGGAGCGGAGCGGGGCGAAGAGGCGAAGTGCGAGCGGAGCGGAGCGGAACCGGGCGGGCTGGCGGGGAGAGCGGTGGAACGGGGTGGGCCGGAGAGGAAAGCAGACGGGCAGAGCGGCGTGGGCCAGAGAGGAGAGAGGCCAGGCGGGGTGGACCGGAGAAGAAGAGATGGACGTAGAAGAGAGGGACCGCAGTGTGTCGAGTCGGAGATGTGAGGAGGGCGCGGAGCGGGATAGGCCGAAGACAAGAGAAGAGAGGGGGCGAAGTGGATCCGTGAGAAGAGAGGCGGAGTGGGATGGCCCAGGGAGAAGAGAGAAGGAGCTGGGTGAACCAGAGTGGTGAAGAGGGGGCGGTGCGGTGTGGATGGGAGTGGTGAAGAGGGACGGAGAGGAGAGAGAAGGATCGGGGTGGACCGGAGAGGGGAGAGCGGGATGGCCCGGAGAGGTGTTGTGCGGGGCGGAGCGGGACGAGTTAGAGAGCAACGGGGCTCACCGGAGGGGTTAGGTGAGGAGCGGGGCATATGCTGCGCCCTGGGTGCTGGGCGCCGGACTTCCGCGGCTAGCTCCTCTGATGTTTTGGGCGAAATGTACCTCATGCGTGTGAGTAGTACGGCGCACGTGGTGGAACGTTGGCAAATAATCGCTGGCTTGGAAAATTATATCGCGAAGTGACATTTAAAGCAAGGGGAAAAGGGAATTGGGTACGACGAAACATCCGAGATCATGTGAAAATGTACTTTGGCAAATGCGTGCACAGAACTTCTATTGCTGACTGCCAGACACATAGAAAATAATCAAAAAACAGCGGGTAGAGCGGAATGATAGAATTAACTCTGAAGTAACTGAGGCAAATCGATGTGCAAGAACTTTAGGTAGTATTGAGAGGACAAGTTTTGAGAATATATTTTTTTTATGCTCCGATTTCCTGAAGTAAATTTCAGATTGTAATAATATTTTACATACCATTTTTTCGGACCGCGAACTACTCTTTACTTTCTCAGCTTGTCAAAAGGATTCTTTGAAAATTTCGGAGCTCCTGATGTGGTTCAGAAGCTTTTGTGGAACTAAAGAAAAACGCACATACATCCATTTTTACACATCAAGATTCTTTTTAGTAAGGATTCTTTCAAGTTTCATATTTTTATATCTAAGGAATATATGCGAAACGTTAAAAAATGTATTGGAAAAAATATCCAGTTTACTGAACATAAATTGAATGTAACTGAATAAATACACACGAGGAAATTTCTCTTCGTCCGCACGTCGTCCATATCCGGAACGAAACGCGGTGGGTATTGTGCATTCCGAATATCACGCGCGCGGGCTCGCCGCAAATAAAACTGCACCCTCATCCCTTCCCCTCGCCGTTCCGCCTGCAGTCGTATTGCAGCGCCGGCGGCGGAGCGAGGGCCGATAGCATCGAAACGACTGCAGTTGCTCTTGTTACATCGGCGGCGGCGCCAGCAGGCGCAGCCATCAAAAGACGGGCTGCAGCGACATCTGCTTCTGCAGGCGAAGACGGGCACCGAGGTGGGGGCGGGCGGTGGGGATGCGAGCCTTGGCAGGCGGGGAGGGGGCGGCCACTCGTGCGTTTTACGACCAATATTTCCCGCGCCGCGCCGCAACCCCGCCGCGCTCCCTCCCCTCCCCACCCCTTCGCGCGCGGGGGAAATTAAACAAGCAATTCACTAGATAGCGGGCGAAATGCATCGGCGGCGAAGGATCGACAATTGCTTTCAGAAGCGGGCTCTGCTAAACGGCGTATCGAAATTCTGGCTCATTCTATTACCGCGCCGTCGTGAAATGCTGCCGTTGTCCCCGCGTACTCCTTTCATATCTCTCTCTCTCCTCCCTCTCCCCTCTCTCTCCTCCCTCTCCCCTCTCTCTCCTCCCTCTCCCCTCTCTCCTCCCTCCCCCTCTCTCTCCTCCCTCTCCCCTCTCTCTCCTCCCTCTCCCCTCTCTCTCCCCTCTCCTCCCTCTCCCCCCCTCTCCTCCCTCTCTCCTCCCTCCTCCCTCTCCCCCCTCTCCTCCCTCTCTCCTCCCTCCTCCCTCTCTCTCCTCCCTCTCTCTCCTCCCTCCTCCCTCTCTCTCCTCCCTCCTCCCTCTCTCTCCTCCCTCCTCCCTCTCTCTCCTCCCTCCTCCCTCTCTCTCCTCCCTCCCTCTCCTCCCTCCTCCCTCCCTCTCCTCCCTCCTCCCTCCCTCTCCTCCCTCCTCCCTTCCTCTCCTCCCTCCTCCCTCTCTCTCTTCCCTCCTCCCTCTCTCTCTTCCCTCCTCCCTCTCTCTCTTCCCTCCTCCCTCTCTCTCCTGCCTCCTCCCTTTCTCTCCTCCATCTCTTTCTCTCCTCCAACTCTTTCTCTCCTCCCTCTCGTTGACTCTCCCTCTAACTCCTCCCTCTCACCCCATTTCACCGTCTTCTTCCTTTCCCTTCTCTACCAATGTTCTCCTCTTCCCCTTCTTCCCTGCCACCCACTTTTCAACCCGTCCCGTCCCGTCCCCTTTTCTCTCATCCTCTCTCATCCTCCCTGTTTTTATAGCTCTCCGTTTACCGCGTGAGCGATCGGCTTTGATGATAGTCCCTCGCTAACGCGAGGGATAATTAAATTCTGCACCGCTGTTGTTCTAGTTTATCTTTGCTCAGTGAGAGTACTTTTGTTTGTTTTCCGCACTTTTAGCCGTCGGAGAGGTCGGATTGCTTTCGGCAGAATTTGATTTTCAATTGTTTCGAAGAGTTGCTGAAATGAAACGTTTTTATTTCCCAATGGATGAACTGTAGGTGACGATGAGCTGTTACAAAAATGACTTAAAACTACGCTTAAATTTAAAAATCGTGGCGGCATTCCTGGTGAAGTTTGTCGAAGGGCAAATATGTTGAAATTAGTTCCATAGGTGAAGATTTGCAATGTAAAAATTCAGTTTTGATGCTGTTTGATTCAATTTTTGCCCGCTACAGTTGGTTTCTGGTGTAATGATAAATTTTAGGCTATGCATTTATTTAATTTTGTTTTCATCCACCAATATTCTGTATTTTAACTGTTCATTAGCGGGCGTGATTGTGTTCTGCTGCTCTGCTAATGTTGCGTTAATAATCCATGTTCTAACAAATTATTTCGTGCGAAGCCCGGTCGATATCGTCGTGGGTTGCCAGCCAGCGATGAGCATGTTATCACGCTCACCGCGTCCAGATTAAAAGTGGTTTACAAATGAACCATTTGCGACGATTGTTATTTAATTAATTCACAGCTATTGCTCTGACCTCCCAAGCGGATTGTGTCTGTAAGTGAAGTGCGGTCTGCGGTACCTCGGTGCTGGTGGCGAGATTGAATCTCCACCAGTAGTTCGTCCATCTCATTGTAATTAAATGTTCATGAACTTGACATGTAATTTGCTACGGCGGTTTTGGATTCTCCGAAAATATAAGTTCTTCATGGAGATACACTAAGAGAACGAAATTAAACAACTTGTAAAGAGAAGAGGGTTTTAGATAATTTTTTTTTTCTTTGGAGATAAAGTAAGTTTTTCCTTCAGATGCCTGCACGTGGAGGTTCTCAGAAAGAAAGCGCTGCAAACCATGCTCACGGAATTGCCTGATTGGGGAATTAGAATTAAAATGAATATATACGTCTGTGGTGTTGTTTATTTATTGTAATGGTTTATTGATCTTAATAAACAAACTGAATAATTTTTGTAACAATTTGTTTATTGCTATACATTATTGACGTTTTGAAAGAGACCAAAATAGGGCCGAAACGTCAATAATGTATAGCAATAAATAAATTGTTATAAAAATTACTGTCTGTTTATGAAGGTCAATAAATTGGAATTAATGATTGTTCGATAATCCGAATGAACGTTCATTAATGGAAACTCATGAGGTTCCCGGGATATCGAGATCATCGGAGGGCCGCTGTCATAGTTGCTTTGCTGCATAGTAGCCTGCTGCGTTAATTTACATAGATTTTAGAACATTTTATGACAAGGAGTGGGTTTGAGTTCCAATCACAAGGACCCAAAAATAAATCAATTTACTGAAAGTTCACTCGCAGGACAATAAGGATTTTCGATACGTATACCACATTCTGTGGCGTCGCACCGTATTATTTATCGATCCCGTACATGCAAGCCAACGGAATAGCACATCGCGCATACAGGACGGAACAAGGTAGCTCTCTCCTACATTCGCGTTGTGACGAGTGGTTTTCTACTACGAGTCGGTTTCTCCAGACTCTTCGTGACCTCTTCACCTCCGCATTTTGGGGCGCGGCGCGACGATTCGCTGGGCGGACAACGGGCGCTAAAAATTCCACAACTCGGGGTTTTGGCGTCCAGAAATAAGAATGACCGGAGAAGACGAAGCGGCCAGCGATGATGCCAGCTCCGGGCTCGATTCGAGCGCGCGCCGGGGGCCCGACGCGGTTCGCACCCGTGACCTCGGGCGCTCCGAAACCGGTCGTGAGGTCATAGCTCACAATCGTGGAGAGCTGGAAGGAAACGCGCTTGAATCGCCTCCGTGACCCACTGCCGGCGCGCGCGGCTCCGCGCTGCAAGTTTTCCGCTTGGATCGTCGCGCTTCGCTAGCGTCGGCTTTTGTGTGGTTTCTTTGAACGTTTACGGCGTTTCGGTAGGCGGAGTGAAGTAAAAATGAATTGTAATCTGATCCGTTGTTGCTGGAATTCCAGCCTTTTCTCGCAAGCGAGAAACGAAAATAGACGTATTGAGGAGTTTCATAACACAGCTAAATTCTTTGTATAGGTTCAAAGGTTGCTCTTGTTCGTGGTGGAAATATTTGTTTGGCAAAGTATGAAGTTTAAACTGCTTTTCAACTGGCTGTTTGGCTTTTATCTCTGTCAGTTTTTAATTGGATTTATTTCAGATTAGTACATGCCATCATTTTCGTTGAGTTGCTTTAGATCTGATACAGTCGTTGGAAAATACGAAGTGGATAACACATCGGAGAAGCGAGGGTAGATAACCTTAACAACGGAGCATTTGTAGTTTTCTAGACATTTTCGTCTGACTGAACAAAAGCACACCAGCTTCCTAGCGAAACCCTGGTAAAATAAGAATATTTCTGCGTTTGAATTCCCTATTTCTTTTGGCTTTGATTCATTAACACTAATAATTTCTGGCTTCTTAGTGTTTTGATGGTCGTGAGCTCAAGTGTATCTTTCTCGTTACAGTTGGTAATTTAATTGTTGCATTCCCTTAAACACTTTCAAATTTGCCAATCTTATCACGTTTCTGCAAGACTGAGTATTCAAGTACAGACCGGTGCAACTGTTGGAAAGCGTCACTGACCGTGCGAAAACTATTTTCCTGTTACTTTCTCCTCTTTAAACAGCTGTTGTATTCCGGAAACAAGAGCTAGAGATCCCCGTAATAAAACCGTGATTTTCATAAAGCGCTCTTAATGCAAGAGGAAAGCGAAAGGACGTGGGGTAGAGCACATGCCAATGTTTCCTGGTCTTTCCCAGTTTCGTTCCGGTCGGGTTAAAATAATTGACACCTGATGATGGTAGTCTCTAGACTCTGAGTCTAGACATTCACAGTATTTTAGAGACATAAATAAAGCATTCACGACGACACGAAAAATGGAATTTCCTAATGGGGAAAGAAACTTGTATTTTCCGCGAAAATATTTTGTTTTACTGAAGGTGCGTTGTGTATCTCAGTGGACCCAAGCAATTGTAACGATGTTTCTGTCGAAAAGGTGTTCTCGCGTAACATGACTCTCTAGCAGCACGCATTACAGAGAAAGCATTTGTGCACCAGGTGTCTACTTTGGTGAATAATTTTAAACACTACTTTCTTTGAGCAAGATGTTTACATGATATTGCGCAGATCCAAATGACACTTTCGGTATTGACAACTGAACGAAGTGTTCAGAGTTCTGGCCACTTTGTATAGCCGTTTTGTGAAGGGATGAAGCAGGACCAACCACCGCATGAGCAGTAATTTCATAAAAAAATCTCCAAGTGTTAGTTGTATAAGTAAAAGAAGAAAAAATAACTCTGTCTGAAAACTGATGACAAATTCTTTTAGATCGTTCATATACATAGCATGCGTTAATTTGCTATGTATAATTTATCATTATTCGCTAACTTGTATGCATCTTTTCCTGTACTTTTGTCGATGCCAGTTTTAGTTTACGAGCGTAGATATACTCGTATGTGCTTGTAACTACACTTAGAGATTTTTATTCGAAAGGATACATCGAATTATTTTCGAAAATTTGGTATGATGGTAAACGTTTCACGTGCATGACCTGGTATATAACGCGAAATGCGTCATTTTCTGAACGTGAAAATGGTGAGGCTCATTCGGCTTTTTGGTATTATTACTTCATGTATTCGGTATTATGTAATTCGTTATTATGGTATTATGACATGGTTGGACATTATAAAATGCCTCATGCAATTTTAATTTCGTCATTGCCGCCTTTGCGTTGAAGCGAGGAGAGGCGCGGAACGCGAAAGCAGGCCCCTGCCATGCGTCCGGAAATTGCGTAGACAGGCTTATTATCTTTTAATTCGGAAGTACCTGTGCCTCCGTGCATTCGCCAAAGCGACGGGGCCTCCCCGTGTCCTGCTAGGGAGAGGAGCGGAAATAGTCCCTCCCCCTTAGAAGAAAAGCAACTACCCTACCGACGCTGCCACCACCGCTGCCACCATCGCGATCACCACCATCGCCATCACCCTCAGCAGCAGCACCGCCACCGCCACCGCCACCGCCACCGCCACCGCCACCGCCACCGCCACCGCCACCGCCACCGCCACCGCCACCGCCACCGCCGCCGCCGCCGCCGCCACCGCCGCCGCCGCCGCCGCCGCCGCCGCCACCGCCACCGCCACCGCCACAACGGCCGCCGCCACTACCACTACCACCACCATCGCCACCGCCAGATACTCCCGTCGCCACTCCGTCATCCACCCCGGAGTGCCGGTCGCCTCCCGTGGCGTCGCCACCTGCGCCGCTCCGGACGAGGGCGGCGCGACTCTGCCTCCCTCGCGCGCCTCTGCCGCCGCCGCCGCCGCCGCCGAGGGAAATGGCCCATTGCGTCTAATTAATGGAGACGGGGGAATCGAAGCCTCGTGTCCGCTCGGCGGGCGGCTGCAACGGCGTTCTCGCCGCGACGCCCCAGGACCTCGCCCTCGCCCTCCCCTGCCATCGTTCGTCCAATCGTCCGGTCGCCCCCGCCGCGCCGCACCGCGCCGTCACGTGAAGTCGTCCGCCTCAGCGCTCCCCCTAGTCGCCCGCTCGTAGGCTGGGCGGTCGACCCCCGCGGCGAACAGCCTTCGTTTTGCAAAACCAATACGTGATTGGCGTACGGAAATCTCGGCGGGTGCTCGTACGGTGCTCTCGAGCATGTTGGCAGTCGAACGTGTTCTCGTATGCCCTCTGTGTTATTGGCTCTTGATTTCTAGGATTTCTAAAATGACGTATATATGATTTGTTGCGGATTGTTTCAGATTAGTGTGTTGGTATAAATTAAACGACAAATGCCGATGTCCATCTGTTATTGTTATCCGTTGTATTTATAAAGTTTCATATTTGTGCACTTTACAAAATAATGCCAAGTATTAGTGATATTTATATCGACCACTATACATTCTTGATTTCTTTTACGTAATCCATTTATGCGTGTATTTTTTTCTTTTTTCTCTCTGTTCGAAAATTACTTTCCTGCTTGTTCGTCCTTTGAAGCACAAGAGCCTTGAAGAGTGCGTGGTTAATTGTGCTCGCACATTCGTGTATATAATACGGCACTCGGTTATTCACAAGGCATAAAGTTGGTTTAGATGTAGATATTGCTGGTTCTTCAGGTTCTTACTCTGTTCAGGGACGCATTAATGTACTCGTGGGTGTTTTGAGCTCACCAGATATACCGTCACTGAGCATGACATCGTAAGGTTAGATTGTGAGGGTTCTGATGTTCATTGCTAGTTATGAGTTGGATGAGAATCCGTAGGAATTACCTGTTACTGTCCCCCTATCTCTTCCAGTTGTGATTCTTCGTATATTATCTTCCTCATTCTATTCTCATAAGGAAACAAAATTATTTTAACGTTTGTATTATACAATTTGTAGTTTACAATTTAATTTTAGTAGAATTTTACAATTTATCATTTAAGATTATTCTTCTATTAAGGAAATGAATAACATCACATTGTAATCTCCTGTATGCACATACACTTCGTTGCACATTTATTACATTCAAATGAAATTCATTTTCTGCCATTTGTACCCGTTCTTCTCGGGTCTTCGCCTGTATGTTTGCTACCTATTAGCACATTTAATTACCGGTTGCTCTGTGTGGTCACTGAACTATTTTATTTGAAAATCAAATATGTTATTAAATGATTTTCGCCTTTAACAATGCTTTTGATCTTCGCTCAAGCTTTGCATGTTCTATTAAAAATTTATTATAGCATTTAACTAACATGATTTATAGAATGAGCCGAAACTGGTGCATTAAAATGAACGCGCTGCGGCGTAAGCCAATAATCTCAGGTTCATTAATTTTGCTTCTTCATGTCGCTCCGATGTAATCCCTCGCACGTATGGCTACGGTCTCCCGTCATGTGGTAACGTAAAACGTGTTCTGTTAAGGAAAAATATCGTATTAAGAATATTTATTATAAAAAATGCCTTTGAAAATTTTATTTAAAGTACTTAGAATAAAAAATTTAAAAAATACTTCGAAATTCAAATCAGTTGGAAAACGTCCTGCCTTCTGTATTTCTCGAGGATTTCCGTGGACTTCTTTTCCCTTAAAAAGAGATTGCCCATTAGAGAAAATATCCCGAAAGAGAATGCGTCGACCGTTTATTGTTTAATGTAGCAGCAATACATTTCTTAAATGAAGTAATAT